>CM053814.1:15632500-16882500 GCA_028671895.1 Oenanthe sinensis
AAAGTTTATAATAAATCACAAAAATCTAATACAATCTGTGATGAATTCAAATTTAAAACATAATCCCCGGGAGCGAGACATCAACAACATTAAAAATCTGCATGTATAAAAATTTAACACTACAGTTATGTATACCATGCTATAACATATTAACATGAATTTGTGGAAGTTTCTGTCCCTCAGTAAATAATTTTACTACCAATCCATCCTTATTATCAGCTTCTGTACTTAACCAGCAATGACATGAATAGCGGTCAGCTCTCTTGACTAAAAAGCAGCAGTAAAAACAATACTAAAAAGGCTTGACAGAATACTTAAAAATTTAAAAAATAGAGCTGTTAGTTACCTACTGGACTGCAGTGCATGTATTAGTTAAACTGATCCATTAGTTAAGCCCAAGATTATTTATATTTTATTATCTAATATATAATATATATATATATATATATTATAAAAATTGATAAAAATTATAATTTATTTATTTACTTATTTATTTTAATAATCGGTTTGGTTCGATTTTTTTTGGATCGGTTCGAATTTAAAACTGAAACCAATTAAACGGTTCAATTTTTAATTTTTCAATTTCAGATCGATTTTATTCAGATCAGTTTTGACAGATTTCGGTTTCATTTCCATTTTCTCTCGGCCCAAGACTGAATGTCAAAATCTTGTACTCCGTACAATAATATCCTCTTGCTTTTATCATTTCACAACACCCCCAAGAAAGAACCCCACTTTTAACAATAATATCCTCTTGCTTTTATCTCATACTCCGTATAATAATACTTGAACCAACTTGTTCTACTACACATTGTATTCTCATGGAAAATTTCTCCTATAACTCGTCATACCCCGAGTCAGGCGACTCATCACCACGATCCCGAGAAATCGAGTTTGAAAACCCAGCACCCTGGGAAGACTCAAACTACAAGGTGAAATTCATGTGTAGCTACGGTGGTAAAATTAATCCACGCCCTCATGACAATCAGCTAGCTTATGTCGGTGGCGAAACCAAGATTTTAGCTGTTGATCGAGCAATAAAATTTGCCAATCTTGCAAGTAAGTTATCCGCGATTTGCGATAACTCTGAGGTATGTTTTAAGTATCAATTACCAGGTGAGGATCTTGATGCTTTGATTTCTGTTACTAATGATGATGATTTGGAACATATGATGCATGAATATGATCGGCTTTATCGAGGCTCTTCCAAACCTGCAAGACTGCGCTTGTTTTTGTTTACTGTGACTAGTCAGACGGCTAGTTTTGGATCTGGTGACGCCAAGTCGGACCGTGAACGGTTCGTTGACGCGTTGAATACTGGGCCGGTTCAGTCTCCGGTGGTTGTGCCACCGAATAATGTTGATTTTTTGTTCGGGTTGGAGAAAGGAGTAGCGCCGCCGCCTGTGGTTGCGGCGGCTATGAGCAGAGCTCGGGATCCGGTTTATTCCGAGGCTGATGTTGTTGTTCAGAATCACGAGGATCGGATCGTGTCGGACAGACACGATCCGATCCAGAAACATATTCAGGATTTACAGAGATTGAGAATTAGTGATGAGCAACAACATCAACCTAATTATCGGAGGAAAAGCGATGAGTATTATGTTCAGAAGATGCCGGAGAAATTAGCTCCATCGCAAACTTTACCTGCACAATCTGTTCCAATTCCAGCCAATTACTGGCTGGAGAAGCAGATTCCTGGTGGAGTTTATCCGCCAAGTTCAATTGGACCGGATCATCATCAACAGCAGCAGCAGCAACAAGTTTACATGATTCCGTCACAGCCAAACATGTACCAAATGACACGACCACTAGCTGGACCAGCCGGTCAAACTAATCAAGGCTACTATATGCAGCGCATGACACCTGAAGTTTACAGGGACCAGCCTGTATACAATGTTGTGTCACAAGCACCACAGTCTACTTTACCACCTCAAGTAGTTCCGAAAACGACAGGTTTTCAAGCTACTACCAGTGTCATGGATACTGGTTACACACAGGTTGCTTATGATAGTGCTAGTGGTAGACAGGTTTACTATACTGCACCTGCAGGCGTAGTTTCGCAACCACAGGGGCCAGTGCCTGTGCAGTATCAGGCAGTGCCTGGTTACGGTGGGGAGATGAGAGCAGTGGCCGGGAATTATAATCAGGAGGGCGGCGGTAAGGTTGTCCCAGTGAAGGTCTCACAAACTTCAGGATGAATTTTAAGTTTTGTATTTTGTTGTATTACATTTGGTTGTGTTATTGTTAATTACTCATAAAGCTACACTATAACACTATATATCATATGCTTATCACTATGCTTGTAAATATAATTGTGGAATTATATATTTAAGTGTTTTTAAGTTATTTAGAACATGGTTGTGTAAAATTAGCCAGTTTTGGTAGCAAGTTTAAATCGCATGGTATCAAAAATTCAGCTTGAAATCCAGCAAAAGTAGCTGAATTCGCAATTTGTTAAGATTCGAATAAATTTTTTATATCTTGATTTGATGTATTTTTGTGGATTGCATCACATATCCACATCATTCGAATTTTGGACGGAACATGTTGATTTGATCTACTTATAAACCAGACATAATGTATATTACTGAGGTGTGTTTATTATGTATAATTGGAGAAATTAAGGTGACAAACAGTGGCAACATGTTAAAGTGGAGTAGAAGCCAGAAGATTTGGATACACACCAAGCAGGCAACTTGTAAAATAACCCTTGATCTTGACGTGCACATAAATCAAAACTTATCATATATTTGTTTTTGTATCAACTTGTCTCGAATTGTACAGCTCAAGGTGCATTCGGATATGTCATCACTCACGAGCGTAAGTTACAAAAACTCCATTCATTTTTATGTTGGTAAACTAGCGTAAGATCCGTGTGTATCTAATCTTTTCTGGACCTTAGTTTAGAAGACAAATGATTCACATCGAGTGCTTGTTATAACATATTTATCGCGTTTAGTATTCCTAGTACGGTAAAATACCCGTATAAGTTTTGATTTGACTCGATAGGTTTAACTTAAGTATCGACATATATACAGATTAGAAGAGCTTGAAACAATTTGGTTTAGACGAATTATTTCGAGTATTTCACTTGATTCTTATACAAATAAATTTAAACAAGACAACCTCTACAACACTATTAGATTCGAATTACACCCCACAGAGTTAGTTAAAATGCATTTGTGATATTCAAAACAGGGGTCCACAGAGAGGAAAAGTTATGTCCTGTGAGTGATCATGTAGCAAGAAAAATATGAAGTCCGAGTCTTAAATTCACACGAAAAGCCACATTTGCCGGGTTCTTCAAGTAATATATAAGATGATGACTTGTGATAATATTGGATATAGTACTAGTACTCAACTAGCTACTTTTGTCCTCAACATTGAGAACTTAATACAGTACTTCATTGACGCTGATGTATGGATGGATTAAACAATAATAGAATTGCTTCGCTTTAAGGCAAACTCAGGATCAGCACAATTCCCCTCTTCCTTCCTGCTTGTTTAATCTCATCATAATTACATCCAGGGCCGATCTCATCATAATTACATCCAGGGCCGGATCTAGTAAGGAAAGGGAGGCAAGTGCCCCCTTAAAAAAATTTGACTTGTTTAATCTCATCATAATCGCATTCAGGGCCGGATCTAGTAAGGGGAAGGGGGCGAGTAAAAAAAAATTTGACTTGTTTAATCTCATCATAATCGCATTCAGAGCCGGATCTAGTAAGGATAATTTGTTCTGGCCTATAAATCAATTCTAATTGTGCCTGAACAACACATAATGTGCACAAACCTTAGTTGTAACATATGTGTATATTAATGTGTAAAACTTTGACATTAGCACTAGAGAGTAATATTTGTGAACCGGAAATATGAAGTCCACAACAAGATAATGGATTCTTTGACACTAATAATGGAGTTGATTTGGCTGCCTCCCACGATATATCACAAGTCAAATTCTCAACTTGTGCAGCCTAATGACTACTAACATTATGGTTGATTATATTTGAAGGGATAATGATTGGTAGTTATTTCCAAAATCAAATCTGATAATCTGCTAGTAGTACTAATCATGCATGTTTATATTCATGCAACATCTGTCAGCTAATTTGATAGTACTAATCATGCATGTTTTCATGCAACATTTCAAAGTTAACACAAGAGAACAAGAACAATATCACTTCAAGATTAAAGTTCACACCTAGGTAGTCCTACATTGATTGACAGGTTCCTATAATTTTCAGGTTCATTGTGAAAGTAACTCGATGAGTTGGTCTAATGGTTAATCGTAAAACATAACACTAGAAGAAAATACCAAATTAAATTGAATGGATTCAAAATATGGATGAAGTTACTTGGCACCGTTCTTCTGATAACACGATCTAAGGCTTCTAAATTATATATATCCGCGGGACATCCGCGGGACTCATTTTGAACAACAATGAAGGCGATAATAAATACAAAAGTCCAATACCAAAATTAATTCTATACATATGACCGGAGAAAAATAAATGCAAACTTAAAACTATTGGTTAATTCAAGGTTAAGAGTTCGATAATTGTAATAAAAAAAATTATACATTAAAATTTAGGGGTTCTATAAACATTTTGAGAACACAACATCTATAGTATGTATCCTCTAATCATCAATTCAATGTATATAAATGATTGGAATCGTTATATTCTTATAACTAGAATAAAGTATGAACTATTCTTCAATCATGATATTGGGTATCATAAGATTTTAATAAAGGACATAAAATTGACCATTCCATAGCCCCGAATCCAAGTGGTTAAAATAAAATGCAAAAAGAACACTTGCCAACATGCTATAGTGACTTGGTGAGCTTCACAAACATTAATTTGTATGATACAAAGAAATATTAAAAGAAGTAACAAACAACCAAATGTAGTAGCTATGTGGCATCATTTAGTTCAGTATCAATATTATCAATGAATATGTAATGTTGACAATGCTAGTGGTTAAGTTAAATATTATCATCCACGTAGAAAAAGCATAGGAAATATATTATTCAACATAGGCCTAAAGATACTTGACAATGAAAGAATGATAAAGAGGAACAGTATATGAAAACAGTTGTGTAATATCTATTTTACATAGACAGGTGTACCTTTTTTGATGAAAATGTACTACTCAATTGGCCCACAATTCTGAATACTTTTAATCAGTTTTTGTATGTACTGCAAGTCTTTGTTTACACGGTTTAGAGCAATTTCAGCAATTTCCTAAATAGTTGTTCTAAATTAAAATTTAGGGCACTTTAGCTAGATGAGTGCTCCAACAATGTCATAGTGGCGCTCTAAAACACTAGGATATCCATCAAGTGCCTTATTAATAGAGCACTACTAGGACAATGTTATCAATAAAATATTAATTTTTCTCTATTTTTTATACTTCTTTTTCCTCCTTTTATCTTTCCCTTATTTAAATATATTACTATTTTAACAATAGGGCATGAGAATAGGGCGTGTTGTTGAAGTTGATATATTATATTTTATTATATTTATACTTTTTATCCTTATGGGAGAAAGTGGAGGAGGGAGTGGAGGCTTTTGTCAATGTTATCTTCATTGAAGATGGCATAATGCTTTAGAAAAGGCGTGGCTCTAGGCCTTTTGGAGTTGGAGATTATGAGCATCAGGTTGTCGAGGGAAGTTTGTTTTGTCTAAAGCGCATTAATTCTTGTATAGGTCTTGTTTGTTTCACAAGTTCTGTAAATTTTTATAATTCCATGATTTTCAAATTTTCAATTACATTTTAGACAGGGTAAATAATTGAAAAAAAAGTAAAAAGAAACTTTGATATATAACCTTCTCATACAATGGCAAGAAAGAAGGCCAACTTCTAGTTATAACTAATTATAGTAGGTTGTTGTAGACATGTTTAATTATGTGGATTAGTATTAGTAGAAGCAAAATATTTGGAATTTGTGAAATCATGATAAAAAATAAATATTTAAAATCTTTTTAATTGAAAATAAATTTTCCAATCTATCTTAAAATGTCCTGCTACGAAAGGTGTATCATAATCATTCCCGTCTCACAGTTTAAGATGTCGAATCACAGACAAATGTCTAGCTGAACGGCAGTAGTGACTTAAAAGAATGTTCATTTGCTAGTACGAGTTCAGTATCTAACCTGTACTAATGTCCAAATCCGTTGTTAATTTTGTTCAGAGAAGAACTCATTTTCATCAGAGACTGCACTCAACATCAATATCAATATAAACATGTTCAGACAACTAAACATATCGATAGAGCTGATCCAAACAAGATCTACAACCTTATGTAAAAAACGAAACCTGTAACCAGCACATGATAACACCACAGGACACTAAGCATATGATAATCATAATTATGGGCACATTGAAAAAGGGTTTTCCGTCCCTTCCAAACTCAAGTTAATACAAGATCATTCTTAAACTCGAAAACTTGTTCAAGATAACACCACAATACGCATCTAACCCAACAAGGAGATGCTGAATAGTAGCTGGAGACAGTATAATAAGCCTCTACCCAGACCATTACTACAAAATACTGGATATAATGTACCTTAAACAAAATTGAGTTCATCAGTGGCAATGGTTGTTTACTATTTAAGTAGCACCAGGCCTTATCAAATAGAGAGACTAATAAACTTTAATATTCCGAGATTTAGATACAAAAACTCCTACAAACCTTGCCACTAAAAAAGTAGCTAACAGCAAGAAAATTAGTTTTGGCAGTCTGCAACAATCTTATTTCTTCACCTCTTCATACTCTGCCTCTGGAGGTTGATCACCACCTTGCGAACCTCCTGAGCTGGAACCACCTGCTGAACCACCACCACTCATGTGCTCTCCAATCTTAGAAACAGCCCTGTTTGCTGCATCAATCTTGGCTTTGATCTCATCGACACTGTCACCCCCTGACGCCTTCCTCAAATCAGCCACTGCTGCTTCAATTTCTGATGCAACTTCGGCTGGAATCTTGTCTTTGTACTCGTTCAGGCTCTTCTCCACACTGTACGCAGTTGTATCAGCTGTGTTCCTGGCATCAATAAGAGCCTTCCTTTCTTGATCTTTCTGGGCATGCATCTCAGCTTCCCTAACCATCTTCTCAATTTCATCATCAGAAAGACCTCCAGATGACCGAATAGTGATCTGTTGTTCTTTACCAGTGGTCTTATCCTTGGCAGAGACAGTAACAATACCATTGGCATCAATGTCAAATGTGACCTCAATTTGGGGCATACCCCTAGGAGCTGGAGGAATGCCAACAAGGTCAAACTCACCCAACATCTTGTTGTCAGATGCCATCTCTCGTTCACCTTGCAGCACCTTAATACCGACTTGAGTTTGGTTGTCAGCAGCAGTTGAAAACGTCTGAAACCAGAGATTTTAAGTTGGCAGCAATAAATGTGGGAAGAACAAATATAATGCACGAAAATCACTGCCTAGAATTTCAAATAAATTAAGGTAAGCAATTGAGTGGATACCTGGCTTTTCTTTGTCGGGATAGTTGTGTTCCTAGTGATCAATTTGGTGAAGATACCACCAAGTGTCTCAATACCAAGTGACAACGGAGTAACATCTAGTAAAAGCAACTCCTTAACATCACCACGAAGAATACCACCTTGTATAGCAGCACCCATAGCAACTGCCTCATCGGGATTTACACCCTTACTTGGACTCTTTCCAAAAATTTCAGAGACTATCTCCTGCACCTTTGGAACTCTGGTCATCCCTCCCACAAGTAAGACTTCATCCACCTCCTTGGTTGATATGCCAGCATCTTTTAGACAATTCTTGCAAGGAGTCCTGGTCCTTTCGATCAAGGAATTAACCAAAGCTTCAAACTTTGATCTTGTAAGAGTAATATTTAAATGCTTTGCGCCAGACTGATCTGCTGTAATGAAGGGCAGGTTGATTTCAGTCTGTGAGGTTGAGGACAGTTCAATCTTCGCTTTTTCGGCTGCTTCACGGAGTCGCTGTAAAGCAAGTTTGTCTTTTGAAAGGTCTATACTGTCAGTTCTCTTAAATTCATTCACTAGGAAATCCAATAGAGTATTATCAAAGTCTTCTCCACCCAAAAATGTGTCACCATTGGTCGATTTCACCTATATGAACAACAGTTTAGGAGATATGTTGGATCAAATAAAAAGATTAAACATATAGCGAATTTTTGTACCTCAAAGACACCATTTGATATCTCTAAGATGGAAACATCAAATGTTCCACCACCAAGGTCAAAAACAGCAATTAAACCCTCCTTATTGTTCATCCCGTAAGAAAGTGCAGCTGCTGTAGGTTCATTAATAATTCTTTGGACATCAAGGCCAGCAATACGCCCTGCGTCCTTTGTGGCTTGCCTCTGTGCATCATTGAAGTATGCTGGAACAGTAACCACAGCACTATTTACGGTCTTCCCAAGATAGGCCTCTGCAGTTTCCTTCATCTTGGTCAGCACAAACGCACCAATCTGACTTGGTGAATACTGTTGACCATTGGCCTCAACCCAGGCATCTCCATTGGGAGCCCTAACAATCTTATATGGAACCATCTTCATTTCTTTCTGTGTTTGTTGATCATCAAATCGCCTGCCTATCAAACGCTTAGTCCCAAAAACTGTGTTTGTCGGGTTGGTCACTGCTTGACGCTTGGCAGGTGTACCCACCAAGAGCTCTCCTTTGTTGTTAAAGGCTACCACTGATGGTGTTGTGCGAGATCCCTCAGCATTCTCAATCACTTTTGGAGCCTGAAAAGATGTCACGTCAGTGACCCTATGTCTTCTTTCAGAAAATGTTTACCATTTTTCCAACAATGAAAAGCTTACCTTGCCCTCCATGACTGAAACACACGAGTTAGTTGTACCCAAGTCGATTCCAATGACATCATTACCAGCAGGCTTTGTGCTACACATAAAATACAAAATTAACAATTTTAGGATAGACAACACAACACAACAGAAAAACATAAGATTTTAAATTTGAAGAACACAAGTACCTAAATGGTCTGGCAAGACTAGCCCATTTATTGCTCATGTGTGATGTAGCCCATGAAGTCTTTGCATTTCCAGCCAACTACAAGCAAAATATTCAAAACGAAACATTCATTTTTGAGAAGATTCTAACTGATATCAATCACACAAACTCATCAAGTCTATCATTTTATCAAAGGTTCATAGCCATGAATAACAATCATATACAGACAACCATGATAAAAACAATTGTCTGCCTAAAACAAAAACACAGTTAAATATAACCACAAAAAAAGATCAAAACTTTATAATTAAATACCTTAGAGAACACAACATAATCATTAACTCATTTAAACAAAACCCCATCAAACACAGGAACTAAAATTCTATTACAAACAACCCATCATTCAATTAAAACCTTAAATCCAATCCTCATCTAATTATTATCACACATACATACACATGAACACAAACAGAGACAAATATAAAGAAAATCATCTTTTCGAGACAAAATCAATCAAGTACTATCACCAAGTTTACAACTTTATCATCTAAAAATTATTCTCCAAGTATTAAAACACTATAACACACACAAAACACATAATTTCACAAAAAAACAAATAGATAAAGAAACACAATTAAACTGCCAAAACCCAACAAATCAAACAAATAATCACAAACCCACTAATATAATCAAACATCTTTATACATACAAAACACAACATCTAAACAGAAACTATACATACATAATATATATAGATAGAAAGACTTACAGATTGAAAAGCAGATGAAACTTCGCGTCGACGAATAGATCTGAGCAACATACTTGTGGCCATCGTAGAGGAATCACTCGATTTGATCTCAAAGAAAGCTAGGGCTTTGGTGTTTGTATGTATATATATACGCGTGTGTATATGTGTGGTGTTAGGGTTTAGGGTTTATGAGTTGAAGATAAAAATGAGGGTGCGGCGTTTGTGATTAATATACTTGATGAACCTTCTAGAATAATCTAAGTTTGGGTTTTTTATATATTTTTTCCTTTTTTTATTATGATCTGTTTATTTGTTTAAGGAAAATATAATTTTTTTCACACAAAATTTAAAGATTGTATAGGTAGTTTTTTTTTTTGAAAAATTATATTATTTTAAAAAATTGGTGTATTTTTACAAAAAGGTTTCAAAGTTGTGTATTAATGTAAGGAAGCTCTTGATTTTTTTAAATTGAGGCAATGTGTATAAAATAATAAATAAATTATCTAAATATTAAGTTCATACATCATATGTTTAATTAATGATTTTAGACGTGTAAATTAACATACAAATGGGCTTAAAATATTGAATTTAATTAATAAAAAGTGGATAATAATTATCTTTACTTAGATTTTATGAAAAACTGAGACCCTTCATAAAAGTAAAAATGTATAAAAAAACGATCAATAACAACTAATGTTGGCCAATATAAGATTTTATTAATTTTACCAATATATTAAGAAAAATGATATTACAATTTCAATTTGCACTTAAACGTTTATATTTTCTCTCATCAGAAAATGCAACTTAAAACAATGAAGTAAATTTGGTTTGTCAAACAGACAAGAATGTAGAAGAAAGATAGCTTCAACTATGGTTTCCCTATCTAACTCAACAGTTGCACAAAATAGATGAGTACATGATATAAATTAACAACTGAAAACGTGTAACACATTCGGACAAAACTAGGAAATCTGACATTGCAAGTACATAAACTTGTGTAGTTGCTCTATATGTATTTTTTTCAAATTCGAAGATAACCTGCTCTTTCACTTTTCCTGGTGAACCTCCGATTTATAGACCAGTTCCTCTTCAAGTCTCTCCTTCTACGCCAAGCATCAATACGTGTATAAAGGGCTGAAAAGAGGAAGCAAAGTAGTACTAGCACTAGCATTGCCACACACAGAAGCATGACATTTCGAAACCCTTTCATTAGTTTTGGATCTTTTTGTCCTGTCCATGGAACTCCTCCCACATTCATTCCAAACACTGTCAACATAGATAAAAAACATAGAACATGTCTTAGGAAACAGCAATGCAGGGAAATATAATTAGATTCGTGGGAAGATATTAACCTCCTGTGATTACAGATAAAGGAAGGAATATGATAGATAGGAAAGAGAGGTAGTAGAGCTTTCTGTTGATTTGCTCGGCTTGCCAGCTATCAAGACCAGCCTGGACTGCTGTGACACGATTAGCTATAAATCCGACATTTTCCTTCAATCTTTTGAATCTCCCAGTCAACTCTTCAAGAGAATTAATGTCTTCACTGGCAAACCAAACTTTCAAAGAACACTTTTCCTTGACTCGTGGAAATACTTGTTCTCCATGGGCAAGCACCTGCAATCAGATATGATATCAACTACATTTAACCCACAAATATGTTTGCATTAAGGTAATTTTACAGGAACAGCTACTAATATGCCGACCCTTGGAAATTTTATTTTATTGCAAATGTCCTAACTAAAAAGTCAGAGTAACGTAACAAAACGTAATCCCTGAGAAAATATCAGATTTTTGAAGTTTGATTAACAACAATCTCTTCGAGATTGAAAATATATTACATGATATTTGTTTTACAAAGGGAAGAGCCTCTTACGACTTCGTTACAAGGTCTCCCTTGAAAGCAAATTCGTTGGCCTAGGAGACAGACCTTGACATAATTGCTCTAATTTTCATTCTGTTGCAGACTTGCAGTCAAGAGTTAGCCGATGGTTCAAAGAGTATTTCCTAATTAAAGTTCTAAAAGGAATGGGCTGGGATATTACCTGCAGCAGGCGCTGCAAGTCCAGATGCATTTTAGGGAACCTTCTATCATCTAACATTTGTTTCTTCAAAGCAAACCCTCCTGCAACCATATGCAATATCATGGTCTAAATCAGACTAGAAACATATAACTATTGCACATAAATAGATAAAGCTACCTGGATGCAATCGCATTCATACAATATTACATAGCTAAAACAGCCTATAATGCATTCTATTTTAGACCCAAAAATTATAGTATCATGTTAATACACTAGAGACATGTTATAGTACTACAGTAATGTATCTAACATATTAGAAATTACAGAATGACACTGAAATCTATTCTGTATTTATATGATTTCATCTGAAACAAAGAGGGATTAATGAGCAATAGCAAGAATATATCTTCATGACATAACCTTCTGAGAAGTTGTGCTAGTGCATTTATCAAGTTGTAGTAAATTCACATGTAAAGCTTCTGTATGGGTATCTAAAAATACGTAAAGGGGAAACAGAATTACCTTTTTCAAAACTAGATACGATGAAGTTAAAGCCCAGAAGCTAATAAGACACAAAGTTAAGTAAGAAGCGAGTACATGTTAAAAAAACTACATTATCTGTTTTTCGGGGTGAATATACTACAGCCTGCAAAAGGGGTGCTCCAAGTACATGGCAATAGCAATATCTCAGATGAAACATGTACATGCTCTACACGAGTACCAAAAGGTCAACACTACACCAAGGGTATAGCCAGAAACAATGAACGGTTACAGCAATGGCGTAATGGCATGGACATTCAAGTTCTAGGAAAACAGTTCTACACATTGGCTCCAGAACTATTCATACTAAATACTTTTCGGGCAACTCCATGCATTAAATGAATGGATAATGAAGTTATTTTCATAAATCAGTTATCGAGTTCTTAAAGCAACACGGATTTTACTAGCTGTGACAGTTATTGTAGTGTAGACTCACTTCTATAGTACACTATAAATACTGCAATTTGCACAATTAAGACTAAGGACCTCAGCCCGACTTTTCATTTCTAAGACATTATGATCCTTTTAAATCAGTTTGTTGAAAATTCTTTAAAACATAAATGTCTCTCCTCTTCACCATTCTTAAACTACAACAAAAAAAGCATATTTATTACTTGGGAATAATGTGTAGTCCCTAAGTTTAAAAACCAAAGATTAAATATACTCTTATACAAGTATACCTTTTAAAATTCAAAAGGACCCTACATATAAGTCATGATGATATATAAACTCAAACTACAGTCAGGAACACTGAGCTATTCGATCATCAAAGGACTAAGAATAAAATCTATGTTTTAGTTTAGAACAATCATAAAAAGAATGTCTTCTATTTTTTGTTTAAAGCAGAGTAATTACTTGTATTTCATTTAGCATTGTACATAATTACTGTAGTAACTAAAACATTTTCACATTACCCTGCTCTGCAGCACTAGTGAGACAGCTATTTTATGGTATATCCTGTACTAGTCAGCCAATCTTTTTTTTGTAGGTGAGCCATCAGTCATCAATAAACAAATAATTACAACATATTTTATAACCATAGTTTTCATCTCACAGTCACTTGCAGAGCTGCACAATACACATACAACATGTTTCAAAGGTATAAGTTCTATATGTACAGCATAGAAGTACCTTAATTCTTATTGCTAAATACTAACTTATATAATCTAACACACGCATACGAATTTACATCTCAGCATGCCACATAGATTACATATCTTAAGTATAGTTGAAAAGATAACATTCAAATATATCGAGACACTTGTAATATATTGCAAACACATATCTAAAATCTGCAGAAGCAAGAACAAGCTTTTCCTACAATGGACAGATGCAAATTTGAAACTATTATCATTTTTCTTTGATCTAAATGCATTAGTAAAAGAACAAGGGACATAACAGCACAAGTAACAACAAATAAACCCGATACTACCGGAGAAGTAGCATATAAGAAGCATACTCAACCGATAAAATTCGATAAAACAAATAGTTTAGTCTAGTTTGATGGGTACCACTATATATGGAAGTTGGAACTTAAACCATTCATAACATGTGTAATTTGCTAGAGATACGATTTTTTAACTTTTTCTTTCACTTTTAACTGAAATAGGAAGACTTAGAGACAAAAGAACCAAGTCAATCATGACTCATGCAACCTATATAGTAGAGACTAAAATCCATTAAGTGTAATCACTAGTAGAAACATGAATTAGAAATGCATATCATCGGCAATTTAACAATCCATCTAGACCAGATGCAGAAATCATAATATTATGACTTACATACCTCTATCCAAATCGAGCTCCACGGAATCAAGGTCCATCTCAAACTTAGTCACAACATCTTGAAGGTGATCCACATGTGTGTCAATGATGTGAACCACAAGGTTTGACACGGATTTTGGCACAGGATTATCAGCTTCCTCAGAATGATTCATTCTCAACAGAAAATCAAGAACATGCTCCTCGATCACAGTCCCACTCCTGTCCTTATGTTCACCACTAGGACTCTCCACCCTAGGAATCTCCGAAAGAAGAGACTGACCCACAGGTGAAAAACCCAATCTTGGAACTCGACCCAAAGATACAGTAATCACAGAATTCTCAGTAACCCTCGCTGCAATCCTGAAAGTAAATTTGCTAGAGGCAGGACCAGGTGAATTTACTCTAAATACCAAGGCACCATCAACATGACCACAAAAGGGTCCAGTACTAACTAGTGAAAGTATATCTTGTAACTTCAATGGCGGACAAAGAGCATCAATCAAATACTGCGCTGATTGCGATAGTTTCTGATTTCCTTTAGGAAGTTCTACATGGTACCAACAAAACTCTTGGCCACTCCTCTCTTGAAGATCCCATTCCTTGTTATAGTAATTCCCTAACCCATCAAATATATATGCCTTTAACCGAACTGCACCCGGAAAGCGTGTTCGATAATGATGAGGTTCATTGATAGGAACACCCAATAAGTGTTCCCCAGTCAATGTATCCAATTCCTCACCTTCCCCTTCAACATCCAATTCTCTTGGTGCCATAACTTCTATCCTATATCTTTCATTAATTGCGACTAATAAAATCGAAACAAAAGATCTAACAAAATGCACCTAGTACCCCACTCCTTGACTCAATAATCTCAAACCATACACATAGTCACGTAGATAAACAAACCAAGTCAAACCCTTAAAAACAATAAAAATGAGCTAAGGATTAAAACAATCCCCAGATTATTTTCAATTCTCAAGACTACCATAAACTCATCACACCCAAATAGAGATCATCAAGAATTTAACAATCACCAATTCAATAACACACAAACAACAACTAAAGCTGATCATTCTTAACCCCTTATAAATTATTCAACAAACAAACTAAAAAATCAACTAAAGATTCAAACTTTATCAGCCAAGAAACAAAACCCAAGTTGAAATGATTACCTAATCAAATAATATGATAACCCCAGTTGAGTAAAAGCAAAACCCACCAAGAAAAACTAAAGAACTAGATATAATGGTCTATAAGATGCTTGAAAGATGTAGAATTTTAATAGATATAGATACAAAAATGTATATAGATGGGAAACAGAAGATACAAACTGCTGTGTAGTTACCTGGAAGTTTCGTTTTTAGTATTTAAACAAGAACATACAAATATTTTGGTGGTTTTGGTAAAAAAATAAATGTCTAAATATTAGCTTTTATTTAATTAATTGTTTAAGGTAAGATTGTGCATGAATATAAAAATAATTTAAAATTATTATTAAATATTATTTATAAATAAAATTATCAAGATTTGATTATTAATCAATATTAATAACTAATTTAAAAGAAAATATATAATATTTTGATATTAAAATTGAATAAAATATAATTTTTTTAAAAATAAGTAAATTTAATTATAAAATTATTATAAAATATTTTTTAAAAGAAAACTCATGAGATGTCAGCTAGCATATATAGAGGAAATAAAATAGAGACAGACACAAGTGCCTGAACTTCAGCTGACTATAGTATCAACGACGCCCAAAATGAGCTTTTTAAAGTGAGAGTAGACGCCCACAACTTGCGGGATTTTTCATTAAATATTTTTATTTTTAATTTTATTTTTAATTATTTTTATTTTTAATTATCTATTTATTTTTACAATTTTATATTTTAATGTAAATATTTTTATTCCATTAGAGCATGACAAATTCAATACTAAGAGGCCATTTATTTAAATTTTAAATTGAGATTTTATATTGATTTTTAATTTTAAATTAAAAATATCTATTTGTACAATAAGTTGAAAATTATATCTTTCTCATAGTCTCAACTAACTAACTAGTGCATTTTGACATCATCATCTCTAAATGTAAGTTGAGAATTTTTCGTAATCATTGCTAAATTTAAAGCATGATTATTGTTATTACGGTTCTTATTACAATATTATTATAAGTTCTTAATTCTTGTTATAGTACTCCTTACACTATCTATATTTTTAGGAAATTTTTATTCAAAATTCATTAATCTACTACTTCTATTCTAAAATAAGTGTCACTTTAACTTTTTACACGTAATTTAATGTGTAAACAAAACTTACTTATACATATTTTTTTCAATTTTTTTAATAAAAATATAATTTCACACCCGTACAAAAATCAAAACGACTCTTATTTTAAGACTGAGAGAGTAATATTATTTTTTTACATTAGAACCAAGAAAAAATATACTCATTTAATAATATTATTCATTTATCAAGATCAGACAATTTAAAGCTTAGGAACTCGAGTCGAAAACCGGTATACAATGGTCGTTGACAGTATACAAGGTAGATGCAGTTTTTTTTTACTAGATTGGTTTATGACCCAACAAATGAGGCCAGAGTCGAACCTTGAAACAATAGATGATAAAAACACTTTATCATTTGTGCTATCCAATTATGCTCGGAGATGCAGTTTTAATTGGTTAATAATCATAAACTTTGAATCGCAAGGCATACATATTTACATATTCATTGCCAGCTTCAAAAATAAATTACATTAGACTTCTAAAACCATGTAGAAGGACCAACAAATAGGACTAAGCTTTATCATGAACAATTATTACATTCTATTTGACAGTCAATTTCTTATAGTAACCCCTTTTGATGGTTTCTCTTTGTTTTCTAGTAAAAGGCAATGCAATACAATTTCGAATCGTAATTGAAGGAAATAAACATAGATAAGTGTGACCTATACAAAACTATTATTTGTAAAAAAACTGAGTCATCCCTTATTCCCTTTCCTTATTCGGAGTACTATATGATCTTAGTTGATTAAGAATGAAGGGAAAAGTTATATGATGATCACATTTTTATTGGAGACTATATATAGTACTCCCTCCGTCCCGGCCAAATGTTTACATTTGGTCCGGGCACGGAGACTGTTAAAATAAATGAAATAGTGGGTGTAATAGTGTAAAGTGTTGAAAAAGTGGAGTGAAGTAGTGGATGTAATAATATATTTATTGTTAAAAGTTACTATTTTTAGTAATGTAAAGAATTGGGTGGGACGTCCCAAAAAGGAAAGTGTAAAGAATTGGTTGGGACGGAGGGAGTACATATTTTGCAAAACAATATATTTTACAATGTTCTGCAAGGAGTACGTCTCCGACATCTCTAATAAAAAGGTGTTGATTGTGTAAGGCAAAAATCTACGTAATTGCATTAGTTTCAGCTGTTCCTGGTACTTGATTCCAGGATATCTTTTCTCAACCATCTCATGGTTGTGCTGGACATTCCCCGGATCAGTCACAACCCAGCAAATTGGATCAGGAATGAGAGGCCTCGAACTTGGTGCTGCTACACTGGATTGGTCTATCGTGACCTCTTTCTTGTTCAGCTCCGTCATTAACCCTTTTTTTTTTGTCATTGTCAATGTCTTTTGGATATCTTCTGGTATTATACATTGTCTCGCCGATAAAATACTGGGGTTGAATGTATATACATGCTAAGAATTCCCCAGCCTTCTCCTCACACGATGGTCAGAGGAATAACATATCAGCAATTGTGAATGACAAATTTCAGTTGGGCTTTCAGAACTATAAGGAGCAAGGACGGATACATTTAAACATGTTTTTGCAGACATCTATGGTTTTAATTTTGCTACTATAGCAGCCACTCTGACACATGTTGGCTTCTTCCATGGAAGGTAATCCTTTCATAACACCCTTCTAGTTTTCTAAAATAAAAAACCGTAACATCCCGACTTTTTTGGGACATTAAACTATTATCGAAAATATGCGTTTATTAAGGGTGAAAATCGAGTCAAAGTACAACTGAAGTTCAAACAAAAATTGAAGTTCACAATAAAGAGGCGCAACTCTCTCAATAAATAAATACTGAAACTTAGAAATAAAATTAAAATGTCTCATAACATACTTGAGGTGTCTTTATTCATTCTAAACTTAACCTGAAATATTAGAAAGTGGTGAGATACAAAGCTCAACAAGTAACTAACATCGCCACTAGTCTAGTCAAGTAAGTAAAGTAAAACATGTATTAAATAATTATAAACAATTTCTGATAGGCAATATGATAACAATTTCGATACAAAATCCGAAAACTTTTTTTAACCCTACAGTTTAATACTTAGGCCACTTACCCGGTTACACGGTCTTTAACACAAAATTGTTAATATTACGTCCCTTACTAAGGTATTGATAAAAGTGTGCATCCCCGAAGGGCCCAAAAGTGGTGCGCCCTATTAAGTTCCGGAACTATAACGCAAGTATTAATAGGTCCAATACAAAGTCTAAACCGGGGGTACTAAAATCTTATATTTTAACGATAACGAAATTAAAATAATAACACTTAACCATATTTTAATAAATTAGAACATTGCATAAAAATAATATTTTCAGAGTTGAAACATATAGATATATATTTCAAAAATCAACTAAAGGTCCGGAGAGAAACTTATCTCAATCAACAAGCAAGCTATTCAAGAACAGATCCTAAATTAATCACATATTCAATACAAACAACAACGAAAAATAACATATCAGTATTGTTAACCAAATCCATTGACAAATATATGAGCTATAAAACTACAACTAAATGATAAAATTAATGAATATAATAATATACCGAAGAGATATTTGATACAAATATTTGTACTAACATAATGACAATAAAATAAAATAATGGTGAACTAAAATAGTATTGATGCGAAAATATAATTATTATTAATTAAAATTTACAAAAAGGGTTTTGACCCAAAATGACTAAAATACTACATACTATAACACCATAGCTATTTATAACTTACACAATACAAATATACAACTAGGCTCAGTCAATCTTTACATTATAATTAAAGTCTGACATAATCAATCTTAAAACAAGTTTAAAATACTATATAATATACGGTAACATCATAGTCATTAATAAGATATACAATATAAATATATAAATAGGACTCTATCAATCTTTATATCAATATATCAATCAATATATATATAAAGGAAAAGACGGAGACGGTTAAGTGACGCTCCCAAATCGTTTCAATATATTTTCTAATTTTCTCGAATTTTTAAGTTAGCAAATATTAAAAATTATATAAAAAAATCTAAGTTACTTTATATTCTCCTAAACTTTCTCCAAATTATGAAAAATCTAAGTTACATTATATTCTCTTAAACTTTTTCCTCAAGTCAAGTAAATTATTGTTATCCATATGATAAATTTTGAAATTTTAGAAAAAACATTATTATACGTAAGGTAATTATAAATTTTAAAAAATGCATTAAATTATTAAAAATTGAAACTATTTTGATTTTTCAAAAAGTCATTATCAATAATAAAAAAGTTAATTTATTTTTTTACCTAAATAAATGTGTTTCCATCTAAAAAATAATAAATCATCACTTATATAAATTAAAGATCAACGTCTAATACCTCATGGATTACACTCTCTTGAATGCTTTGAATAACAATAGAGACGATTGGATGATAAGAGTGAGAGTATGCATGATTTTAATTGATGAGAAGGTTAATAAATTTTTGTTATTTATTAAAATATGCATCCGTATTATTTTTGATACTTTAATTTATGATAGGAAAATCTTATCCATGCAACGATTCAAAGCATTTATTTTTTTAATTTAAACATATTTTGGAAGAAGAGTCTTTATATAGCATTAAAAACTTAAAAATAGTTGCAAGTATCGGCCGATATAGACTACTATCACGTGAGTTTAAAGTGATATTTCTACGTACAACGGCCCCAAAAAATTGGGAAAAGGGAATCATCAATGTACCACTACATGGATTTGAGCTCATATGTCCCGATATAATTGAAGCACATGTTAATGACACTAATATACTATCTGGTATTTTGCTAAAATAAGATATTATAACACACACACACACATATAATTTTAAATTATATTTTTTAATATTTACATAATGTTACTAATACTTATCTAGATGTCGTGGGCTACTTGACCCATATTGGTGACATTGATATTGTTAGCGGCGGATGGGGAAAAAAGAGATCTTAGAATCGTAATAAATTAGTAAGTTGTGAATTATAATACACACATATATTTTGATATTATTATTTGATTTTATAATATTTATAAATTTAATATTACTATTTTGGTTTAATATAATTTTGTTATATCAAATTTTATCATAGGCAGTTCAGTCATCAGTAATGTAATTTTGTGGGAAATTTTTTAATAAATTTAAAATTTATTATGAGGCTGCCGCGAAGCGCGATTTTTTTCACTAGTTGTAAATAAAGCTTGACATATCCTAATTTTAAAACAAGTCTAAAATACTATATAATATACAAGAGAGTAGATAACATAACCATTCATAAGATATACGATATACAATATAAATATACAAATAGGGCTCTATCAATCTTTAAATAATAAATAAAACTTGACATAACTCAATCTTGAAACAAGTATCAATACCATAGCTAACTTATGAGTAAATGAATCAACACAATACACACACACACACACACATATATATATACAAAATACTATAACTCAGACATGTTTACAAAAACTCAATGTAATATATATGAATTATATATCACGTCAAGAGATTGTTAAGGACATAAAAAGAAATGCTACAACTCATATTTGTTAACAAAAACTCAATGTAATATATATAAATTATATATCACATTAAGAAATTGTTAAGGACATAAAAAGAAATGCTATAACTCATATTTGTTTACAAAAACTCAATGTAATATATATGAATTATATATTACATCAAGAAATTGTTATGGACATAAGAAATATTATTAGAGAAACAAGACATTACCTAGAGTGAAAACTCTCTAACTAACTTTGTATTTGCATTTTTTCTTTAACCCAAAGCCTTTATTTATACATTTTTGACCCTTAACACAATCCATAATTGATGTCAAAATTAATACTCATAAAATTAGAATAATATTCTAACAACCAATTCAAATTTCAAAAATCTTCCAAAATAAAATATAGCCATATCTATTAAAACAAAACAAATATTCACTATAATCATATCTTTGACTATATATAATATACAAAGTCACACAAATATATATTTATATAATTAAATATATATATATTCGATAACTAAAATTAATATTAAAAAAAATTAGGATATTACAAAAACAATATAGGCTTTGTACTTCTTACAGAGACACAAGGCATGTTTGATTATAAATGTTTCTTACATGCTCTCAGAGACTTTCATTGCATCGTTCTAACTTACAGTCTGCCTATGCATTTATCTTTTATATTTAAAACAAAGGATTTTAAAGATCTTCTATGCCTTTTCATTATGATATTTCAATTTTTTAACAGTGATAGTTAAAGCCAAGTTTTATCAAAAATCAGAATTTGATGCTAAATGAAACAATACAACAATGCTCAAAGTATTAACATACATAAAAGACATACTTTTTACCCAATCACGAATATATTCTCGTACAATTATTCTCTGTAGGGACGCTTTCAGACTTCATACTAGTCTCTTACTTTGCTGAAAACAATATTTCAAATGTTTAAGTTGTTCTCTCTCAAGATACTCACTTCGTCCCTATTTACATGTCTTTTTTTGATTTTTTATGGTCAAATTGCTAGTCTTTGATTAAAATTTAAAATTTATTCTTTTACAATTTAAAAAAACTAAAATATACATTTTACAGTAGATTATATATATATATATATATATTAATATAAAATTTTAATTTTTTAATTATATATTATTTTTAAATTACAATTAAAGATTAAGTAGTTTGACTGCACAAAAAATAAAGTGTACGAGGGAGAACAACATAATACCTACAACAATCCCATGCTCAATCTAACTAATAGTTATAAAACCCAAGAAATTTTTGTTGCATAACTCGCATATTAATCTTCCGCTTAAATACTCGAATCATGTCTATTATATCATCAACTAAAATTACAAATTCTCTCTCAATTCTAAAATCGTCCAATTCTTATTTCCAGAACTCAAAATATAACACAAACAATGTGTGACGTGTAAGTAACACAATAATTACAATTTTTTTTAAATTTAATTTCAAAATAATTCTTTAAATTCAAATTTATATATTTGTTTTCCGAAATAATTTTGTTCTCTCTTCTGCTGATTACTTTACGCTTCCAGTACATTCTTCTTCTCAGACAGAATCAGATCCATCACCCTCTCTCTTTCTCTCTCTCTCTCTCTAAATATATCGTTTCATACACCACTCAGTGTACGTAGTTCGACGTCTAATGTCGGTGGTTGCCGTTCTCCCCACGCTAACTGCAACTTCATCACTTGCCAAATCTTCAAAACATCATATGTTTTGATGAATCAGGTCACGTGGAGTTGCACACTCTGTACGCAATCTGAGAGGTAATTAATTCTGAGGCTTGCTTATTATGTTTTTGCAATTTGATTCTACTCGTTGTTTGTTTATATTATTCTGTTATTGTGGATGTTTTTTTAATCAATTTATAGATGCATGTGCATGATTTATACTCTTGTTGTTTATTGATACATTGCATATTTGCTTTTAGCTAGTTGCAATACAATTTCTTCGATTATTAAGGAGTATTCGTCGTGCTTTGTGTTTTTAGTACATCTTTTTAAGTCACAGGACAATTTTAATGACAAGTTGCCTTGGAATTAATTGGATATGTATTTGATAAAAGAGCTTAGAAATTCAGATGTATTTGATGAGAGGGAATTAAATTATATTTAACAACAATTTTTTCTCTAGTGCCGATAATTAACCCCTGGCCCCAACCCCCATCCAACATTCAATTTTCTTGAAGAATCTGATCGCATTGTACAATCTAATATCCCTATTTAGTGCCATAGAGTGAGTTATCACTACATTGAGCATTGTATGATTTTCTTTGTCATATATCTACTTTAATATGAAATAAGTAAATATGTTTGCTTCTTATAGATAAGGATGACCATTTATGATGAAATTTTGTAATTCGATTTGATTTTTCCCCCTTGTGGTATGTGTGCATTAGAAGAGAATCAAGTGATAGCTGAGTGCTGTAACATAGTACTCTGAATTGTATATATACTATAGACATTAGGCATCAAACTAGGCGGTAGCCGGTACCACACTAGCAATTAAATCTGAATTTTCATAGTTATGGTGAGTTTTTCTTGAGTAACAATCCGCTCTGTGAATATTTTGTTAGAATCCTTTTAACTGGTTTAGAGAAATGACCAAGTGTCCTAGATCTTTTTTATTTAAATTTAGTAGCCAATTTCCTGGAAGCAAAGCCCTCTATGCTTTATTGGAATCTCCATGAGACAATCCCGAAGGCTGGGATCACACGAGAATAACACACTGATGGAAAATTTTCAGTTTTCAAAGAAGAACTAAAGAAGTGATGCTGGAATTGGCAATGTACTTGTGAGCCTAGACTAACCTTATCATTCATGTACCAAATCCATGAACAATGTAGGATTAGGAATTGCCTAGAATGACTATAGAAAATTGTATATCACTTGGTTAAAACAGGAATGGGGAGGGTTGATTCACGGTTAAGTTTTTCCTTGATAAACAAATACATTTCGTTCGTGATACTAATGTGAAATAACATTGCACATTATCTGTATTTGAATATTAGTGTCCTGGAATATTTTCCATACAAATCACCTAAATGTTACAACCATAAATCCACTCAATGACATGCTAATGTTTATTTCAGTAGGGATAGGAGACCTAGTTAATTGTATGTTTCAAATTATTGCAAATATACATAGATATATGGTGCATGAAGGATCATTTACAGCAAATCTTGAGCTAACACGATGATTGCTTCATATCATATATATCCGATGAGAAGTTCTGAATCTTGTAGATCATTTTCGAAAAGCTAATTGCAGGATTTTAACTTCAGTGTGGCAAAGTATGTGACGAGGCGATTAACCACTGGAGTTCACCCATAACTGTTGTAGTGCTTCTAGTGCAATTGTAGCCTGGTACAAATTCAAGGCATTTGGATTAATACCAAGTAGATAATATTTTTGGTCGCATGACTACACGAGTACTTGAGGATGTTTAAGAAGGATTATCTACCCAAGCTTTACAGTCGTTTCTGGTGTTCCATTGGTCTGTGGCATTGGCTGGCTTAGCTGAAAACTGATGGGGGCATGCAAGTCATACCCATTGCTGATGCAAAATGGAGTCCGGGGGCTTATGTTTGCTTCATTTGAGCTCATTGATCCGTTAACCTGTTGACAAACTCATTCTTAATTAGAGCCAGGCACAGAAATTGCTTCATTTTGCTTTTATGAATATATAAGGGAGGTATGTATGCTATTTTCAGTATTAGTTTTCAATGTGAACACCTTTTTGCGCAGTTCCTTGTTTTCTTCTTGCATGAGGTTTACTCTTTTATAGAGTTCTATATTCTCCTGATGAATGAGATTACCCTGGAATAATAAGAAGGTAAAATGATAGTCAGTTCCTTTATGCCATTGTAATGAAATGAAAAGTAGGGCCAGGAGTTTTATCTGCTTTGCAC
Organism: Oenanthe sinensis; assembly: GCA_028671895.1. Lineage (NCBI taxonomy): Eukaryota > Viridiplantae > Streptophyta > Magnoliopsida > Apiales > Apiaceae > Oenanthe > Oenanthe sinensis. The sequence continues at coordinate 15,657,314 of CM053814.1, forward strand.
AGGGACCTTCTTGTTTAATTCTTCTATTTCATCTGTTAAAATTTGCTCCTGCAATTGTATTACATTTAGTAACTGTGTCCAGGCGTTCTATGTTACAACATCAGAAATAATTATGATTATATATAATTGAGTGTCTTATACCTTTTGCATACGAACGCCTTTCAAACTTATTTCTAGTCGATTTTCCAAGTTCTGCAAATCTTTCATGGTTAACCCAGAAAGTTCTTCTCCCAATAGCTGCCTGCAATTTTGTAAAGAAGATTTGCAGTATCTTCTTAAAAATGTTTATGTACCTTCATGTTTACATTCGTGGACCCAAGTGATAATCATATATGTGACCATCTATAAATCAATTATATTTTGCATAATATGGAGAGCACTTGGGCTATATGTTGCTTATAAACAAATTCATATGTAACATTTTTTTTTTGGTCAAGTGCATATATATCAATTTTTTGGTCAAATGCATATATATATCATTTTTATCTTTTACATTTACAAGTATATGATCTGAATAGTAAAACTGGTATAGGGTAGTTCTTCACCACAAGTGACATAATTAAGAAGCGCAAAGAAACTAAAGTACCTCTAATGACAACCCATAAGATATATATCCTCCAATAAGGCGTGCACGCACACAAACATATTTTCATCATCATCTAAAGCATAAAAGTATCTGTATGTGTTGTTGGGGTTCTCTAATAACACATACATATCTATCAATCATCTTAACTTAGGAATATATATATTATACACCCACCCACCAGCTTAAGTTGTTTTTTCTTGATATTATATTATTTTTATTTTAATATTTTATTTTTATGGTTAATATTTATTCTTGCAAAATATATTTTAATTTTATTTAATATGATGTGTAAAAATATTGTTATGTAATTTCTCATTAATTCATTTGTGTTCTTGTTTGAAGTAGATAACTTTTGTGTGTTTAAATTAGAAGACTAGTGTTTAAAATTAGGCTCAATTACTTACGAACTAAACTGACCCAAATACATACCAACCGACTGAACTGACTCAAATACCTACCGACCAACTGAACTGACCCATATACCTAGCAACCATGTGACCAAAACTTTTTAATGTTTCAGATTTAATAATATAGTTAATAATGTAGTATAGAAGTATATATATATAAATATTGTTGAAGCTCTCCAATAATACACACACACACATCTTCTAAAGCATAATGGTTGGTAAATCTGAAAAGAGAAGTCCTTTTAAAGGTAAAAGTCCTCTTTATGCTCTTCACTTTAATTTTTATTCGGCAAAAACAACCAGGACTACTAAAAAATCCTAAAAATTGGGAAGGTAAAAGTACTCTTTAGGTTATTCACTTTAATTTTTTTGTTAACAATAACAACATTAACTACTGAAAAAGAGAATTAGTTGAAACCTACCTAAATCTTTTATCTGTGACACCAAGAAGCAAAACAAGGCGGTGAGAGAAACTAGTTGGATTTGGGAGAATTTAATATTTTTAAAAGTATTAGTGGCCTAATGAATAAAAGTCAATTTGTACAAGAAAGGATTCTCGCTTTTAATTTAATAACAATTTCTATTAGTGGCCCTCGTATAAGCGACTTGATTTAGTTTTCTCCTTGAACTTGCTTATCTGTCATTACTAGCAAAAAAAAACTTGAAAATTGCAAATGTTTCACGAATGTATAAATGATATCATAATTATTATTAATTAGATAGAAGTAGTTACTATAATATAAACACAAATAATATGTCATGTAATGGTTATTTTCAAACGGCATATGGGTTTATAGAGATCATGATACCTATTTTGGTTTTACCACATAAGTACCACTTAGTTAAGCTTAAATTGTTCAATCATAATTGCAACTATTATTCAAGTCTGTATTGTTATTTGAGATCCTTATTTTTGAATAGCCTAGAAGGTTTAACCTAAGATGTAATCATCGAACAATATTCATAATGGATATGTATAACTGGATGATTGTACCGCAACATTAAATTGTTTGAAATTTTCCAAGATCTTTAGACTAAAGTTGAGTTTTCAGTAGTCAATCTCTTGTTCATATGTCATACTTTAGGGTAAAGTGAATAGTTCATGTGACACAAGTTCCTATCATATCATAATTACTACTGACGTAAAGATGACTCTATGCTTTATCTTGTAAGTGCCTGGAATAGTTCATTGATACAACAATAAGTTCTCAGTAAGTTTCCATCTGTCGAGTGCTATTATGATTTTGATTAAACATTGACTAACTGAATAACTTGTTAAAAACGAAAAGTAAAAGCCTATACCTGTGGCTTTGTTGCAAGTACTGCAGTTGTTGCCTCAATCTTTCCGCTTCACCCTTCCAAAACTAGGATCAAATTCACAAGTTAAACTTCCTTTTGGTTATAACATAGTGTCACCTTAATGTATATTAGATCTAACGATTTATTTTACTTGCATGTAAAGTAAAACACCAATAGTTGATTTATATATCAACCTTATAGACATGTAGGCTTATTTGGCTAAAGGGTTAGAATATGGGTGTAATTCTTGTTGTATACCTACATAAAAGCCAGCATTTGAGCAAATTATTTAACGGGTGATTAATGAATATTAAAGTAATAATAATATTAATATTAATAATAACAGCAATAAGAAAAAATAGTCATAGTAACGATAGCAGTAACAAACTGTAACAATAATATTAATAGATAGCATAAAAAATTATATACATTCGTAAAAGCTCTCGGTGGTTGTTGAGCTAAAAAATTATACACATATTTATGTCTTGGTACAATTATACAGCAATTAGGCAAGCATGACACTAGTAACACATTCTAAAAAGCACAATATAAAAACTACTACTTCTTTCCTGCTTTACATTCTGTTCTTCTAGTTATTTCATCAACATATTTGACCCATGTATTTTTGTATGATTGGTTTTGAAACCAAGTACATATTTATAATTATCTCAAGAGGTTTTGGTTACTATATAGTTTGTTCAATAATATCTTTTTGGAGTTAGTGTTTTTTAGTATCTTATGGCATAGCCACATATGTGATTAAGTGATCGTTACATACCATGTTTCCAAATGCCTTGTAATTTGATGAAATTATTACATGTAAGTTTTGGTATTGTTTTGCATATCTCAAATCCATTGTGAGTTGGTGTAAAGTATTTGTTATAAATTTTTTGTTATCAGTCACTGTGAAGTATTTGTTCTTAACTTAAACTATTTTATTTTTTGATTGATGTTCAATACAAAACACTATGGTGTCGTATCGAGTTTGCTATCATGTTTTGGGCCTTGTGCTTGTAGAGTTTAGATTGAGTTACAATTTTTTCTTTACAATATATGTCACACAACCTGGGTTTATTTTCAAGCCTTAATATAAAATAAAGTGTATCCTGAAATTTGTACAAACTTAAGCTTGTAGACCACCGGGCTAAATGCAACCAACTTGGATAATCTACAAGCCCACCACAGAGCCTTAAAACCCTAAAAAGATCATTGGTGCACTTGAAATTGTACTCAAGCTTATATGCTCAACCAATTTCCTGAAGTGTTTTTGGATGTGGGACTAGGATGTTTTGAACTCATTCATAAAGATTTGACGATTCATGTGGACTCCTATACAAAGTTTCCTTTTTACAAAGTATTTTAAATACTAAAGTTTTTAAGGCTCTCTTTAGGCCTGAATAGATAGGTCGTACTCTATAGACTCAGATTGTAGCCTCTCTATCCATTGTAGGATAATAGTGGTTGGTTGGCTTTGTGTCTTTACCTTTAAACCTTTTCCATTGTACGATAGTACTACCAACCTTTACTTCCACACTTTTGGAAACTTGATTCGACATGATGACATGTTCTAGTTTCAAACTTTTAAAAGTCGCCTCTGATACCATGGACTACCCAATTTCAATCCCAAGACTTAGTTCAAAAATTCCGTCTATCGAACATAAGTTTGAATTTCGCTAGCCTAAATGCAACCAACTTGTTTAATGTACATGTTTATCACAACCCTAAAAGATCATAATTTGTTGGCGCAGTTTGGTAGTCATAGTTAAGCTTATGTTTCAATCTAATTGTCCCACATATTTACATGCAGGACTGTGGTGTTGCAATATGTCTATTTTTATCTATGAACTTTAGTTCTATATGCTGATTTTTAGAAGTAGAACCATTATACTAAGTTTAGCCTTGGCTGGAAGAGATGACTATACCCCGTGAAAATATGTATATAGAGGATGATTTTGTTGGGATTATGTTTTGAGGAGGATATGTCACAAGAAGGTGCATAGACTGATGCTTCAGTTGGATTTGGCAGAACATGTTTTTTTTTGCCATCATTCTCGAAGATGTTAACATATGGGTTCCAAACAAAGTAGTTTGTTTTTATGCAAATCAACTTTTCAATTGCGGAGTTATTTTCAGTTGGGGAACGAGAGACGGGTTACAGTTTCAATATAATTTTACTTCTAAATTTAAGGTCTTTAAGCGGGTGTCTCATATGTGGAAGAGCATGCTTCTGAAAACATTTTGGGTTGATTGGCCCGAGTGCAATAACATGCATTGTGAAGATACTCTGAATCTTTAAGGTGTATGTGGGACAAGTTAAATTTTAGGTTTCCATGAAGTGTACATTTCTAAAGTTTTCTAAGGGTTTTTATCCTTTCTTATATATTATAGTAGATAGTGAGACAAGTACAAGTTTTTGTAATATAAGGTTCTGTGCAGGGGGTTGTGCTTTTGGTTTGGTCTTTTGTAATTTCTCATTATTACCCACAAACTATCCTGGAGTTGTTATAAAGGCCTCAGTTATAGGGAGAACACGTTTAAGAAGAAAATTCTCAGGAAGTTATGGTTTTCTATTTTCTTTCGGGGTTTCAAGTTTAATTATTTTCATCACCGCCTTTTTCCCAAAATAATTGGGGAGGCTAGCATGAATCACACACAAAAATCACATCAGGCTGGTTATGCTAATCCCTTTCCTTGGTTGGCTTCTTTTTGTAACCTAAACCACAATTAGTACCTACTCTTACAGATCTTTGCGAATAACTTCAGACCAATCATCCCACAATTCAAGTTAAAATCCTGGTGTTCTATTCTGAATATGCCACTAAACTATATTTCTCCATTTCCCGTTACCTAACTGAATTAGGGAATTGTGTATGTTACCTAAATAATTGGGGGAGGCTAGCATGAATCGCCCACAGAAATCACATAAGGCGGCCGGTTATTGTAATCCCTTTCCTTGGTTGGTTTCTTTTTGTAACCTAAGCCACAATTAGTACCTTATCTTGCAAATCTTTGCGAATAACTAGACCAATCATCCCCACAACTTATAAATGCTTATTCAAGTTAAAATCCCCGTGTTCTACTCTGGATATGCCACTAAACTATATTTCTCCATTTCTAGTTACCTAACTGAATTAGGGAATTGTGTATATTACCTAAATAAATTCTGTAAGTTAAAATTTTCATGTCGGATATTGTTTGGCATCAAATATGGGTTTTTGGCTTTTTACATATTAAATAACATACACTTGTATGCATATAATTATGTACTGCATTTTTTCTAAATACTTTCGTAGTAAACTCTTACCTTCTTCAAGTAGTTCCTGCTCCACTTCAGTATTTGGCATTTAGAAACTATGTTCATCTCTGTTTAAATTTCTTTGCTGAATACTCTTTTAGAAATATCATATCTGTTGAGTACTCAAAACAAACGAACTATTTTTGAATGGAATTATCAGGGTTCGAAAGCTTGCCGAGCCATCAGAAACTTCAAATTTGCAAAACCGTTGGCAACTCCAAAAATGCAGAGCCATCAGCAACAATGAGCTTGCACACCATCAACAAATTCTAGTTTGCAAAATTTATCTGCTTATTAGTCCAGATGAACGAACTATTCTTGAATGGATTTTATGAGGTTTTAGAAACTTGCAGAGCCATCAGCATGCAACTTCAGATTTGCACAGATGTCTGCGACTCTTGGTAATTACAGAGCCATTGCCAACTTCGATTTTTCAGATCATCATGAACGTTTAGTTTGTGGACTATCCTCAGCTTCGGTCTTACGACTAGAATTTTAATATTCAGGTCATCTGGTTTTTCTGCATAGCAAACAAGGAGGCATCAGCTCATGGTCTTGGATGATCATAAGAGGAACCACCATTACAAGGTTGGAGTTTTTGTGTCTTTCACTATCTGGGGGTACTCATTGTTGCATTTCCTCTGTCAAACAACCTTTTAGAGTTTTGCTTAGCAACATTTGATCAGATCGAATCTCTATCTGAAACATAGCAGTATTAAGTATTGTTTCAACTTTCAATCAAATTGCGTGATGCTTTTCTGCATGACCAATGCATGTTTGGATTAACTTAGAAGTGGGTCAAACCTGCATGTGATAGAATTTTAGAACTAGATTCCCCTGGTATCTGATTGCTAATAATTTCACTGCAATACAAACTCCGACCTTGTAAGCACAGTTCTGCTCCTAATAATGCCATTCAAAGACAAGTATCATGTGAGATTAAGCCAAACGCAAATGATTATTACCTAGCTACATCATCTATATGTGACCTTAGTATTCTTTGTCTAAATTTGACATATTCCTTGCTCTGTAATATAGGTAAATATACTTCATTGCTGGTTAATTAACTCGTTATATCGGTCATTTATCTCACTAGATGTTTTTCGCTCCAACTTACCCAAAGGCTTTGGTTTGTACTTTATTTAATATTTGCACCAGGTTTTGTGGTGTCTTAGATCAATACAAGAGTGATTCTCAGAGAAGTTGGAATTTGGAAGTATTGAGAATTTTACAAGGTTGAGAAGATGTTTTGGGTACTTTGATTTGATCCACTAACATTGTGGAGTTTGTTGTAGCTACGTAGTCCTATAGTCATGAATGGGTTGGATACTTTACTCGGTATCTTTTTCCGACTTCTTTAGAGGTGTTCCCTGTAATTTCTAGATCAAAATGACATCCATATATGTGGGTTGTTCTGCCTCGGTTTTGGTAGCCCCCATAGTTATGGTGTTACTCTTTTACCTTTTATTAAACTCTTCCTGTGTTTATTAGAAATCTATAGACATCGAGTCACACGAAGATGGTGTTTCTATACCTATATTTTAGCTTCTTTCAGTTCATACTAAATTAGGTTGGTAATCGTGGCTGCTAGCTATACAAAGTTGTAAACAGCCTAACTGTTCACGGTTTGCTGTCACAGCTCAACAGCCTCAACCCGAAGATCGTTATATAATCCCAAGATGTAGACGATTATGTTCTAAACTGTTCCTCTGTCGATCAGGAATTCTAGCTGCTTGATAAGCCGGAGCTCATATCTAATTGTGTACTTCTTTGTTTATTCTAATCCATGCTTGTTATTTCTTGCCTTCTTGGGGACATTGAAGTGTATGTGCTTTTGATGTTCCATCTCTTGGCTTGGTTGAACAAAAGATCTGCTTTTCTTAAATGTTAAAAGTTCCAGGGGTTCCCTTCTACTGTCTATTGAAATGCACGTACTGTGATTTACTCGCCTCTTGGAGTTTGTAATTTTTGGAGGAATATCTTTTAAGTTTCTTGTTTAAGGGTACGTAAAAGGAGCAGCACAAATAATCACCTATGCTGTTGGGTGTGGCTGATATAAAAAATGTGTACTAATGCTCAAAGGCAACAGTGTCTTTTGCATTTTAAGTTTCCAGCAATATAACCCTCCTTTTTTTTGAAGGGGGTAGGTGACACCTTGTGGATTCTAGGCATCTAACGATTTCAAAAGAATCGTGAGCCTGGGGAGAACTTTGACCCATTTGTCCTCGAGAACTTTAATTGCAGTGGTAAAGTGGGTAGGTAATCCAGATGGTGATGTTATCTATCCTGGAGAAGATCTGTTATGGGAACAAGTTGCTAAAGCTAATTGTTGCAGCAACTGCAGCGTAATATACCCAAGAGAGATCACGGACAAGCCGAACTACTCATGTTGGTGGTGCTTCTCGTAGTTTCCGATTGCAGGACTCCAAATCCAGCGAAGTATTAGTACAAGATCAAGAGATATCTTTGCAAATGATGATGGAGACTATATACAGTCAAAATGGTGTTTGTAAGGGAGGTCAAAACGAAGACATGAGCAATTTATGATAACATACCAAATATATAGAGTAGTTACATGACTTAGCTTCTGTGTTTTGTCTTTTGTTATGGTCCTGATAGATTATAGTGTTAAATATATTGTAGACTTAATTTATCTTACTTGGACCTTAAATTAATTGTTTCGAGTAGCTTCAATTTAAAATATATGTATGTTTACCTTATTGATATTATAACTATAAATAGTTAAATATTATAAAAGAACTCAATATATATAGCTGGACGCCTTAACAAGTATGCAGTACATGTTTGTATCAATACTTGACTCTTCACTCTCTTGGAAAAGAGGGAGAGCTCTTGTGCCAAAACCCATCGATTTATACCAAAAAACTATGTAAATGAATAGACATAATTATTTTAATCATGTCCATCGCTGCCAGTGCAGCTATGAAGGTTCTTGATAATTACCTTGGATATATTAATACACATCCATTATTCTTTGCATTATTACATAATTTTATTATTTGCAAAAGAAGTATAAACATGCATAAGTATTCAGACATGTACTACAAGTATGCTAGTATGTCATGTGACCTATGTTTAACTCTAGATTTGGCCTTGTTGGTTGAACTATATTTGGTGGGTATGCCACAACTCTGCTGTTCTCTACGTTCATGATGTAACCGGAATTCCTTGAATTATTGGCTTCTGCTATTAATTTGTGTACCTATTTACCTGTGTTTTGGACAGGTTGGCTTGCCCATATCAATCTATATTAACTTGGCAAAATATAAAAAGTTTAGAGTACTGCATCAAACTACTTTAAGGTCAGATTGAATTCTTTGACAAAATTTGATAGCTTTTAACTATAAAGTTGCATAAAACGAAATTGTGTATGGTACAGTCAGACATGCTCAACTTCTAACCAACTATTGGTTCATTCCATAACCCATACTTGTATTGTCATTTTATTTTGATTCGACACAGTTTGGTCTTCAAACTTGACACCGAGATGCAATTTTGGTGGTTGAACTACCATTGTGGCTTCAATGGCAAAAAGATGGCTAGCTCTAATCAACCAACAGACCTAATGGCAGATGCAGGTCTAAATGTCTAATCATAGGGAGTTTTGTGGGGTTGAGATAGGAGGTGGGTGATGACATGATTTCAGGTGGCGGAACAAGAATGCAATACTTTAGAGGTATTGACAGATGAGTGACAGAATGAAGTGGAATTTGAAGCAATGCAGCTGCCATGCGAATGTGGGAGGTTTGGAGAGTTTTTATTTTCAGATTTCTGGTTAGTTCTTACTCGCTGCTTTTGGTACTAAACATAAATCATGTGAATGACCCAAAATCAATTACAAGAGGGCAGTGTCATAATGTCATTTAAGCAGTCCATCAATGTTTACTCTTTGAATCATTCAACTGTTTCTTGTATACAAATCCATTCTTCGTCAGGTAAAAAATTCATGTAATAGATGTAGTCATATATATATATTTAATAGCGTAAAGCCTATATGTAATGTGATTAACCAAAATGCTCCGACTCGTTTTCATATACCAGTGCATAGACAGTTGTTTGGTATGTTTGATTCAGTGAGATGGGTGTTTATTGGAACTGTGTTGCACTAAAGATGATGAAGAGAATTCCATATTCACCCTAAAATCTGTTAAAATGTTAGCCGATTAAACTATTAGATTTGAAATGTCAGTTTAGCCACCAATATGCCAAAATAATAGTCTAATCGTCAAAGTGCAACTCGGTGCCAAAATGTGTTGTTCTTGTAACAAATTGTTGGACTGATCTCTTGCTTTCTGAATCAGATTTGTTACAAAGAATCAATCCACTAAATTATTCAAAACTAAATTTTTAAAGAGACTGAGTTAGCAAGGTGACTTTAAAAGCACAACTGATACGTTATGGAAGCCTATGCCTAGGGACTGAATGGGACAATGATCTGGTTGATATTAGTGAAAATGGGATGTGGGACTTTATAGACTTGATAGCACTAGCTAAATTACTCTGAACCCGAAGTAGAGAAATTTATGTGATAACGCAATCTGTAATGCTTTGCGCTATGTATGTTATTGTAAATGAAACAGCCGTATGTACTTGTATCAATGCAGGTAAGCTGAAAGAAGAAACTGAAAAGTGGTGGAGATGTAGCTTGTACCTGGACTTCTGAAGTGGGACTTAGCAGCTGATGGTTTTCTTCCTTCTCCTTATTGTAACGTTCGATTATTGATTTCATACTGCAAACAACCAAAATAAAATATGGCCTCTTAAATTAATACTTAAGTTTTAAAATTAAGAATTATTGTTGCAAAATCGTTAATAATGATATATTCACAATATTTCAATATTTGAAAGAAAGTTTAAAAGTTTAGCAATCTCAGAAATCTCGAATGTAAACGTGAAATTCTCAACTTGATGTGATCATTATATAACTGGGAGTAAATATGCTGGTGGTTTTTGTTTAGCTGGACTATGTGAACTACAGTTCCAAAACAATAAAGTCCTACCATAACTGGCATGTATATCACTTCAGTGATATATTGTCTTTCTTGAAAGTGAACTATGAAACATATGTGATATTTAAGTAAAGCTTGTTGCAGTTGGGATATGATGTGTGGCATTGCACATAAAGAATACAAATGTGTTCCGTTGAGGGAGCGGGATGGGATTATAATCCAGAATGCACTGTAGACAAGAGATATTTAAAAAGTAATATTGTAATCATTATAATTCTAATTAATAACTACATTATTATATATCAAAAATAAGTTATCATATAGTTATAATTTTACTTATAACTAATAAATAATAATACCTTTATACATTGAATATGTAGCATGGAAGAGACTATTCTTTCAAAACATGTTAAAACTTGTCATGGTATCAGAGTACAGAGAAGATTATTAACAAAATTAAAAGTTTGGTGAGGTTGAAATCAACACCAAGAGTTTGATAAGATAGATATCAAAACACATCAAATGTTTGGTATGAGAAATGATATGCCACCAAATCGACGATTCATCGATTTTCGTAGAAATGATAGTTTGTATGTATATGTATCATTTGGTGATTTTTATAATACAAATTAGTGATTTTTTTTACTCTGGAACCCGCAGCCACTACCATTTTTGGGTGCGCACGGGGTAAATCACGGGCTCACGCAATAGCCTGCAAACCACGTGAACCAGGTAAACCGCACAAGTGCGACAAACTCTGACTCAGGATGACATAATCACACGTTCTCCTCCCATGGGATTCGAACCTAGGAAGAGGCAGGAGGTTTGACCCAGTATGGGCTTAAGGGGGCACGTGAACATTCAAGAATGGGCCTAGGGGAGCCAGAGAGCCGGATGGACTTTCAGTATGGGTCAAGGGGGGAGTTTGGTCACCTTGAAGGATGCAGATTCGACAGGTGTCGAGCCCGATGTGTGAAGGGGGGATTTTTGGGAGTTATCCCACATCGTTTGTGGGAGGGACATTTTGCTAGTTAATAAGCAGTCAAGTTAACTCCATTAGTATGAGGCATTTTTGGGTGTGCCCAAATACAAATCCGTGTGGGTTCGGTCCAAAATGGACAAAATCATACTATTGTGGAATTATGGTTTGCTTGCGGCCAACATCATATAACTTTTCCATATATATATATAATATATATATATATATATAATATTTATATCAACCACCAATAACAAATAGAGGGTTTTTCATAAATACACAAGTAATAATTTTTATATAAAAAATACAGCATCCCCTTTTTTTTTTTATAAAAATATAATTTTACAACCAAAACTATCGATTCATAATTCTGGCTACTTTTAATGTATACTGTCACAGGGAGATGATATAACCCTCAAAGGAGGCAAAATAACGGTCATTCGGACAACAAATCAGCAACACATGTACATAGATATTATATATACAATTTTTAGTATATTCGGTGGAGAAAAGAAATAAATGCCGGTGGTGATATTCCATTCACAAAGAGAATCAAAATATTGCCAAATCTATTTACAATCACTTGGAGGGTCAAAAGCAATGAATTCATTTCAATAGGCTAAAATTGAATTAAAAGACGATTTTGCATAGAACTCCATTATGTTCGCTTATGAGGAAATTTCTTTTCATTTTCAACTGTCACAAGTAAGTTCCATGCGAAGAAATCATAGGTTCAGGTATTATTTCAATCATTTTAAAAGTTTTGTAATTAAATATATTTATTAAAAATTGAAATTAAGATTTTTTTTCATATGTATGTATTTGATGTATGATATTTATATCACTCACTAATTTATCATGCAAATCAGATGTAATCTTTAGAGTAAGAGCATGATCTGCGCACATTTTATCCTTCTCAGACCCAACTCTAAGTAGGATATACATCGGGTATGTTTGGTTTTCTTTACAATTTTACAACTAAAAATATAAAATTTTGTAACCAAAATCAACTAGAAGCAATTTGATTTTTTTTTTTATAATTTCTTGAGTGGAAAAAGTTGATCGTGATTGCTTTAAGTTAGACGTAACATATTTGAAAAAACAACCAAACTACTTACATTTTTATATTATCAAAAAGAGTTTGCAACTTCAACTAAAACAATAAAAAAAATAGCCAAATCAACCAAGATAATGATAAAATCAAACATAAAGAAATTATCATTCGTAAGCGAGATGAATGTGTCTATCTCCCCCGATACGCACTCACACATAATAGTAATTATAACTGATTGTTTGATCATGATGTAGAAAATGAAAAGTTTGAGACATATTTTATATATGTTCTTGATAAAATTTCCGGAAACTAACGATTTGAAGTTGTTCCTTACTATGAGGACTTAAACTTTCATGTTTGGATCTAAGACATTTTCTTAGTGTAATTAATAAATAAATTGAGTAAAAATTGCTAGTTTGAAATGGATTTAAAGAGTTTGTCCCACATTGAATATGTAATATGGGTGTGGGTGCTTTATATGCGTGGATGTGCAAGAGTAGTGTCAACTACTAAGGCATGTGAGTGTGCATGGTGTATTAGTGTGCCCTCGCGCGCGCACGCGCGCCGCCGCCGCCTCGCCACGCCTCGGGTCGGGTCGAAGGGCGATTTGGGCGAATGTCTCGGTGTCTCGTGTACGCGAGGCGACCTTGGCGATGAATTTTATTACATGATTAATTAAATTAATTATGACTTGAATATTATTTTAATATGAATATTGAGTCAGTATATAACTGTCAGAGAATATATATATTCTGAGTCTGATCAGAGTTTTCAAAGATGAAGCAACTCTGATGGAACTGTGCTGGTCAGAGTTTAGCAGATAAACTCTAATGGAACTGTGCTGGTCAGAGTTTAGCAGATAAACTCTGATGAAACTGTGTTGGTCAGTGTTTAACAGATAAACTCTGATGAAGGTGGTCAGAGTTTATAAACTCTGATAGGCCTAATCAGACTTTAGCTAAACTCTGATAACTGTTATTTTACTGATTCTGGAATATATTCTATTAAATATTTTTTAAGTCAGAATAATTATTTTAATTAATGTTTTATCTGCTGTTACGTTTTATTATATTATATATACATAAAAACGTTGTAGATAGAAGAGACGAATTTTAACACAAGTTTGAGAAAACCCTAGCAGCCATACTCTGTATTTTCCACATTAATATTCATACAGATTTGCATAAGGTTTTCTGGGCGAACTGAGGTGCAGGTCGCTGTTGAGTGCTACGTATCTGTGGACGAAGTACTTTGAGCTGTTTTATCCTGGAAATGATATTGCTGCAACCCAACACAGCGTAGTGGGGCAATAATCTCTTCAAGAACAGTCAAGACTTCTAGCAAGGCTTGGCGACTCAGTTGTTTAATTAGTTCTTTCAGTGTATGCGAAAAAGCTTCTGTTAGAGCTAAAATTTCTATCTTTTCTCTTGTCGATACAGTTATTAATTTATATATCTTGTTTTACCTTCGTGCTTTGTTTTGTTAATTGGTTTAATCTGTCTGTTCTTGTTAAACTGTTATATATAACTGCCCCATTGTTGTGTGTAGTTTTGAATTACCTCCAACAATCTTGAAGAGATTATCATAGTTATATATTGTTAATTAACAAGATGGTTAACGAAACTGAAACTCTTGTTATTGGTGCTACTAGTTCTGGGTCTGAGGTTACTGCTACTGCCATTGATTGGACTACGTACCATTTCTCACAACCTATTGATCTGTCTGGTATCCCTGATAAGTTCAGCGGTGGAGCTGGCTTTTCTCGGTGGCAGAAAAAGATGAAGTTGTGGTTAACGGTTAAGGGTCTATGGCCGGTGGTGCAGTATGATCCTCCTATTGTGAATCAAGAGCAGACTGACTCTGTTAAGGTTTATGCTTTATGGGCTGAAAAGGATGGAGTGGCAAGGGCTGCTATTTTGGCAGCTTTAGCGAACACTCTGTTCGATGTTTATTCATCTGATGCCTTCACTGCTAAGCTCTTATGGGAGAAGCTCGACCAAACCCACAATAATTACTCACAAGGTCTGGAAAAGTATTCTGTGGCTCGGTTCCTTGATTTCAAACTGGTGGATACTAAATCCATGACGGAGCAAGTGCATGAGTTTGAGATGTTGATACATGTTTTGAAAGAGTCTGGAATGGACCTTCCTGAGAAATTTCAGGTTATGTCAGTGATTAAAAAGCTCTCAAAGTCTTGAGAAGAGTTTGCTCTCTCCCTGAAAAGACAGAAAGAAGAGATCACTGGACTAACTTGATGTTGGACATCTCGGTGCAGGAGCAACACAAGTCCAAACAGGGACATGTGATGCCTGCTGAACATGAGAGTTCGAAGGCGAATGTAGTGACTGTTGGACAGAAAAGAAAGTCTGTCACTAAGAAGGAGAATAACAAGCCTAAAGCTGACAAGAACAAGGCTAAGAAACCAATGACAAACAAACCATATTGGTCTTGTGGACAGGTTGGTCACTGGAGCAAGGACTGTCCTACTAAGAAAGTGAAGAAACCTAATGTGGTAGCACAAACTAATACTGTGCTTGCAACCACTGGTTGGCCTGTGGTTAACATGGTTGTTGGTGAGGTTGTTTCTTCTGAAACCAATGACGGGTATGTTACCTACAACCCTACACTACTTTCCACTTATCTGTCAAATGAATGGTTGATTGATACTGGAGCTAATGCACATATTTGTACTGATATTACTCTATTTATATCTTATCAACAGATTTAAAAATGACAGTGACGATGGGGAATGCTAGTGCTGCTCAAGTACTTGGAGTAGGAAACGTGGACTTGAAGTTTGCTTCTGGGAGTGTTCTATCCCTTACTAGAGTGCATCATGTTCCTGACATTCGTAGAAATATAATAAGTGGAAGCAGTTTAGTTAGAAATGGTTTCGAACTTTCTTTGAAGTGTAATAAAGTAGTTATTACACATACTGGTGTATTTTTTGGCAAAGGTTACTTGTCTGATGATTTATTTTTAATAAATGTGGAGCCTGTTTTGGGCAGTTTTATTAATGATAATGTTGTTCCTTCTGTGAATTGTGTTGAATCATCTGATTTATGGCACTCACGTCTTGGTCATCTAAATTTTAGTGCTCTAAAGAATATGATGAATTTAGAGTTGATTCCAAAGTTTGCCATTGAAAAGAAATCTAAATGTCAAGTATGTGTGACTGCTAAACTAACTAGGAAACCCTTTCATAATATTGTTAGGGATCAGAAGTGTTAGAATTAGTACACACAGACATATGTGAATTCAGTGGTGTTTTGACTAAAGATAATAAAAGATATTTCATTACCTTTATAGACGATTGTAGTAGATACTGCTATGTTTATTTACTTAAACATAAAGAGAAGCACTAGATAAATTCATTATGTATAAAAATGAAGTTGAAACACAAACTAGAAAAATACTTAAACGTTTGAGGTCTGATAGAGGTGAAGAGTATACAAGTACGTCATTTAATGAATTTTGCAGAAGCAATGGTATAGTTCATGAAGTGACTCCACCATACACTCCTGTGTCTAATGGGGTGGCAGAACGAAAGAACAGAACTTTTAAAGATATGATTAACAATATGCTTATTAATTCTGGGTTGCCTAAGTACATGTGGGGAGAGGCTCTGAATACGTCTTGCCATATTCTGAACAGAGTCCCTCTGAAACATATGGACAAGACACCTTATGAATTATGGAAAGGCAGAAAGGGTAGTTTAAAGTATCTTCGTGTGTGGGGCTGCCTTGCAAATGTACTTGTCCTTGAACACAAGAGAAAGAAACTTGGGCCAAAAACTGTTGATTGCATCTTTCTGGGCTATATTGAAACCACTACCGCTATGAGAATTTTAGTGTTAAAATCTGACATAGATGGGATAGTGGCCAACACTATAGTTGAGTTTCGTGATGCAACATTCTTTGAGAATGTGTTCCCTATGAAGACTGGTATACCTCAGGGTATTTCTGATGATGATCCCACTCGCACATCGAGTTCCATTCCTGATCATGTGGAAAGGATGACAAATGTGGGGGCGGATCCTGCTAGTAGCTCTACTCCTAACGAAGTAGAGGAACCTAGAAGGAGTAAGCGTGCAAAAGTGGTTAAGGACTTTGGAAGTGATTTTATCACTTACAATGTCGATGACGAACCTTTAACTTTTCGACATGCCATGGATTCTGCGGAGTCAAGGCACTGGAAAGGCGCTGTAAAGAGTGAGATCGACTAACGGAACATGGGAGTTGGTTGATCTCCCTCCTAGATGTACTACTATAGGATGTAAATGGATCTTCAAAAGAAAAATGAATCCGGATGGCTCAATAGATAAGTATAAGGTTAGGCTGGTAGCTAAGGGTTTTAAGCAAATGGAAGGCATTGACTACTTTGACACATACTCCCCTGTTGCAAGAATGACAATAATTCGAATGCTTATAGCATTGGCTTCCGTACATGGTCTTATCATCCATCAAATGGATGTAAAGACAGCTTTTCTTCATGATGATCTTGAAGAAGAGATTTATATGGATCAACCTGAGGGATTTGTTGCTTATGGCAATGAAAAGAAAGTTTGTAAGTTAGTCAAATCTATCTATGGCTTGAAACAAGCTCCTAGAGACTGACACAAAAAGTTTGATGAAACTGTTTTGACTTCGGAATTTTTGGTTAATGAAAGTGACAAGTGTGTCTACTATAAGGTTAAAGGAAATGAAAAAGTGATTGTGTGCCTGTATGTGGATGACATATTGTTGTTTGGAACCAATATTGAGATTATTAACGAGACGAAAAGTTTCTTGAAAAGGTACTTTGAAATGAAGGATATGGGTGCTGTTAATGTGATTCTTGGTATCAAGCTGACTCAGTCAGCTGATGGAATAACCTTATTATAATCTCATTATATAGAGGAATCTATACTTGAGAATTATGGTTATTCAAATTGTAGAATCGCAAGCACGCCATATGATTCAAAAGTTGCTCTTGTCAAGAATAAGTCAAGAGTTCCTATGTCTCAGTTAAGATATTCTCAGAATATTGGGAGTTTGCAATATCTTACTAATGGTACTAGACCAAATATTTCATATTCTGTGTCTAAGTTAGCTAGATATACAAGCTGTCCAAACAAGACTCATTGGGATGCTCTTGATAGAGTGCTTAGACATCTAAAAGGCACCATCTACCTTGGTTTGCAGTACAGGAGGTTTCCTAGAGTGCTAGAGGGATATAGTGATGCAAGTTGGATAGCTAAGAAATCTGGTTCCAATGGAGTGACTGGATAAGTGTTTACCATTGCGGGTGGAGCTATATCCTGGAAGTCTGTTAGACAGACTATTGTAACTCGGTCTACTTTTGAGACTGAGTTGTGTGCATTAGATGCCACGAGGACGGAGGTTGAATGGTTGCATGGACTTATGTCTGTGATTCCTGTAGTAAGCCAACCGCTTCATGCTCTTGCTGTTCATTGTGATAGTCATACAACTATCGATAAGATAAACAGTAAGAAGTATAATGTGAAAACAAAGAGACACGTCTAAGTTAGACTAAAGTCTATAAGGGGTTTGGTATCTGACAGGATCATTGCTATTGAGTTTATTGGAACTCAAGATAACATGGCTGATCCTTTGACTAAGGGACTTGAGCATGCTGTTGTCCTTAAGTCGAGGTTGATGATGAGACTGACAACCCATTTTGAGTCATCAACAGCGGGAACCCAATACACCTGAGAGGAGATCCCTCGAAGTGTATTCAATGTGGTAATAACAAGTTGTGAGGGTGATTCAGTAGTACCTCTACTACACATATATAGATACTCACGTATATGAGTCTTTCCCTTGTAAACCTCAAGAAGTACTGTAACTGCTAGTAGCAAGAATTTTAAGAACTCTGAATGGGGTCAAGTCGTGAGACAAGATGTTGGCAGTGCATCTTTGGAGATGCTCAGCTAAGCGAATGTTATTGTGTGGTCGCAATTAGAGGATATGGATATTCCTCGAAGCATTCGACGAATAGGATCGAGACATGATCATTAATATCTCAAAGCCGTAGATCGGCACCATAGTCTTTGACTTGTCGTCATCTATGGAGTGTGGTTACACAACAATGGATAAAGATTCAAGGTGAAACATTCCATCTATATCCGGTAGCCATCGAAGTAGAGGACTTAGGAGGGTTCAAACCTTGACCGATACCAACTCTGAAAAGCAAGTCATGAGTAGAATCTGATATGCATTTCTGTATGGATTTATGGGGGATTGTTAGAAAATGGAAAGTTTGAGACATATTTTATATATGTTCTTGATGAAATTTCTGGAAACTAACGATTGAAAGTTGTTCCTTGATATGAGGACTTAAACTTTCATGTTTGGATCTAAGACATTTTCTTAGTGTAATCCATAAATAAATTGAGTAGAAGTTTCTAGTTTGAAATGGGTTTAAAGAGTCTGTCCCACATTGAATATGTAATATGGGTGTGGGTGCTTTATATGCATGGATGTGCAAGAGTAATGTCAACTACTAAGGCATGTAAGTGTACATGGTGTACTAGTGTGCCCTCGCGCACGCACACACACGCGCGCTGCCGCCGCCTCGCCACGCCATGCCTCGCCTCGCCTTGCCTCGGGTCGGGTCGAAGAGTGATTTGGGCGAATGTCTCGGCGTCTCGCGTACGCGAGGCGACCTGGGCGAGGAATTTTATTACATGATTAATTAAATTAATTATGACTTGAATATTATTTTAATATGAACATTGAGCCAGTATGTAACTGTCAGAGAATATATATATTCTGAGTCTGATAAGAGTTTTCAAAGATGAAGCTGAGTCAGAGTTTAACAAACTCTGATGGACTAATTCAGAGTTTAACAAACTCTGATGGTCAGATCAGAGTATAGAGCTGGGTTAGAGTTTATAAACTCTGATGGACTAGCTCAGTTAAACTCTGATGGAACTGTGCTGGTCAGAGTTTAGCAGATAAACTCTGATGGAACTGTGCTGGTCAGAGTTTAACAGATAAACTCTGATGGAACTGTGTTGGTCAGTGTTTAGCAGATAAACTCTGATGAAGGTGGTCAGAGTTTATAAACTCTGATAGGCCTAATCAGACTTTAGCTAAACTCTGATAACTGTTATTTTACTGATTCTAGAATATATTCTATTAAATATTTTTTAAGTCAGAATAATTATTTTAATTAATGTTTTATCTGCTGTTACATTTTATTGTATTATATATACATAAAAATGTTGGAGACAGAAGAGACGAATTTTAACACAAGTTTGAGAAAACCCTAGCAGCCATACTCTGTATTTTCCATATTAATATTCATACAGATTTGCATAAGGTTTTCTGGGCGAACTGAGGTGTAGGTCGCTGTTGAGTGCTAAGTATCTGTGGACGAAATACTCTGAGTTATTTTATCCTGGAAGTGATATTGCTGCAACCCAACACAGCGTAGTGGGGCAATAATCTCTTCAAGAACAGTCAAGACTTCTAGCAAGGTTTGACGACTCAGCTGTTCAATTAGTTCTTTCAGTGTATGCGGAAAAACTTTTGTTAGAGCTAAAATTTCTATCTTTTCTCTTGTCGATACAATTACTAATTTATATATCTTGTTTTACCTTCGTGTTTTGTTTTGTTAATTAGTTTAATTTGCATGTTCTTGTTAAACTGTTATATATAACTGCCCCATTATTGTGTGTAGTTTTGAATTACCTCCAACAGTGTATATATAACTGATTGATTGATTAAGAATGGGAAAAGATGAAAAAAGACGAGAGAAGAAAGAAGAATGTGAGAGCACAGAAGAAGAGAGTGATGTCCAATGATTTTAGAATTTTAGATGAAGAGTCAATGATGAAGAAGATGCAATATAGAAAAAATATGGGGAACAAATGATTGTAAATTTGTAATATAAAATAAAAGACCTTCAAAGTGCAAACATATAAAAACTTAGTAACTGGACTAAATTGATCCGCATTTTAGACTGATCATATTTAGGTCATTTAAAATTTTCCTAACCCGACTTTTTATCGAGCCAAATTTTACTTGAGTTTGACTCATTAGTGAAAAATGTTATTCATTGATATATTCGCAAAAACACCACACGAACACGTCTCATGATCTACAACTCACCAACAAGTCATGAATATCGCTCACGAGTTTCCGTTCATGAATACCTTACCTTACAAACTCATTCTCATAAATAATTTACTAATATTTTTTTCCTTCATGAACACACGCGCGCACACACACACACACATATATATAAGTTGCATAATATATAATTATATTTTAAAATATAACATTATTTTAAGTTGTAATATAACATATTTTAATATTTAATTAGTATATATTAATAAAATAATGTATAAACTTGAAAAAAACAAGTAATGAATGAGTAAAATTATTAGTGAATTCATTCGTAGACAAATATATATACAATTAATCACCATTTATCGTAAATATTCAAGTCGCCCTTTAACTCAACCGAGATCAATCAAATTTATCCGCGTCGCATTTAGTCATATTTACTCTTGTTTTCTTGTAGTGTTGTTCAACAACTATGTTGACGAGTCTGTTCACGAATCACGTTCACGAGTTATCTTAACGAATCTGTTCACGAATATTATAACTTATTATAACTGAACTTATTCGCGAATTTTCAAAGCTAACTATGTTGTACTTAAGTTCGGCTCATAACCCTTTATCCCTCATTCTTCTAGAATCAGAAAGATAATTTTCAATTTTGAATTTGTACAAAACAATTTACAATTTACAATTTCCATTTGCATGTGGGCTCATTTATGGACCGAACTTTAAAATGGTGTTCATTTTGGACTCATTTACAAACTAACCGAACACAAATCAAACTTTTTCGAGCCGAACCAAACTATTTGGGAGTGTACCTACTCACTTACAACCCTAGCTAGTTAGGAGATAATTATCTTATGTTACTTAGGTCTTGGATTGAAGATTACTTCTTTGTTCCTAATAATCATGTTAAATGCCTGATCTGGATTGCCATCTATATATGGGCATTTCTGATAGCCGGTGCTATTGATAAACCTCTGGACCTTGATGAGCAAATTCTTGCCCCTGCTCAAAACAATGAACCTGGAGTGTGCGCTAAAATCTGTGGCCAAGTTATGACATTCGTCATCCTAGCACACTGACATCCAAAACCGCTGTTATAGATGAATTAATAAGTGAGATTGCTCTATTTCCAGGGGATAATGACAGGGATGGAGCGCTACGTTGGGTCAAGCCACAGGTGAATATAATCAAAGTCTCGGTTGATGCAGCTACGTTTACAGAGAATGATGCTTATGGGATTGGTTTAGTGGTCAGGGATTCGAATGGAGAGGTGATATATGCTCAGACATGGAGGTATTGGGGTACAAGGCAGTCGGAGTTTGCAGAAGCTGTAGCGATAAAGGAAGCCTTAAGTTGGAGTAAGTCGCAGGCAGGACAAGCTATAGAAGTGGAGTTAGATTGCTTGGTGGTGGTGCAACTGATTCGAAGTAAGGTGCCAATGGTTTCTCCAGTAGGGAGGATTATAGAGGAGTGTCGTGAGTTACTCCTTCGTCTAAACAATGTTAGTTTGTTCTTTGTTAAACGGTCAGCTAATAGGGTTGCTCATAGTTTGGCTAGGGCATCTTATTCTTTTCCTGATCGAATTTTCAGTGGGAGGGATGTTCCCACGGAAGTTAAGTATTGTATTTCGGCTGATTTGAATATGAATTAATATTTCTTTGTGTCAAAAAAAAAAGTTTAAATGGTTGTATCTCCTATGTCAAACTTTTGGGCATATTATTGAGGACTCTCCACACAAGCATTTGATCAAATATGCCCCTCTGGGTGAAGAATTTCCAAACTTGAATTCAAATATATGCTTCTATTATTATCCTGAGTTCTGGTACGTAGTAGTACTAGCAACCCTGAAGGAGTGAAAGGTACTACTGATGGCCCGTATAGCCCTGACAACTTTAGAGGCAGGCCGGGCCGGGATGGCTGTGATAAGTACTCTAATTAAGACGACACGTACAACTGTTAGCCATGATATATGGATTAATTAATGGCAAAGCATGAGGGTGCTTGTTATCAGAACCCTATATAGAAGAATTCACACGTCCAGACTGAAACATCCCACATCGAATAAAATGTGTGTGCTTGGGCCCTTTATAAGGACAAGTCAATAACTAATGTATACCTAAAATTGCTAGCTTTTTATGGGCTAACTTGTGGTGGGTTGTTGGGTCTGGTATGCATTCAGTTATGGGCTTGGGTTGTTATAAATGGTATCAGAGCCATACCCGGCCAGAAGTGCTAAGGCACTGCCCGGGTTCCGTAAGTTTGTCCATGGGCTCGACGAGGACGTCGACCCAATAAGGTGGGGTGTTTGAAACATCCCACATCGAATAGAATGTGTGTGCTTGGGCCCTTTATAAGGACAAGTCAATAACTAATGTATACCTAAAATTGCTAGCTTTTTATGGGCTAACTTGTGGTGGGTTGTTGGGTCTGGTATGCATTCAGTTATGGGCTTGGGTTGTTATACAGACTCCAGTAGATCGAGTTAGTTAGTTCTTGTAAAGTACGTTCCTGGTTGCGGAGTGTGGAATGCCATATATATGGTGCTAATTCTAGGCTTTAATTAGTGATCCCCAATTAAGGAGTAGTAGAACACGTACTAGAACATGAAGAAGAATGCTGAGCCTGCAACCTAGCTTTCTCTAAGAATGTATACATAATATTTGATGATATTGATCCCTAGCTTGTTTCCTTATACTTAATTTGTTCAATATTGTTACTAGCTATGTTTGTCTAAACTTCGTTTGGCTTTACCCTTTGTGCATCGGCGTTTTTTGGTTTTTGCTTACACTTGTTATTCTTTTTTTGTCCTCGGCAGTAATATATATACAAGCTTATAACCGTGCAAAGTACGAGATGAATTAATATTTAGGTAAATTTATTTTTTATATTATATTTTATTAATATTTATTATAAAATTTTATAAAGTTGAGAATTTATGTTAATATAATATAATATTATTTGTGAGTTGTTGTATAAAAAAAGGACTATCGTGGGTTAGAGTTGTATGTTATTATACAATGATATTTATATATTAATATTCATAAACTTTAATGATATATTAAATAAAAATTATGGGATAAGTAGGATTCTTAAAATAGAATATATATATATATATAATTTAATTTAAATATAATATAATATTATCTGTGAGGAGTTGTATAAAAAGAGAATTGTCGGGGTTAGAGTTGTATGTATGATATATATTCTTTTTAAAATTAGATTTTATTAAGTTCATCTAAAATTAGACGGTCAGGATCTTTTTTTATGGTTTACCTTGGACCAAATTTTTTAATTTTTCAGCTATAATAATATAGTATAGATAGAGCATTGTCCTATTTTATATAGTATTTTAATTAATTAATTAATTAATTATATACAAAATATTTAATAATGATTTAATGATATAAATATTTTTATTCTTTTTAACATTATGACTCGTTAATTAATTACCCGAATTTTTTAGGTACGTGCTAGCTTGTATATACATATATATATAACCATGTCCTCATCTAAAATCACTTCACCTTGCAAATTTTATAAACAATAGATTATATATTTGCAGAAACAATAGATTTAATAAATAAGTACAAAACCAAGTTTTTTTCTAAATGTTATTTTGGCATAACCAAGGTTCCTTTTTTTAATATGCATAAGCAAGGTAAAGATGAAAAAGAAAGTTTATATCTTTTTGGTTATTTTAAATTTATTTAACAACTTTCATATCTATATATTTTGGTTTCAATAAATTGGTAATTAAAATAATTCAAAAATTACAAAAAATGATAATAATTTATAATAATTTTTTATTTATTTATGTTATCTCTTTGAATTCTGCAAATATTAAAATTTCAATTATGATTCTGTAATAAAAATTATATTTTAAATATAGATATAAATATATTTTAAATCTATAAATATCAATTATTATCATGCATTTTTTTAGACACCATTACAATACATCTATACTATATTATTAAAACCGAAACATTAAAAATTTGTTATTCGATTTGGTAGTCAATTGGTATTTGGGCTGGTTATATAATTATTGTTGGACATAACTTTTTTAACATTAATCTCTTCACTAAAACACTTCTTACATCAACCTTTTAACTAAAACACACTCCTAAACAAAACACACCAGCACTATCTTATTAAAATACAAATACTCTTAACTAAAATATATCCAAAACACGTAAATATTATCTTATTAAAATTGAAATACAAATATAGTATATGAAAATTATATAAAATATATATGTGCAACATTAAATAAAATTTAAATTATTATTAACAAAAATATTAAAATTAAAATAATAAAATACTAAAAAAACTCGATCTGTGCATACACGGGATATAAGTTATATAACTAGATCATCTATAATAAAAATAATTATCTAATGGTAAGGCCTTATCTCTTGTCATCTCACATCCTGGATTCGATTCTCGCTCACTCGATATTTGTTAGAATATATACTCAAATTGTAAATCATATAAGTCAAATTAGTAAAAAAAAAAAATTATCTATAATAAAAAAAATTATCTAATGCATTATACTCAATCACTCGTCCATATCCCAAACTTATTCCTGTTAGCCGTAGTAGATCTAATGTTATGAGTCAAATTTTAAATTTATTTTGAAATGGGGTTAAATCTTAAATTTCGGCCAAAAATAAAATTGAAGTATATTTATTCAAATACAATAAGTTGACTAATCTAAATGTATAAAAAATCTGTTAGGCCGGATTTTATTTAAATTTTAAAAGCCGGATTATTTCAAATCGGGCCTAGCTTTCTTTAATATCGAACTGGACTTTTAAAAATTTATATATTAATATTATTATAAATGATTAATAATATAATATAATTTTGAAATTTCATTAAAAAAACTTGAAAAAACATAAATTTTAGCTAGACTTTTCAAAATTTTGGGATTTATTTGGATCTGGGCTTAAATAACCTACAAATTTCAGACTGAGCCAGAATTTGATGAAAACATATTAGGTTTTTTTCGAATCAGATCGGATTTCGGTCAATTTTTTTGAACATTTCTAATCCATAAATTCATCGCACCCCTAAAATATCTTGCTTATTGCACTACAAGAAATAAAGTTAATTCCTACCGCCACAAAATTGACCGCCTTAATTTGAGGATTAAAATCGACCGACTTTGATTATGTACCCCTTTGCTGACTAACAGACAACACCTAGTGACACGTCATTCAAAACCGACCGTCCAAACCCAACCATCACTAACGGTCAGTTTTATGTTTGCATTTAAGCTTAAACTTGGTTAATTAATATGGAACTTGTTTCCTTGTGGTTGTAGGTTTTTAGACTTATTTGGTTTGATTATATTTATGTTGGAGTTTATGGTTTCGTTACTACGTACGTTTATGTTATGGTTTGAATTTGGAATTATATTTGTTGGATTTGGTATTGTATGATGAATGTTTTGGTATTTTATGATAAATGATTTGGTATTTAGATTCGATTTGACTATTTTAGTGTTTGGTTGAGATTTGAAGTGGTTTCAGTATAATTTAATGGTAAAATGAAACAGTAAAAAAAATTGCAGACTTATCCGACTGCCAAAACAAACCGTTAAACACAAAACCGACTGTCTTTTACCATTACAGTACTTGAAAACCGACCACATTCAACCCAAACCCGACCGCCTTCAGACTAAACCCGACCGCATTAATAAACAGGCAGTTAGTTTTGAGTGGTCGGGTTTATTAAATAAAAAATGTTCGTGTAGCAAACCCGACCATTTTTGCACAGACGGTCGGGATTATAAAAAATCGACTGACTTTCAATCGAAAAAGACGGTCGATTTTAAGCTGTGTTTTCTTTACGTGGCAGTGGCAGTGCCACGTGTGCTGGTCTCACACTCGTGGCATTGCCACATTAGCATAGTGGGGTCAATCAGAGTCAACCATGGTCAACCCTAAAATTGACCAGGTTTAACTCAACCACCATTTACGATCGAGTTTAGTTAAAACAATCGACTTTTTTTGAAAACCGATCGTTTGGATGGTTAAAATTAACTCAGTTTATTGTAGTGTTGCACATTAGTAAAAATATTTTATCTTATAGAATATAGTGAACTAAAATATAATCATACCTTGATTTGAGATTAACGGTTACAAACTCTCTGCCCATTGTATGATAATACCACTGATTTCGTGTTCTCATTTTTAGACTTCCATTTTGAGATAATAACACTATTGTCCATCTTCGGCAATTTGACAAATCAAATTTTCGAGAGATTCGGCACTAATATTATATCATATTTGATAATTTGGACAAATTCCGAGTCTCGGACAAAATCCGGTTAAATTCCATAGTACATATAAATCATATTATATCAATTCAAATGTAACAATTTGAAGTAATTCATTACACTATCAAAACTCTAAAAAATTATGATTTGTTAGTTTATTTAGTAGCAGTATTCTATCTTATATACTCTAAATTATGATCTCCACGTATCTCGAAAGAAACTGAGTTGGTGATAACAAGTATAATAATTCTATTTAATCTCGATATGTATATAATTTGTGTCGTAGTCCCCGTATCGGATCCAACAAAAGTTATTATTTCGATTTTAGTAATACAATATTATATAAATAACCGAAAAACAATACTTTATTTCATTTGTAATTCATTAATCTCATATAATCATATACTTTTGTTGTAAAAAAACATATCAATTCAGCAATCCATCACAAAAAATCACAACCACTTTATAAGTACTCAAGCTAGAATACAGAAGTATTTGGCGGATTACACACACTCGTGACTCGTGTCAATTTTCTTTGATAGCCATTGGAATATTAGTTGAAATGGAAGATCAGATGCAGTTTAAAATCAACTAGAATGGTGGAGGTCGGTGATATACGTACGTACGATATATATGACAGCCACAGAAATTTCATATACAATGTGTAATATATATATATAGCATGATTACTGATACATACATCTTAACATAATTTGCAAATTTATGTCTGGACAACACAGAAACATATATGCATGCGTGCCCTTGACAAAACTACCACTATATATATAACACACAGAAGTACACACATAGAATGTTTCATGACAAAACATCATTGCTAGTATACTGATCACACACACTACATACACCCATATTTATGTATAGCAATTGTCCAGGTATCTTATTATTATACGTATATATATAGAAAACTTTTTCCATTGTTTCCTGGGTTTATATTCTTTAGAATACATTGTTATACATGATTTTAGTAGATATGCATGCAATATATGTGTACTAACAATTAATTTGTAACTACATCTAAATAATTCCTAGCTCGCTAGAACTTGTTAATAATGCTACATTAAGTAACAATTAATATTCTATTCCTTTGCTACATTTTCAAGCTAATCTAGTTCAGACTTGTCTGCATACGATATATACATGAAACGTATATGGATAATCCATGCACATATACTCATGGCACAGACAGACGTACCCACGGGTTAACTAATATTCCCTCGGTCCTAAAAAAAGTATCGAATTCAAATTTTTTACCCAATCGAATCAAGTTACCCTTTTTTTGTTATCTATATGTAATCTGTCTCATCAATATATAATCTTATGCTCATATAAATTCATCCACACTAGCTAATTATTAGTAATAGAGTTGTTTATCATGATTAATTTAAAAATCTAAAGGAAGACCCAGAAGTAATTAATTTTTTTTTTTATCATTATTGAGTACTAATTTAGGGATCTCATAAGCTAACCTGGTGCTTGCGAAATCATAGAGCTTTCCGGTGCTTGAAAAAATCATCAATCCAACTTCAGCATCACAAAGAATAGCCAACTCCTTAGCCTTCTTGAGCAATCCATTTCTTCTCTTTGAAAAAGTTACTTGCCTACTGGTTGAGTTGTCGATCCTCCGAATCACAATTTTTCCCCTTCCCATTTTTTTTCTCCTTCTTGCAAATCGGATCGATATTTCCTAGGGTTTTGTCGAACACAATCAAATCAGTACTAGATCGGTAGACAAAGATCAGAAACCGGCTCGAAAGCAAACAAGATCCTTAGGATTTTGCAAAGACAAGTAGTGAGATATGTAAATCATGTAATTGAAGGTATATATTAGATACTTTTCGACGTGGTAAAGATCTAAGATAATATCGTAAAAATTAACAAAAGTGAAATAAAAGACAAGAAATGAAGAAAGAAGAATGTCAAGTTGAGAGGACTTACTACTTTGAGCCTTTGACAGATCTCTATGCAGAAATTGTGAGGTCTTGTTTTAGAGAGATGTTTACAAAAGCAAATAATTTACTCTATAAGGAAAGCTGAAAGTGTATTAGCCTACGAGGGTAAAACATGTACAAATCTGTGCCTAATATTGTACTTTCATATGACCCCAAATTTAGACAATTTAATATTTGTACTAATGAGGGTTATGTTGTACTCGCTCTAAGACTAAGTCTGGGGTCATGTAGGTACTTGACCTAATTTTAAAGTGATTAGGGATGGAGAGTAGAGTGCAAGTAGAGGGGCTGAGAGTGGGGAAAATGTTACCTAGGAGTCTCAGAAACACCTTTAATATTGGAGGAGAAATGTGAAACTAGTGGATGTATTTAGAATATTAAGGTCACTGTCTGACGAATAGATGATTGACATCTGTTAGTGGTATAGCAAAACCTAGGACTGGAATGGGTTAGAATCGGAGGTTTTGCCTTTCTTAAATAGTTTCTCGTAATATATATACTTATTTTTTCATAATCAATATCATA
Source organism: Oenanthe sinensis (assembly GCA_028671895.1). Taxonomy (NCBI): domain Eukaryota; kingdom Viridiplantae; phylum Streptophyta; class Magnoliopsida; order Apiales; family Apiaceae; genus Oenanthe; species Oenanthe sinensis. The sequence goes on from CM053814.1 coordinate 15,686,760, forward strand.
CAAAACATGATACAACAAAATATTTTGATAAATTATGAAATATGGTTATTAAAAATCATGTTTCTTTTTTGCTGAAATACATAATATTACTCCCTGCATCCCATTTCAATAGTCTCTTTTGAAAAAATAACGCATATGAAGAGAAGTTAATTGGATAACAATTTTTCTGTGAAGTGAATTTTGTATTAGAAATGATAAAATAAGATGTAATTTTTGAATATTTTTACATAAAAAATATATAAAATTGGATACAAATAAAAAAAATCTCCAAAAAAGAGTAGTAAAATGGGATGAAAGGAATATATTTTTACATTATATAAGAGTTCAAGAAAGATAAATTATTTTTAGCCTAATCACGGTACTAAATAATAGTACTATTTATGATGGAAAATTTATGACCAAAGTGTTGGGGGTACCAAACTTATGATCAAATTAAATTTACAATTAATATTAAACTTGCAATCAAATTATATTTTCTTATTAAAATAGAACTTGTAATTTGAACGTTTACAATAAAAAAATTCCGTTATAAATGACTATCTACGACGATTTAATACAAAAATATTATTGGCATAAACGATTCTTATTTGGTACGTATAGCCGTAAATGGTTGTATTTGGTGTAGTGAATATTGCTTTTTAAAATATATTTTAAAAAATTAGTTACATAAAAAAATGTGTAATAATAAAATATAAATTATATTCGATATAAGAACATAGATAGTGCTAAGATATTAATGAAAATAAAGTGTACGTGTTTGGAAGTGCAAACTAACCGATATGCCAGTATTTCTTTCCAACTAATTTACAGGATATTTGCATTCATGAAAATTTGATACTTAGATCCATATATACCTAGCTAATATAATACTCCTGACTAATGTTTAAATAAGATTTTTTTTATTTTTAGTCAACTTATTTTGATTTTAAATTATGTATCACTCTTCTTTTGAGAACAATGAACCTAGGATTCTTTTTAAAGGTATTACTGAAGTCTGAAATTACTATTGATCGATCAGGCTTATATGCTCTTTTATATATTATTGGCCTCTTGCTATTGTGTGTTGGTGTAGTAATAATTGATTGGACATTAATTGTATACCACCGCTTACTTGTAATTAGCTTAGGATAGGCTTGACAGCTGATTCATGGAAAGTCATCTAGAGTTTATTTAATTGTGTTGTTATGGATATGAATTTTAATTGAAGCAATGAAATTTCATTGGGCATGTGCTACAGTGAATATTGTTTTCGTCTCCCTTGAGCAAAAATACTAGAATCCGTTATTTTTATATTCCAAAAGCTTTTTTTTCAAAATTATATATTGTTCGTGAACCTAGATCAAATTCTCGAAAATGGGGTTGAATCCTAACTTCTGAATCTGCAATAAGTTAAAGTAAACCAACCAATAAGTTAAAGTAAACTAACTCAAATGCAATAACTTAAATAACCTACAAATCCACCATATATTCCAAAAAATCGTGATTTATTAATGCACATGATAATAGTACTCTTACTTGTATACTTTAATAAAATTTATTTCACACTAACTAGAATAGAGTACATATATGTATTAGATGTACATTTTTAACTTGGCTTGCAAGAAAATTTGTCTATTTTTAGGGGATTTTTAAATTTAAATTCGTTAAGATAGTGTTTGATATAATAATAAATTTCAAATGATATGAGTTAGTATTTCAAATTTATATTTATACTTAAATGTTTTGATTAAATTTAAAAATATAAACGAAATATAAGTTTCCAAATCGACCAAGATAGATTTTCTTGTACCATGCAATAAATCCATCTAAAACATATACTAAATCTTCAAATTATATGAAAGGAGCAAAGGCAAATACAGCAAAACACATAGAAATGGCCAAGAGTTCGTCCGAGTTACAATAACAATAAAAACAACAAAACTAAATAATGTTATGGTGCATACACTAAACAATCAAACGAAAGGACAATAAAACAATGTTATATTATCCAGCATTAAGTGAGAATTAAGAACAATGTTAAATAATGGTAGCTATAGTGGTGATCAGGTGACAATGTTTTTAAGGTTTCAATTGAGGCTTAAAATATACGACTTCCTAAATTAGAAAGCAGTCGCATGAAGATCAAGAATACTCACAAAGCTAATTCATCTCTTTTTCATTTCTTACATCTAAAGATTCCACTTGGTTGGGAGCTGCAACTAGCACCTTAAATATAGAAACAACAAATGGAAAATGTCCACGTACCTGCACTTTTTTTATTTTTATAACTTTAATAATCTATCCCACCAAATCTCGTGCATTACTTTATTTGATACTCCATATTAATTTATGAGTACATGATAATTGCACATTCATTTATTATCAAATTAAAACTTGATCCAGCTCGTAAAGTATGTAACTTGAACCCTAAACATGGCGTTTTTGGTTGAAATTATAAACAATAAACTACCAATTTGACTAAAATTTAGCCATTTAGGTCTTTTTTGGTATTCTGTAACAGGAGCATTAATTTTTTTTATTAAAAATAGTTAAAAATGTGTTCGATTAAATCTAAAAATTATTATCTAAAAAAAGTTTTCTCATATTTTTGAAAAAAATTATTTTTAAACTTTTGCATGAAATATCTATAAGTTTTACGGTCATATCTCTTCAAAAATATTATTTTTTATATTATATCTCAAAACATATATATTATAAAACTTTTACTAAATAGTCATAATATTTTTAAGAACACTTTTTTAGCAGTTTTAAACTATAATACCAAACTAATCTTATAGCATCTTCAACGGTGTTAACTAAAATGGTTGACTAAAATAATATAAAGTAATGATGGATTAAATTTATCGAATAGGTAAGTAATATTGTACCCTAATTAATGATGTTGTCTATAACGATTAGATTTATATGTACATTATTTATCGAATAGATTTTTATTATGGATTTGAGAGTTTCGACAAATTTAACTAATGTGAAAAGATTGGCTAAATTTTATGTAAGGATTTTGGATGGTTAAAATTTTACGATCTATACAGGTCATCATGATTTTTAACTAAGGATGTCTCACATAGAAGATGTTGTTGGACGCTTTTCGAAAGAGAAGTCATCAAGTGAAATGACTATATTTATGATAATGTAATCAATTACTAATTTACTAAGTAAATTTTGAGATTGATTGTAGTCAAATAAGTTGAGGTGGACTATATGGAGCAAATCTACCCAAATGTTCATACCTGTTTAAATTTTACATCAGCAGTGGCGGAGGTAATTAGGTTGATTAATGGGTTAGGGGAAGTTCGATAATCGTACGTATATGTATTGTCAAGAGATCCGTTTGGTAGTGAATGGAGACTTGGTGTTTAGTCGAAAATTTATTAAAAATAATTCTATCGGGGAGTTGAAGCTGTTGAGAAGTTGAAATAGCTGAAAAACTCATTGAGATTTAATTGTGAGGAAAAAACGAAATAATCAAAATTCACACCTCCTATGACGGAGTCAAATGGATAATTTGGATACGGATCTCTGTATCCGTATCTGAATTCAAAAATATGTATCTGTATCTGAATCGGAATCCGAATTTGAAAATTTTTAAAGGTTAATATCTCAATCCAGATCCGACGGATACTATCCGGATATGGATAATATCCGGATTCGAATCCGATTTTAATTCAATTTTTTTAATTTATATTAAAATTCAAAAAAAAATGCAAAATAAATAGTAACATTTTAATTTAATTTTTTAAAATTGACTTAAGAGTTAAAGGGATTTAAACCTATTTTATTTTTAAAAAAAATAATTTTTATTTATCTTTTTAATCTAATTTGTTATCTTTATAATATTAAACTCAAATGATATTTTTATATATGTCTATAATATTTTTACAATTATATAAAATTTGTATAAATATTTCGCAAAAACAAATGTATAAATATATTATTTAATGAATATATACACACACACACTACAAAACTAATAGAATAAATTTTAAATTATATATAATATTTAAATATTATATATATTTAATTTCGGATTCAGATTTTTTCGAATACGAATATGTATATATCCGTATTCGTATCCGAAATTGTCAAATTTAGATACGGATAAATATTCATTTTTTCTCAAATACGGATAATATCCGCTTTATCTCACATACAAATGCAGATATTTTGGACGGATATCAGATTTTTTGAATTTTTTTATGCTATAACCTATCTAGCGTACGTTTAGCGAAAAAAAATAAGAAGTTAATACACTTAGCGTACGTTAGCGGGGATATTTTGTGGAAATTAATACAAAATTTTGATAGACCATATTAGTGAGGGCATTTTTGCTCAAAATTAATACTAGGTTGTAGAAGTACATGTTATATTCTCTCGGTTTCAAAATACATGTTTTATTTTTATTTTTACACCTCTCTTAAGAAATATAAAAAAGATAGTTTCATATATTATTTTTGTCATTATTTTTAAAATATTTTCTAAAACTTCAGTATTAAATTTTTTTAAAAAAAATTAAAATAAATTATAAAACTATATTTTTTGTATGTGAACTGCTAATTGTGTACTAATTTTGATAGACAACGTGATTAGGTTCCGAAATAAATTTATTAGTACTAATTAATCTGGGTACAAGTACTTCTCGTTTTAAGAAAACTAGTTCTTACACCCAAATACAGCAGATAACCTCTAAAATCGATCAAAATTATAATTTTTTGATTTAAATGTATTGTTTTTTTAATATATCAATTATACAAGAGTAAGTTTAAATTATACTTTTACTTATATGGTATTTTTTATAATAATTAAATATTGAAATCTTATACGTAACTAAGTTTTTAACTACCAAAATATCACTTTGCATGGATATTAAAATATTTTATAATCAAGTGATATAACCTATATTTCAAATTTTCTAACTAATTACATATATTTTAAATATATATAAAAAAATTTATCTCATAAATAACTCACTAATATCATGTGTTGACAAGGGTTAGGTTCAAATGAAAAGTAGTTTTTCGGAGAACTACTATGTTCTGTACTTATATAACACTATTTCTTATTTAATCTTTAAAATTTCAATTATATTTTATAATTTATTTAAATATATTATTTTTGTTAAAATTCATAAGGCATAATTCCATGATTTAAAGATATAAATTTCACGATCACATTTTTTTTAAAATTTATACCCTTAAGAAAACTATATTTTTTTGGCTAGCATACCCTTAAACACTCCGAGTCAAAATACATGTCTCAAATTCCATGAATTATATATTTTCTCTAACGGTATGTTTTGAGATAACTATGTCGAATTAATTGAAAAATGTGTATAAAAGTATTATAATAATAATAATAATATATTAAATAAAAAATGTATGTAAGAATATAAGAGTAAACTAATTAAATGTATAAAATGATATAATAATAATATAGATATTAAAATTAATTAGTTGTTAACATGATATACTGAATTTACGTGATTAGTAATGTAACATGTGAGGTGGAATAAAATCATTCCTTGAAATTGCATGATGTGGTATTATATAATAAGTATATCGGTAGGAGTACCGCCTAATAGCAAGATAATATAAACTAACTTGGTGCATGTAATTTTAATATTTAACCGGACGCCCACTAGCTAATATTATATGTCAGCATAATGACTTCGATATCTTTATTCACGCACTCCCTTTCATTTTGGGTCAATGATTCTTTTTGTAATTATTTAATTGTTTCTTCTTTGAAAGTTATACAAAATAAAACCTAGGAAAACAGTTGTACTTAATTATTTAATTTAACTAACGGCCAAATTTATCTGCCCTTAACAAACAAACCCACGTGCATGTGAACTGCTAATTGTGTACGTACTAATGTTAAAACAATGATTTAAAATAATTATGTGGTCTGTTTAGAACTTAAATTTTATTTAAAATTTAAAATTTCAATTTTATTTAGTATTCAAAATTATTCATGTTATTATAAACTTAAAAATTTAAAATAACAAATTAAGTTATATTTAAAAATTCATCATTTAATATAAATTATTTATATATTTTCAAAAGCAATCTCGATTTATTCTATCCGGTGCAAAACATATACTTTTTGGATGCATTGTCAGTCATCTAGGGAAATGAAAATGTTGATGTGAATATGTGATAATGTTGAACTTTCATGTGTATGAGTTTAAGAAATGTGTGTTTTGAATTGGTTTATTTAAAAATGTTGATATGAATTTGTGATAATGTTTATTGACAATTATAGTGTTTATATAAGAAATCAAATTTTAAATATATATCTTGTTGAGGGGTTTTTACTAACCGTTTAGTTACAATTTTCTGAAAAAATAATTTAAAAAATTAAATTAAAAGATATTTTCAGATAAATTAATTTATGTATTATGATTGGTTGAATTATAATACTAATTATTAAAGATTAGACATATTTTTTATGATGTTATCTCTAATTTTTAACTAAAAACAATAAAGCACAATCAAATACAAAAAGAATATATTATATTTTTTTTATATGAATATGAGATAAATTTTAAATATCACAAGCCTTTGACTTCAAATTTAAATGCGATTTGAATGTTTCTAACTTAAGATCGGATATAAAATTTGCCATGTCTCATTTCAAAACTATTTTTGTACCATTAGTCTAAAATCTTTACTCTTGAGAGATGACTTCCAAATTCCAATTACTTTAGGGCACAAGATGAAAGATGTTCAGCACTCAGGGAACAACTTTTTAATTTCCGTTTATAATACACATATAAGAATAGTGTTATATCAAATATAATTATACTTTTTTCAAAAAAAATATAATTATACTTGTTTGTGATAAGAGTATTACAAAATAAGAAGGAAAGAAAAGTTAATTGGATGCGTGTAAGAACATTGCGGAACTAGAGAACGTGTGTGTGTATATATATATATATATATATATAATATTCTTGAGACATTTATTTGCTCAGTTAAGTATCACACAACTTAAATACGAAAAATGTTAATAATGATTAAAATTGGGTTAAGGAGAAAAATACCCTTATTATTATTAATTTTTTAATAATTTAAGCTTATATTTTGAACATGTTTAGCAAAATTTAACAATATTTTCTAATTTTAACTATCACCTTAAAAATTAAAAATTTATGTGAGAATATAAAACTATAAAAACTTATTTGATACTTCACTCAAATTATAGAGTTTTTTTTGCCCCCACGCCGATGATATAATATAATTTATTTTGATTTTATAATATTTTAAAATAAATTTTATAATAAAATATCATATTTTTTTTCAAATTTCAAAAATATATTTAACCATATTTAACTAATTTGAACGTACATTTTATAAATAAGGGACTTATTTGAACAGGGACTTATTTCCTCCGGCATAAAAAACACTTTTCGCTCCTTAACCCATACTTTTTTATATATCTTTATACAAATAAAGAAATTATCTGTTTCATAGTGGAATTGTATTTGTAATTTTTTGTTTTATGATATTAATATAATAATTAGTAATGATTAAAAATATAAGTATAAATATCAAGTGGAGTATCTAATTAGTTGATATTTATATTATTATAATGGCATTATTTACCCGAAATTTAATAAATTGTAAATACTACATTTTATTACATTTTTATCTTTTTATTTTTCAACTATTGTTTATAGTTTATTTATTTAGATTGCAAAAAATGATAGTGCATTTTATTTTTCAAAATTGTTTATAAAATTATATACATAACATTAGATATGGTGCATTTAAATATTTGAGTTAAAGTTAGTTTATTATTAAGTTCTATATTTTATCATTTTATTATAATAAATATTTTTGCATCAAATTGAGTCATTTATTATTATTAGATATTAAATTTTGAATTATTTATTTTAAAATTTTTATTAAAATTTTTAAATATCTTTTCGGCACCAAGTCATGGGCTTAATTTTGTGCTATAAATAACAACTAGCTAGACAAGTGTGCAAGTGCAAGTATCATTTAGTTTGTAAATTGCATCCGATTTAAATGTTTTATTATACTAGTCAGTATGACAGTATCAATGTAGTCTACACTTTAGAAGTGAATTTTTACTAAACCTAATTAAGGAAAGCCCGAAGGCTGCTTCAGAATCCAACAACAATCAATAACAAATTTGGCCCAAAGAAGAGTAAATACATTGTTGGGACGTTGGGACGTTGTTTGCGTTATTTTATAAATAATTTGTAAATTAATAATTGTATTTACTTTAAACTACTAATTAAAGATGTACAAAAAAAATTGGATCAGAAAATCCGGTCCAACTCAATCGAAAAAAACCTAAAAAAATTCGGTTTGAAAAAGCACGGTCAATTCCGGACCGAGTTTAGGACTTTATATTTTTGGGTGAAATACAGGATGTCAAAAATACGGCCTGTCAAAAATCCAGACGTGCACCGATCCGGCAAAAAGCTCGAAGCTGATCGGTTCTGATAAAAACTAGAAAAAATATATTAATAAAATTTGATTATTAAAAAATATTTACATATATATGTATGTATTTATATTTGTTACAAATTAAAAATAGTTTATATATATATATATATTCATTATTAAAAAGAATTAAAAACACTTATATTTATCATTCATAAATAAGGCATATATAATGTATACAATTAATAGATTATTTTTTCTAAAAATCATCAAACTAATGAATAAATGACAATATTTATTATAGTAGATTATTTATCGTCAAGTATTCTCTTTCCGTCTTTCCGTCCCATCTATTTATTTACATTTGGATTGTTCACGGAGTTTAAAAAAAATGTATAAAGTAGTAGTAGGAAAGTGTAATGAAGTGTATAAAGTGGTGTGATCCATGAATAATTTATTGATAGATTTGAAAAAGTGAATGAAATAGTGGATGTGATTAATTTTTATATAATAAAAATCTACTGCTTTTAGAAAATGTTGAAATGTAAACAATTGAAAGAGACTTCCAAATAAGTAAAATGTAAAGAATTGGTTGGTATGCAGAGAGTATATTTATATTTATTTAATGAGAAAAAAATGTTCCTAAAATCTATTTTAAGTAACATATCTAAAGTTACAAAAATTTTGAGTACAAAAACTGCATGACATTTTTATAATAATAAAACCACTATTTTGTATTTTCAAAAATATTTTTTACGTTGTATTGTATATATTAACTTTAGGTATTTATGTAAAGATGACTCAAGGACCTTTAAACACTTATTTAATTTATAATAATTTATATTAATAACTTTTATTAAAAATTAATCACATCCAAATAAAATTTGACCAATCCGGTTCAGACTCGATAAAAACTTGATACGAGTGACATACGATCCACCTACCAAACTTAAAATGCTCAAATATTTTCCAAAACCTGGCTTAATTGGTCTGACCCGGTCAAAACCCAGCCAAATAAGCCTTTTATGCATCTCTACTACTAACATATCACTCAACCAAAGTGTCTCCGATCCGTTTATACAATTTATTACTCTATACAATATATTTATTACTTGCCGGTAAATTAAAACAAAGCCAACGTCCTTACAAGTTTAAATATTATGATAAGTTTAAACACTAAAAATGTTTTTCTGTATCAACCATTTTCCTTTAAAATCTTCAATTCGATCTGCCAAATTTTAGAAGTCGGTCATCCAAATTTTATTGCAATTTAATTAGTTGAAGGTATCCTCTAAAATTGGGAGCTGCGCGCTATACGCATAAAATGAAGGCAGCTCAAATTGTTTGGTTTCAGGAATCCACAAATCATCATCATAATAAGTTCGAAGTGTGGTATTGAGAAGTACAATGGGAACAAGGAACGTCTTCATGAAACACAGCATCTCGAGTCACAAAGATCTCCATAGTGGCCGAATTTAGCAGCTTGTAGCCCTTTTTGTTAGATGGGTACGTATCCTACAAAAACATATGGTACTCCTCGTGCTGCAAATTTATCAGATGTGTGTTGTGGGTTAGAAGCAAAGGTGAGACAACCAAATGCTTAGTATCATGAGAAACCGTCTCATGGTGCAAGGCTCCATACAGTATTTTGAAATTCAACACAAATATGACCAACCTTCATTCTTCTGATCCTATATATATATATATATATATATATATATATATATATATATATATATATATATATATATATATATATATATATATTCTACTATTCAAACTCCCACCACAGCTGATTCTTCCACACACACATTGCCTGTGTACAACATTCCACCAGTTGTTTTCCGTGGCATGGGCCATGGAAAACACTGGTCACTGGGACAAACCGGGAAAAAAACACTTAAAATTCAATGACCTGGTAAATATAGTTACTTGTCGAACTGTGTAGCTCATTTATTTAATATTTTTAGGTTTTATATTGTAAAAGAATTTTGGTAAATATTAATATAGGTGAACAAGTTATTATTAGTACATCAGAGTGCATGATGTTACATCAGTACTAAACTCAAAGTGAACAAGTGCTTTTAGTAAACACAAACAAGCTAGGGAGCTATGGTGATCATCGATGATGTTACTCTAAGAGCATCTTCAACAACTCCTCTATTTGAGTCCTTAAACTAAAATATAAGGAATGAGAATAAAATATGGGCTCCAAGAGTGTCTTAGTGATTCTTTATATCATTAGGATACACTTATAAATATGTAACCACTCATTCTTTCTAAGCATGTCCTGACTTATATTTTATAATAAAATATTATAAACATGGTTGAAGTTCAAGTTACCTATCTATGTCCTAAATTACGAAAATTCAATATTTTATATTAAATTTAAGAAATGAACTAGATCGAACTCTGTTGGAGTTGCTCTAACAAATGATCACGCGTGGAGAAGTCAAGTAGTGAAAATTCTTTGCCAGGAAGACTTGTTATTGACAGAAAAATAAAGAAGTGCAACACATATATACCCTGAGGGCATTTAAGTACATAATCAATGAATCGTTATTCAATCTAATAAATCAGGGGCTTCTCGATCACTTGTTAAGGCTTGGGGACAAGACCAGCCTTAATTGCCAAAACAGTTCCCGCATTACTACTTCCAAATGCAGAGATTGCCAAAACAGGCTTTTGCGCATCAGCATTGAATTGAAAGTGAACAAGTCCTTTAGGGAACACAAACAAGTCACCAGTTTGTAGGGTCTGAGTGTAAAGTTTGTTAGTTGTGTCAATAAAGCCAACTTCTAGGGTACCATCAAGAACAAAAATTAGTTCGGATGCACGTGGATGAGTGTGAGGAGGGTTTGTAGTGCCTGCAGGGAACTGAAGTGCAGCATATGAAACACTTTGGCCATTAAGAGCTGGGAATTCGAGCATACCTGCCTTAAAAACCTTAAAAGTCGGGGGTACTTGTCCACCAACAAGTACCCTGAAGCCTGTGAAAGTGAAGAAGTTTCCATCAATTGTCGAGTTTCCATTACCCGAGGTGAGGTTTGATGGAACTATGAAGTCTGTAAGGATATCAGGATCACCGGCTAGCGCTATCTCAACAATGGCAAAAGTAGCTACTAGTAACAGGAACTGGTGGAGGGATGATCTTGGTAATGCCATGGGATATATAGGATGGTTCTTGTTTTATTTTAGGAGCTTGATTTTACCAGTATTTATAGAACACCAAGGCGAGATTTTCAAGTAATCTCCAACCCTGTTGTTGATGAAAGACAGCTGCATTTTGTGAAATACAATGTATTTTCTTTGTTATTGCTGTTGGTTTATGTTCTTGTCATTTGCCTGGTGAGTTGGTACAGTCACTAGTACTCCTAAATTAGAAATAGTCTAATTACTTGGATGTTTATTACAGGTTTTAGGATTATATTGTACCAACGCTTTTGTTTCTAAGTATATATTTGAGTAAAGAAAATATTGGTATATATCAAATGTAGGGTTGGAAGAAAAATTCAATCCTATCCGTTTTGATCGATCGGATTTTGTTGAATGCCGCATTTGATTTTTTTTAAATCTATATTACTTTGAATTTGGATAAACCATTTGAATTTGGATATGTCCAGCACCTAAAATAACAAAACAGTAAAAATTAATAAGTCTCAGTGATATATTATAAAGTTTAAACTGATTTTATATATGCTTCAAAAATTTTATTATAAATCTAATTAAAGAGACTTCCTTTGATACTTTAATAAACTTTACACATCCATTTATTTTAAATTTGAATCACATATCATGCATATCTAACTTATCCGTTTTTTAAATAAACGTTAATAAACTTTATACATCCATTTTCTTAAAAACCCGACCTTTAATACTTTAGTGGGTCACTACAAAATACAGACATTTTTCAAAAAACTGTCGCAAATAGCATATATATCGTCGTATATAGTATATACAACGGCAAACTGTAATATATATGTCGTTGACAAAAGTCTCGTCGCAAATACTTTGCACGACAAGAAACACCGTCGTATAAAAGTATATACGGCGGCTAACAAAGTCGTTGCTTGTTTTAGTTTCATATATGACAACAAGATTGTCTGCCGCAAATATATTATATATATCGGTTGTTTTTAAATTTAAGTCATCGTAAATAATATTATATACATCGGTTGTTTTTAAATTTATATCATCGTAAATAATATTATATACAACGGTTATATTTTCATTTCTGCCACCGTAAATAATATTATATAAAAACGGTTTTATTTTCATTTCTACCATCGTAAATAAAATTTTATCCAACAGTAGTTCTGTCGTATAAGGTATATGTGATAAATTCTCCTAATATTACATATGTTTACATATACGACGGTGTTTCCCGCCTTAAAAAAATATATTATGTGAAAATAATGTTTTACAATTTTAATTAGCTGCCTAATAATTAAAATCCAGGATTATAAAACTAAAACTATACTGCAAAATGAAACCGAAACTTAAATTTTAGAATAACATAAAACCAATATCATATGTTACAAGCATAACATCACAATTCATCACTACCATAGTCATCTCACATACCGGATTTTTAGATTAATAACAACTATATGTATCTACAAACAACTTGCTACCAAGTTGTATTTGGTTTCTACATCATCATAATATAACACCCACATTTCATATTTCATGTGCAAAGAAAGAAACCTAGAGCACTTAACCTGAAAATAAAAAAAAAGCAGATGTTCAAAGTTGTACATAAAGTCATGAACTATTATAGAATGCATTCATAAAGTTTACCGGTTTTGGATTGAAGTTGGGATTGAAGTCGTGTGAGCATTTCTTGTTTGAATGTTTGAAGCTTCAACTCCATTTCCACTTTGTAAGCATCCCGCTCGGCTTGGATACGAGCCTCGGTTTCTTTCTTCTGTAACTCAAATTTTTCTTCAAACTCTGCTCGAATTGCAGCAACAGTTTCGGTAGATGTAGTTGAAAACCCTGATTTGCGGTCATACACCATACTTGGTGTAATTCCACCGAGCTACGCATTCGACCATGTGAATCTTTTCCAAAATGATCAACAAATAATTTCTCCAACTCTCCAGGGGTATCCTGGTTAGTCGCCTTTAGTTCGTCACTTTCCCTTTGAAGTTCATCGTGCCAATTATACAATCAATTTATAGAGGCATTAGCATTAACACATACGAATTAACATTTTCGTTAGAGAAAAACTAAATTAGAGGATGCATTACTTACTATCATATCTAGAGTAATGTCATATGTTGCACCTTTACAAGAAGCAATGAATAAGTTAGCACGGTCAACAGGTAACCATCGATCAGACCTCTTTAGAATGAAAAATATTAGTACAATAATCTAAATATTTAAAGAAATATTATTTTTTATTTGTTGTACCTCTTTCTTAAGTACAACAATGGGTTTCTTTCTGGTGTGAGGTAAACAGTCTTGCATTGCCCGATTAGCTTTATTAGTATTTGCTATTTCCTATCAATTAAATCATAAACAAGTGTCACTAAAATGTTATAGTGCTGTGGATTAAACAAATCACATGTATGCATGTACATGCATCTCTTCTTTTCCCCACATAGACACAAGAGCAGACCATTGATTCTCATTGATTCTCAGAAATACCAACAGGACAGTTTAGACAGTTCGCTAGTCTCTCTTCATCGGTATTATATGTATAATAACCCTTACTTTTTATACGACATTTCAAATCCCTCCATTTATCACCCATACTAGTAATGAAATATTGTCTTGCATGCAATGGAGCATTTGTGTTACTCTGAAATTAAATGTCAAAACACTTGAAATTTTCAAGCATATTAAATATACAAGTCCATTACATGAACTATAATATTATTCCATTCTAGTATTGATATATGTGTGGCAGCAATTTGCCAATTAAAAGAGAATATTCATGTGAATAGATCACATTATTTATAAAATGAATTATATTACAAAATGGAAAGATTATAAAACCAAAAAAACAAGTTCAATCAGATTACTAATTTGGTTGATAAATTGAGTTAGAGTAGGCCTCCTTCAGTCAGACCATGTTTAACTTGTTACCAAATAGAGCTACTGCTTTAGTCGAAACTGATATTTTGAAACTAGTACTCAACATCCATATCTTAATTTTCACCTTAATATACTTTTCTATTTAATAAAAGAAATTATTTATAGTTTTTCATAGTCCTAACTTTTATGCTATTAATCTATTGATGTAGTTTGAGTACTATTTTCTGGTAACGAATTTTATCCTTTTTTACGCTGCAATATTGCAATTAGAATAAATCTTGACTTAAAAATATAAACTTAGATGTTTGTTATATATTTTTTTATGTAAATAATATCATTTAATATATTTTTATTTCTATTCTAAAGACTAATCTTTCTTTTTTTTGCATATTTCATGGACCATTTTTACATATTTTATTTAATATATCTTTCTTTCTTTTATATACCATTTTAATTATATTATTTCATACTTTTATCCTTAAACATAAATAACTTATTTTATTATTTGCCAGGGATAAAAAGATAGCTTAGAAATAGTTCTTTCGCTGAAGTGTACCTAGCAGCTGGCTGAACTTCAGTATATGGTTGTGAGTACACTATTCCAGGTTATAATGTTACTTTACTTATGGAAAGCAATATATATAGATCTATCTGCTTCTTGCATAACATTTCAATTTTCAATGCTTGCAACGAAGATAAGATAGAAGGGGATTTTTACAAAAAGATATGTATAATTAGAAATTTCAATAAATTATAATTGATATATAAAACAGGTAGTGATATATATATATTGAGAGAGAGATCTCCCGAATCCTTTCAATGGCCTAAATTGTGTTGAAGGAATAATCGATTTAAAGAATTCGATCGATTGTGTAAAGGCTGTGATAATAACGGATTCCAAAAACTACTCTTCTTTTCTATTATATTAGTCTAGTATTTTGTAATAAACAAAACAAACTTTTTTAGCATGCAAATTCTAAGAACCTGGAGAATGCACCAACAGGGACATATATCAAACCCCCAAATTTATATTATAGCAATGATGTAATAAAACCTCAGCTACGAAAAAGCGTGTCTCGAGGACTTGTTATTCATTAAGAAATGTAAAGTAAACAACACATATATCCTCCAAGCGAATACATAATGAAAGAATCATTATTTAAAAATACAATTAAGTAGTGATCATTGTTTAAGCCTTGGGGACAAGACCAGCCTTGATTTTCTGAATAGTTGCAACATCAGTTTTGAACGACAGAGCCAAGATGTTATCATCAATCCCAGTTGCGAACACAGTGCTCGGAATCGAAACAGTCCCTGCATTACTACTACCAAACCCAGAGATTGCCAAAGCAGGCTTCTGTGCATCAGCATTGAACTGAAAGTGAACAAGTCCTTTAGGAAACACAAACAAGTCACCAGTTTGTAGTGTTTGAGTGTAAAGTTTGTTAGTAGTGTCAATGAAGCCGACTTCTAGAGTTCCATCAACAACGAATAGAAGCTCGGATGCACGTGGATGAGTGTGAGGAGGGTTTGTAGTGCCCGCAGGGAACTGAAGTGCAGCATATGATACACTTTGACCGTTGAGAGCTGGGAATTCGGCCATGCTTGCTTTCAAAACCTTAAAGGCTGGTGGGGTTTCCCCGCCAACAAGTACTCTCATGCCAGTGAAAGTGAAGAAGTTTCCATCAATCGGGAAGTTCCCATTACCTGAGGTCAAGTTTGATGGAACTATGAAGTCTGTGAGAATATCTGGATCACCAGCTAGCGCTATCTCGATACTGGCAAATGTAGCTGCTAATAGCAGGAACTGGTAAAGGAATGATCTTGGTGATGCCATTGTGATCACAGGCTATATTGCAATATTCTCAATTATGTTTCTTGCTTTCTTATCTGGGTTGCATTGAACTTGATAGTAGTAGCTGTATTTATAGTAGGCAAGGAGAGATTAATTTTCTACTCTCCAAACCTGTTGTGTGTGGCAGACGGCTACATTAGTGAATTACAATATCTTTTCTTTGTTATTGCTGTTGCTCGATTATTTGTCACATGGCTGGTGTTTTTGTACATATATAAACAGGGGTAATTGAGAATGAGGTAGCTTCACACTTAAATATCAATTAACTTGTAATTATCTATAAAATTTATACTAAAACCAAAACTTTGATCCTCTGGTTTTATTTTATTTTATCAGTTTGTTTAATTATATCATCTGTACGAGAATTCTATGAATAATGATTTTTGTGATGACAAGGTTTAGTCCTGTTTAAAAATAAGATTTTCGCTTCTGATTTTTTGGGTGATGATAAGCACCTGAACTTTGAATTCGTCGAAGCTGTTGGATGTGAACGACAAACCTTCATTGTGTGGACTGCAGTGTCTTGTTATCATTTTCTTATTCGAGGGTGTTTCCATCATGTTCTCGTTAGAAGATACGCAAAATACAACGGAAAAATGACAATTCACAATATAAATATACAAAATACTCACCGTATAATTTCACTGTACAACAAATACGGTTCAATAAAAAATGCAAATAAAATTCACAGGTTTGTGGTTTGTAGACTAAATTATTTTTTATCTGAACTAATGCTTACATATGTATACATCTTTATGTGTGTGTGTGTGTGGAATGCACCTTAGAGATTCAGAAGAGGGAAAAGGAAGAATGAGGCAAGAAGTTTGTAGATTCGAGTGAAAGAGGTAAGGAAAGAGAGCTGAGTATGTTAATCTGATGTGTTTTGATGATATATAACAGCATGCTGATTTGCTATTTGTTACTGTAACAGCTTGCTAAGTAACTAGTTTTAATCTATACAGCTTACCATTATATGATTGACTCACTTGATATATCCTACATATATATGAGTTTGCTATGTATAAGTATATTCTCAGGTAACTTGGTTGAGTATGTGGAAAGACAAAGTTTCAGGAAAGTGTTCGTAACAGCCTGCTAAGATCAGTCACAGAACCGTAACAGCAAGCTGACACTATTCCGCCCAGAACTATATCAGCAAGCTGACACTGTTCCGCCCAGAAGCTATTCAAAATCAATTTCGATAATGGATATTCCTTGAAGATGCTTGGAGAGATCAGAGATTGGTTAGGATTTAAATATGTAAGGACTCTATTATATAATATATAGTTTATATAATTAATAGAGCTCAAAAAGGATTTTCAAATACCTTCCTTATTTACTCAGATTTGATTCTCCTTACCATATCTTTCCAAAACAGATTTCTATCAATCTTTTCCATATCAAAATCTTTCCATAACAGCTCAAATTCGTTTTGATCTTTTTCTAGCTGTTGGAAATTGATATTACCTTTCAAAATTGAATTGTTAGAAGATTTAAACTATTTCAAATTTCGAATTTCAAATCTTCTAATATCCTAGTTGTTGGAGAATATATTATGCTAATCAAATCTTTTCTTATTACATAATATTCTCAGACCCGTTGTATGCTTCTTATATATATATTCACTTGCAATCTTTATTGTAAGAAAACCAATCGATATACAACGTAAAAAGTTTTGAGTCCTGAATATACACGCTTCATCTCTTCTCTCTCAAAACACTTTGATTTTATAAACTCTGAGCTCCATAGTTATATACACGTATATTATATACAAGAGTTTATAGTTTGGGTTGTAACGCTTATTATTCTTTGTAAACAAAGTTGTATTGATTAGTTGCTGAAGTAGTGGCAAGGGATCTTGGTGATCAGGGAATATTGCTCTAGAGAACTCTTTGTATTAGAGAACAGGTTGTTCGGGAACTAAGGAATTCAATGGAGTGGTTTGCTCGAGGAATTCAGAGTTCAAGAGGAACAAGCTTGTTAGAGGATCTTGGGGTTCAAGAGGGCTGATTATTCAAAGGGAAACATAGTGTTTCAGCAAGCCGTTTTCAGCAACTGGGTTAAAGGGAGATATATTATTGTATCGTGTAATTGGTATTTTTATTGATCAATAATATATTCTCTTACCGGGTTGGTAAGGGACCAGGACGTAGACCATTAGTGGATAGGGGTCGAACCTGGCTAAAATCGATTGTGTACTTTATTTTCAGTATTTACATTCTGCACTGCATCATAACAGCAAGCTATTATACTCTGTAATCTGTAATCAGCAAGCTGACAGTGTCAGCAGCAGACTGTTTTGTTTGTAACAGTCGATACAAGTTGGTAAAAGTTAAAATTGGCATTAGTTAGTCATATACACCTATTCACCCCCCTCTAGGTGTGCATTCACAGTTGGTATCAAAGCTTTGGTGTACTAATATTTCTGTAACAGGAAAGTACGAGTCCTATGGCCATGGCTACTAACTTTTATCCTGAAGGAACATCGAGTTCGAGGCCACCACTTCTCTTGGGTACTGAAAATTACAACTGGTGGAAAAATAGAATGGAGATACATCTAACTAGAGAGCCACTTGAATGGAGAGTTGTCCAGAAGGGTCCGTTTGAGTTTAAAGACAAAGACGACAAGGCAAAAGACATTGATGATCTCACAGATGGTGAACTATCAAAGATGAGTTATAATGGCAGAGCAAGGAACACTCTAATGAATGGATTGTGTCCTACTGAATGTGACAAAGTTTCTTCATGCAAGACGGCAAAAGAAATCTGGGATACCTTGGAATTATGTCATGAAGGTTCTAAAGGGCTGAAAAAGGTGAAACTCAGCAAGCTGATGAACGAGTTTGGGAATTTCAAGCTTGGAGAAGGAGAAACAATCAGAGAAAGTCAATCTAGATTTCAAATAAATATGAATGCTCTCAAACAACTTGGCAAGGAGATTCCTCAAGAAGAAATCAATATGAAAATACTCAGTGCCGTGCCATTTATCTACGAACCAAAGGTAACTGCATTGGAATCTTCACCAACAATAGATACTATGGATACCTTGGCGGTATTTGCTGAACTAGAACAGTTTGAAAGCAAAATAAAGGCTAGTCAAACTGAAATCATTCAAGCTCCAGTGGCTAAGATGAAAAACTTGGCACTTCATACTGATAACAGCAAGCTGGAATCAGAAGAATCAGAAGATGAAGATATAGCTTTACTATCCAGAAAGATCAAGATGCTCATACACAAGAAAAACATGATGAAGAAAGAAAAAGGCAGAAAATACTCCAGAGATTCAAAGGAGGAAAATTGTTTCGAATGTGGCAAGCCAGGACACTACAGAAAGGACTGTTATAAGCTGAAGAACAAACAGCAAGCTGCTACAAAGGAGAAAACGAAATCAAAAGCTTTTTTGTCATGGAGTGATGATGAAGATGGTTCTGGTGATGAATCAAGTGGTGACATGGTCAACCTAGCACTTGTTGGTCTCGAAAATGAAATACATCAAGAGAATACGGAAGAAGTGTTTCTTGAAAGTGATGTTTCTGATTCAGAATCAGATGGTAGTGAGGTAAACTCCTTTTATTCTGGTAAACCATCTGAAACTATTATTCCGAAATCACTAACCATGCAGGAAACAGAAGTCATTTCGATAGATGAGTTTTTAGCACTAAAAGCTAAAAACAGCAAGCTGGAAGAAAAGAATGCTTATCTCAAGGGAATGTTATATGATGTCTTGGATGGAAAGATGCCCAATGATAACAGTGATGAACTTGTTCAACTCAAAAATGAAGTTTCTAATCTTGAAGGAATTAACAAACTTGTGCAAAAGAGAAATGATGTTCTGATGAAGGAAATCAGCGAGCTGAAAGCAGACATTGAAGCTAGAGATGTATGCCTTGAGACGTTCAAACTTATGGAATCAAATTTCGGAGAAGTATCTCAGCAAGCTGAAAAGATCAAAGAGTTGGAACAGGAGATAAAACATCTTGAAAAAGGAATGGGAAAGTTTGTTCAAGGTGAAGAAGTTCTCAAATCCATGATGAAGCAAACTAAAGTACCATTGGCAAAAGAAGGATTAGGAATGGAAACTAAATTGAAGGATAAAGGTCTCAAGTATGATGGCAAACATGGTATTCCATATGACTATGCTATGCCTTGGAAGATTTGCCAGAAGTGTCAAAGAAAGGGCCACCTGTCAAAGCATTGCAAACTGCAGAATGCAGAATCAGCTTACTGGAACAGACAGACAGCTAGCCGACAGCAGTTTGGAAGAACACAAAAAGCAAAGAATCAAGCACCAAGAGTGATCCAAAAGTGGATCAAGAAATCTGATTTAACTGTTCTTTATGTGTTATCAGCTAACCAATTTGGACCCAAACCTATATGGGTACCAAAATGTTGAGTTGTTTTTGTTTATTTTGTAGGTATGTCTTGCTGCCAAAATAAATGCAAAGCAATGGATATTGGACAGTGGTTGTACAAGACATATGTGTGGAGACAAATCTCAGTTTCTTAGCCTAAAGAAGAAAAAGGGAGGAAGAGTCACAATTGGTGATAACAAGACTCTTCAAATTCTTGGAAAAGGCAAAGTTGGTAATAGTATGATTTCAATTGATAATGTACAATATGTCCAAGGTCTTAAGTATAATTTGCTTAGTGTAAGTCAATTATATGATGATGGACATGCTGTTAATTTTGGTAAAGATAAATGTACTATTACTGTTGGTACTAACAAAATCCCCCTAGTTGCTAGAAGGGAAGGAAATATATATATTGTGGACTTTGAGATGCAGGAAACAGCGTATTGTTTAGCAGCTCTTGATGTTGAACCATATATTTGGCATAGAAGGCTAGGACATGCTCACATGGACTTAATCAGCAAGCTGTCTTCAAAGAAGCTAGTTAGAGGACTGCCCAAATTGAAGTATGTCAAAACCGAAACATGTTCATCTTGCCAATTAGGAAAACAGGTCAGGACACCTCACAAGTCAAAGAAAATGGTATCTACTTCTAAACCTTTAGAGCTTCTTCATTTGGACTTGTTTGGTCCCGAAGCATATGAAAGTATTGGAGGTAAAAAGTATGGTTTTGTAATTGTTGATGATTACTCTAGATTTACTTGGGTATTGTTTCTTCGTACTAAAGATTCTGCTTTTAGTGAATTTGAGAAACTAATCAAATTACTTGAGAACAAGCTAGATACAAGACTTGTAGGTATTCGAAGTGATCGAGGTGGAGAATTTCAAAAGGAGTTTGTAACTTATTGTGAAGAAAGAGGTATCTCTCATGAATTCTCTGCACCAAGAACTCCACAGCAAAACGGTGTTGTTGAAAGGAAAAACAGGTCACTACAAGAAACAGCAAGGACACTGTTGCAAGAAAGCAAGCTGCCAAGGAGTTTCTGGGCAGAAGCTGTAAATACAGCAAGCTATGTTCTTAATAGAGTGTTGATCAGACCTATTCTCAACAAAACTCCTTATGAATTACTGAGGAACAAGAAGCCAAACATTGGGTACTTCAGAATATTTGGTTCCAAGTGCTTTGTACTCAAAACGATTGGTAAAGATGGTAAATTTGATGCAAAATCTTCTGAATCTATATTTCTTGGCTATTCTTTAAATAGTAGAACTTATAGAGTCTATAACATACAAAAACGTATTGTTGAAGAGTCTATTAATGTTACATTTCAAGAAGCTACTAATGTTCTGTCAAAAGATGAGGAAGATGATGCAGGTACAGGTACTGACAGCAAGCTGAGAAGCATTGCAGAAGAGAAACAGCCAGCTGACAGAACACCTGGTACAAATACTGATGGTGAACAGCAAGCTGGAACCTCAACTCCAGTAGCTGATTTTGTTGGAGGATCTTCACCAACAACTCCAGAGAGATCTAATACCATTGAATCAGATCATTCATCACCACCATCAAAAGTTAGAAGAGTTGCTGATCTTTATGAAGAAATCTCTCAACATACATTGCCAAAGACAACAAGGACATCAAAGAATCATCCACAAGAGCTTGTGATTGGGAATGTTAATGAAAGAATGAGGACCAGAAAAGGAACAATAAATTTTTGTGCTTATGCTGCCTTTTTAGCTCAAGAAGAACCGAAAAATGTCAAAGAAGCATTGGAAGATGAAAATTGGGTAGTGGCGATGCAAGAGGAACTTAACAATTTTAAAAGATGTGATGTTTGGGAACTCGTCAAGCCACCAAAGGATGCTTCAATAATAGGAACAAAATGGGTATACAAGAACAAATTGGATGAATATGGAACAGTTACCCGAAATAAAGCAAGATTGGTCGCACAAGGATACAATCAGCAAGAGGGAATCGACTATGATCAGACTTATGCACCTGTTGCAAGGTTGGAATCTATTAGGATGCTTCTCTCATTTGCATGCTACAAGAAATTCAAGCTGTATCAGATGGACGTGAAGAGCGCTTTCCTAAATGGCTACTTAAAAGAGGAAGTATATGTAAAACAGCCTCCTGGTTTCGAGCATGGGCAATTTCCAGATTATGTATACAAGCTGAAAAAGGCCTTGTATGGATTAAAGCAAGCTCCTAGGTCATGGTATGAAAGGCTCAGTAAGTTTTTACTTAAGAATGGTTTCACACGAGGTAAAATAGATCCCACTTTATTTACTAAGCATGATAAGAATGATATACTTATTGTTCAAGTTTATGTAGATGATATAATTTTTGGATCTACTAATGAAAGTATGTGTAAGTGGTTCTCTGAGTGTATGCACAGTGAATTTGACATGAGCATGATGGGAGAGCTCAATTATTTCTTGGGGCTCCAAATCAAGCAAACAAAAGATGGAATCTATGTGCATCAATCCAAGTACATAAAAGAGTTACTCAAAAGATTTGGATTTGAAAATGTTAAGCCAAAATCTACTCCAATGACCCCAGCCAGCAAGCTGACTTCGGATGAAAAGGGTAAGGATGTAGAAATCACTAGATATCGAGGTATGATTGGTTGTTTATTGTACTTAACTGCCTCTAGACCTGATATCATGTATAGTGTATGTGTTTGTGCAAGATTTCAAGCAAAACCAAAAGAGTCTCACTTGAATGCTGTCAAGAGGATATTTAGATACTTGAGTGGTACTATAACTCTTGGTTTATTTTATCCTATCACAAATGCATTTGATCTTGTTGGATATAGTGATGCAGATTATGCAGGTTGTCAAACGGATAGAAAGAGTACTAGTGGTGTTTGTGCATTTTTAGGACAGAGTTTGGTATCTTGGCAATGCAAGAAGCAAACATCTGTTGCATTATCTACTGCAGAAGGGGAGTATTTGGCAGCTGGTAGTTGTTGCTCTCAAATGCTTTGGATGATTCAAACACTCAAGGACTTTGGAATTAAATGTGAGAAAATTCCAATCTATTGTGACAATACAAGCACTATCAACATTTCAAAGAATCCAGGGAATCACTCAAGAACAAAATATATTGATGTTCGACACCATTTCTTGAGAGATAATGTTGCAAAGGGAAAGGTAGAGCTGATATTTGTGCCTACAGAGTATCAGCTAGCTGACATCTTCACCAAACCCTTAGTAGAAGAAAGATTTTCTGTTCTTCGAAGGGAACTTGGGATGTGCAATGTCTAAATAGCAAGCTACTTTGAAAAGTCTGGTATCTAATCTTATTACTTGCTATATATGGACTTATGTGATGTGCATGACAGGTGATATTTTTTTTGATGATTAAGGGGGAGAAAATATATAGTCTGATTGCATGCTTACGTGGTTAATGCTATACTGGAGATAAATATGTTTTATGCATGTCTAATATTTGTGAGAAAGATATATTGCATATTGAGCTTGTTTTGCAGGAAGCATTGTTTGAGGGGGAGCGGTTTAGCTCACACCCGCATTGTTTGAGGGGGAGATATTAGCACAATCATATATTGGTGTATAATCATCAAAAAGGGGGAGATTGTTAATCTGATGTGTTTTGATGATATATAACAGCATGCTGATTTGCTATTTGTTACTGTAACAGCTTGCTAAGTAACTAGTTTTAATCTATACAGCTTACCATTATATGATTGACTCACTTGATATATCCTACATATATATGAGTTTGCTATGTATAAGTATATTCTCAGGTAACTTGGTTGAGTATGTGGAAAGACAAAGTTTCAGGAAAGTGTTCGTAACAGCCTGCTAAGATCAGTCACAGAACCGTAACAGCAAGCTGACACTATTCCGCCCAGAACTATATCAGCAAGCTGACACTGTTCCGCCCAGAAGCTATTCAAAATCAATTTCGATAATGGATATTCCTTGAAGATGCTTGGAGAGATCAGAGATTGGTTAGGATTTAAATATGTAAGGACTCTATTATATAATATATAGTTTATATAATTAATAGAGCTCAAAAAGGATTTTCAAATACCTTCCTTATTTACTCAGATTTGATTCTCCTTACCATATCTTTCCAAAACAGATTTCTATCAATCTTTTCCATATCAAAATCTTTCCATAACAGCTCAAATTCGTTTTGATCTTTTTCTAGCTGTTGGAAATTGATATTACCTTTCAAAATTGAATTGTTAGAAGATTTAAACTATTTCAAATTTCGAATTTCAAATCTTCTAATATCCTAGTTGTTGGAGAATATATTATGCTAATCAAATCTTTTCTTATTACATAATATTCTCAGACCCGTTGTATGCTTCTTATATATATATTCACTTGCAATCTTTATTGTAAGAAAACCAATCGATATACAACGTAAAAAGTTTTGAGTCCTGAATATACACGCTTCATCTCTTCTCTCTCAAAACACTTTGATTTTATAAACTCTGAGCTCCATAGTTATATACACGTATATTATATACAAGAGTTTATAGTTTGGGTTGTAACGCTTATTATTCTTTGTAAACAAAGTTGTATTGATTAGTTGCTGAAGTAGTGGCAAGGGATCTTGGTGATCAGGGAATATTGCTCTAGGGAACTCTTTGTATTAGAGAACAGGTTGTTCGGGAACTAAGGAATTCAAGGGAGTGGTTTGCTCGAGGAATTCAGAGTTCAAGAGGAACAAGCTTGTTAGAGGATCTTGGGGTTCAAGAGGGCTGATTATTCAAAGGGAAACATAGTGTTTCAGCAAGCCGTTTTCAGCAACTGGGTTAAAGGGAGATATATTATTGTATCGTGTAATTGGTATTTTTATTGATCAATAATATATTCTCTTACCGGGTTGGTAAGGGACCAGGACGTAGACCATTAGTGGATAGGGGTCGAACCTGGCTAAAATCGATTGTGTACTTTATTTTCAGTATTTACATTCTGCACTGCATCATAACAGCAAGCTATTATACTCTGTAATCTGTAATCAGCAAGCTGACAGTGTCAGCAGCAGACTGTTTTGTTTGTAACAGTCGATACAAGTTGGTAAAAGTTAAAATTGGCATTAGTTAGTCATATACACCTATTCACCCCCCTCTAGGTGTGCATTCACAGAGTAAGCCCATAAAAAGAAGGGTGATTATAATGGACAGCGCTTTTGATCTTATTTTCAGTTCAGCTAATACTTCCACAGGGACATTTGATCACAAAACCTGGTGTGCATTACAAAAATGTATATCACTGAACTATAATGAAATGATGCAAGACAACAAGTATCACCTGCAGCTGAAGAATGCAGTAAAAATAGAGAGTATGTTCTAAAGAAAGTAGTGAAAGCTTTCTTTATAATCTTTCAGTTTCTCTCTTTCCCTTTTTTTTTTGTAAGAAACTCTGGTCTAGTTAGTTGTAACTCACCTATCAGTTGCCAAGTACTTCTAAGCTTGTAATAATTAGGTTTAAAATTAGTAATGAAAAGGAAATGTGAATGAAACCAAAATGATGCAAGAGTAGTACTAGTTAGACCTGGCAAATTGGGTCTGAACCCGAAGAACCGACCCGAAATGTTGGGAACCGAATCCGATTTTGTATCTGAATTTGATAATCCGAAAGTGTAACCGAATCCGAAATAATCCGATCCGAACCGATATCGGTTTAATATAAATGATCCGAAAACCGATTCGATCCGATCCGAAAATGATCCGAAACCGTAATTTTAACCGAAAATAATCCGAAATAACAGATCCAATAATGACCCGAAATCGATCAAATCCTAACTAAAAATTATACAAACTAAATATGGCTCAAACTAAATTATAGAATTTAAGTGTATTTCATACATACAATCTTATGATTCGTTACGTTCATATATATATATATATATAATACACTTATACATAATTCATACATATAATACATGTGTTCGTAAAATAAAATATTAAATATTAAGAATATCATTTATTTTGAATTTGCTAGAAAGTAAAGAAAAGTGAATATAAATTCATATTTTAATAAGAAATAAATATTGTATATTATATATGTACATATAAAATTTATTTATATTTTTATTTGGACATCAAGATTTTTTTAAATATTGTTATATTACAGAATTTAGGGAACATTTCTTTTATCATATTGACCAAAGTCTGAAATGAAGAAATATATTACTTAATCGAGATAATTATTTTGTTCAGTATTATTTTATCAAATTTTAACTATAATTTGTCAAACTAACTTAATGATCTTTATTTAAATTCAACGATAATTCAAATTAATTTAATATTAATCCGAACTTAACTTTTAAATCCAAACAAAATCTAATTTAAAATAAAAAATCCTAAAATATCCGAACCGAATTTAATCCGAAATTCATCCGAATTTTAATCCGATTTTGACCCAAACCGAAATCGGACCGATCCGAACCGAAACTGATTCAATTTACGCAAAACCGAAACTGGATCTGAACCGAATCTAATCCGATCCGATCCGAACCGAATAAAAATATATTATAACCGAAAAATGATCCGATCCGAAATTAATCCGATCCGAAACCGAACCGTTTACCCGAATTGCCAGGTCTAGTACTAGTTCCCTATATTGTTCATAATGATGTTACATACTTACATACATTGTAAACGAAAATCAAACCAAACCAGACATAGTCCGTATTCCATTCACAAGTGAATTTCATTTTTATTCTAAGTTACAAG
Source organism: Oenanthe sinensis (assembly GCA_028671895.1). Lineage (NCBI taxonomy): Eukaryota > Viridiplantae > Streptophyta > Magnoliopsida > Apiales > Apiaceae > Oenanthe > Oenanthe sinensis. The sequence goes on from CM053814.1 coordinate 15,714,139, forward strand.
GGGAAAAAAGACAAATATAACAAATTTCAGTTCTAATATGCCAAAATAGCAATGAATCAGTTTCACTAGAAAAGTACTAATTTATTTAGTATTTGACAATTCGATAGTATCCGACTTAGATTTATTAATTTAATTGCCTTTAGTACAGTGTTACATACATTGCAAGAAGAACATATTTTTAAAACAGTGATAACTAATAGAGCAATGAACTCTATTGTTGTTATTTACTGAATTCTTGTTAATTATTTACATTGATCTTGTTTAAATATCAAGTTGGTTGATGAATTGTTTATCTTCTATCCAAATAAACAGTCTATCAAGATTCACGATACTAACTCCAACCATTTGAAATCTTGTGAAATAGGAAAAATTAGACTAGTCTATCAGAGAAGAACTCAGAATTTTACAACAGTGATCCCATGGTATCGATGCTACAAATAAGTAAATGGTCTCAACGACAGGATAGCAGTAGAACCCGCCTACAGTACGTGCCAATATCTTGATTTTTATCACGTTCAGATTTGATTGCAAACCCTTGAAAATTGTTCGCAAGTGAAGATATTATGTACCTTAGCAATCTCTCACTTTGTTATACGTATGGCAAGAACTTCTTATGCAAAAAGCAAGAAGAGCAGGATCCTCTTCCTGCGATTCAAGAAACTCCTGCAACACAGATGTGGTAAAAGCATCTGCTGAGAAGCCACGAGCAAGCATCTCATCTATGAGTACACCTGCTTCATTGTAATTCTTATTGTGAATACAGCCATGAATAAGTGTGTTGTAGGTGACATCATCAGCAAGAAATGATTAGCTTCCATATTCACAAATAGTTCATTCGCTTCATCGAATAACCCATGACACAATGCTTGGATCATCATTGTGTATGTCCTGACATTAGGTCGCAGACCTTTCAAAGTGAGGCTGTCAAATAGACTTCTCGTTTTTTGAAGATGTCGATCCATTCCTGCTTAATCCGTCAATTAGAGTACTATAAATGTATATATCAGGATTTAAACCAGCGCATAACATTGTCTGGAAGGACAGTGCTTCAACAGCATAATAGTTGTCACAAAGACCATGCAACAAGATATTGCATGTGAAATACTTAGCGTAAGACCTTTCTTTAGCATCTTCTCTTTGAAAAACTTGCATGCTTCAACATGTCTGCTTGTATAAAAAAAAACCCTGCAATATAGAATTGTAAGTCTCAATAGTTGGTGTCAAGCCTTCATGTAGCATTTGCTGCAAGAGATCTATTGCTCTGTCCACTTACAGCTTCTTACAATATCCATTAATTAAAATACTGTAGGTGATAGTGTCGGGCAATATCCCCTTACTCTTCATGGTTTCGAGCACTGCTAATGCTTCATTAACTTCTCCCCTGAAGCAGTATCCATCCATGAGTGAACAGTATGTGACTAGATCAGGAGATAGGCCTCTTTAAATCATTAATTCTATCACATCCTCTGTAACTTCTATCACTAATAAATAAGATGAACAAGATTTATACTAAACTCTGATATAGAACCTGCGATCTGAGTCAAAAGAGGTGAGAAAAGTTTTCAGACTCTCTCTAATCCTTATACATATCTTCTCGAATTCTCCTCATAAAGTTTCTTGTTTTTCCCTTCAACTAAAATTCATTTATCCATCACCAATATAGCCTACAAAATTTAACAAACCTGCACAATTCGCAATATGAACATACAAATACTCACCGTATAATTTCACTATACAACATATACAATTCAATGAAAAATGCAAATAAAATTCACAGGTTCATAGTTTGTAGACTAAATTACTTTTTATCTGCACAAATGCTTACATATATGTATACATCATCATGGGTGTGTGGAATGCACCTTAGAGGTTCAAAAGAGGGAAAAGGAAAAATGAGGCAAGGAGTATGTAGCTTCGAGTGAAAGAGGTGAGGAAAGAGAGCTGAGTAAGCCCCATAAAAAGAAGGGTAATTGTAAAGGACAATGCTTTTGATCTTATTTTCAGTTCTAATATGCCAAAATACGAATGATTCAATTCCACTATATTATAGTATTAATTTATTTGGAATTTAACAGTTTAATAGTATCCGACTTAAATCTATTAATTACATTTAGTACAGTGTTACATACATGGGAAGAAGAACATATTTTTTTAAACAGTGATGACTAATTGACCAATGAACTGTAATGTTGTTATTTACTAAATACTTGTTTAAATATCAAGTTGGTGATGAAATGTTTATCTTTTATCCAAAAAAGACATTGTCTATCATGATTCACTATACTAACTTCAACCATTTGAAATCTTGTGAAATAGGAAAAATTAAACTAGTCCGTCACAGGAGAACTCAGAATTTTACAAGAGTGATATTTGATAGGATACAGTACAACCCATCTACAGTACGTGCCAATATCACGATTTTATCACCTTCAAATTTGATTGCAAACCCTTAAAAAATGCTGACAATTGAAGATATCATGTACCTTCTCACTTTGCTGTACCTATTGCAAGATTATGCAAAGCATGAAGAGCAGGTTCCTGATCTTTTGATTCAAGCAAGTCCAGTAACATGGCGGTGGTCGATGCATCCGGTGAGAAGTCGCGAGCATGCATCTCATCTATGAATATACATGCTTCATTGTACTTCTTATTGTGAAAACAACCGCGGATAAGAGTGTTGTATGTAACATCATTTGGCAAGCAACCATTAGCTTCCATTTTCAGAAATAGTTCATTTGCATCATTGAGTAACCCTTGGTGACAAAATGCTTGGATCATCATATTGTATGTCTTGACATTAGGTTGCAAACCTTTGGAAGGAAGGTTGTCAAAAAGACTTCTCGCTTTTTCAAAATGTCCATTCTTGCTTAATCCGTCAATTAGAGTAATATAAATGTATATATTAGGAGTTAAACCGGCGCATAATAATATAATATAATATTTTCTTAATTATATGTTTATTAATATATTATTTATTTTTATTTTAAAATATGCACATACATATAAAAATATTATAATATTATCATTAAATATCGTTATATTAAATATATTTTTTATTTTTACTTGTATTGAATACAAAATTTATTATTATTATTTTAATTTATAATATTTTCTTTTACGTATATATAATTAATTACTTTTTAAAATATAAATGTTGTAATATAATTATTAGAATTTGAAAATAATAATAAAAATTACTTTTCCAATATAACTATTGATTATAACTAATACCATTTAAGTGAATTTTGTTACAGATTCAAATTTTTTTACTTAATATATATTTTGTACCATTTTAGCTAACCATTTTACCTCATCTAGTTGGAGATGCTCAGTGTTTGAGATTTTAGTCTAGCAAGATATGCAAGAATACAATTATCACATGCACATGCAGATATTAACTTTATATTTATAAAAATTGCCACTCTATATATATTCTTGAGATTAGTCAACCTGAGACAAATTCCTAAGAAATATCCTCTTTAATTTTTCTGCTACTTTAACTTTAAAACAATAGACCAAGTACTCCTGACATACACAACTACTTTGAACAATAGACGTAGTACTCGTACAGATATTTAAGAGGACCAAGCAGTACAGGCACAATCTCAAATCGCAAATCTAAAGAACACAACAAATCCAAAAAAGAACACATCGTCTCTCTCACAACATTTTAATTATATTGTCTTGGAGGGGAACTCATCTCTACACCCCTCTTAGAACAAAGAGGGAGAAACTTACATGAGTTAAACGTCTGCTATGTAGTACGTAATTGTGCCCTTTATATACGTATTGCTAATTAACATTAATAGAAAACTTGCCTGCTAAAATAATCATAAAATTTCCACAGAGAACAAATAAAGGGAGGACTAAAAATAACCAACTACACGGTGATCACCATGTGCTAAAATGAAGAAAGGGAACATGTGTATTGTTACATGTCAACATGTATAACTTGTTATTATAACTGAAACTACGCAAGGTTGTGTTACGGATTTAATAGTTGAGATAGCAGTTTCTTGCTGATTAGAGAACTACTGAACAATAGTTTTTTTTGTTTTTGCCAACTAGTTATTTCTTTGGTCCAGAAGTTGTCTTTTTCTTTGGTCCAGAAATACTCCTTTAAAGCCGATTCTCAACTGAGATGGCACATCACGTAAAGATGCCAAAGCTTTCAGTGACTTCATCATTCCAATTTAGTAAGAGCCACTTCAGGATTCTGTAATTTTCTTGATTCTTATTTTTGCACAGACAAATGCATCTGAGTTGTATGTTATCTTTGTGAGCTCCATGTCAGAAGGAACACAGTTTCCATAACTACCCATTGATAATCACTTTACTGGTTTGTCTTCTTCTAACAACAGATGAATTATAGACCTCATAACCTCGTTATCAGCAATGGATCTAGTCTGCAGAACAGAACAAATGATAGACATGATTGGATGTTCATATTTTGTTATATAAATCTTACAATGAAGCAAGTGTTGTAAAAGCTTACAGATCTAAATACCTTTTAAACAATAAAAATAGTAGTAGATTGTACAGTGGAAACATATAAAGGCTCTTCTGTAACTAAAAATAACAAATATCACTATATACCATTAAAGAATAGTTATTGTATTGGTAGTAGCATGCAGCCAGTAGCATAATCTTCCTAAAAAGGTTTAACGGTTTACTGCCAGCATGGATTGAGCTGTTAAAGCTGTATATATGCCTCACACATATCTATGTATAGACTCACAGAAAATCTTCATTGTTTCATACTTAACTTTTAAAGCATTTTGATTCAAACGACAAGTCAACAACCCAAAGTTAAAAAAGAACTTGATCCTAGTACCAGTTTCAACCAGTAATTTTACTTCCTGTAAGAATGTGTTTTAATAATCCACGTATAAAACTAATAACATTCATTATAATTGGGCACATAAATAAAAAAGGTGGCTAACTGCATGATGGCAAAGAACTGGCCGAATTAGTGTGTTGTGACACAGGAGAGCAAAAAAAATTTCTTCGCTAAATGCAAACAGATAACAACATTCCTCAGAGGTACAATATTTCACCAATGGATTTCAGACCGCTACTTTTTATATTTAACTCATCATAGGAATGATAAACAATCAGTACATTACAGATACTAAATGAAAAAAAAAAACACTAAACCCTAGCTGAGAAAATAGAGAGCAAATTACATTATATATAGGCCATTATTCTAGAGAGAACCTTCTTGTATAGACTATAGAGTACCGGAGAGAATTATTTGATTCCAATATAGAATTTTATAAATAATTCTTAAATTAACCATACTTATGCTACATAAAATAGAAAATTTGATTCTAATGTAAAATATTAACCACATATAATCTTCACAAAAAATTTAATACTTAAAAAGTAAGCAAAAAATTTGATTTTAAATTTGATTCTACTGTAGAATCACTTTGCACGATTTGATTCTACTATAGAATCAATTTAAATTATTTCTACATTATTATGAGGGATTTTTAATATTTCTTCAAAGAAGAAAATTATACAACTTCGTTCTTAATTTATACTTATATTTGATGAATAACAAGATAGATATATGTATCTTGTGTATATTTATAGTGGTTCTCTCTTGAACTCTATACAAGGAGTTCTCCCTAGAATGCTAATATATATATATATATATATATATATATATATATATATATATATATATATATATATATATATATATATATATATATATTATTAACCCTTTTATACATATTATCAGGCAGACATTAGGCATGTGACCAAGCACCTTGACCAATTGCTTAAATTGGGATGTGCTGTAACTTACCCCTCATCCAATTAATTAAAACATTTTCTAGAAATTTTTCATTTTATCTATAAATTCTACACCTATGTATACTGCATGTCACTTGCAAATTAACTAATATTCACAAATGTGCTTTTTCTTGCCTAATTGTATGTTTTGTGAATTCAGGATTGTGGCACGTAATTGTGTCCATCGTCAAAATAAATATGCGCCTACCTGTGGTTTTCCAATCAGCTCTTTTAAAATGGAATGAAGTGTTGCACGGAGTTCTTTGAAGAGAACAGCAGTTTGTGCTGGTGCCTTCAATTTTAGCCATCCATCTATAAGAACTAGTCCAGTCTGCACAGCAAAGAAAATAGAATCATTATAACTCTCTTTCCACCGGAAAAGTGAGAAAATATCGCAAATTATACTTCTATAATCAAAAGTCGGAATTTATATTTTTGCCATATCCATTCATGCATTCAAACACTGCTAGTGACACTAGGATGATGCATTTATGCACACATACAAAAGGTAATGGCCAATAGATAGTTAGACATAAAGGAAACACAAGAACTGGGAAACACAACTAATCACAACAAAATAAATTCTTTATTGTAGATGATTAATACAATATTTACCTGCAAGTGGCAAGTGACATAAGAGCGAAAACATGATTTAGAATAAATGACAAAAATAACCTACTTAACATAAATTTGTACAAAAATGAAAGTATTGAAAAAACCAGACATAGGTAACACTTGGGATACCCAAACCAAAAATGCTTATTTTATCTTTCTTTTCAAATTCATCACCCCTTTTGCTCGCACTATATTTAATTGTGTGACTGTGTGTGGGTAGAATTAAAGAGTTAAATTAGTAAGGGATGTGTATATGTCTGAGAAAGGAGACCCTCACAATAGCTCGAATTGCAAATGAGAAAGACATTCAGAGTTGAAGTAGCAGCGAGGTATATAGGTATGATATATGTGATATATGTGTGTTTATACTGATATGCATATGTGAAAAGGGTATCTAATCAAATGATATTCCATCGTATGTGTATCGTGTTAAATTAAAAATTACCTTTTTGGGTACCCCTTTAAATATGCTTATCTTGATGCATATTCATTTTGTTAATTTTGACCACCTATTACAGATTTATTAATTTTGTTAAGATGTTTAAAATTTTTGATAAATTTGCCCTTCACCCTTAAATTTACATACTTGTCCCATGCCCTTTCCAATTTTGAATCTATATCCAAAAATCCAAAAAACTTAAAAACAAGGAGTCTGGTGCTTGAATCCACACCTGAAATCCAACACGCATGTTTTAGATAATCAAAGTTTAATTTTTTGCTTCAATATTTTTATATGATATACTTATTTCTTTTAAGAAACTATGGTATATCACATACCCATATCCTATGTTACTCCGACACGGCACTTTCGGCGGTCGTACTCGTGTCGATCTGGCCTGATACGGGACACAGTCCGGAATACGTCTCGGATTCGTGGGTTAGAGAAAATTGAAGGTCGCCGGAGAAAATCATGAGTTTGACGAAGAAATCAAGTAAAAGATGGAAAAATAAGAACAAGAAAAGACATGAAAGAGATGAAAAAGGTAGGGTTACTGTTGTAGCAAAAGGAAAGAGATGTCGTGATACTTACACGCTGCAATATGATGCAATATAATGTGTATTGAATGCATGTGGGCATGCTTTTGTCCAAATTCATCTTTTAATTATATAATTGACTCGAGCTGTTCGAATCGAACGCACACTTCATGTTTCTAAATACTAATCTAGTACATTGGACTATGTACTTATTTAATTTTAACAATTGGTTAATATTTTAAACTATTCACAAAATGATAATAAAAATAATATAAATTGATTTAAAAATAATAAATTTTTAATACCTAATATTTTTATTTTTAGCAATCAATTAATTTTATAAATTATTCACAAAATAATAATGAAAAATAATATAAATTGCCTAAAAAATAATTATTTTTAATATTTAAATTACCTAATTTAATTTTAAATAGGCTTATTTATATTTTGGCCCTCGAAATATATTACTTTTTACATATAAACCCTTGAAGAAAATTTTCGTATATTTTTACCCTTCAAGTATGAGATTTGTACATTTTAACTCTTTTCTCCTCATATTGCCCTCAAGGGTTAATGTGTCCATGATTGTATACTTTAATGGCAAAAGTGTTCGCCAATGAATTTTTTTTTAAAAATAGATTAAATTATTTTACTTTCAAATCTAATGACTACTCATAAAATGGATAAATTTTTTAAAATGAATTGACTATATTTAAACTAAAAAAGTGACATTTTTGAGATGTTATAAGTTAGTATTATTGATATATTTTTGTTATTAAATTAATTTGCTTTCATACATTATTAACACTAAGGAAGTATAGGGACCTCAAATAAGTTCGTATATTTATTTACAAATCTGAATACATATATAACATGAGTGTTAAAAAAAATGCATTACTAACATTTAACTATTTCGTTATAAAATAATAATAAACAATTGAATAAGATTAGTTAGAGGCAACCAAATATTAAGTATACTAGAAGAAAATATAGGAAAAATATGCAAAAAAAATCATTGACGAACATTTTTGCCATTAAAGTATACGGTCACGGACACATTAACCCCTAAGGGCAATATTGGAAGAAATTATGGGAAAATGGTTAAAATGTACAAATCTCATACTTGAATGGTAAAAAGATACAAAAAATTTCTTCAAGGTTTATGTGTACAAACTAATAAACTTTGAGGGTCAAAATATAAATAAGCCTTTTAAATATGTTATATCCATGTATCCATGTCCAAAGGTGTCCCCGTTCCCCAATTTTTCGGGAATTCCGAATACGACACTCGGATATGTGTCGTACCGACACTCCATACTCGAGTCCGACCAGCATAACCCATATCCAAAAATTGGATATTGTCCCTAATTTTTTTTAAACTCAAAGTCTAACACTTGAATTTGTGGTATTCAACATTCTGACACTTTATACTTATGTCCGCTATATATTGTTAGAAATAATGATACATGTCAATCATAAACATATACTCATAATAAATGTTAGTAGTATTTAGACATTCAATAATATAGACTACACTACTTTAGCAACTGAACATCTCATAATAATACATATTAGTAGTATTTAAACATGAAATATAGACTACACAAAGTTAGCAACTGGGCATTATGGCATTTACCTGGTGTTGTATATTTATGGAACCACCAAAAAGTAAAATAGAGTAAGGAGAGATTATGGTAGTATCTCGCAAAAATACCCTATTAGTTTCAACCTGAAATTAAAAAATGATGTTAAAACACAAAATCTGAAAATAATAGCATATAAGCACATCTAGAACTCGTGCAAAACACGGACTGGATAAAAAAAATTATTTAATATCATAAGATTATTGTTAAACATTTCTATATTTGAAAAAAATTATATAACATTCAAATTTTTGTATAGAATTTTAATGAGAATAAAGTTCCTGAGATTATCTCAGGAAATTTACCTAAAGTGCAAGTGTTTTTTAGTATGGGTATTTTTGTAATTGTATATAATTCTCTGTAATTACAATAACACCCTCGAATATTTATATGAGAATTTTCATTAATCCCGAAAAAGTTACGCGAGGCAACCTTAGGAATATTAATCTCAATTTTAATATAGATAAAAGTGCAACACTATCAATAACAAATAATGAATAATAAATTTGATATGATACAATAACAAATAATGATTACATTTTTTTAAAATTCGCAAGTAGATGTTAAGTACTATCAATGTATATTATATATTATATTTAATTATATATCGGTTTATGCAAAAACCAAAACTAAAGGATGAACTACAAAATATATCCACTTAGATAATAATTATATTTTGAAATCATATACTCCCTTTGTCCCTTCCATTTGTTTACATTTTTTAGAGAGTGTTCGGCACGCATTTTAAGGTGCATATAAAGTATAGTTCTATAACTTTTTTTAAATTTTTTCCTTTTTTTGTATAAAAATTTAACAATCCTATTTTTATACAAAAAAAAGAAAATTTTAAAAATAAGTTATGAATCTATCTTTAAAATACACCTTAAAATGCGTGTCGGATACTCTGAAAAAAATGTAAACAATCTAATGGGACGGAGGGAGTAATATTCAAAGTTTTAATAAAATTTTGTATGAGATAAAAGAGTAAAATATTATTATAATATTTAAAGGCAACCGATGTAAATAATAAATTGTACTTGTACAAGGATTCTAGTATAATCAATAGATTAAAATAAAGAGAATGACCAAAATGTCTTGAAATCATGACTTGCGGCTCGATTTACCCAACTTCAAAACAATGGCCCTTATTACCTATCGTTCGCATTTCAATAATGCGTATTCTTATTTATTTTTAATTTTTTTCAATTCATAACAACCTAACATCCTGTGGTTGTGGTGTTACTTAATTACTTAATTTCCTCTAGCACTTTGTGTGCATTGCTTCTGTACTATAAAATTCTTCTCTTTTTTCTTATATAAACCTGATCATAAAAAGACTTTTCAATCTCAGCTTCTTTTGTCAAATTCAACCGTACACATTGTATAATACCATCTCCAAGTTATGTGCATACATAATTTGGTGATAAAAAAAGATATAACACTAAAACAAAGTTGGGGCTCTAATGTATATTTTGTGTGTTTGTGAATCAGTAGGAAAGACGAAAACAAAAAGAAAAAGTTAGATGAGGAGGTTAGTATACGAGTGACTTATGAATCTAGCATGAAAAAAAAGTAGCAGGTAATGTATTGTTTATAAAATTAATATTATGGTAAACGCATTTCGGAGATGTGTAATCAGTGACTGCGCATATATTTAATGCGTGTTTACAACAGTTTTACAAATTATGCAATGTCAGTATGTGTATTCATTATAAACGCATCATATAAATGCGTAATTTGTGGGTATTAAGGACCACTTTTCCGCTAATGGGTATTTGGTACACAGGTTTCCCAAAAATGTGTAAAATGGTCCATCACCCATAAAATATTAGATATTTGCAAGTACATACTCAATAGGAATCAATATATACATTTTACTATATAATATTAATATTTTATTCTATTAGATAATTGCTAGCACGCATCTGTGCAATGCGTGAATGTTTCTTTATATTTTATTATTTTTGTTTTAAAATTTTATTTATATGATCTGAATTTAATTTTACCCTTGCAATAATAATCATGAACATTAACAACCCACACCAGGCCCAATATTCTTGAAACAAAGTTTGATTCTACTTAACTAATATGATAAATAAGAATCAATATTATTTAATCTACTGAGAATGTGCAAACCTTTTCAAGGAAGACAAGAAAGGGGTACTGGAAACCCCCCGAGTTACTATTGATGGAAGAAGGGTGTATATGCACTTCTCTCTTCCCATCGTACCAGGCAGGTCTGCTATGTGATGATAAACCAACAGAGTGTTTAAGATTCCCTAGAGCTGTCCCAGCAATGCCTTCTTCCATGGCAGCGACATTGGGATATAAACCTGCACACAATATTGCCTGTACCACCCTGCATTATTAATTCTATAGACAACACTTTTAGCTAAATGAAAGTTCAATTAATGGTTGTCAGATTCTACCCCAATTTTTGTATCAACCAACAAAAATTGCACACAATTATGATTAATACATATGGAGCCACAACAGGTTGAACCATGTATACAAGCAAGAAAACCGAGGTAAAACTATGATTTATTTAGATGACGTAATAGGAGATGGATTACACCTATACCAGAGGAAAGAATAAAAAGAAAATCAAGAAACATCACTATCATAGTTCTTGACACAAGTTTATATTTTTTTTAACTAGCTGGAATGCTAAGGAAAAAATCTGAATATGAGAAAAGAGGTTTAACAGAAATGTCCCGACTCCTGATGGACTTCGTCACCAGAATGCATTGAAGGATTTGAGTCTAAAATAAAGGACAACTACAAAACCAAGTAAATAGTACAAATGGTAATATGCTCAATTTTACTTCACAATATTCTAGTGAAAGAAAAAATATATAGAAATTGCATTTAATTATTTTAGCTTGAAACATCAAAGGAATACTTACCCTTAAAACTGAAAAATGCTTAGAATTAATATTAAAGGGTTCCGACATATCAGAAAGCCAAGTGTCAAGTATATCTTTCCTTGTCCCATTCATCTGATAAAGGAAAGAAAAAGAAAAGGTATTAGTCAAAACGGTTGAAAATAAATGGAGAACTCAACTCACACTTCATAAAGAAAAGATAAAGATCTTGAATTGTGTATTGTATTAATGAAGAATTGGAATCATGGGTGCCAGTTTTCAGGATAAAGGTAATGTCAATTAGAGCACCCATTCAGTAAGTGGGGAAATCATACTGCTTACAGCAAAAAAATTATACTAAAAAAATATAATAATCATCCAACTATCAAGCACTCTGATAGCAATAAGAAACTCCTAGTTAAATCACAAGGTATATTAATTGTGATGTCAAACAAAAACAACTTGTTATAAAGTTTTTTTTCATAAGACTGATGAACTCATTTGTTCATCTGCTAAGCAGAAGTATCTTATAGGCTTGATAAGATTATGTCCAACTATTGAATGCATGAGTATAATTATTTAGGAAACAAGATGAATTGTAAGCCAATATGATGCTTTAGATAGTGATATTAAGACTTAAAAAACTAGTGTTATAACTGAAAAGGAAAAATCCTACTATATGTGTATAGACAAAACAAAAGTTAATGTCAACATATACAGAAGCGAACTATGCAAGGTAACAGCAATAAAACAAAATTTGAAGAAATGGCATATAAGAACCTGATAAGTTTTCGGAAGATTGACAAGACCAATATCTGCTAGCAAGGTTCCAAACTGAATTCGCATGTCCCTGAAAATGCACAAGTCCCAGTAAGAATTTATCAGGACACTAGTGATAATGCATTGTAGAAGAAGGTAATAGAAAAATGTTGGATGCCTGTCAAGAAAGAGATGAACATATTTTCCTTTGCACCATCTGCATTTTTATAAAATATATTGATTCATCATTAAGATGTGGTATTGCTACCATAACCATACAAGTAGTTTTCCAAGGCGGCTCTTTCTAATTACTACAGCTTGTTTAATCTCTAAAATCTACATTGGTATGAAAAAAACCTTCATTTTCGGCCTAATCCTATGAACCTAAACATAATGTGAAAGCACATGTATAATTCAATGACATTGTGTGCTTACTAGTTCAAGATGGCACAACTGAAAATCCAAATTCCAACTATCTTTCAAAATTAGAAATTTTCAATTTTATGACTTGCTGACAAGCGGAATCACACTATCATTCATCAGACCTCCACTCTGCAAGGAAAAAGAACATTAATGCCAGTAGACATTAATCTTTGCAGCACTTTGGCACCGCACAAGATCCTTCCAAGAAGTAAATTTTAACATAATCCACCAAGGTCCAGAAACTTTTTCGATAGAATAAAGTTTTTCTCATGCCAAAACAATCATATCTGGTAAAAGTGAATAATGGCATAACAGGTACAAAAGTTCTTACATGTAGAAGGTAACTGGCTAAGCCAGAGAAAGAGGGTTCTTTCAAAGAGAATTTTTTGTTGTGGTCAATAAATTTCGCACTACATACTGCAACTCTGCAAGTATGTATGATTCCACACCATACCGATATTCTAAAGCCTTGACTGTATCGCACTATGCTTCATTGATAACCCCCAAAATCCTCTACCTTTAGTTCAACTAGAATTTAAAATGGAGGAATTCCAAAGATATTTAAAGCTAAATAGATATCAGCAACACTATTTCTTATATCCACTTATCTTTCAGGAGTATATTTATGCACTTGCGCATGATCATGATTTAAATAGAATAAATAGAGATAGATCTATTTTGTTGGAAAATGCAGGTTCTAATAAATTCACCTTACTAATTGTGAAACGTGCAATTGAACGAATGTATCAGTATGAACGATATCATTTGATTCTTTTTGCTAATGATTTTAACCAAAATCCAGAAATCAAGATTGAACAAATTTCTAAAATTAAATTTTATTAAAATTGAATGGTTATGATTGTTTCTATGGTTCACCTAAATTGGACGGTTTGGATCTTTTCTATGGTTTACCTTAGTGTTTCAAAAAAAAAGTTCTCTGGTTTGGTTATTATAATATGGTATTAGATATAGTATAGATATAGAATTCATCATGTTCGGTTTATAATATATATCTTTATATATATATATATATATAGAGAGAGAGAGAGAGAGTAGCATTCTAGGGAGAACCTTTTATATAGAGTTCAAGAGAGAACCACCATATATACACACAAGATAACATATATTTTTGAATTTATTCATCAAATACATATATAAATAAATCAAAAACAAAGTTCCACAACTTTTTTTTGAAAAATTATTGACAATCACTTATAACAATGAAAAAGTAACCTTGAGTGATTCTACAGTAGGAACAAATTGTCCAGAACAAATCTACAATAAAATCAAATTCAAAATCAGATTTTTTGCTTAGTTTTAAGTATTAAATTTTTTGTAAAACTATGATTAGTATTTTATATTAAAATCAAAATTTCCGATGTTATGAAGTATAAGTATGGTTAGTTTTAAAATTATTTATGAGATTCCATATTAGAATCAAAGGGTTCTCTCCAGAACACTATATAAGAAGACACTCTCTAGAATAATGGCATATATATATATATATATTCAATGTTCAAAAATAACAATATTATACTTAAAAACATATATTAAAATAATTTTTTGAAAAAAATAGAACATGTCTAATTAATTTTAACTTTTAATTTAGCTTTAAAAGAATAATTTTTAACTTTTAATTTACTCTAAAAAATTATTTTAAATTTTCGAATTCGGATATTATCCGTATCCGGATAATATCCATCGGATTCGGATATTTTCAAATTAGGATGGATTCGGATAAGGATTCTCTCGGATTCGGACACCGGCATATCCGTAACCGGAATAACCATTTGGGACAGCCCCCGGCACGGGAGTGGAGACGGCCTAGCAAGATCAGATTGAAACAAAGTTGCAAGGTTTCGTGATGGATAGGCCAAAGACTCATTGTGCAGGCTGCCATTGAGAATTTAGAAATCCGGCGCTTTATTATATTCTAGTTAAGAAAGTGCATGCTTTGAGCACTCAATCAACATCTATGTTTTAACAGTATGTAGATTTCCATATATATGATCAAACTAGTAGAGAGAAATCTACATTCAACCTTGTCAAGTCACTGTACTTTGATTTCCCCCTACTGGGACAAAGGTTTGATTCATGTGCTTGTCATGATTATGAACCAAAAAAAGAGAAGAAGAGTTGTAGTAATAGTCTAATAGCACATGATTTACTCTAAAGGGCCTGTTAAAAGAGATATACATGAAGTAACTAACCTCTCGCAGAATCTTTTCCCACTTTCTATATGCAACCATCATCACCAAATGGTCAGATTGCTTGTTGTTAACTGAATCACTAGCAACACCTGATTGATCAGTCAAAAGAGCCAACTTTGCTCTTTCAACAGTTTGCCTCTGCAATGTATATACCATGATACGGTTATATTAACTATGTAATTTCAGTAGATACATATATCAGAACATAAGCCTAAAAAAAAAGGAACCTCATCTTTCGGATATACAAAAGGCGATTTATAGCTCAAAAATGCTGAAATGGAAAGAACTGGGGATAGGCAACCAAATATCGCTCCATATAACATCATCTGCAGTTTTATTGTACTATCAGACTATCAGCAAAACAGCACTAGAAATTTTACAACACTTAATCAAGATATGCTGTGCACAAACGCACAGTACACACACACACACACGTACATATCACTCACTGCTCATAACACAAGTAAATTAAGAAACAAAGTTTATGCAATGTGTGAGGCTATTTATTCATGGGTGGATGTGTGTGCACGTGCAAGTCTACTTCTTTACAGTAATACTAAAAATCCTGTTAAAAAGATTTAAACATAGCAAAAATTTGTCCAAAAGGTGCTCTCATGATTAGTTCACATAACCAAAGAAACAAATGTTTCTAATAGATCCTTATTCCCTACCATGGAAGAGGCAAGCACATGACCATGAAAGACAAAATTTTACTTATGTTCAAATTACAAGTGAATGGATTTGCCTAACGCAAACTCTATAGTAGAGTGCAGTCATTAGCAGGACCACAACCACCCTTCAGTAGAACAAGCATGTTAAGGGTAAACTTTATTATCAGTATTTTTACCATAGGGATTTCAGAGTACATCTGGTCTGCGACAATCCAGGCCCACAAGTCAACTAACTTATAACCCAATTGAACTATTTATGGCCAAGGGAACATATACCTGGAGAGGGTAACTGCATCCCTCAAGTCAATAAAGTGAAAAGGCCAAATGAAAATCCTAATGTTAAATCAGCTATGGATGTAAATGCATCAAGTACCATAAATGGCCTTAGAACATGATGCACATGCAGGCTGATGTCAATATTATTAAATTATCAAATTCCTTAAACATCTTGAGAAAGTACTAATTTGTAATATTAAAAAGCTATAAACCAGGAAGGAAAACAAACCAACCTTGGAAATTACTAGACTTACAAAGGAAAACAACACTAAGAACGAAATTAAATGAAGCATTGGGGAATAGAACGAAAAAAAGTGGAGGATGTGGATATTTCCCTGTCATTGAAAGATGCTTGATTGAGGTAACTCTATATGGAACATTGTGAACAACAAATTTCAGGAATGATTATTTTTAAAGTATCCACATTCCACAAACTCCATGAATCATCAATATCCAACTAGTCAAACTTTTTATCATTTAACATGATACGTTTCACACCTTTCCAATCAAAACATCCACCGGGAGTTTAGCCAAATGATACCCAAGAGGTGTTAATTCTTCATCTCCTTCAATGGCACCAACCTGGTCATGATCATACAGAGTAAATCATAGTTTAAAATTTTATTTTAAAAAAACGCTATAAAAATATAACATAGATTAAGAAACCATAATTGCCTAGATGTGCATACTCAATTTATTAATTCATATAACTCAATTAAATTTAGCTATAGACTGTGCAGCTAATTTCCCTGTTCACTCTAAATTAAAAGAAAAAAATGTCAAAGGTGATTAAAAAATGGATGTTAAAATATATATACGTAACTAATAGAGATTTCATTATTGAATAAATTTTGATGAAGTTATCATATTTATATTTAGGAAATAGATAAGTTTAAATATAATTTTAAAGATATACCATTCAATAACATATAATAATATAATTTAAGCAATACTAAAAGAATGTAAAGTCCATGTGTTAACTAATGAAGCAAGAACTAAGTGTATGACTGAAAAAACTTAAAATCAAGACACCAGTTAAAACTAAAAGTAAAATTTTGAGTGAGATCTTCTTCAGTCTTATACTATATGTATAGATGAGTTCATAACTGTGGTACAACTATATTTCATTAGTTCAAATAGAAACTTTGTTGCATACTAGATTTTAAACACCAAAATATATTAAAGCATAGAAAGGAAGAGTAAATCACTTTTTAACTAAAACAGGGCATAAAATTTATTAGTCATTTGCAACTTCTTGAGCTGCTATGAAGAATGAGTGGACAACAAGGGCCTCAAAATAAGTTTTCCCAATGTGACAGTGACACAGGTAGCATCAACACATGGCTTGGGAAAAATATATTATCTCAGCACTGCAGAATGAATGGCAGTGACGTAAATATGTTTTCTTGGTATAGGCAAGTTAAAATATAAGTACCTCATACAACAAAGAAATAGCCGAGGTAATAGCCTCTTCCTTTGGAGGTTCCAAAGCCTAAATAAATTATAGAAAATAGGAAGAGATGTTATACTAACCAGCAATATAAGTAGAAAAAAATACTTATTCAGATATTCACCGGGAAAATTGCAATTACCTCTGACAAAAACGACCTTATGTTACCGAGAGAGAGTAATTTGATCTGTAAACACAATTCAACCAAAGGCATCCGTAGCATCTCGGGTTGCTTGACAAAATTCCCAAACAATTATCTTATGAGCAAAACAATTAGTTCAAACTGTCGATTAAATACAATGGACACTTCACAATAATCTTTTTCGAACAAAAAAACTACCTGAAATGGCCGCATAAGATGATCAAATCTGTGGCGTGTATACATGCAGAAGCAGCTTCCAGGTTTCACACGTCCAGCTCTTCCTCGTCGTTGTCTTGCATTTGCTTGAGATATCCAATCCTCAACCATGCTAGTCAATTTCTAGTAAAAACCAACTAAAACTTTAAGAGCCAAGGACAGACAACTATATGTGGAAATTATATTGAAAGGATTGACTGCAAGTGTTCATTTTCCCATTTGAGGGCCAAAATATATCACAACAAAAGAGAGAATTCAACCATAAAATCCAGGGAACAAAGGAGTCGAAACTCAAATTTTCTCGAAACTATGCAAAACCAAACCCTAAAAAAAAAAGTTGAGTCTTCAGATTTCATTCTCCAGGAAATAAGTGACCGACTGACCGTAAAGGTGACAAATTGTGATAGCCAAAAGTGATACAACTTATCAAATATTGAAACTTAAAATGAGGGAAATCCGCTAATTAAATTTGAGGGGGAAATCAATTTTCTGCTTTTCAAGCTGAACACTCTGTCTAAAGTATCTTAACGAAGACATATCACAGACATACACAATAGATTTTTAAATACTTTCTTCCTCAGTGAGCTCCTCACCAAAAATAAAGGACACGTGATAATATACATATCAATTAAAATAACGTTCACAAACTCCATAATCTAATAACAAACCTAATAAGAGCAAAGACAGTTCCATAACTGTCTTTGAATTAATGGGCATGTCTAATACAGATTAACATCCAAGAGATGCCAAAGCAATTTCTGATGAAAAAGCACAAAAGTAAGTGCTAACTAGGATTATCAACAAAAGAAAAAAATCAGAATCCATCAGATAATTTAAAGTCTAATGTAACCAAATAATATAATAGATTCACGCAGCCACATGCCTATAGTCAACAAACATTGCAATCTTCAAAAAAAAAAACTGATACCAACCTTTTGTGGATTATAACGATTCTCCTTGTGCTTGCCACAGTCGACCACATAAACCACATCATCGATTGTTATACTAGTCTCTGCAATATTTGTTGCAATAATAACCTGGGAGGTAATCAATGAATAGGAAAAAAATGAGTATCATCAACTCAGATACAAAAAAATAAAGAAAATTAAATTTTAAGTTGGCCATTTAGTTGTCAAGTATAATTTATTACTCCTCTCACATACACAAGAAAAGAGTCCTCTACATTTCTTTACACCTTCGCAGAGGAAAAAAAGTCAAAACCATGAGAAATTTCTAAAATTCACCATAATTATTTCATTTAATAAAACCACATCTGAGCAAAATTTAACACGATTATGGATAAACAGGAAACAAAGATATAATAATTTATTATTTTTTCAAGATAATGCAAGAAATAAAACTACAATCGGAAATCTCATATGTACCATTATTAATTCAGTTGAGGAAAATATTACCAAAAGCTAGGAGGGTAAGGCAGAAAGCTATACCTTACGGATGTTATTTGGAGGTCGTGAAAACACCTTTCTTTGATCTGCAGATGCTATGGAAGAATGCAAAGGAAGAAGCCACTCTGCAGACTGTCCACGAAAGCGGTAAGATGCAGCCAGCTTATCATGTAATAAATGGATTTCTGAAACTCCCTGCAAGTAGATGCAGTAGCAATCATATATAGATAATTTAGAAGTTAAAACATAACAGTTGTCCTTGATCCTACTTACAAACATTTAAAGAAGGATACAACCCATGCATCAATCAACTTACCGGTAAAAACACAAGTATGGCACCTTCAGGAAAAGTTTCATCAATGTGGCATACCATATCCTCAAGAAGGTCATAATCAATAACATCTTCATTTAATTTTTTCTGTCAAAACGTCACAAGAGGTCAAAACTCCATCAGGTCATGGATTCACCAAAATTTCACGAAAAATAAAATTACTTAAGTTAGGAAGCACCAAATTCTGCCGAGTTTGCTCACTGTATGTTCCATAATATGTTTCTTCATAATATGGATTGATAAAATCCTCATAGAGCAAAGACTCATCACCCCATCCAGATAAGACCAAATTTTTCTTCCCTCTGTGATTAGTAACAGGAGCACCACCCTGAAGTTGATGTGAAAGGAATCATTATTTGGAAGAATAAGGGATAACAAGTCCTTGAAATCTAATCAATAACAAAAGTGAAGTCCCTTGTCAATTCTCCAACTGCTCACTAAGTACCAAAAGATATATGCCTACACCAACATACAGATATTGAATTTCTTTTTGAATCCTCCGGTAAAGACCAACTGGCAATGCCAACCACTATTTGATCAATAATGATTTAAAATTAAGATACACAATTTTTATTTATTTAGCTGTGGGTGTGGGTGTCTGTGGGCGTACATGTTTTAATTGATGGTACCGAAGTACATCTTCTGGGATAAACTCAATCAACCAAGATTCCAAGAACAACTTTAAAGGACATCAGGAATTGTGTAGCAGGTAGTGTCATATGAGGACCAAGTCATTCATAACTATTTCTACATTGAAATTTTAGTTGACATACATAAACAATTTGTATAAATATATATATATATATATATATGTATATGTATATGTACACACACACACATACAGAGTGACCAACACCTTCAATTCCACATCCCAAAATTTAGAACCATTGAACTAATAATAGCTATACCTTCTGTTTAGATGTCTCATTTCTTATGGACGCTGGAGAATCAGAAACCAGGCGGTAGTTAAGACTTTCGTGGATATCCTCTAAAAAGCAAGTAGACACGGGATGTGTCCGACCTTCAGCGGTAATAACTGGACAGTTACCGAAATATCGTGAGAACATTTCTGAATCAACTGTTGCAGACCTATAGTGCACAAAACATAATTGTAAAAAAGATCACAAGAACCTTATAATTGATAATTGGTATATACATATAAGTCATGATGTATCCAAGTTGCAACCATACATAAGAATTACTTTCAATTTCCGTGTGATATCCTTAGATTGCTTCTCGATTAGCTTCTTCAAAACAATCAATAGAAAGTCACCCTGTCACACAGAAAATAATAACTCAACTATCGTACGTGATCTATAATTATAATTGTACTCAAATGCCAAAAATATAGGTGATGTAAATATAAGAGTCTTGCTAAAAGGGCAGATTGATCTCCAAAGACAGGGAAGTTTATACATCTACTACCAAAAGCCTGACAGATGTCCAATCCTAACTCTTCCAGAACATTATTGGAGACAGGAGAGCCTTGGCATTCCTCTTTTTGCTAGAGGAACAACTTTCTAATCGGTGATTAGCAGAAATAACATACATTCTCAAGAAAGTCGATAACAAGAAAACAATAAATTTTTTAATATTGATGCCAAATGTCAAATCTTCACGCTTCTCATCGGCTCATCCATGATGATGCATAAAGTGATTAAATGCCACAAAAATTGGAAAACATGTATTGTTATATTTGAAGGGTAAATTAAAGGTCAGGCCACTTTTACTCTAAATGTTGATGCTCATGCCACAGCCATAGCTGCAATCAGGCTCTAAATGTTTGTGAACACGATATTGAATCTAAATATTACTCACCAGCAGAGATCGTTCGTGCACTTCATCAACTATTACATGAGTAAGATCAGCCATGTCTTTGTCCCCCTGCAAGTGGAATAGACATATTATATATATTAGATGATCTTTATCTGTACTATATTGGCGGGAAATTTGTAATCAAATAGCCAAGTAGAGAGAATAGAAGCACATTATGACAGAGTTCAACTTCTATAGCAATTATATTTAAAGATATCAAAGGGAGAAAAAATAAGCTCTTTGATCCTGAACATAGAAAAGATAATATATGTTTTTTTCTAACTGAAACTTTCAGTCTTAAAAGATGACAAATTGTCCAAGGGAAAGTCTGTTGATGATCTTCTTGTACCCAGTGCATGTATTCAACACAAGATCTAGAAACTTGTTCCTTCCATCTTAAAAACACATATAGTCCAAACTTATTCCACTTTAAACAAAATGTTCATTCACATCGTAAGCATATTAAGTAGAACAATATAAATAATCACAGTTCGCAGTTGAAGCAGATTCTTTTCTAGTTCAAAATCTAATTAGACTAATATTCATACTTCCATAATTTCCCCAAAGCCAAAGGTTAGACATTATGCATAAAAGAAAAACATAAAATTCAGATCAAACCTACAGCGAACTTTCTCAGAAGAATGCCAGTTGTACAGAAAAGAAGCTTTGTCCTCTCATTCCTGAGACCAGGTAAAAAAAATTAATTGCAAGTCTAATTAATTTGATTGTGTTATTCATGATATAACGAATCAACGATGTTGTAAATATCTAGATGAGCAGCAAGAGAAAATTTAGAAATTTGAAATACAATCAAGTGCTACTAAATCTTAGCAGGATTACTTTGGAATCTTGGGTTTCTTATATCACCACCTTAATTTAGAAATCCCAACTTCTGACAAGTACCACTGGTACTTGCCTTAAGAGGAAAGCATGCACCGGAAGAGCATTAAAGTAAAAATAGAACAACTTTCAGTGTGACGGTTAAATTACTTATTGTCTTAGTCCAGTCCCAATGAGACTAAAGTCACTAAACATAAATTAGAGACAGGGAATCAGCTGAAGTTGAAGTCTAGGTCCTATATATTCCATTGCTCATATATTGTGCAAACGGGAAAACTAGCAAGGACTCTATAACCATCTTGATGCAAGATATAGACAAATTTTATGGCAACTTCTAATACTTCACATATAAGACAGTTTAAATTTCATTAAGGTATTAACATGTGTACTTATTTATGACTACAATTACTGTTACTATTAGTTTATTAAGAAAACTTGGCCTGGAGTATGAAAAATAGCACTAGCAACATCAAAGTTATTCCTCAACGATTTTTTTCCGGATCATCAGGAAGTCAGGGTAGTGGACTTATTTCGGACTAATTTAATATTTTCTAATTGACATACTGATTAGGGGCATAGAAATTATATCTTAACCAATTAAGGTCATCCATCTATGCTAAGCCTTTAGCTTGTAAGCTGGTCTGACCACTACCTTATAATCTCAACCATACAGGGACTAGACGAAGATAAATCCTTTCGCAGTAAACATCGGTAACTGCCAAATTGATTTTTAGAATAACGAGGACGTGCGACGGACTGAACCCTTGCTAAAGTCCCTGCAAAACCTATTTCAAAATTTAGCTAGCTATAATAGAAACCCTGGTGGATACCGGCAATCAGCACATAATTGGTTGTACTTGCTAAAATAAGTACCAACACCGCCTTTTAAATCTCATGGCAACACTATCCAGCTCTATTTGGTTTTTAAAAAAAAATATTTTATCAACCACACTGTTCTGTGACAAATTTATAATATATCCAATGTTTGGGCTGATGTTACTTCCCGAGACCTCATTTGCTAGATTTTGGTCATGATTATGTCCCAACATGCCCTGGGAGTATAGTGACAGTTAGGACTGGATCTTCCTCTGGAAGCTATCTTTCTATCTCTCTCTGCTATCTCTCTGTCTTTCTCTGCTCTCTCTCTGTCACTCAGCTAATTCTCTCTTATCCTTGCCTCTAATCTGTTCTAATATCTCTATTTCTCTGTTATCTGCTGCATTTACTTTAACAAAACACAGAACATACCAAAAAATACAAAAACACAACTTAAGAACTTGTAATTCCTGACAGATGCATAGTAAACATATATATAATGATTGATACCTATTATAGATTATAATAAAATGAGTTGCATCTTAACAATGAATATCACAGCTATATGTATTTACAACAACTACATACACAACATGAACATATATCAACTTATGAGCTATGTTTCAATCATTTGACGAATACATCCAGACACAGAACATATAAACTTGCCATAAGGGGTTCTACATAATGCATGAAATGCCTATTAGAATAATCACTTCAAATAGTAAATATAGTGATCACCTAGCACTATCCAAACGGACTTGGTAGCCAACTAAAGAATCATTTGAACCAGGAGACGATTCGCATCTCTCATCAGCAACTCGTTCAGCAACAGATATGGCCTTCGAAACAATATAGACTTAAATATCAGCTACATGAAACAGCCTCAGTTCAAGCATTTATAAACAGGCTCGCAAACTGATAGACATCAAAAGAGCTCTATAGCCACTCAGCCAGTTTATAAATGTTACGACAAACTAGAACACAAGAATTCAATACAATAAAATAAGCAGATACATATATTAACCTAAAAAAAGTGAATCACGACAGGGAAGATTATCATTTTTTAAAAATCATACAAAGTCGAGAAAAAATTACCAGTCATTATTTACAACAGAAGATTAGTTTCACAAAACTCGAAATAGGCTCATATAACAAAAGATCCCCCAATAAAATTTGATACATTACAATATGAAGTTTTTACAGAACGATAGGTGGGAAAGAACTGAAATTTGTGCAACTAATTACTAAGTGTTCTTCATGAAATGACTTGGACAATTAACCAGATGATGTCAGATCTTGAAGATTACCAATGGAGGTGGTCCGAAAAAACATTTCAAGTACCTCTTCATCAAAGATAATCCTTCCCGCACAGGAAGTACATATGTCAAATGAAATGGGTTTTATATTAAAGTGGCCACTCATTGCACTCAAATCTCTCACTTAGACCATTCATATAAACGGGGTTTCATTTAAACCACTATAATGCACATATATAACGCCGTTAACGGATGACCTATAATTTGATGGAAATGATTAAAAATTTCCATTAGATTATAAACCAATGGATATTATTTTTGACATGTTCATCCATGTTGCACTCATGTTGCATCAGCCGGACAGTCTACAATTTGTCAGGAGGGTGGAACATTAGGTTTAAAATCATTAGAAAGTGGATGTAACGTGGATGAACATGTCAGTTATAAGAGCCTTCAATTTATAATCAAATGTAAATTTAAAATTTTTGACAATTTCCATTGAATTGTAAGTTTCTTGTTAATGACATGATATATATGTGCATTATAGTGGTTTAAATGATACCCCGTTTCAATGAGTGGTCTAAGTGAGAGATTTGAGTGTAATGGGTGGCCAATCTGAAATAAAACCCCAAATGAAATACAAATGGTTTAACCAAAACAGAGCCCAAGCAAATTACTACAGTAGAGAGAGAGAGAGAGAGAGAGCTAATATTTACATAAATGTATTTTGATAAATTAAACCTTTCTCCAGCTGTATTGACAATCAATTTGAGTCATATCTTAATTGGTATTGAGAAAGTGCAAGTACATACATGTGCATCATGACTCGGAGAAAATTAAACTTATCACGAACAGCGAGGATGTTACTTCAGACAAAATCATACAAGAAAATATGATGCTACTAACAGCTTAATAGCCATATCTCAGCAGCTAACGCACAAATAGCTATATATTTTTGTATGCTATGACAAGTGTCTTCTTGTGTTCTATGACAAGTGACTAAGGTTGTCAAAAAAACATTCAAATGTGTGTGCATAATTGCATAATAAAATTTTCCCTGACCGCTATTCTCCTTGGTTGTGTGCATATGATATTACAATGTCCACCTCGTCCTGCTTCAATCATGTCATCTAAGATAAATTGTGGAACCTGCATAAAAACCAATTTAGATTTAACAGATTATTAACATACAAAATCATAAATAAATAAAAATCGCACTTTGTTAATGAAATTGACGCATTAGAACATTAAGAAAAAGAATTGAGGAATAGAGTAAAGACACAAAATGGGAACAATTGTTTTAACCTGTGTAGTCTTTCCACAACCCGTCTCCCCACAAACAACAAGAACATTGTTATCCTTCAACAGACGCAATATATCATCTTTCAGATCAGCAATAGGAAGTTTAGCTCTGGATTTTGACATGACCTAAACATAAACAAACACATTCATTTGTCGACTGGTGACATAAAAATAGGGCATACATAAGAAAAAGAGAAGAACCAACTTAAAGTTAAAAGTATTATATCCCAAACATGCTTTTATTGGAGGTCTAAGAAATTTAATTATCACGTATTAACCTTTCAAATTCTTTTTGACACTTGCAAGATGAATTGAGCACAAGTGTGGTCTTTTTAAGTTACAATTTATACCAGAAAACATTTTGTGGACATTAACTGAACGTGATTGATATAATTGCAATATATTCTATAACTGAAAAGATTTGTGAAATTTAACAGGAACATGACAATAAGAAGAGAAGTAGCTGTTAAACCCACCAACTCACTCAAGTCCTAATCCTTGAGTTAAATTGATTAATACATGGGTCCTGGTAAACAAAAAAACCGACCTTGTATCTTTCTGTTTTCTTTTTGTTCTCTTGTTTCTGTCTAAGATTAGAACTCTCTGCCTCCATTTGATTGAATCCTGCACAATAAACATTGTTTATAAGGAATCTTCTCAGAATATCAATTTGAAGTCATGAGGCAAGGAACACTTCCACACCATTGCCATAACAATAAAAAATGAAATTACTAAATAAAAGTAAACTACTTATATCTCGACTTTTCGATACTTGATATTTGATTCTGAATTTATGTTTATTTTGGAGGTGCTGAAAACAAAACAATTCAATTTCCGCACGCGATTTCCACAGACTGCAAAAAATCATATGTACAATCAGCATCAAAGCAAATGACTATTTCATCTGTTGACACCATCATGGTTATTACGGCACCAAGTCGAGCCTTGACGCCCAACTACCTTCGTGAAGACTAGTTGACAAGTCGCTCGACTAGTCGTAAAGAGTTGACAACTTGTTCATATACATATATTTACTACATTTAATAAATAATATTGCTAAACACATCAATTTCACAATTTAAATAAAAAGTATTAGAGTAACAAGTTCAAATTAAGCATATTTACTACATAAAACCATTCAAATATCATACATTTCCAAACAAACAAAAACTTAAGTGATGACGAAAATCAAGCAAAGTAATCCATCTCGATATTAAGTTCATCTCTATCACTTTCTTGTGTATTGTCATTGATCGAATCATGCGATTGTACACCATAATCATGGTTATCACGGTGCCAATTCGGACGTCGACAAGCCTTGGCGCCCAAGCACCTTCGTGTCGACGACTAGTCGTCTTCATGATAACAATGGACACCGTAATACCTTAACGGTAAAATAAATACAAGTAATAATGCAAAGAGTGTATTATATATAATAGTAGTGGCAACCCTTTCTTCCATTACATCCTTCAAAATTAATTTATGATTTGACTTTCAGTGCACAATATCAGAAGACACAAATCTATCATTAAAGCAAAGGTCAAAAGGCCAATAGACATACTTCTAGCCTTTGAATCAGCGGTAAGAGAAACTGAAATTTCATTTTCTTCAGGTTTCTGGCACATTTCCTTCAGAGGACTATTCATAAGTTCAGCAGGTGGAACGGCATCAGTTATGTCGACATTCAACAATGAATCTACAAAACCGGTTCTTCGGTCTGCTGCTTTGTCATCTACAATTTCTGAGGATTCCCCTAAGAGTTTATAAAGAATTTTACGATTATTAAGAAATCCGATCTCAAACAAATAATCAACAAGTGAGATATAAATACGTAATCTTATTACAAAATGATTTCGTAGCTTAAGTAACAATGGCAGAATATGTCGGAATACATAGTTTCATGTTTATGTCCTTTACTTAATTGTTAGTGTTAAAATTTTAAGATATGTCACCTTCATTCCACTGTAGAACAAATGAAGCATATGGCTCAGTGATTGTTAGGTGAATAGGGAGGTCAGGAAACAGGCGAAAAAGAGCGAATGCTGCAACTGCATTCTGTGCATCCTTCAATACGGAAAATAAACACTAGTAAGTTATATGTGGCAATAGGATAAACATCAAATGTTTGATCTTGAGGACAACATTTATAAATATTTTATATGGAACATAGCAAACAAGTGTACCTCAGCAGTTTCAAAAGTTTCATTTTGAGTGGGTAGTTGAAAAGTAACTAGTCCTCCAGCTTTTCTGCTCTTACCCCTGCCACTAGCTTTTCTCAGTACATTGACAGTGTATTTAGGTCCATGGCCGTTAACAAGCAATTTGTTGTATTTGGGTGCTTCCCACCCTAACTTTTGACAAAATTGTTGGAGAATAGCCTTGGGAATCTTTTGCGGGTCCCCCTGCATAATTAGAACACACCAGCATGTTGGCACAAATCATCAAAATTGAATGTAGCTTACATTGTATAATGTAGTACTTTACGAAGTCGTGAAGAATAAGAAAAACACATCGCAAACATGTACAACCTTTTTCCAGATGCCCTCTAATTTCTCCAAATTCTTCCCAGAGGATAATTCTCTTATCCTTTCTATCTTTTGGAGTTTCACTACTTCAGAAGGAATCACTTCGTCAGGTGCGGCATCTTCAAAGAGAAAATTACCTAGCTCTACATCTCCTGATTCATCTTCCAGAGCACCTTTATCATGACTAAGACTGTCTTCGGAAAACCCTTTTGGGCTACAGCTATCGTCAACATTTGACTCCACTACATCTTCTGTGTTGCATGGATTGTTGTTATGAAGATGCTCGTGAGTCTGTAAATCGAGAGTGAGTTCAGATGCCTGGTTGTAAGTAGTTTCATACACAGAGGACAAGAGGTCATCGGATAGTCCTGCACATTGCATTTACTCTCTAGATTAGTGATACAAGTCAGTAAAAATTACAAGAATGGCAACACATGCAGTTTAATTAAGTTTGACCTAAAGCAGATATCTCTTGCTTGAGCTTGCGAATAATTTGGCCTGCTTCTTCTTGACCTTTCCTGTCTCCTCTCTGTTTAGCATTTAGAGCCTCTAACTGTGCATTGTGATATTCTTTGACAATAAAATCTGGATCAGACCTCGATTTTGAAGCCTATCAGCATCGATATGCAAAACACCCTCTAAGTCTCAAGAAAAAAAATTGCATTTGTAGATACATTTAAAGTTCCACAGCCTTGTGTATGACTAGATATATTTTATCGCTAACTGTAGTCGGGAATCACTGGAATGTATAAGGATAAAATTGTCAGTTATGGAATATCATCATAGCTCACAATTCAGGACAGGAGCAAAGATGTGCACAGGATAACTATGTATGGAGAGGTTCTGTGTTTAAGATATTACCAACCAGTAAACATCAGTACCTGCTCCGCGGAAACCTTGTCAAACTTCTCAGCTTCCCAAGTTTCATATTCATCCTGCAGTTTGTTAAATAAGAACTCTAAGCAGCACCTAAACCAAATTATGATGCTGTTATTATTTCCACGAGCTACTAAAAAATAATTGGCAATGACCTATAAAACGTAGACATCATATTTGCCAAGAATACACAATCAAGGACAGGGAGACGCAAAAATAAATTACTTACAACAGAAAAAACTTCTTGACATTAAACTTTTTTATAATACATCCGTTTCGCTGTCTGATATACACCACTAAACATTTATGTTATATGAATATTCATGCGTCTTATAGGCATCAAAGTCCAAAAAAATCCAGGCCTAATTTTCTGCTATTCAGAATAAATGGTCATAAGCTATTGCCTTTAGCAGCCATAATGTCATTATAGTAAATATTCTGTCAGCATCTAATGACTGTAGGTACTAACAAAGATGAATAGTTGAATACTAGATGTCTAGATAGATGCACTACAAAGATAGACTTCAGAGATGAGAGTTCTTATAAACAATTAAAAATTAGGAACATCAACTTAATGATATGACACAATGGATATTTCAAATTTTACGAACCTCCTCTTGTTGCTGAACATATTGACGGATCCAATCTGCTTGAGACGGTTGTAATGAATCTAAAGTGTCTGCCTCCCGTCGGGGCCTAACTTGGATAGAAACCTTAGAAAATTCACCTTCAGTATCAAGTATAGAGTCCACAGCAGGTTTCCAATCTTCTTGTGCAATTGACAGTATACCAACAGAACCTGCATGTTTCATTGGGTACAGGCATACAGCATTATATAAATACATCACGTATTCACGTCTGCATGCATCATAGAACTCCATCTATATGCTCATGTGTCGCGCACATACAATAGGAAATACCTTCATTCACGTGTAAGGAAGTGCCACTGGAAAATTTAGAAGGAAGCTCATCCCCATTCAAATTCAAGCATAGCCAATCTAAAGAAGCCTCGACCGTAGCATTCTCCTTCTCAACACAATAATTAAGTACTTAATCAAGATGTATATTCCAAAACTATATCATCTAAAAAAATGTAAACTGGAATGAAAAAAAACATCTCCAAAAAAACAGATAGCATCGCCAGTTTTATGCTTTGAGCATCCTATAAAACCTAGTTATATGTCATTCTCGATATTAAAATCGCAAAGTTCTTGGAGTTTCTCCGTAATTACTTACGAAAAAAATAATTCACTCAAAGACTAACTGCAATATAAACAAATTAAACAACTCTAGACCTAAATCACATTTCATTCATCAATAAATTCACATTCCACAATAACTAATAACACAACAAGCAACTATATAGTATATATACACAATTACAAACAATATATAGAAATAGTGACCTTAAGAGCAGAGAGAGCTTGTTCAATCTGCTGATCAGTGAAACCTTCACACGATAACTTCTCGTAAACTGTGCGAAGCTTCTTCGCTTTCTGAGCTTTCGAAAGAGAATCGTCGGCCGGAGCAGGTGTCGACCGGCCGGAATTGAGAAGGAGTCGCCGGAGACGAGTCTCGTTCTCGGCGGAGATTTGAAGTTTAGGACCTGAAGAAGAAGTAGATGATTTAGTTGAGGATGATGATTGTGATGACTTGTGTTTCTGCTGTTGTTTCTTCTTCGGTGCCATTTTTGTGTGTTATACGTACAGATTTTGTATAGTTGTATTTGTAGTTGGTGTGTGTTTATATATGTTTGGAGGTGCTTGTAACAGTTTTGATAATTGGGCTTAATTTTGTGGTTAGCTGGGCTGATTCAATTTTTGTTTCGTTCGTTTTTTCTTTTAAAAAGTTAAATTATTATTATTATTATTATTAATTATAAGCTTATAATCCGTACGAAACATGTGATAACTAATGTTTAAGTAAATTTATTTTTTATTTTTATTGATATTTAATATATAATTTTATAATATTAAGAATTTATGTTAATATTATATGTTCTCTTTTTATATATAAATATATTCTATTTAATATAAATATGTCATAATATGGACCCGTGTTAAATATAAAATTTTAGTTAATATAGATATTTATATAGTTAGAGCTCATATTATAATAAGTAAAATTATATAATTTGGACTAATGTTATAAATATATAATTGGGTTTAAAAATTAAAATTTTAGTTAATATATGAAAATGCACACCTAGAGGGGGGTGAATAGGTGTTATGGCTAACAATGACCAATTTTAATTTTACCAAGTTATTAAGCCTGTCAGCTAGCTAAGATTGATTAACAGACACTGTCAGCTAGCTGCTATATGCAATGCAGTACAGAAAAAGTAAATAACACCAAGACTTTTAGCCAGGTTCGACCCCTAATCTCCTATGGTCTACGTCCTGGTCCCCTACCAACTGGTAAGAGAGAATATTATTAATCAAAACCAACCACGATTACAAGATTACAATAATATTCCTCCCATATTCCCTTGCAACTGATACTAGCTTGCTGAAACCCTGTTCTA
The DNA here is from genome assembly GCA_028671895.1 of Oenanthe sinensis. NCBI lineage: Eukaryota > Viridiplantae > Streptophyta > Magnoliopsida > Apiales > Apiaceae > Oenanthe > Oenanthe sinensis. The sequence goes on from CM053814.1 coordinate 15,745,879, forward strand.
TCGAACTCTCTAGCTCTCTAAGCACTATACTACCCTAGTACAGCCTTCTCTAGCTCTCTAGTTCCCAAACCCTGTTTCACAAGCTCAATATCCAGCCACAACCAATTACACCTTGAACAATACAAGTGAATAAAGATACAACTCAAACTATAAGCTCTCTAACGTATATATATAAGTATATATAATACTAGAGCTCAAAGATATTTGCTAAGAACGTTTTTAGTTTGAGAAGAAGTGTGTATATATGTTTCAAATCAGTTTAGCTTCACTTCCTTTTTCTTTTTTCTTCTTCTTAGAAAAACTATACACACTTGTATATATATATTCGATTTTATCAAACCAAAACTAACGTTGAAATTACAACGTTTGAATTTAGTTAAGATAAGGTACGTATATATATTTAAAAGTACGTATATTGAGGATAAATAAGATGATATAACCGTTTGAAATCAGCCTCAATATAGTATAGATAAGAGTTGGTTTTAGAAGATAAATTTTAGTCAAACTCCAACTCCTATTAAGTAGGAAAGATAATTTATATATTAAAATATGTTTGAATTAATTAAAACTGAGCCCTAATATAATGTATAACCATATATATATTAGATAGACTCGTACAAGTAAGATCCTATAAAATCTCCATGAAATTCGGACTTCCTTGCTTATCCAAACAGTTTCTGCGTTCCAGTGCCAGCTTGCTGATACAACCTGTTACCATGCTGTCAGCTTGCTGAAACACTTTGTTTTCCTACTTTCAGCTTGCTGTAAATGTACTTAAATATATTGTATTGATAACCATATCAGTAAGCTATTACCTGCAAAACCAAGTTAGTACATGTATAACAGCTTGCTATTTTATATCATATACAAGTTTTCAGCTTGCTAACAGTGATCATCAAAATCCAAAAGGGTTTCAATCTCCCCCTTTTTGATGATTATCACAAAATAATTTAGGAGAATAAAATACTCCCCCTTAATTCCTGCAATCCTGTAAACACATGATATAAAATTGCAAATATAATACACTAGGCATTTAACAGATAAGATTTAAAACCAATTCCATAGCATATCATAAAAACACATGCATACTAGCATGCAACCAGCAAATTATCCACCAAAACATGCTTACTAGCATGTACCACAATTATCCAAAATAAACAACCAGAAACCAAATATTCAGCAATTTCAGCAAACACTTAGAAATAATTTGCCCAACCCATCCTAATTCTCCTAAAATACTCCCCCTTAATCATTAAAAAGGAATAATCAGGATTCATCATGGACTACATCCTCTTCAAGGTCTGCAAACTTGTCTGCTGCATCAACACTCTGTTCACCTGAATTCTTGGTATCTACACCCTGCATCTTGTTAAATGTTTGTTCCAGATTCTTTACAGCAGCATTGGCAAGTCCAGCTAAGTTACTGTCATCTACAACTCCAGCAGAACCAGTCCTGACAGCTAAATGTTCTCCAGAAGTAGACTTGCTCTTCACAAATTCTTTCAACAATTTCACTTCTTCAATTAACAAATCAATTTTCTGACTCAAACAGCCAACATCAACACTCAGATTAGTGTTATCATCTCTCATTTCCTTTGCCAGTGCCTCAAATCTCTTATCAAAACCAACAAATGAAGACTCAACAACAGCCACATTTGGTGTGGAAAACTCAACTTGCACCAGTGTGCCATCCTTTTCAATCTTAAGATGAGACTGTGCTAGACTCTTGTTATCCAAAAACTCTTTAGCAACAGACTTATCTAACTCCTTAAAGGATACACCATACCAATCAAACACCCGAGTTAACAAACACCCATAGGGTAACCCTGTGTTTTGATTTCCTTCAAAAACTGCCATCATATTCTTGAGAATCAAATCAGCCAGGTCAAACTTCTTTCCAGCCAACAGCATACCAACAACACAGACATCTTGACAATTGAAATTAGATCTGCTACCAACTCTAGGACAAACATTTGCTAAACAAACTTTGAACAAAACATGAGCAATGGGTGTGACATTTGTGGTTGTAGGGCAGTTGAACTCAAGAATCCCATTCAAACCTCTCACAGTGTTTAACTGATCTAAAGGGCCGAATCCAGTTACCATAACAGGACCCTTTTTAGTAAACACAGACACATCACAAGGATTGACAATTCTTAATATCGAGTTCAAAACAGCAGCATTCAATGTAATTTTAGTGTCCTTAACCAACGAGACCAAATTACCAAACTTATCATGCATGAGATTCGCATAAAATTCTTGTACATAATCAACATAGCAGTCCTTAGGCATATCAACAAGAAAAGATTCAAACCCTAGGTTTGTAAAATACTGAACCGCTCCACAAGTAAAGAAAGCCTTACCAGACAGAGGTCTACCCAGAAGGACCTTCCGATTTGACAAATCAAGAGACTGATACCTTGCTTCCAGATCCTCAGACGCAAACTTTAAACATCTTTTGACCTTCTTTGACTCCGAGCCCTCACGATCAGACCGAGTAAACTCAGAAACATCATCACCACTGTCGATATTCAAGGGTTCCAAGAACTCATCATCTTCATCGAGTTTTCGCTTTAACTTGTTTTCCTTAACCTGACTTGCAGATGCTTTCATTTTCCTTGTTTGCCTCATGATTTTGACTAACACAACTGATATGGCAAGAGTGATTGAATAGCGGTTGAAGAGAAACCCTAAAGCTCGCACGCGGAGATTTGGGCGATAGAATAGGGAGCCGAAAAGTTTGGAATGAAAAATCTCGACTAAACCGATTTTTATTGATTTTAAAGGAGTGTTTTTAGGAGAAATACTAGATATTACCCCACCCTTTAAAACATTTAACATTTTATTTTAAATAATACCACACATTAATCAATTAAACAAATAATTAACATGTTAATCAGATAAGCATTTTATATAATGAAAGAGCAATTAGTTTAAAATTTGAAATAAGCACTAATTACTAGCCTTGAAAACTGAATAGACATACACGGATAACAAGTAAGTGGACTTTTCCAAACTTAGCACGGAACACATAACACATAAATATATTAAATCAAATAATTTCAATCAAACAATAAACTCATATGTGCAGTTAATCAATCAGTAAGCTGAGATCTAGAAAAACCTGGTGTCAGCTTGCTGACTAGATGTTACACATGCCAAGTTCCCTTCTAATAATAGAAAATCTCTCTTCTGCCAATGGCTTTGTAAAGATGTCAGCTAGCTGATACTCTGTAGGCACAAAAATCAGCTTGATCTTCCCTTTTGCCACATTGTCTCTCAAGAAATGGTGTCTCACATCGATATGTTTTGTTCTTGAGTGATTGACAGGATTTTCTGAAATGTTGATAGCACTTGTATTGTCACAATATATTGGAATCCTTCCACATTTGATTCCAAAATCCCTTAGTGTTTGTATCATCCACAGCATTTGAGAGCAACAGCTGCCAGCTGCCAAGTACTCCCCCTCAGCTGTTGATAAAGCAACAGAGTTTTGTTTCTTGCATTGCCAAGTGACCAAACTCTGGCCTAAAAATGCACAAACACCACTTGTACTCTTTCGATCAGTGTGACAACCTGCATAATCTGCATCACTATACCCAACAAGATCAAATGCATTTGTGATAGGATAAAATAAAGCCAAATTGATAGTACCACTTAAATACTTAAAGATTCTCTTAACAGCATTATAATGGGATTCTTTAGGCTTGCATTGAAACCTAGCACATACACAAACTGCATACATAATATCAGGTCTAGAAGCAGTAAGATACAGTAAACTACCAATCATACCTCTATACTTACGAATATCAACATCTACACCTTTTTCATCTGTTGTCAGCTTGCTAGCTTGACTCATTGGTGTTGATTTTGCCTTGACAGTTTCAAATCCAAATCTCTTGAGTAGATTCTTGATGTATTTGGATTGATGCACAAAGATTCCATCTTTTGTTTGTTTGACTTGAAGACCCAAAAAATAATTGAGTTCACCCATCATGCTCATGTCAAACTCACTGTGCATACACTTTGAAAACCACTCACACATGGCATCATTAGTTGATCCAAAAACAATATCATCCACATAAATTTGAACAACAAGAATATCCTTACCATCAAATTTAAGAAATAAAGTTGGATCAATTTTACCTCGAATAAAGCCATTTTTAAGTAGAAATTCACTTAATCGTTCATACCAAGACCTAGGAGCTTGCCTTAGTCCATACAATGCCTTCTTTAGTTTATAGACATGATTTGGAAACTTTTCATGCTCGAAGCCCGGAGGTTGCTTGACATAAACTTCTTCTTTGAGATAGCCATTAAGAAATGCACTTTTGACATCCATTTGATGAAGCTTGAATTTCTTGTAACATGCAAATGAAAGTAGCATTCTTATAGACTCCAGCCTTGCAACAGGTGCATAAGTTTGATCAAAATCAATTCCTTCTTGTTGATTGTAGCCTTGTGCAACTAGCCGTGCCTTGTTCCTTGTAACTGTACCAAATTCATCAGCTTTGTTCTTGAAGACCCATTTAGTACCAATGACTGAAACATCTTTAGGCTTTTCCACAAGTTCCCACACATCACATCTTTTGAATTGATTCAGCTCCTCTTGCATTGCCATGATCCAATTTTCATCTTCTAAAGCCTCTTGAACATTTTTGGGTTCCTCTTGAGCTAGGAAAGCTGTAAAAGCACAGAAGTTTGCTTTCCCTCTTCTTGTCTTGACACCCTCAGAAGCATCACCAATAATTTGAGTTGGTGGATGATTCTTCACAGTTCTTGTAGCTTTAGGGAGAGAATGTTGGGATATCTCTTCATGAACAGCTCTAACAGGAGTTGTAGTCCTTGCTATAGGAGTTTGTGACCCTCCTAGATTGAGTTTAGACAATTGTTCAATAGTATCATCTACTGAGATTGCAGTGTCAGCTGGCTGATTTGATGTTTCAGCTTGCTGACTGTCTGACTGTTGAGCAGTAGATATTGTAGCAGCTTGCTCCTTTGTCTTATCAGCTTGCTGACTACCTGACGTTGCAGTAGCTTTATTGCTTCCAGCTTCATCACCTGCATCATCTTCCTCATCTCTTGACAGATCATTGTTAGGTTCATGAAATATAACATCAATAGACTCCTCAACAATGCGTTTCTTTAAATTAAAGACTCTATATGCTCTACTAGTTAAAGAATAACCAAGAAATATTGCCTCATAAGATTTAGCATCGAATTTACCATCCCTGTCGATTTTCTTGAGGACAAAACACTTTGAACCAAACACTTTAAAGTAACTGATGTTAGGCCTTTTGTTCCTCAACAGCTCATAGGGAGTTTTCTCAAGAATAGGTCTGATCACCACTCTGTTAAGAACATAGCAGGCTGTGTTCACTGCTTCTGCCCAAAAGCTCCTTGGCAGCTTGCTTTCCTGCAATAAAGTTCTAGCAGTTTCCTCTAAAGACCTGTTCTTTCTTTCCACTACTCCATTCTGTTGTGGAGTTCTAGGTGCAGAGAATTCATGAGTGATGCCCCTTGCTTCACAGTAAGTGACAAAATCTTTCTTGAATTCACCACCTCGATCACTTCTTATACCTACAAGTCTTGTGTCCAGCTTGTTCTCAAGAACCTTAATTAGCTTCTCAAATTCTTCAAAAGCAGAATCTTTAGTACGAAGAAATAAAACCCAAGTAAAACGTGTATAATCATCAACAATAACAAAACCATATTGTTTACCTCCAATACTTTTATAACATTCTGGACCAAACAAATCTAGATGTAATAATTCTAAGGATTTTGTAGTAGATACAACCTTTTTGGCCTTGTGAGAACTTTGAATCTGTTTGCCCAATTGACATGCATCACAAACTTGTGTCTTGACATACTTCAATTTTGGCAAACCCCTCACTAACTTCTTGCTAGATAGTCTGTTGAGCAAGTCCATGTGAGCATGACCCAATCTTCTATGCCAGATTGTTGGATCATTGTCAACAGCAGCTAAGCAGCAAGCTGTTTCCTGCAATTCAAAGTCTAACACATACACATTGCCTTCCCTTCTAGCAACTAGAGGAATCTGGTTAGTAGCAACAGTAATAACACATTTATCTTTATCAAAAACAACTGAATGACCATCATCATGCAACTGACTTACACTAAGCAAATTATATTTTAAGCCTTTAACATAACGAACATTATCATTAAAAGTTGTGTCATTACCTACTTTACCTTTACCTAGAATAGGAAGAGTCTTACTATCACCAATTGTGACACCTCCACCTTTCTTGAATTTGAGATTAATAAATTGAGCTTTGTCTCCACACATATGTCTTGTACATCCACTGTCAATGATCCATGATTTCGATTTGATCTTAGCAGCAAGACATATCTACAAAACACACAAAAACAACACTTAACCTTTTGGTACCCATATTGGTTTGGGTCCTGATTGGTTAGTAGCAAGTATATAAAGAACATTTAATTCAGATTTCTTGATCCACATTTGAACCACTTTGGGAAAGGAATTCTTTGTTCTTTTCTTCCTGCCAGAACCATTTCGGCTAGCTGACTGTTTGTTCCAGTAAGCTGGCTTCCTGTCAGCTTCTTTCTGGTAAATTCTGGTAGCTTGCTGAGATCTACAATTTTGAGCTAAATGACCTTTACCACCACATTTCTTGCAGCTTTTCCAGGGCATAGCATATTTGTATGGCTTTCCTTGTCTGCCTTCATACTTTAGTGCAGTAGCCCTCTTGTTGAAGTTCAAACCAACTCCTTCTTTGTCCAAAGGTACCTTGATGCTTTTCATCATTGATTTGAGACCTTCTTCTCCTTGAACAAAAGTACCCATGCCTTTTCTGAGCTTAATGACTTCTTTTTCCAAGGAAATAATTCTTTCTGCTTGCTTTGATGAAGTGGCAGCAGGCTGAGATGTATTGTCAGCAGGCTGAGATGATGTTTCAGCAGGCTGAGATGTAGTTTCAGCAGGCTGAGATGATTCTTTCTTGGAAGATTCTCTGAGTTTAAATGTTTCAAGACATGCATCTCTTGCCTCTATGTCAGCCTTTAGATCAGAAATCTCATCAGCTAGAGCATTGTTCCTTTTCAACAGAATCTTGTTGAAATCTTCTAGATCTTCAATTTTTGATTCAAGCTCTTTGATTTTGACTTCATTTGTTGCTTGGACAGGTTCCTTGCTTTCAATTAGTGATTCCACCTTTGCCATTAAATCTTGAACCATCTGTCTAAGATATGAATTCTTCTCTGACAGCTTGTTGTTTTCTGTCTTTACTGAATTATATTCCTCTATAGAAATACTATCTTGATCCTGCATGGTTAGTTCATCTAGAATAATATTATCAGAAGAAATATCAAATCTGAATGAATTTACCTCACTTTTGTCATCATCAGAATCACTTTCAGCAATGATCTCCTCAGTTAAGCCTCGAACAATATCATCCTCCATTCCAACTAGTGCAAGGTTGACCATATCATCATTGTTGTCACTGTCACTTGGTGAAACGTCTTCTTCATCATCACTCCAGGTTAGCAAAGCTTTAAATTTCTTCTTGTCTTTGTATCCAGCTTGCTGTTTCCCTTTTAGCTTGTAACAGTCCTTCTTGAAATGGCCAGTTTTGCCACATTCAAAACATGTTGAATCTCCTTTGGAATCTTTGGAGAACTTTTTGGTTTTAGAGAAATCTGAACTCCTTCTATCTCTCTTCATCTTGTTTTTCTGTTCGATCATCTTCCTGATTTTTCTGGACATGAGTGCTATTTCCTCATCTGATTCATCATCAGATTTCAGCTTGCTGTCATCACCATGAAGTGCCAAATTCTTCATCTTTGATGTGAGATCAGAAGTAGAATTTGCATGGCTAGCATTTATCTTGCCTTCAAACTGCTCCAATTCAGCAAAAACACTTAGAGTGTCCATTGTATCAATTGTTGGAGAAGATTCTAAGGCAGTGACCTTCGGTTCATAGATCCATGGAACAGCACTAATGATTTTCATGTTGATCTCTTCTTGTGGAATTTTCTTGCCAAGTAAAGTGAGACCATTCATAGTGACTTGGAACCTTGCTTGAGCATCCTTAATAGATTCACCTTTATTGAGCTTGAAATTACCATACTCATTCATCAGCTTGCTGAGTTTAACCTTCTTTAAGGATTTTGAACCTTCATGACACAATTCAAGAGTGTCCCACATCTCCTTTGCAGAAGTACATGAAGAAACTTTGTCACTTTCTTCAGGACATAAGCCAGTCATGATAGTGTTGATAGCGCGGTTGTTGTAAGCAAGCTTGATCAGCTCATCAGCAGTGAGTTCATCTATATCCTTTTCTTTACCATCTGTAGTAAGAAACTTGAAAGGACCTTTTTCTGTAACTCTCCACTCCATGGGTTCTCTGGCCAGGTGCTGCTTCATTCTACCTTTCCACCAGTTGTAGTTTTCTGTGCCAAGTAGAAGAGGTGCCCTCGAGCCTGAACTTCCCATTGGATATTTGTCAGCCATCTGTTCTATACTTTCCTGTTACAGAAGATATTAGTATAGCCTGCTCTGATACCAAATGAAAATGCACACCTAGAGGGGGGTGAATAGGTGTTATGGCTAACAATGACCAATTTTAATTTTACCAAGTTATTAAGCCTGTCAGCTAGCTAAGATTGATTAACAGGCACTGTCAGCTAGCTGCTATATGCAATGCAGTACAGAAAAAGTAAATAACACCAAGACTTTTAGCCAGGTTCGACCCCTAATCTCCTATGGTCTACGTCCTGGTCCCCTACCAACTGGTAAGAGAGAATATTATTAATCAAAACCAACCACGATTACAAGATTACAATAATATTCCTCCCATATTCCCTTGCAACTGATACTAGCTTGCTGAAACCCTGTTCTATCGAACTCTCTAGCTCTCTAAGCACTATACTACCCTAGTACAGCCTTCTCTAGCTCTCTAGTTCCCAAACCCTGTTTCACAAGCTCAATATCCAGCCACAACCAATTACACCTTGAACAATACAAGTGAATAAAGATACAACTCAAACTATAAGCTCTCTAACGTATATATATAAGTATATATAATACTAGAGCTCAAAGATATTTGCTAAGAACGTTTTTAGTTTGAGAAGAAGTGTGTATATATGTTTCAAATCAGTTTAGCTTCACTTCCTTTTTCTTTTTTCTTCTTCTTAGAAAAACTATACACACTTGTATATATATTCGATTTTATCAAACCAAAACTAACGTTGAAATTACAACGTTTGAATTTAGTTAAGATAAGGTACGTATATATATTTAAAAGTACGTATATTGAGGATAAATAAGATGATATAACCGTTTGAAATCAGCCTCAATATAGTATAGATAAGAGTTGGTTTTAGAAGATAAATTTTAGTCAAACTCCAACTCCTATTAAGTAGGAAAGATAATTTATATATTAAAATATGTTTGAATTAATTAAAACTGAGCCCTAATATAATGTATAACCATATATATATTAGATAGACTCGTACAAGTAAGATCCTATAAAATCTCCATGAAATTCGGACTTCCTTGCTTATCCAAACAGTTTCTGCGTTCCAGTGCCAGCTTGCTGATACAACCTGTTACCATGCTGTCAGCTTGCTGAAACACTTTGTTTTCCTACTTTCAGCTTGCTGTAAATGTACTTAAATATATTGTACTGATAACCATATCAGTAAGCTATTACCTGCAAAACCAAGTTAGTACATGTATAACAGCTTGCTATTTTATATCATATACAAGCTTTCAGCTTGCTAACAGTGATCATCAAAATCCAAAAGGGTTTCAATATATATATGTACGTATATAGTTAGGGCCCATATTATAATAAATAAAATTATATCTTTATATTTTTTAGGTCTATGACCCAGTACCGATGACCAACTGACCAATCAAAACTTTTAATATTTCGGATATAATAATATAGTATACATTAATATTTATTGTGTCAAAAAAATTATTAATCTTATTATTATTAGCTTATTAGATTTTTATAGTGTTTATCAGCTTAATATGTGTGTGTGTGTGTGTGTGTTCTTTACAATTATTTTTATGTTTATTTAATAATTATTTAAAATAATAATAATTTTAAATTAATATATATTTTAACGTTTTATAAATATAATTCAAATTCTATATCTTTGTATTGAATAATTAAATATTGTCAAATGTTAATATATAATTAAATATTATAAAATGTTGCCGATTAGTTAAGATATGCAATGTAGTACTGAAATGTGAAATGTAAAATTATAAGTAAAAAGCATCAGGTTATTTAGCCAAACAAGATTTAACCCCTATCATTATTGGTCAAAATATTATTGATCAATCAAATTCAGCCAATTACAGATATCATAATACTTCTCCCCTTAATCATATTATTCTTTAATCCTGATACTAATTTATTGAAATCCGTGTTTCTTAACATTTGCTCTTTAAATTTATACGGCCCTAATATAAACTTTTCTACCCCTTTAATCCTTATCTTCTAAGTTCCGCTATCATTAACAATCAACAAGTGAATAAATTTAATACAATTCAGCTATGAACTCCTCACGTATATTTATAAATATATAATACTTATAACTCCTACATAAAGTTGTCTTCTAAAAAAAGTTCGAGTCGAAAATATATATGTTTGTATGTATAAAAATCAATTTGTGCTATGAAGTAAAAAAAATAAGCATACGATTATATATATTATGAATATTAACGTTCAATTTGTTTGTCCAATTCATACTTCAACAATACTTCAACATTCTAAGACTTAACGAGATACTAAAAATAATGAGATAATAAAACATTTATAAACAATGAAAATCAGTAAATCGGCTTTGTTAAAAGAAAAAAAAATTGAGAATAACAAATTTCTATTAAATAGAAAAACTGATTTGAATACAAAATACATTAAAATAATAATATATGATTGAATTGTAATATATTATACACATACAAATATATTAGACAAATTCTCACAATTAAAGATTCTCAAAGACCTCCAATAAAATCAAATTTCAAATAATATTCAAAAGATATCTTATAGTATCAGTCTTGTGTTATATTCTATTTCTTTAATGTTAACTTGGGGGAATCATAAAACTTATTATACTAATATATTATATCACTAAGTTATATTTCTACAAGAATAAGTTAGTTACAATTTAAAGGATTTCATATTTTCTATTAATATTATATTTAAATTATTATTATGTTTTTAATAGTTTAATTAAATTTTAATTTTCAATATTTAATAATAATATTTTAAATTAATATTATATCAATAATGTGATTTAAATTCTGGACCCTTATTAATATTTTTGGAATTAATAATATTTGTATATTAAAAATATTATATTTAAATAAATCATTAGTGAAATTTTAATAAAAAATATTTAATAGATGAACATTTTTATTAAATAAATAGTAATCTTTTCCAACAAAACAAATAAAATATAATTTTAATAAATAAAAAGTCTAGATAAATGATCAAAAACGGTGATTTCCTATTTGTAATTTTCATCATTCGCCCACCCAGAGAAATTCGTGAAATACTGTTAAAAATAACGGCTTTTTAATTAATAAAAATGAAATTACCGTTTTCAGGAACGGAAGGTTAAAATTAACGGGTCTTCTTCAAAAAAAAATAATAATAATAACGGATCAGTTACCCAAATAGCAAATGCGTATATATGCACAATTGCACAAATGGGTTACCTTGTGCAAACTCTTTTATACTGCTGCATTCATTGAATGTTGTAAACTTTAGAAATAAATGTGTTTTATATATTGCAACTTTAACCTCTTTTTTTTTTTGAAACCAAACTGAACCTTTTATTTCAAATCAGAAAGCAATACATCGATGAGAAAGGATGGTACATCACACCATTCCTTACATTCAGACTTAGAACCAGTCTCCTTAGTCAAAGCATGAGCTACTGAGTTCGCTGAATGCCTAATAAAGTACACCGAATAGGACCTTAAGTCCGTAACTATAGAACGACAATCATCCATAATAGCCCCCACATACGAGGAATCTCTCGACTTACTGTCAAAAGCTTGGACCACAGCTAGAGAATCCAGCTCAATATGCACACATGAGATCCCCTTTCTTTTCAACCACGATAATGCCTCTTTAAAGGCCAGAGCTTCTGCCACCTTTGGATCAACAATACCCGTCCAGAAACCACCGTATCCAGCTACAAACCGACCCTGATCGTCTCTCAAAACACATCCAAATGAACTTCGACCACTAGATTCAAAGACTGCAGCATCCACATTACAAACCAGCCACCCCGGATCTGGCCTTCTCCAGATTAACTCCCCTTTTCTGTCATTAAGCTTCCAGCGACTATCCTTCGAGCTCTGAGCTCGTTGCCATTGAAACAAAATGGAACCAGCAGCGTTAATCACCAAGGACGGAGATTTAAACTTTTTATTCCAAACCACATTATTTCTATGCTCCCAGATTTGCCAAACCAGCATACAGATAACCTCCAACACCTTCGAAGATTTAACCTGGAACCAACTCTTCATAATAAGCTGCACAGACACATCTGAGTTGAACACTTAAGGGGCAAGTATTTCAATTACTACCTCTGTCTCACCCAATTGTTTACGTTTCGCAGAAAATATCCGACACGTATTTTAAGGTACATATAAAGTATAGTTTCATAATTTTTTTTAAAAAAAATCTCTGAATAAAAATTTAATATTTAAATTTTAATATTTTAATATTAGTATTACCCAAACTGTAGTTGCGTATCCGCAACAAAAAAATAATTTATCCAACCAATACCTCAAATCCAAACGCGTATCATTTAAAAAATATATATAATTTAATATTTTACCCCTACAATATATGCGTATTGAATATTTTATTAAACTGAATTGATAATTTACCCAACATATAATTGTGTAACAAGTTTTTAAAAATAAAAATTATATACGATACTCGATTGATACATGCGTATTAATTATTTTATTACTGTCACTCAATCTATAAATACGTATTATCTAATATCCTACGTCTTTGATCCGGTATTTTTAACCATGCATCTAATTGTTATATTCGTCAGTAGCATGTAAAAAAAGGTTATTTACAGCCGAAATTCGTCCATTTATATAATTCGTGTCTCCATTTGTTGTCGATACCTGACTTTAACAAGGGCGATGCAAGGTGCGGCTATGGCGACATGTTCATATTCGTACGGTAGGCCCCACCAAACCCTAGATTCTCCTTCTTCAACTCTCTCTCATCTCCCTCCTTTCAAGGTAATCTTCTATTTCTTTATGTATCTAGCTATCTTTATGTAAAAAGTGTGTCGTGTCTATATTAATTGTAAATTTTATGTATGCAAATTTGTAGATATCAAGCTTCTTAGGCACACCAATTTCGAATTCGAGGAAGTGGGGTTTGTTGCGAATTCGATTTCCTACATCTAATCGTAGCCGTTGTGGAGGTCAGTTTGTATGTTCTGGAATTTATATAGTGTTTTTGGATGAAAAAATTATGTTATGGAGCATAAATGATGTTCTTGAAGTAGAAAGATTCGATCTTTGGCTGGTAGCAAGGAAAAGGTTACTGTTTTATGTTAATTATTAGTGGTTTGTGGCGATTGGTGTTAATAAGTGACGAAATTCTACCAAATACTAAACAATTAAACTAAAAAGGAAGAGATGACTTCAATGATGTGGATGAAGAAATATTGTAATGAAGACATGTCGATCAGTTGGTGTAAAAGCAGATTAGGGAGAGATTCAAACTAATAAGCTTTTGTTCTAAACAAATTACAACTAGGGACACCGACTATTGTTAAGAAACAAGGACATAACGCTAAAGCATATTCTTCCTCCTTGTTATCAGTACCTTGTCCATGTATACTAGGTGCGTGGAAATTATATGTGGTAAATTTGAACTTATATGTATTATCACTTGCAAAATGGTATTTGACTACACCACAATGTTAAACACCAATATTACATAAATTTTAAAAATGAAAAAAGCAAAGCTGTATTGGTGACAACTTGCAGTTAACATGACATAGCAGCGAGAATTTACATTCACCCAACAAGAATTATTAATTAACTTGCACCAAATAAATTGAACATATGGGATTATTTCACTGTCTTCATTTTTCCTAACATTTCATGTATGTGGTGTTTTTAGTGGTGAAGGCTGTTGCTACTCCAGAATCAGCTGTGGAATTGCCACTCACTGCAGAGAACATTGAAAGTGTATTGGATGAGATTCGACCGTATCTCATTTCAGATGGGGGTAATGTTGCATTACATGAAATCGATGGTTATGTTGTGCGGTTGAAGTTGCAAGGTGCATGTGGATCTTGTCCAAGTTCTACAATGACAATGAAAATGGGAATCGAGCGTCGTCTCATGGAGAAGATTCCTGAAATTGTTGCTGTTGAACAAATACCTGATGAAGAAACCGGCCTTGAGCTGAATGAAGAAAATATAGAAAAGGTGTTTACTCTTTTTGACTCGCTTTTCTTGTTGAGGTACTTTATAAAGTTCATATGCAAGGATTCCAGAATCATCGACCTTTTTGAACTGTTGAGCAGTAATAACAAATCTATGCCTGCACACCTAATTGAGTACAGTTCTCTTTAACAAGCTGAGTATGTAAAAAGGTTAAGTATTACAGTTCTTAAGCAATTAAATTGGAAAGTTCGCAAAGAATTTTTACCAATTATTCTTCAACAATGTCAGCAAGACATGTTAGAATGGTTACCAATTTTTGGGAAGGATGATATATAAAATACCACTTTTTACTGGGTAGAAAATGTGGAACGGTGTCAAGTTGAACTCATCATTTTACAAAGAAAAAGCATGAACACTATTCGTTAAGGACCGAGTAAGATAGGAATATAAGAGTAAGTCCAACAACTTAGCTACATGAGCTCATAAACTAAAATATAGGGAATCTAGCACAAAATAGTGCTCAAACAATGTCCTACTGATTCCGTAAAAAGTTAGGACATTTATCTCATTACTTATCTTTAAGGAATCAATATCCGTTCCTTATTTCATTTTTTTCAATAAAATAATCATTTCCCTCCTCTTCTCCATTTCTCCCTCTTAGCTGGAGTTCAAATTTATTATTATTACGAGGAGAAAATATAAGGATTGTTGTTGGAGTTTATATACAAGACATTGTTTAAATCACTAGGAATCCTATTATTTATAATATTTATAAGGAATACACTAGGGCGCCATCGAACTTGCTCTAAGAAGTAAGAAGGCAGCTATAATTGACTAGAAAATATTATGGAACCGATGTGGACACACTAGTGGTGTATGGAGTTGTATATATTGTTGAGTATATTATTAGGTGCCTAGTTGGGCTTGATGAAAAGCAAACTAGAATAAAAAACCGAAAAAGGAGTGATATGACTGAAGAATTGTGGTTGGTATATGAAAACTAAAGTTATTTTATCTAGATGAAAAGTATAAATACATTTTAAAGCAGTTGAACATAAGGTTTTAAATTTAGATCAATTGAAAATCGGCATACCCATTTTTATGAAAGGCAAGGCCATGGCAAATCAAACTCACGTGATGAGCTTTTTTTGCTTTTTGATGTTCTAGAAATATATATTTTAGATTCAATTTCATAGCTCTTTTATTGTTGTTCTGTCCTATTTGCTCTTCCGCTTTTTCAATGTGATTCTAAATACATTTTGTTTAATGCTTTGTCTGGAAATCCTTATTGCAATCATATATTTATTTATACTTTTCTTTTTCCTGATATGTTAAAAAGAAATGGCTTAATGATTAGTTGGTTACTTTTTTGGCTGCTGATGTATTACAAACAAATAAACTCACAGCTTTCTGACACCCTAGCTAATAGGACTATTACAGTATTACTTTAAGTTTTTTAGTATCAAATTACAGAGGCATGTCATCAGTTTAAAGTCTATAGACTCTATACGTAATGGTGCAGTATAAACAATATACCTATTTGAAGAATTGGAGTTGTACAAAAATACAGAGCTCTTTCAGGTTCATATAGAAAGAATGGTATCATTCATATCTTTGGAAGAAAATCATCCTCAACTCATTATCCTATCAGAAAATGGCATAAATTCCTCTTGGGTGATGATTAAATTTTTACATATCTAGAAATATATGTTGCAACTTGCAACCCTTGTAACCACATTTTTGTGCAAGTGCTGCTTACTGACTTATCGTATCCTAAATTAAATTTTACCATGTGATTGCTATGCAGGTCCTTGAAGAAATAAGGCCATTCCTTGTGGGGGCAGCAGGTGGTTCTCTAGAACTTGTGGCAATAGAAGAGCCAATTGTTAAAGTTAGACTAACGGGTCCAGCAGCTAGTGTCATGACTGTTCGAGTGGCCGTTACTCAGAAACTGCGAGAAAAAATACCATCCATTGCAGCAGTCCAGCTCTTGCAGTAGTGAATTTCCAGAATACCAAGAGTCAAATGCTGTTTGTTTGAGGTTAAGTTTGATATGCTGAATATTTGTACGATACAAAGGGTACGGTCACATGAGAAGATGGTGGCAGGCTAAATAAAGCACATTACAGGTTGTGTACAGTATATATGGCGACAACTCTTAGATCTAGTTGATTCCCGTATATTAATATCTAGTTGTTGACAGAATGTCTTATGTTCCATGTATGGTTAAACACCTGTATACTATCGGGACAAATAAAAATTGAGGTATTGTACTTTGTTATAAACTGTCACTTATGCAAGAAATCGAGTGCCGTTCAAAGGCTACTAGGTTGGGTGAGATGGAAAGGAGGATAGTGATTGAATTAGAGCCTTATGCAGCAGGCTGATCTGATAAATTAACTAGATACCCGCTCCCAAACATAAGCTCCAATAAACCATACATTATGGATTTTGGTCGAAGTATGATTGGGTCGGTTTTTCAATCACACATTTACGTTTTACAACCACATGATCTGTACGTACTCTATCGAGAAAACATTCTTTTACCATAAAACTGTAAAACACAAAATAGAACAAAACAGTGAAATAAGCCATTTACCATACAACTGTAAAACACAAAATAGAACAAAACAGTGAAATAAGCCAATAAGAGTAAGTCCGATAATGTCATGGTTGATTATCTATAAATATTATAAAATAATGCGTCTTAGTGACTTGGTGATTTTAATAATTTCTAGAACATGTGAACTACAACAATAATCCATATATTCATTATTTATTATTATTATAATAATAAATTTGAATATGAAAAGAAGGGAAAAGAAAAAGAGAGAAAAAAAAAAGATTGAAGAGAAATGGAGTCCATATATTCATTATTTATTATTATAATAATAATAAATTTGAATATGAAAAGAAGGGAAAAGAAAAAGAGAAAAAAAAAAGATTGAAGAGAAATGAAGTGAAAAGATTATTTAATTTATAAAAATGAAATAAATAATAACTAGTGATTATCTAAAAATAGGTAATGAAATGCAAGTGCTAATAATTTAGATAATCATACGATATTGTTGATGCGTAATTTTTTGACACATTACTTATATTTCTTATGATAAGGATTCATTAATTGACCATTCTTGTATGCATTTTCTTGGTTGAGGATATCATTGAAGAGTTTAATTCAGTAATTTAAAGCGGGCCCTTATTATTTTCGATATTTATCCATGGTTGTATTTTCTTGAATTTATTATATTGACCATATGCCAATTGGAAAATTAGTTTACCTTTTCGGAAATTAAAGTTGGCAAGAGTCACATTATTGCGTGTTAATTTCTTTTCCCATTGCAAAAATATTCTAGGTATATTAGTGCAAAGAAGGATTATATCCGATACATAATTAGCATAAATGCCTTCGCATGCTATGTATCTTAGAGGAAATTTGTTGATTATTATTAAAAATTATTAAGGCTTGATTACACATAAATATAAAAATTAATTTAATATTATTATTACAAAAGAAGAAATTAAATTTTAACATTTTAATTGAGCAAATACAAATTTATAACATTAAAATTTCATAAATATAAACTTATTATAAAAACTAGAATTAACATGCTACTAATCCAAAATAGGTCCAAGAACATGCCATTACTACGTTCAAAATAGGTCATTTCTACTTTCGAACATAGCTTATTCTTTTATTTTTAAATTATTTTTTTTCTTCTTCAAACAAATTGCAATTTGTTATTAAGATTTTAAATATATATATATAGAGAGAGGGGGGCCATTATATACATATACTAGGTAAACGGGAACAAATTACACCGCAAGTCCTTGCTGAATTGCAAATTTTATTCGAAGAAATAAAAATACAGATGAAATATATATTTGACGAAATTTTAAAATACATGTAATAAATTTCTTCTTCCCATAAACATAGTATATCAAAAATAGTAGATCTTGAATAACTTGATATTTAAGTATTATTTCATCTTCACATTGTTTGTTTATATTTTAATTTAATAAAATAGTTTTTATAAAAAATGTAAATCGTACCCCACACTAAATTCTCATTACATTTTTCTCTTATATTGCATTGACAACTCCGTAGTCTAAAAAATTTGTCAAACTATTAATTATAGCAAAAGTTTGCTTACACATTATCAAATATCAACATAAGTGGCGGTCGAGAATAATGGATTGTTTATAATCATCATTTCGTATTTTTACGTTATTAATTTTTTAACAGAAAGTAAAAAAACCTAGAGGGAATAAGTGATATAAATTCTAAATTCATAAAAAAAAACTCCTCTTAATATTATTCGTGATAAAAAAAATGTGAATAAATATATAAAACAATTGCTTATATGTATTCTATTAATATTAACCGTCTATAAGTGTTAGGATTGAATTTATCATATACTTTACAAATTTTTTTATACTATAGAACATGCCAAATATAAGAGTGAAATCTTGGTAGAACGATCCTCGATCATTAATCGAGGTCTATTAAATTTTAAATAAGACTCGTATTAATTTTTTTTTTAATCCTGACTATTAAAAATACTTCATCACATAATATTGCTATGAATGAATCAGCTTCTTTCAAATTATTATTTTTAATAATTAAAAATATATCAATTCACATATTCATACTAAATTTTTATAAAATTTAAATTTCTCAACTTCCATAAAAATTTTCAAATCAACCTATTATATAATAGCACAATACACATTTTTAGGTAAACATTTTATTTCAGGTGATTTTACTTCTATAGCATTATAATTATATTTAATTTATTTTTACTGTTATTTTTTTATAAACACTTCACTTATCAATTTAAATATATGAAATTTAACATTTAACCCCTTCATAACTAATACATATTAATTTAAACTTTTCATTAATTATTATATTACTATATATATATATATATATATATTAATATTCCATATTTATTAATATATAATAACACTAATTACTTTATAATTAATATACGTAAAATATATGTTATATATATATATATATTTATCAATATATGATATTATATATGAGGTTGAGTATCATGAGGTCGACCTCACATAATTTCCCTAAGGATATACTCAAATCTCATATTAAAACACAAAAGTGCTATTGTAATTTCAAAATATTATGTATAATTATAAATTTGCTATTAAAAATTTATACTAAAACACTCTGTTACCTTAGAAAATTTGCTGAGGTCAATCTCATGTTCTTTTTTCTCATTATATATATATATATATTTGTAATTATATGATCTTAATGATGTATTAGTGATATATGAAAATTTAATTATATTTTAAAATATACATTAATGGTTAGAAAACTCGAAATATATGCTATATCACTTGATTACGAAATATTTTATTACATTTTAATATCTGTGCATGACGATATCAATTGGTTGAATCAATTAATATATATTTGATAATCTTGTCATTTGTAAAAATTATCAAATATTTTATATTATTATTATATGATTGATATTTGAGAGTTGAAAATTTAATTACATGTAAAATTTTAATAGGCAAAGTAACATAGAAATAGGGTTAAATATCAATGAGGTGACTGATTGCGTCAAGATGTATCAAGTAGGTGATTGATTGCAAATTTAACTCATTTTGGTGACTAATTGCACAATTTGACTCATTTCAGTTTTAAGGCCACCTGAAATTTTTTCGGCGAAAAAAATTATGCACAAAAAAATCCTAAAAAAATTTATACGTAGTAAAACACTCTGACTTTGAATCTCCTAAACTCAGAATTATCGAAAGGAAATTCAAAACTTAAAATCCAAATTAAATAAATCTTGACCCAAATTTATTTAATTTCGATTTTGAGTTTTGAATTTTATTTCGATAATTCTGAGTTTAGGAGATTCAAAGTCGGGAGTTTTACTACATATAATTTTTTTTCAGATTTTTTTTGCATATTTTTTTTCGCCGGAAAATTTTCGGGTGACCGAAAAATGAGTTTGATAAAAAAACCGAAATCAATGACTAAAATAAGTCAAATTGTGCGAAAATGAATCAAATTTATAATTAATCACCTACTTGATACATCTGGACTGAATGAGTAAAAAATATGGCACCACCGAAGACCATTGTAATTGCAAGTACTAAATTATACTGTAAAATTCAACTGAGTTTCTCGTCCGATCCAAGTTAAGTTCACAGTTGTTGTGCCAACCAAAATCAATTTCTCTCTCTCTCTCTCTCTCTCTCTCTCTCTCTCTCTCTCTCTCCTGTGTATATATATATTTCTGTCTCCGAGTGCCGACAGATCTTCACAACTACTTTTCATATTGCATACTTCTTTTCTCTCTCAAAAACACTCCTACATACATCCATAACATTATATGTATACACGATCCAGTACCGTGTTGTTGTTAACGATACAACTGCAAGAGAGTATTGTATTTAAATTCTTGAAAGAGTGATGGGGACAGAAGTGACTCACCATTACAGTTGGAGAGACACATACAGAGGAATGTCAAGTGATAATATAAAGGGTTTAGTGTTAGCATTGTCTTCAAGTGTTTTCATTGGTGCTAGTTTCATTATCAAGAAAAAAGGGTTGAAGAAATCTGGTGTTTCTGGTGTTAGAGCAGGTCTGTATGCCCCTTTTTCTTGTAATATATGTGTGTGTGTGTGTGTTTGGAGCAGATGAGGTGTTTGTTAATGTGTTTGAGTGAAGTTGATCTGATTGTGTTTGGGATTTTGTTAGTTTTAGAATGACATAAAGTTAACATTTTTAAGGAATGTGAAAATGATTCGAACCCGAAATTGTTAAATACTAGTTTGAAATTTGATTGGTATTTATATTTTAAGTGAATTCTTGTTGTTGGTGCATCTAATTTTGGCACCTGAAAACTGAAATTCAGGGAATGATCCCAAAGTGCAATGTTAGATTTTTTTCAGTTGCTGATTTTAGTATGCTTCGTTTTTTAATAGATTATGGTAGAATGTGAGGATTTTGGGGTTGTTGACGGTGCCATAGTGATGGGGTGTGCCTGGAGAATCTCTTTCAGTAAATTTGTATCATACTGTATATCCCACTTTTTAGGTGTAGCTGTATGCCATTTTGCCTGGCTTCAGAATTAAAAATTAGAGTTTGATTGTGCCAGTTGATGCAGATCCCGCCTACCCACCCAAGACATGTAGCCAATTTTATTGGCTAAACCTAAAATATACGTCTTGAATAAGGCAGAGAACAAAATGGTTTACTACATATATCCTGGGAAGTTACCTGAGGCCAGAAGTGCTGAATTTTGTTCTTACCTCAGCCTATAGATTGTGGCATCTGTTCTTTGACTAATAGATGCAAGGTCATAGATTTTCTGCTATATTTTGTTCAGATTAGTTGAAACTTGAAACTGTGACATCATTACGTATCTTTAGCTTTTGGATTAGCTTTCTTAGTGTGTCTATTTTGACTTGTTGATTCCTAAATTAGTTTTGCATTGTGATTTTATTTATGTATTATATGATTTTTTCGGTTAAAAAGTATTCTTCTGTGCCTCTTTTATTGCTTGTGATGGATACTTTCTGGTTACAGGTGTTCTACACTCTAATTGGAAACATGTCTGTTGACCTTTTTTAATTCTCAGGAGTGGGAGGTTATTCATACTTATACGAGCCACTGTGGTGGGTTGGAATGATAACAAGTAAGAACAGCCTATATGAATATATAATTGTGAGGAAATTTTCCACAATAAGCAACTATAAGAAGCAGTATCTGTTTTAACTGGGAATTCGTGTACTTTATCAAACTAAAGTCTGCTCTGTTTTATTGAATATATTATACTTTATATTTGAGATGCGCATCAGGCTGCATTGTAATTCCATTTATTTACTTTTGCTATGAGTGTGATTCTCACTTAGATTCTGGATTGTTTGTTTCTGTTTGAACAGTGATTGTTGGAGAAGCTGCAAATTTTGCAGCTTATGCATTTGCACCAGCTATTCTGGTCACCCCTCTCGGTGCACTCAGCATTATCATTAGGCATGGAAGAAATTCACAAACCTTTATCAATTGATCATTTGTTTTTTAATTGCTAATCACCTTGTCAAACTGCAGTGCTGTACTTGCACATATAATTTTGCAGGAGAAGCTACATATATTTGGAATTCTTGGTTGTGCTTTGTGCGTTGTGGGCTCGACCACCATTGTTCTACATGCTCCACAAGAGCGTGAAATTAGTTCAGTGAAAGAGGTCTGGGATCTTGCTACCGAGCCAGGTATATGCTTTTCTCTTGTACAAGAGCCAAATGCCTCATAAACTTTCTGTTTTCTGTTAAACATTATAGAACACATTATATTTTGGTAATTGTACTTTTCTAGTTAACGTTTGGATTTCCAGTCTAAGAACTATACTTCATTCCTGCAGGTTTTCTCTTATATGCAGCACTAGTGATGACACTAGTTTTCATACTTGTATTTCATTACATCCCACAATATGGGCAGACACATATAATGTGCTATATTGGAGTTTGTTCGCTAGTTGGTTCTTTATCAGTACGTTCTTGAATTTGATTTTTGTCTACTCTGTTTTCGTTTTTTTATATCTTGTTTTTCCTTCACTGTTTTCCCTCATGGTTTGTACTCTTGCAGGTCATGAGTGTAAAAGCAATTGGAATTTCATTGAAGCTAACATTATCAGGGACAAATCAGCTTGTATATCCCCAGACATGGGCCTTCACAGTGGTGGTGGTTTTTTCCGTGATTACACAATTGAATTATTTGAACAAGGTAAGCTTTTCCTTTCTCCCTTTTCCTATCTTTATTGATGACATGTTACTATTGCTTCTAATTTATAAAATCTAGTGATAGTTGCCTCTTTGTTCTTTAAAAAATTTTGGCCTATGCTTTACATGTAAGAAAATTTTAAAAAATAAAATTAGACTTATTGACTGGAAAAGATCTATCTAGACTATCTTCGTCCTTAAATGGTTGTTGCGCATATTTAAATGAACTTTGGCTTAAGTAATGGTATATGACGTGTCTATACCTCTCACTGTATGAAGATGCTTATGGTGAACACTTCTTAAAGTTGCATGATTGTAAATTGTGTAGCCAAAAATGAAATTTGATGGACTATGTGTCAGGCAATGCTATCTTTGCTTTTACCTTATCTAGATATTCAAAAGCAGTTTCTTTTAGCTAATATAAAATGTTTAGCTTTAACTGCGATTGCTGTGAGAATGACCCTGGCATCATATCATTGTGTTTCTATCAGTATATGCGTGCTTATGGAATCTACTGTACCAGTTGAAATTTTCCTCAACTTCTTTTCTGTTTACAATTTAAGTGCGGACCTACTTTACTTTTCTGAGATTATACTTCTACTGAACTGGTTAATATTTTATATGCAGGCCCTTGATACGTTCAACACGGCCGTTGTCTCCCCTATATATTATGTTATGTTTACATCATTGACTATATTGGCAAGTGTGATAATGTTCAAGGTAATCCATTCACTGGTCAAAAACATTGTAAACTTGCTTGGTTGATCACTTTCTTTTAACGAATTATCTACTGGATCCTCTCTCTCCCCTCCCCCTCTTTATACCAAGTAGAGTAACAATAAACAAAGATGTTTTGGTGAATCACAATACTCCTACCATTCCTAAATACTAGCCTCTTTGATTTTTGACACAAATACCGAGGTGTAAAAAATAAGCACTTATATGTAATATTAAATTATAATTTTATATCGGATAGGAAATTAGAATCTTAATTTTCATTTTATATGAATATTAAATTAAATGTCAAGTACAACTAAAATTTTACATGTCAACATACGTGCCAAATGTCAAAGCAACTATTATTTAGCAATGGAGGGGATAAGTAACAAGTTAGTCCAGTCTGTATAAATTTATTACGTGATTGAAGAGAGAACTTGGGTATTTTGAGAATCTTGTTAATTTGGAATTTTGAGAAAAGAGCATGTTGGCATTGGTTGACAACCACACCATTACTGCTGGAGTGGGTGGGTGTGTTTTTTTTGGGGGGGGGATTGTACATAAGAAAGTGGGGTTCTGCTATGTGCAATATGCAGTTGTCCCAAAGCAGCTTGATCACTGTATGGTCGGATTTGACTGCTGAATCAAAGTATATGATTTTGAGGAAAGGTGAACAATTATGAAGAAGAGAAGTTGTTTGATGCCACCGAAATAAACTCAGATTAGGTTTTCTACCTGTGATGACCGCATTGCAATTGAGAATCAATGACATTTTCAAAGACTCGTCATGCTACAGAGTGGTGAGTTTTCATTAATGACTTGGTTCAATATGGTTGAAGAGATCATTACATGAATCATGATTTTATCCCTCTTGAAATCAGTGTTGTACACCTAAGTGTATCTCATGTACATGACCTAAATACTGACACCATATCTAATTTATTGTGGTTTTTATTTACTTCGTTATTCATAAAGAAATCTATTGGATAAAATTTGTCAGTACTATTAAATATACATTCTTCTTGGTATATATGTATAAATTTAACTTACAAAGCATTGCTAAGATTCTTCTTTTTCGGAACAGGACTGGGATAGGCAGAGTCCAACTCAGATTGTCACTGAAATGTGTGGCTTTGTGACGATCCTTTCTGGAACCTTTCTTCTTCACAGAACGAAAGACATGGTTGACGGTATGGTTCTGTAAAATTTCATGTCGAGTGGCCTAGAAACAGCTAGTCCTCACAAGGGTAGGTTAATTCTTGGCTTTTAGTAATAATTTTTCTCAAAATGAAACGCAGGTCCTGCAATTCTGCCAGTGCGTCTTTCGAAGCAAATAGATGAGGAGGACAGTTTTTGTCAAGAAGGAATACCTTTGAGGCGGCAACAAACATAACGATAACTCTGATCATATTGGTGAAAAGAACTAAAAAGAACGCCTGGATATGGCAGTTATATACTTGTGGTGCATCAAGCATTAAACAAACCCACCAAATCTTTTTTGTATTTTCTGGGTTTTCGTTACCCTTATCAATTTATTATGTTCACAGTCGCATGAAATGGTGAGTTTTTCATGTAATGAAATTCTCTGCTCAGTACAAGGGAAATATTACCAATGTAGATCCAAAATATAAGACTATACATAATCAATTGAAAAATGCTAGATACCCAAAAAAGGTCTCAAATGCTGACTTATCACGCGTGTAATTGATAACTTTACTATAATAATGTGAGATCCCGCGTGCATACATATGTGCCTATGAATTTGAGAAAAAAATTAGGACAATATTTGGGGTCTCTAGCGTTACTCCAATCAATTAATTGCCGGCTCAAACAAGCAAGTCCCTCACATGTTATATAGGTCCCAATAATTTTGGCATATATTAATATTTTAGTTTAATATTTCCATGTTTAATAAATATATGTATAATATATAAGAAAAAATTATTGAAAATATTTGATGGCTTATTTGGAAATCTAAAATTTATTTTAAATTTTGAATTTGATCCAATGTATGGATAATTATAAAAATTTAAAATTGTATTTCACTTTGATTTCAAAACACTTAAATATATATAAATTCAAAATTTTTAAATGATTATCATTTAAAATTCAAAGTACATAATCCTAAACATGATCCAAATGGATTTGAATGAATTATTGAAAAAATGATTTTACTTGTAAAGAAAAAATATTTAAATAAATTAATAAATAAATTCCACATATTTATTTAAACTATTTTAGTATATAAAAGGGTTAAAATCTCATTAAATATATATTATTATATTTTATTTATTTCTCTTAACAACCATCATATTTCTAATCTAATGAATTTAGACGGCATAAGAATAATTTACGAGTTTCACGAAATAAAAATATGACAAATAAAAATATAAATTAATTTTGGTGAATCAATAATATTAATAATAAATGATATTAAACCGGACAAAATAATAAATTTACAAATAACTAATAATAACATAATATAAATAAACATTTTTTTTAACGTCAAGAAAAATATATTTCAAAAATTAATAAAATAATCATTATAAACCAAGAAAAAAGAAAGACTTGAACAAAAATACTCCAAACTGCATTGCACAGAAAAACAGATTTGCCTTTATATTAAAGTAAATAAATTATAAATCCGTATGATCCACCGCTTCAAATTTGATTCCAACTCGAACCAACTACACCAATCCAACTCCTAAATTTGATGATCTACACACACATATACATACATATATCAATATCAAAGCAACCCAACTCTAAATTTTGGTTCTAATGGAGAAGATGAAGCCAATAATGAATGATTTACAAAGAAAAGTAAAGCAAGCAACTTTACTTTGGTTAGAGGGTTTTAAAGAAGCTTGTTGTCTTCATAGAGTTATTATTTACTGTTTCAGGTTTGTTCTCAGCAAAACCCACAACCCCTTTTCTTGTTTTTAGATATTTGTATGTATATCGTATGTATTTTAAATTTTTAGTGTTTTGATGGGTTGTAATTTTTTACAGGTCTAGAGAGCTTATGATTCGAACTGGACAATGTTTTTTGTTGAATGGGTTTATCTTTTTGGGAAGGTCAACCCTTACTCTATCTTTAAAAGATGATAATTTGTGTGTGTATAATTATATATGTGTGTATGGATGATTGTATGTAGGTGTTAGTTCATGTACAAGCTAATTTTATCTGCAAATTAGGGTGATTTGTGTTACTGTGACCTGTGATTCGTAGTAATGTGACTGATGATTTGTGGCTGGTTTGCGGTGCTATTTTCACGTGTTTGTTGTGTATAAGTGAAGTTTTTCTTGTTGGGCTGGAGAAAAAAGTATGAATCTTGAGAACATTAGACTTGTCGAAGTAGTGCCATAATTCAGTATTTTACGACATAACGACTAATTCAGTTTTAGTAGAAGAAGTTAATCAGGGAAAGGAATTGTATATTTTGGTGCACATTTGATGCCTTTGCTATAATTTACTATATGATTTAAAGAGGTTTTGTTAAAGATGCAATTCTATATTTTGAATCAGTTATTTTTATACCATTTTGCAGTATCTTTGTTTTAAAATCAGTTATCATTCCAACTCTAGAATGGATATTACCGGATCAGTGCCCACTTACTGATTTTCAAGAACCCTGCTCGCGGGGAAACATTTTAAGACTTCATCATATCTTGCGTCTTGGACTTATACAAATTGTCTATGTAAGTACATCCTGGTATCATATAATTTTTTTTTCCGCCAACTAAATTGTAAATTTCTAGTACTATCTCGTGCAGCTTTATCATAACATATTACTAAGTGAAGCATATTTCTAGTGACATTAGTCATTTGTAGATTCTATTCAAGATGCTCATGTGCAGTACTATACAATTCTCTTATTTTCTAGTTGAGAACTTATACTTCTACATTGTTCCTAAAGACGCTCGAACCCTCATCCTCCGGCAAGAAGTGGAGAGTGGTACCTTCACCATTCTTTCTCTTCACTCTTTAGAAATCTCATAGTAAAAACATAGAGGAGAAATATAAACTATAAATAAATATATTTGGTGATAATAATTGAAATGCAAAATAAAAGAATACTCTATAAGCTACTATATAGGGGTTGGAACTTGGAAACAAAGCAAACTATATTTGAATCATACAACATTCATAAGACTTGACACCTTACTTGGCCTTCAACACGTGGGATGTATACCCTGCATTCTGGAAATAAGGAACAACAAACTCATGTCGCAGACTCGCAGTAAGACAATTGTTTACTGAAAGAGACGTTGAAAGCCTCCTTCAGACACCTGCACAGACATTTGTTTATATTCCATTCAAGTCTAAATCCAATGATGTTCAACTGCTGTCAAATAACATAATTTGGATCCTGATCAGGTTGTTGCGTTGCAGCGCATAACTTCAATCAAAGAAACTTTTTTTGGCTTTAAAGTTATCTCCGCTCTAGAAATTAAGCAACATGTCTAAAACAAACCCTACCACTGTTGAGTTAAGCAGTCGCTTGTAAAAAGGTAACGAGCAATGACATTTAGTGGTATAAGAGGTATGTAATTCACTGATATAAAGAGTGTATATGTCTTTCGAGGTTGAAGTTTACTTTCACTTGATATTATCTGCTTATTCTCCCATATGTTTCATTTCACCTCTTACGATTTTATGTCTTTTGTTTTTTGTTTTAAATATGTTACTATTGAAGTAATTCTTGGAGTACATGTAGTACATTTCAGATTTAAATTATTGCTTACACATTTGTTTGCCCTAATATTATAGCAACCAGACATTCATTACAAAACTGTATATAGTGTGAAAAAAAAATTATGAAGACTGTTTTTTCATGGATTGGATTGTGTACTATTTTCTCTTGGAACTAAAAAATAAGCATTACTGACTATGTTTTATATTGCTATTGGACAGATTTTATGGTTTTACCCATTGTACGTATTCAGCTTTATCATAAGCAGTATATGGTATTGTCTTTTCCTCTTAGTTTTTTTGTAGTACTCTTTTCCTCTTAGTTTTTTGACATATTTACTGTATGCTTGTTACCTCTTTACTGCCTTACTGAATCTTTCTTTTACATAAACTTAAGATACACATAGGGGTTTCTCTCTCTCTCTCTCTCACTCACTCTCACTGAAAGCTTAGTGACACATGCGAATTATTGGAACATTATAAATCTGGTCGACCCAGGTCATCCAACCAAGAAGTTTTGTGTTTGTGTAATGACCCTGAACTGTAGCTATGCAGCACCCTGCCAAATCACTGTTACCAATCTCATAAATCTGCAGCACTCTTATTCACTTTCTAGTTTAAATTCAATAAATATATATTTCTTCTTTCCTTTACATGCTCAAGAATTAGATTTGGTAACATCATTCAAAGTTTTCATTTTAGGAATAATGCTTAAACTATTCAGTTCTGTGTTGAATCATTGAGCTGAAGTTATCACTTGTGTCTATACTCTTTAACTGACTAACCATCCAAGAAACTGAGCTTTTTAAGTGATTGATAATGTCTTTAAAGTGAAGCGACATCATCGAAGTTTTATTGGTCTCTACATAATATCATGCTTATACTAACATTGTCAAATTATTTTTTTGTGGGGTTTTGGTATCAAACATAAATTTATTTGGGCCTAAAAATATTAGAAGAAAATGCAGTGCTTTGTGCATTTACTTTCAAACTTAATATATTGACCAGGTATTTCTGTAAGGTGCTTATAGAAATGGTAGTCAAGTCACTAACTAGTTGATGATTAATCGTTGACTAGTTGGCGAGTTTGAAAATTGAAATTGACTTGGATTTTGGAGGCAAGTAGGTCGGCTGGTCAACTGATATACTTTGTTACCCGGACTTGGCCGGAAGTGTCGAATGTGGATACGTGTCCAAGTGTCGGATTCGGCAATATTTTGAAAAATTAACATGTTTTTGGCCTGATATAAGTGTTTAAGTGTCTGTACCCATCCAAGTGTCGAGTGTCCGACACGGGTACTCCAGGCAAAATGAAGAGTCGGGGTAACAGAGCTGATATATATATATATATATATATATATATATATAATGAAAGCTTTTTTATTGTGAAAATCATGAAAACCTTCATGAAATTCTGCAGAACCATAATAAAAAATGAAATAAATGTGCAGAGCCATTATTTTAATTACAAAACCATAATAAAAAAATTTATTTAAATATTAATTTATTTATAGAATCTCAAATATTTTTAATATTGTGAATAGTTTGTAGGTTCTCACGATAAAAAATTTTCACTAGTATGTTACCCTTTTCCAACATGTCGAACCTTAGTAATATTGAATTTCCGTGTCGTAAATAATTGAAAACCATCACCGTTGAATTAAAAAAAAGCATAAAATTGAAAATTTTGTACAACTAGAGTTGAACACATATGACTAGGTTTCAACATTATGATGATGGTTGTAATCCTAGTTATAATTATAACTATTGTTCAAATGATGATGTTGAACTGTAGTTATACACGTGTCGAACATAATTATACAGATATTTTAAATTTTATAAATAATGTCACGGTTATGTTTTTTAATAGAGGGATGATTATTTTTCAACTATTTGCGAAAAATCACCATAAGGATTCTCTTTGTTTTCTATTTAACATGTTAACATTCTGGACCAATATTTTTTTGTAATCTCACAATCAATTGTTTATAATTATATTTTGTAGTTTGGACATATAAATAAATATATATTAATTATCATTTAGATTTTTTGACTAGTGGACGACTAGTTGCTCCATCGGACCTAGTTGACTAGCTTCGGCTTTCCGAGGTAACAACCTTGGCATCATCTGCTGCATTAATCTTAGTGCATTGGACTCCTACGAAGGAGAAGTGTAGGATACTTCCTTGATTATTGACATCGACTCATTTACCTATTCTTTTGCGCTTTAGTAGTTACATTGATTATATTGTATTATTGTACTATTGGTTATGTTTTAAAAGAAATTATGGACCCCTTGCATGGACCACTTGCCTCCCTTATATCTGTTACTATCTGTCCAGGTACAATGACATTGCAAATTATGGTTTCTTTGCGATTGAGATACATGGGCCCAATGTTGAAGTATCACCTAGCAAAAACGAGTCATCCACCTCTAACAGTAAAAATCTTACAGATAAACCAACTGATCTTGAAGGGTACACTCCAACCTGTAGTTTCCGGATTATAGCTTCCGCTACTCCTTTGCTATCACCCTTCTAAATAGGAATAGTCTGAACTTCTGTGCCAATTATATTTGTTTGCATATTTTGCAGGGTCATGATTAATATTGCAGAGCAGGCCTACTCAGTCCTCCTCTTGACTGTCTTTTTTGTTGAGGTGAATTATATTTAATTTCCTCAACTCAAAAGAGCCATGAATTGAAGTGGGGAGTAACACTAACCACTCTTTAAATGTGAGCAGGTTTATCTCACAGGATATATACCGTATATCGGGAAGTTCCTGAATTTCCTGCTACTTTCATGGATGTATGCCTATTATTGTTTTGAGTAAGTGTTTGCTGTAATTTTGCTGTGTCCGTCCAATTGCTAGATAACAGGTGTCTTGAATTATTTTTTAACTTTTAAGGTACAAATGGAATCTCTCTGGGAGGAGTTTGATCCGAAGGTTAGACTTCTTCGAGACTAACTGGGCCTTTTTTGCGGGTTTTGGTAATTTTTTACACAATTTCAATTCTTTTATGTTTCAGGATATAATTGGTCATAATTTTTAAGGTAGGGATTGACTGTGAAGTGAGATCTGTCTTACAGGTTGGAGCTTAGAGTATATTAATTTTTGTTGGATAACATTAGACAATACATGTGCTCCATTCTGCATCTGCAGATGCTTGAAAGAGGATATGTCTAAGGCTTACAGCAAGTGTTCTCAATGCTTAATAGATAAACATTATGTTACTGGTCACACTGTCAGAAGGGACATGCTATGCAAGTGCAGCAGCATGTTATAAAATTGAAAACATTTAATAAAATGTATATACTTGTATAAAAGCAAATCATTGTGGAACATACAACTTTTGCATGATTAGAAAATTTGTTGTTTTGAGAGTCAAAATAAAATTCTATAAACCTATTATGACTACCTCTACTTTAGATCTATTGTGCGTTCTCCAAAATAATTGCAGACCCTATAAACCATGCAAAATTGATTGCCAATTTGGGTTAATAGTCCTTTGAAATTCATATAGATATTAATATGATCTTTCTGGTGCTTTTATGGTCCTTGGGCAGCTGGGCTTCACATTTTCAGGTGTTTTTTCTTACTATAGTTGCATGATTTAACATTCCAGGAAATCCATGTGTATTGGCTATATTCCTTTTCTCTCCTCTGGTCAGTTTTGGGGTTATGGCTATATTATATCCACTGGTAATCTCTCTCTCTCTCGGTCTTGCATTCTAAGTTATATCTTTTTCATTGTTAACTTTTAC
The DNA here is from genome assembly GCA_028671895.1 of Oenanthe sinensis. Taxonomy (NCBI): domain Eukaryota; kingdom Viridiplantae; phylum Streptophyta; class Magnoliopsida; order Apiales; family Apiaceae; genus Oenanthe; species Oenanthe sinensis. The sequence goes on from CM053814.1 coordinate 15,778,265, forward strand.
AAGTTTTCTATTTAAGGTTGAGTTTATAACTCTACAGAACGTGCATATATGTTTTTATTCATTGTTGATAATGTCTGTGCCTTTTAGTTTGTTCTCACGGCAACAGGCTCGAATGCTGACAAGGCAATTGATTCTCGAACAGAATGGAAAGGTTTGGGATTAGGAAGGTTGCCGGTATTTAGTCTTGCAGATTATTTGTCGTAAGTTAATGCCTTCACTTATCTCTGTTCTTGTGATATATGAGTTTTGGTTTTTGTTGAAATGGAACGAGATTTTGCCCAAAGCTTCATGACCAGGAACTAGTATTGCCTCATTTCAAATTCATTTACATTGAAAGAAGACAATTTTCTGAAAAGTCTCTTATCGTCCAGTTCCCTTTTTTGTTAATTCACAATTAAGCACACATCTGCATGTACACTAAACATCAAAATTAGCTGGTTCACTATATTCAACACTTAAAAAACAGTATGCGGGATTGTTTTGTGTATTCTTCCATATTCTATTATGTGATTTTCTTGGCACTCCAATGATGTGTCTTTTAATGTTTTTGCTCTCCTAGTGGTGACAAAATATGTAACATCCGATAGGATTAGTGTGTTTGAGGTCTCTGTAAGAACAAGTCAATAAATAATGCATTCCAAAGTTGCTAACTCTTTTGGACTGACTTTTGGTGGGTTGTTGGGTCTGGTATGCATCACTCTACTCAGCTGGAAGTGTCTCTCACTGCCAAGGTTCCTAAGGTGGGGTTGTTTGTAACATCCCATGTTGATTAGGATTAGTGTGTTTGAGTCTTTAATGAGGACAAATCAATAACTAATGTATACCAAAGTTGCTAGCTTTTTGGATTGACTTGTGGTGGGTTGTTGAGTCTAGTATGCATCGAGTTGTGGGCTTAGGGTGCTATAAGATAAATTCATTCTCTTTTGTTATTCTTTAAAAAGTTGTTCTGCTTTATCCCCTCTTATTTTGTTTTCATCAACCTCATAGAAAGAGATTACACATCTATTATTAAATGTATGGTAGTTAATACCTGATATATAGTTAAGTCACCAATTATCTTCTTAGTCTAGTAGCTTCTGGGATTACACTGCTGCAGATATAATTTGTAATATATTTATAAGTGGTCATATTGTATTCCAATTATGCAATTCATAGTAATTATTTTGCATGTTGGGAATTTCTCCTTTCTAAAGGATGCGAGTCCTGTCTTTTTTCTGGGAGCAACCTCAAGAGCAAAAGCCAGACAACAAGACACTCTGAATGAAAGATGCCATAACGTGGTTAACTATCATACATGGTCTGTGGGTCTGACTACCAACTTTAAATCCAATCTGTTTTTTAAATTACATGCATTATATATATGTACTTGTAAAATTATATATTTGATATGTCTTTATTGTATTGCAGAAGTCCGTTGCACTTGCTGCAATAATGTTGAAGGAACTGACTTGCAGCAGCTGGGAAGACACTGTTATGCATCTTCTGCATGTATAAAATGTATTATCATTAACCTTCAATTTACTCGAAAGTAAATATTGAATGCAGTACTCAGACCACTGTTAGAATTAGTTAGATGTTAATGGCTTCTCATTGGTAGTTTATTTAAATGTTCTCATTTAAGATCCACCTTTTTCTAAAAGAAGCAATGTGGCATCTGGCTCGTGGGAGTTGATACCCAGCAATTGTCTGCCAGGCTGATTGCGAGGACCGTTTAAATAACAAATGGTTCTTGACTCGTTGGATCAACTCAGGAACGATTAGGATTAAATTTCGCCCTCAATAAAATTACACTGCACAAATAACCCAAAACACTTTCCTACATATATCATACAAAAAGCCCTCGGAAAAAATTAAAATGAACAAAATCCAGTTCTTTTATAATACTATTATATTAAAGTACTAATATATTAATATTGTTTGATAAAAAAGAGCAAATAGCATTTTACACCTTTTATTTTTACTGTTTTTAGCATTTTTCAAGTAAAAAAGATTTAGTTAATATTATTCAAGTAAATATTGGTTAATATTTTTAGCATGTATAACTACAAATAGGTATATGTTCTAATAAATTTGCAAATTTTGGGGTGAGATATAGTTGAACCCGGGACCTAGAAACCTCCCTTTTTATACAGAGAGGCCTCAAGATCTGAATAGAGGACACAGGATCTGGAACCTCCTTCTATATAGAGATGTTGTAATTTATGTATATATATATATATATATATATATATATATATATATATATATATATATATATATATATATATATATATATATATATATATATTTAAATGATTCATTTCACAAAATTAGTCTTTACAAACATATTGCTGATCGACCAGCAATTCAATTCAGGATCAACACATGATGGGACTCTATGATTCTACAAATCACAAATACAACTTTTTAGACTATAAATAGCAATCATATGAGCTACACCATTAGAAGATCTAGGTGAATGAAAGAATTTTGAACAAAACTTAAACTAATCATTGCTAACTATTTCAGAGGTGATTAAGTGCCAATTCATGTTAAGAAAAGCTATGCTCCTTACGTTATTGATGACTTCCAGTCAACAGTTTTCAACTTCAATTTATTTGCAATTTAACATATCAATTCTTAAAATCATCACCTCCGAACAAGGAACTGAAAACAAGCCTTCATGAAATTCAGTAAAGGATGTCACCACCTTACCCTCACTATTTCTGATGACAACACCCAACCCACATCCATTACCATCCAACATCACAATTGATTAAAAATATACCTCCAGGAAGAGAAACCCAATAGCTTGAACTCTCTTTGCAACAAACCATATTTTGATTCTCATTTCTTTTGTTTCGAGTGGTGCTTTATATACATATACATTCATTAATGTGGGCGCATATGTATGCACGCATGGTCTCATATTATTATAATAAAATTATCAATTACGCACATGACAACTCAACATTTGAGAAAAAAATTGATACGTTTCGGAGTACCTAGCATTTTTCATAGTTAAATCCAATCCAAATCCGATTACTTGAAACAGATGTCACACATAATGAAGTAAGAGTCTGATAAATTCAGTTAAAAAATTTCCAAAAAATTACCGTTACAGAAAATAGAAATATCGATTATCGATTATCATTGTCACCTGATTATCATTGTTGGTGACGCAACGTTACTAAGACATGAACATGTGAATTATATTGCAGGTAAAATCTACTGATTACATTATAAAGCATCCTGCTCTAATTACCTTCATGCTGCATCGAAATAAATGCCTTACAAAAAGTATTAACATAACTAAAACCTAATAAAAAAGAAAAAGAGATTAAGTCTGGCATAAATACATTGCTTAACTTTTGTAACCCAAATTCCGGAAGTGAACTCACCAGTAACTTTTAGTTGTTTTTTCATTGTCACTGCTAGACTGAGCGCAGCAACTTGACTTGCTATAGACTGGCTCTGATCTGAGCTTTAGTTGAGCGCAGCAACTAAGACTTGCTTTAGTTGCTACATTGGATTGCATTGACCTTGTCATTGGCAGAACTTTATCCCTGCATGAAAACAATAAGCACTTACTCGATCTGCTTATGTAACTTTGTAGATAACTCTAACACATGCATGACACTGATAATTTTATCCTCTTGAGGCGTAGGCCAGCCATTGGCAAGTCTGATCAATAGAGAAATAACTTCAGAACGAACATTTTCATTTTTGATTTTCGACATTGGTTTTAGGAAAACATCACCCAAACAGACCTGTGATAACATGGGAGACAATTGCCGCATGTTTAAAACAATTAAATAGAATGACCGCTATAAATGGAAATATTAAATATTATAGCCTGTTGTCAAAGGTAATGTGCGGGGATTGGTGTGAGATAATAAAGATTCTTTACTGTAACAAACTCAATAAAACATAAAGACATGACTAGAATATATACCTTCCACTTCCCATTGGGGAACAAAAGAGATCTTGTGACCGATGTATCAAGTTGTCCAAGCTCAACTAAGGCACCAGCTAGAGCTAGAGCAAGCTTCTTGTCTTCTTGAACATTGTAAAAACATCCCCGAGACTTTGCATCTGTAACGAGTTTCTTCCAAACAGATCCACTATTTACTAGAGTTGATCCATTACCCAATATCCATAGGCAATACCTGAACACATAGAAGTACATGTTAGCAACTACTTCCTTCTGAACCAGTAGAACCTTGAACTTGTTTGTATTTAAACCTGGCACGTGTAAGTGCAACATTTGCTCGTTGGGGATTTGCCAGAAAACCAACAGACCCATTCACATTACTTTTCACAGTTGAGATTAATATCACATCTGCTTCACTGCCTTGAAAACCATCAACAGAGCTAACATTAACAGAGAAAGAATCACTTGGTCCTGCTTGGTATATGGTTCCCAGTTTCTCTTTGATAGCGTGTACTTGAGCCTTGTATGGTGATATACAACCCACACTTACCCTCTGGTTTCTAATCATTGACTCTGAAATGTAAATGATGTTATGATAATCGTTTTGAAAAAGAAAAAAGCTAGACTTTCAGACAAAACTTTTGGTACTACCTTTGAATAGTTTCGCTACAATCTCAGCGATGACACATACTTCAGACATATTTCTCTGACTATGGCTGTTATCAAACTCCTCTTTCCCATAACTGACGTTTACAAAAGAGTTTTTTCCTTCCAGAAAATGCCTTTCATGACTTTTTTCTTTGACATTTAAGCCATCCGGTATGTTGCTATCATAGAACTCCTTATTTGGAAATAAGCTTATTGATGGATGCATCCTGTATTGGGTTTTGAGCAAGTGCTTCTTGTGGCCCAGATGCACCAACCTCTCGAACAAACTCCATCCAAAGTCAGTCTTCTCACTGATCTGCCAACTTCCAAAAAGTTGATAAAGAGATTTTTCATGATTGATAAATAAAGGAAGCATAGTAAGTTTCAGTAATGTAACATAACAGTATATCATTTCAAACCTTGCTTTGCACCATTGCAGGAAGTTTCTTCTCATCCCCAACAAGTACAGCATGGCGCAGACCACTGAGTTGCAGAGGGATGGTGCATTCACATTCCTTTAGCTGTGCAGCTTCATCAATAACCAGCATCTCCACTGGTGCCTTTCCATTATAGGGCAATTTAATAGAACTTGAGGCAGTGCAAAAAATCAAAGTTGCATTTTGCAGCAAAAGCTTCTTATTTGATTTTTATGTTTCAAACCTGGAACTTATTACGCAAAGCAAGAAGAGCAGGTTCCTGTTCTTTTGATTCAAGCAAGTCCAGTAACATGGAGGTGGTAGATGCATCTGCTGAGAAGTCGCGAGCACGCATCTCCTCTATGAATATACATGCTTCATTGTACTTCTTATTGTGAAAACAACCGCGGATAAGAGTGTTGTAGGTGACATCATCAGGCAAGCAATCATTAGCTTCCATATTCACAAAAAGTTCATTCGCTTCATCGAATAAATCTTATGACACAATGCTTGGATCATCATTGTGTATGTCTTGACATCAGGTCGCAGACCTTTCGAAGTGAGGCTGTCAAAAAGACTTCTCGCATTTTCAAGATGTCTATTCTTGCTTAATCTGTCAATTAGAGTATTGTAAATGCATATATCAGGAGTTAAACCAGCAGATAACATTGTCTGAAAGAAGAACACTGCTTCAACAGCATAATGGTTGTTACAAAGTCCATGCAACAAGATAGCACATGTAACATTATTTAGTTTAAGATCTTTGTTCAGCATCATCTTCTCCTAAAAAAACTTGTGTGCTTCAACATGTCTGCCCGTATAAAAAAAACCTCGCAATATGGTACTGTAAGACTCAATAGTTGGTGTCAAGCCTTCATGTGGCATTTGTTGCAACAGATCTATTGCTCTGTCCACTTACAGCTTCTTACAATATCCATTAATTAAAATACTGTAGGTCATAGTGTCGGGCAATATCCCCTTACTCTTCATGGTTTCGAGCACCACTAATTCTTCATTAACTTTTCCCCTCGAGCAGTATCCATCCATGAGTGAACTGTATGTGACCAGATGATCAGGAGATAATCATTAATTCTATCACATCCTCTGCAGCTTCTATCACTAATAAATAAGATAAACAAGATTTATACTAAACTCTGATATAGAACCTGCGATTTGAGTCAAAAGAGGTGAGAAAAGTTTTCAGACTCTCTCTAATCTTTATACATATCTTCTCGACTTCTCCTCGTAAAGTTTCTTGTTTTTCCCTTCAACTAAAATTCATTTATCCATCACTAATATAGCCTACAAAATTTAACAAACCTGCACAATTCACAATATGAACATACAAATACTCACCATATAATTTCACTATACAACATATACAATTCAATGAAAAATGCAAATAAAATTCACAGGTTCATAGTTTGTAGACTAAATTACTTTTTATATGCACAAATGCTTACATATGTATACATCTTCATGGGTGTGTGTGGAATGCACCTTAGAGGTTCAAAAGAGGGAAAAGGAAGAATGAGACAAGGAGTATGTAGCTTCGAGTGAAAGAGGTGAGGAAAGAGAGCTGAGTAAGCCCCATAGAAAGAAGGGTAATTGTAAAGGACAATGCTTTTGATCTTATTTTCAGTTCTAATATGCCAAAATATGAATGATTCAATTCCACTATATTATAGTATTAATTTATTTGGAATTTAACAATTTAATAGTATCCGACTTAAATTTATTAATTACATTTAGTACAGTGTTTTACATACATGGGAAGAAGAACATATTTTTTAAAACAGTGATGACTAATATAGCAATGAACTGTAATGTTGTTATTTACTAATTACTTGTTAATTATTTACATCTTGTTTAAATATCAAGTTGGTGATGAAATGTTTATCTTTTACCGGAAAAAGACATTGTCTATCATGATTCACTATACTAACTTCAACCATTTGAAATCTTGTGAAACCCTTAAAAAATGATGACAATTGAAGATATCATGTACCTTCTCACTTTGTTGTATGTATTGCAAGAACTTATTACGCAAAGCAAGAAGAGCAGGTTCCTGATCTTTTGATTCAAGCAATTCCAGTAACATGGAGGTGGTCGATGCATCTGCTGAGAAGCCGCGAGCATGCATCTCATCTATGAATATACATGCTTCATTGTACTTCTTTTTGTGAAAACAACCGCGGATAAGAGTGCTGTATGTAGCATCATCAGGCAAGCAATCATGAGCTTCCATATTCACAAATAGTTCATTGGCATCATCAAATAACCCTTCATGAGAATATGCTTGGATCATCATTGTGTATGTCTTGAATCAGGTTGCAAGCCTTTCGAAGGGAGGCTGTAAAAAAGATTGCTTGCCTTTTCAAGATATCCATTTTTGCTTAATCCGTCAATTAGAGTACTGTAACTGCATATATTAGGAGTTCAAGCAACACATAACATTGTGTGAAAGAAGGACAATGCTTCAACAGCATAATGGTTGTCAGAAAGACCATGCAACAAGATATTGCATGTCACAGTGTTTAGTTTAAGACCTTTGTTCAGCATCATCTTCTACTTAAAAAACTTGCATGCTTCGATATGTCTGCCCGTACGTAGATGATTCCAGACTACAATCAAACTGTATAAAGACATTAGGAAAAATCGGCAAACTATAGACAAAGAGTCGATGCATAAACAACAAATACCTCCATTCTAGAATTTAAAAGTTAATAAAATTATATCAAATAAACCCCAACTATTTGTAATTCTAGTATGTAGATGACAATATACTACTCAGTATGAGAAGAACACAACTGCAAACTTTACAACAGTGACATTTATCAGGATAGTAGCATAGCCTGTCTATGCTACATGCCACAATTGTTGTTGCCTTCAAATTTAGTTGCAACCCCTTGAAAATGTTGGCAAATCGGAAAAATTATGTACCTTGGCAACCTCTCGCTTTGTTATACAGGATCCTGTTCTTGGGATTCATGCAACTCCAGTAACAAAGATCTGCTAGTTGCATCTGCTGAAAAGCCGCGAGCACACATCTGATCTATGAGTCCACCTGCTTCACTGTACTTCTTATGAATACAGCCACGAATAAGTGTGTTGTAGATGACATCATTTGGCAAGCAATCGTTAGCTTCCATATTCACAAACAGTTCATTCGCATCATCAAATAACCCTTCATGACAATATGCTTGGATCATCATTGTGTATGTCTTGACATTAGGTCGCAGACCTTTCGAAGTGAAGCTGTCAAAAAGACTTCTCGCTTTTTCAAGATGTCTATTCTTGCTTAATCCGTCAATTAGAGTACTATAAGTGGATATATCAGGATTTAAACCAGAGCATAACATTGTCGGAAAGAAGGCAAATGCTTCAACAGCATAATGGTTGTCACAAAGACCATGCAACAAGATATTGCATGTCACAGTATTTAGTTTAAGACCTTTGTTCAGCATCATTTTCTCCTTAAAAAACTTGCGTGCTTAGACATGTCTGCCCGCATGAAAAAAACCTTGCAATATAGAACTGTAAGTCTTAATAGTTGGTGTCAAGCCTTCATGTGGCATTTGTTGCAGGAGATCTATTGCTCTGTCCACTTTCAGCTTCTTACAATATCCATTAATTAAAATATTGTAGGTGACAGTGCTTCATTAACTTCTCCCCTCAAGCAGTATCCATCCATGAGTGAAGTGTATGTGACCACATTAGGAGATATGCCTCTTTGAATCATAATATCTATCACATCATTTGCTATCCTTCCTTCTTTTGCATATGCATCAACCAATATATTGAAAGTATGGACATCTGGAGAGATGTTTAGAATATCCATCTCTTTTAGCAATAGACTGACATCCTACCATCGATTGAAGTCGCAAAAACCCTGGATTAATGAGGTATATGTTATAACAGTTGGGGGTATGCCTTGCTTAGTCATGTGATGGAGAAGACCCAATGCTTGATCAACTAATCTATGTTTGCACAAAGAGTCAATAATTGTGCTATAAGTTACTGCATCAGGTTTGCAACCTTTCTTGTGCATATACTTAAACAACGTAACGGCCATACAAGGGTTTCCTGTCTTGCACAGGCCGTTAATTATGGTATTGTAGGTGACTACATTAGGCTGAATCTCTTTGTATCTGATGAGGTTTTGGAACAAAAGCTGAGCCTCTACAGGGTTATCTTGGGAAATAAGGCCCTTAATGAGAGTGTTACAGGCACCAAATTGTTAAAATATACTCCCTCCGTCCCGTTGAGTTGTTATCATTTCAAAATGGGGTGTCTGGCACGCATTTTAAGGTGAATTTTAAGGATAGTTCCATAATTTATTTTTGAAATTTTCCTTTTTTGTATAAAAATAGAACAATCCTATTTTTATACAAAAAAAGAAATTTTTAAAAATAAGTTATGGAACTATCCTTAAAATCCACCTTAAAATGCGTGCCAGAAAGTGAAAAAAAAATGATAACAATTGGGTGGGACGGAGGGAGTAACAAATTAGTAAACCAATTTAAACTTCCTCATGCATGGCTTGACATGTCTTGTGACATAACGACATGTATACAAATTAAACCACATCAGACAAAAAATATATTTGGGTTACCGGTTAAAAAAATGGCATTAAAACTTGGATTCTGGCACTAAAATGAAAGTTTTGAAACTACAGAAACCATATTGTCAAAACAAGTCAAGTTCAGAAACCAAATTTGCCCTAAAAACTTATCTTATTAGCTTGTAATTGTAATTCAAAAAGAAACAAAAAAATTTAATTTTTTGATTTTAGCTTTATAAAATTTTTATATAAAAAATGATTTATGGTAAAAATGCTAAGACTTAGAAGTTAGTTGTTAAACCTGAACAATATTTTCTGAATGATTACTAATTTAAATTTTGAGCGGATAATAATATCAATTGCTCAAAAATATTTAAATTATTGTGAATGACAGTTTACAATTTTTTAAAGCACAAAAATTATTGTTTAGTATCATTCTTAAAAAATATGGATAGCCTAAAATTTCAATACACCTGATGCATACTTGGGTGTTAAAATAAGAAAATGTACAATCCCAATCTAATTTGATAAAATAAATGAATACAAATGTGAATTTAAATAAATCCAATCTAAATCCGACCAATTTGAAATTTATATTTAAAAATATAACAGGTCTCACACATAATAATAGAGCTGTAGAAGCAAGAGTCTGATAAATTCAATTAAAAAGTTTTCAAAAAATTACCGTTACAGAAAATAGAAATATTGATTATCGATCATCGTTTCTAACATTACTAAGACATGAACATGTTGTTCAGAAAGAGAGACTGGATGTTTTTCGGGCAAAATCCACGGATTCCTGTTCTAATTCCCTTCATGCTGCATCTGAATAAATGCCTTACAAAAAGGAAGACACTAATTAAAAAGAAAAAGAGACCGAGTAAATTTAAGGAATCAATACATTTCTAAACTTTTGTAACACAATCTAAGGAATTGAACTTACCAGTAACCTTTAGTTGTTTTTTGTGTCGTTGCTAAGACTGAACGCAGCGACTTGACTTGCTATAGACTGGCTCTGATCAGAGCTGCATGTGTTAGGTTTAGTTACTGCATTGGATTGCATTGGCCATGTCATTGGCAGAACTGTATCCCTGCATGAAAACAGTAAGCACTTACTCGATGTCTCGATCAGTTTATATAAATTTGCAGACAACTAGCATAGGAGATTTCTGAATGCAGGACTTGCGCTTACCGTTCAGTCAATCTGTAGTTGCAGCGATTTATTATTCCAATGGTATAATTCTCAAACAATATTTCAAGATTCCGTTTTAGTTCTGGAATTTTAGATTCTGGCAGAACATCCAAAACCTTTACAACCTGGACCCATTTCCCGTCTTCCTTAATAATGTCAACCATCCAAATCAGATGTAGGCAATTACGAACATTAACTTTTTCCAACAGTGGAGAAAGAGTTATATCCACATGCATGACTGTAACATCCCGTATTTTTATTAATATATTTAAGTATATTATTTAATATTAGGAATAATATTAGTAAGTTATTACTGATATTATTATTTGAATATGTATATATTTATTTTATATTAGAATATTATTATAAGATATTTTTAGTTAAAAGAAAAGAGATAAAAGAAAAGGAAAAAAAAAGTTAGGGTTAGAAAAAAAAAGGAATATGTAAGTTTTCTTGGAGCAGCCATAGAGAATACAGAGAGAGAGAGAGAGAAGGAGAAAGAGAGGAAGATGGATGTGGAGAAGAAAGAGAAAGAGGAGATGAGGAAAGGACTCGAGGATAGTATATGGTTTGAATTAGGGTTCATGTGATGAGGACATCTGAATTTTTGAGGATTTTTTAGATTTAAGGTACGGATACATTCTACACTCTCTCTTTGTTCTCGTATTGTTAGTGTACGGATATTTCTACACACTCTCTCTTTGTTCTCGTATTGTTAATGTACGGGTATCTTCGTGACATTCTTTTTGTATTCGTAACACTCTCTTTGTTCTCGTTTTGTTATTCAATTCGTATGTATATTGTGTATAGTTTGTATTCATTCAGATTCTTATAAAATTCATATCTCATTCGTTCTTTATCTGATTGTTGTGATTTTATACTGCCTGAAAAGATATTTCAATTATCTACAACTATGTTAAAATCTGCCATTTGTATAATCTGGTTGGTTATTGGAATTGTTCTGCTGTAACTTCAGAAATTCATCGTAAATTGAATATTTGTCCAATATTTATGTGTAATATCATTCTGAAAAGGTCTTTCCGAGATCTTCGTTCTTTGTTTACATTCCGCTGTCAAATTCTGTGATCTTGGTGTCGTAAATCTCAAAATACTACTGTGATCATGACCTGATTCTGTTATGGCAGTCCGCATTTTAATTGTTTCTGCATTCGTTACTTATCCGTTTTTGACGAACTTTATCATTCTGGAAAGATCTTTGAATCGTCTACAAGTTTCGTGTTCTGCACTCTTTCATTTGAGGTCATCTTGTTAGAGTAAATTAATAGTTTTTCAGACTGGTCAATTCTGATTTTATTTGTAATAGTCTATATTGTATAATATTTGGCGTGAATATTTTGAATAAGATATTTTCAGGTCTTTTGTGATATATGTATGGTTTGGGAGATATTGTAAGAATCCGTCATGAGTGGATAATCTCATGCTTTGGCACCACCTATACGGTATATTTAAATTGTATGAGCGTGTCGCCGGAGTTATGGGACACGTAGAGTCATGACTATTGTGTATGTTTGTTTGACCATTTGGGTAGCATTGTGTTTTGTACCGTTCAAGCCCCTGTAAGATTTTGGGTAGCATTTGATTTGTTCTATGTAAGCCCCTGTAAGTTTTGATGACTACATATTCTGGAGAACCGAAATGTAGGACATCCTGTAAGTGTAAAATTGTCTCCCATATCAGTAAGTAAATTTGTATTTCAGTTTTTGATCATTATAATATATGGCTAGTAAGTGTACGAGTAAGAGTAAGAATATTTGTGATTAAAAAGTATGTACGTTGTGATTGTAAGATAAGTATCTATCGTATCTTTTTATTTGTTTATATCGTGAGTTAAGTATGACCAGTATCTTTTGTCTCTTTCAGTTGTTTCATCATTCTTTATTTAGATATTTTATTTATTCATATTGTCATCGTTCTAACCCTTGTACTCTTTGTATTTGTTTTATATCCGTATATGAGCCTTGCGTTCACTGTCGGTCTATATTTCTTTGTTTCCCCCGGCAGGTTAGGTGGGCTAATTAATGGGAAGAGTGTCAGTTGCTGATTTTGAGGAGTTGTAAAGTTTATATTTAGATTTGAATTTATATAGTTAAGTTGTAGCTTTTATTTTGGATTGTAAGTTGCTGGATATTGAGCTGTTGTAACTATTAATTAGATTTTTGGAGCATTCTATTTAAGTGAACAACTTACGGGATTTTAAAATGACACTGATAATTTTATCCTCTTGAGGCACAGGCCAGCTGCCATTGGCAAGTCTCATCAATAGAGAAAGAACTTCAGAACGAACATTTTCATTTTTGATTTTCGACATTGAATTTAGGAAAACATCACCCAAACAAACCTGTGATAACATGGGAGACAATTGCCGCATGTTTAAAACAACTAAATGGGATAACCTCTATAAAGGGAAATATTAAATATTATAGCGTAATCTTTTCAAAAATGACAAATAACATGGGACGGAGAAGTATGTGAAAAATAATAACTTAAAATTTTTTAAATATTTTTTATGACTGATAAATAATTTTGAAATTCAAAAATTTACAGAGCCCGAGATTAAATAAATTTATAGGCTATAATTTTATTTTAAATATTTTTTAGCCTAAACATGTGTTCAAACTCAAGGTCGAAAAAGTGTTTTAGTAAAGTTCAAGTGAACTTATTATCGGGTTAAGTTTATATTGATCGATATTAATTAGTTATAGCTTAATTATTAAGACAAAATTAAATGTCATCAAAATTATTTTTTAAATTATTATAAATAGTTTAAATTTTTTTATATTTGTTATTTAATTTATTTTATTAAAACACAACCATTGTTTTGAAATTTGGTAAAAATAGCGGCAATCGATTTGTAAAGTATAAACAACGGCTAATATATTGAAATTCAAATAAAATTTTAAGCACCAATTTTAAAATTTTAAATTACGGCCAATATTTTGAAATTCGGTGCAAATTTTAGCAGCCAATGTAAAATTTACTCTATATTTATATTAATCAAAATTTTATTTTGGGTTTAAAATATATATATTTACTATAATACGAATCTAATTATACACATATTTATATTAGATAAAATACTACTTAATATATTTAATTTTTATAGGCCTGAATAGTATTAATATTTATGTTAAATAAAAATTTGTTAGTTTAAAAAAATGATATTTTTAACCATCACTCAAAATATATAATAAAAAAATAAAATAAATTAAATATTAATCAGGGTGAACCACATATTACATATTAGCTTGTACAGTTGTACTTGTAATTACTCCTATTTAAAATCTATTGGCAAGAGCAGTACCAAACAACCAATGAATCTTGAAAAATTAAAAGTGGGAATGGTATTTTCCAAAACAACAAGACCAATAGGAGCGGATCCAAACGCGTGACAACACTCCAATGACGTTTTCCTTTTTTTGCTGCTTCCCGAAGACACATTCTTAGCACCTAACCATAATTATTACACCAATAATATCCTTAATTTCCCTTTAAATTCTTTTAATTACCCCATTTAATTTACTTTCATCATCCTATAACTTGCAAATAATAACAAATGTATTCACAATCCATAAGTTTTCTCTTTTGCTTGAAAAGAAATTAGCATAAGTGTGTATTAGCTGTCAGTTGATGAGCAGCTAAGGAGAGTTAAGATTGAGATTACATGACAAAATTAGATTAAACCCATTTTATTTTATATCTTTAATATCTCATTCATGGGTTTAATCTCGATTTTACTTTCCATCACCCTCTTCAGTTTTATTTCACCAAACTGTAAGACAATTCTTGTTGATTTTTCATTTGATCATGTATGTGTAAATTTACTGAAATTTGTTTATTTTTTGTTTTCGATAACTTGTTTGGACGGCCATGAAGATGGATTTGATGGGTTGGATCCAAACGGGAATGTTACGATTAAATGGGATAAGAAATCAGACAATGGTGACACACAGTATGTAAGTTTTCTTGCACCATTCTCTATATTTACAAAGAAAACACACACATGTGTGATAAATATAGACACAGATCACATGTTATACATATATCTGGAGTTATGCATGTAATATTCTTGTCATAATCTCAAGAACTCAATACAAGTACTGTTGAATTGAATAGAGAATCAACTAATATGGTGCCAACAGTTTTAGTCTTTTAGACCGTCCCTGCCAAAGAAGTTGGGTGTAATTTTTATTTAACGGAAAAGTAAAATGTTATTCCCTTTCTATTTTTTTTATATAAGGCGTTTGATTTTTTTTACACACATACATTGTTAGGTGCTTTCACTATATAATTAAAATTATTATTTTTAAAATTTTCTTTTTAAAAATAAAAATATATTATTAAAATTTTAATTTATGAAAAAAGTTAATTAAAAAAATATTTTTAACTATGCAATCAAAATATTTAAAATTATGTGGAGAAAAGTCAATCTATATAAGAAAACGGAGGGAATACGGATGAATATTTGTGAATTTCTATGTGAAAAGCTGTAAAAATAAAATGGTTACCTTATATTGCTATGGGAAAATATGAAAATATATACAAATATAGATATTTGCAAATTTTAGCATGGTATTTGGTCTGGGACACAGCTTACGGCTCATTGTTTATATAGTGGTTTTATATGAAACTGTCCACCTATCTCACAAAAAAATATCAAGTAGTTATCTAATCTCCCCGACATATCATTTAAACCACTAAACTGCCATAATATATCATTTCGTTAAAAACTTAACGGTCAACATGGATTGACAGTGCTGACTGGACTTCTTAGGTGAAAAAAGAAAAAAAAAGTAATTAAATTAAGATGTCATCAATGAAACAATTGAAAAATAACAAAATATAAATATATGGCAAAAACACATACAATAGAACCCATATCGATTGCATCTGAATAATTACCCCTCCCTTTCTTTAAATTAGGCACGATTCGTAAGTTATTCCAGAAGATAACATTTGTCATTCAGTCCAAGCCACAGTAGTAGGTTGGGATTAACTTTGCACAATCTATTTGCAGAACACAAAATGGTCCTATTTAAATCTGTAAAATCACACACACATAAGAATAAATTTTGGGCACCAGCTAAAGATAAAAACACAGAAGCCATAAGGTGAAAAAAATGCATCAGTTGTTTAAACCTACTTAAAATAATTACTGTTGTTACTTAAAGTTGCTCCTATAATTTATTAATAATCATATATTTTTTGTCCATAAGTCCAAATTTAAATATAAAAATAAAAATTTTCGGTTATAAAAATATAAAAAGTAGTAAAATATATTTTAATAAATATACATCTTATTATAAAATTATAAAAAATTTCATCAAGTTATCATATAAAAACTTATAAAAATATGGCAAACTTGGTTACAAAGATTAAATTCAACTATTTGCTATACTTTCTATTGTTTAGGTTGATTTCGAGATGTGCAACAATTTATATTGGTACTGGGGTAAACTCTATCAAGAGTGGTTTCATATGCAAAGCAACTAATCCAACTGAGGAGCCTACTGAGAAGATACATATAATTAAAAATATTTCATTCTGAGAAGGTTATAAGACATAAGATTGCTTAAAACAAGATACAACAGATCATAAGTGAAGGTTCAACAATAATAAAAAATAACCATTGTCGACAAAAGGTTAGCAAAACTGAAAACAACCATTGTCGACAAAAGGTTAGCAAAACTGAAAACAACCATAGTTCTGAAAAGGTTCACAACTACAAAAAACTATGAACTTTAAAAGAACATAAATTCACTAGAGTTAGTCGTAGTAGGATTTGTCCGAGAAGTTTGTGTAGGTATGACCGGAGTGTCTTGAATAACAACTCCTGATGAAGGCTTCCTAATAGGCAACGTTTTCCAACTACAGGCCTTTTGCTTCCGGCCTTAGTACCCTGTTTTTTAGTTGCACTCTGGTCTTTATTTGCATTAGTTTGGCCTTCATCTACAACATTTTGGCCTTCATTTCCAGCATTTTCAACCCCAATTCTTGGACACTTGTTTATCTACATATGTTGCAATGCTGAATCCTACCACTACTGTACCTCTGTATTTGAGGGACATCAGTTTGAACACGATGACCTTTCTTACCACTCCACTGCCACTTTCCCATTCTTCTCTTCTCCTTAACCTCTTGAGCCTTCCTTGTAACTTCTTTGAAATTTTAGGAGGTAGTAGCTGTTCAATAGAGTATTCATCCCAGTACTCCTCTCCTTTAATTGCTTTAATGGAGTAGCTGTATGATTGCAGGTACTTGTCTCTTTTATAGTATTCAGAGACATAGTCTACGGGTTGCTTTCTACTGTCATGTATAGCAGCTATGTCTATGCCATAATAATGTATTTATATTTTATTATTTTTTAATTATTTCATTGATGACGTGTTAATTTAATTACTTTTTTTTTTCCACCTAGCAAGTTCAGTCAACACACTAACGGTCAATCCATGTTGACCGTTAAGTTTTTTAACGGAGTGATATATTATGACACTTTAATGGTTTAAATGATATGTTGTTGAGATTAGATAGCTACTAAATATTTTTTTTGTGAGATGGGTGGATAGTTTGATATAAACCCGTTTATATAGTGACAATTGCAGATTAAAAATGCTATACAAGTAAAAACTAAAGATAGAATTAGTTGGGATGTCCCAGAACCTTGAGGATTTTAATTTATACATTGTCATTTTGGGCAGTTTACTATTATTACAGCATCTTCAACCATGTTAGATATAATGGTTGACTAAAATAATATAAAATATTAGTTGACTATATATTATAGAGAATGAAAAAGTGTTTCACTCTAACGGTGTTATTTATAATCGTTGGCTATAGTTAAAAATAATATTTTATCATTATTGATAGAATGGAAGATATGAGGTGGAACATTATAAATCTAGAAATATTAATTAAAAAATAAGAAAGCGATGAGGTGGAACATTATAGCCAACCACATTCATACTATGAATATACCCAACCATCCCACATTAC
This sequence comes from Oenanthe sinensis, assembly GCA_028671895.1. Lineage (NCBI taxonomy): Eukaryota > Viridiplantae > Streptophyta > Magnoliopsida > Apiales > Apiaceae > Oenanthe > Oenanthe sinensis. The sequence continues at coordinate 15,796,009 of CM053814.1, forward strand.
GTAAAAAAAATTGCTAGGAGCACATGGTTGGAGACCATGATTATGTATATTAATTAGCTATATATATTATTACATAGGATATAGCCAAGGGTTTTATATGCATCGGAGATGCTCTTATAATTTAACTATTTAACTAGTATGGTTATGCTAGATTTTGAATTCACAAGGAGGTTTCAAACAGATGCCTGAATTGTAAAGCGTAAAAGCCAAAAAGTATTAAAAGTCACTTGTATATAATATCTAATTACTATACTAACATATTACCAGTACTTAATTATTTAATCATCCATTCATAATTAAATTATAAATAAATTTATCTAATAAGTTTTACATAATATTTGATTTTGTATATTATGAAAAAACAAGTAATTTATACACTTTTTTCAATTATTTATATATGATTATAATTAAATTAGTGCAAGGTAGTAAGGCACCTAATATTCATATCAGGTCCCACAAAAGAAAATACTTAAAAATTGAAAAATATTAAAAAACAAATGAGCAATGTGTATACTAGATTCTTCACTACAAGGTCACTACTTTTTGCAGCACGTAACTCAAATTGTTCTTAATCATCACTAACACGTAGTCATCTTAATCAAACAGCCAACCTAGATAACTGAGTCCGGTTAGCTCGAGAGATTTGATATTTAGTTTCTCAGATTCCTAGTTGAACACTTGAACCTTAGCGTGTGAGTTGGGTTTAGGGGTAACGGGTAACTATTTAATGTGAAGAACTTAGAGCGGATCCACGACAACCATTTGCTGTTTTTTTTTGAAGAACTATCTAATTTGAAGAACTTAGCAAATGACTGCCCTCGATCTGCTCCATATAATTATATAGTTATATAATAGTATTAACTATAAGATCGAGTATGTTCTAATATTGTTTAAGGCGCACATTATTAAAAAAATGCATGATCAATTTTGAATTAAATCACAATTCGTGAAATGTCATTAATGACACATTTATATACCAAAAATTATTATTCACAAAATTAACAAGAAATAAAATGTTTGGTATAATCTTAGCTGCCAAACATAATAGAGCATATGTAACATGATTGAAATCTTATTTGATTCAACTTTACAAATTGCAGGTGACAGTATCAATATACAATTATCAGCTTTTTCGACACATAGATCAGCCTGGATGGAAACTCAGCTGGACATGGCGGAACAAGGAGGTGATCTGGAAGATGTTTGGAGCAGAAGCTACTGAACAAGGAAATTGTACAGCATTTACTGGAAGTGATAAACCACACTGTTGTGAAAAGAAACCAGTAATCGTAGACCTTATGCCTGGAGCTCCTTATAATACTCAATCTGCAAATTGTTGCAAGGGAGGAGTTTTATCATCCATAACTCAAGACCCTACCAAGTATATATCTTCTTTTGATATGAGTGTTGGAGGTTCCTTCTATAATCCTTCATTGACAGGAATTCCTGACAATTTTACACTTGGCCTTCCTGGTTATTCATGCGGACAACCCATTGAGGTTGAACCTACTAAATTTTATGAGGATAACGGACGTAGAAAGACCCAAGCCATTGGTAAGAATCAAGATAGTTTAATACATTGCCATATAAACTGTTATCAAATAGATTCTCCCAGACAAAAAGTAGATATTTTTATCTAAAAGCAGTATGATACAGATATAAATATTATGGCATGTATTTTAACCACTAGTTCAGGATTCTAGTTGCTCTGCTCAGAACTGATATTTTAGTTAAATGTTAGATATTCCATTGCTGTTATAAGTTTGTCTTCTTACTATATATTGTGTTATATGGCCTTGTGCAGCTACATGGAATGTGAGTTGTTCTTATTCTCAGTTCCTTGCATCACCTACCCCGAAATGCTGTGTTTCCTTATCTGCATTCTACAACAGTACCATTGTTCCATGCCCTACATGCAGTTGTGGCTGCAGCGGACAACCTGGAATAAACTGTGTAAAGTAATTCTTTACCAATTTCTCTCTTAATCAATTTTAGTTCATGTATTAAACTTCTAAGTTCTACGGTCATATCACCGCACTGAAATTGAAATTATATATTGTTTATCATATTTGATACAATAAAAATACAGTATTTATATAAAGATTAAACTTTGAACAAACTTAGATTAAAATTCAGACACTAGCTTATTCTGCTGGCTACCCCCTGTCAGCCTATCGTACATAAAGTCCATCAAAAGAACTTGTTTTTTGAATTCTGGGCAGTCGCTTAATAGTCAAGAATAGAGCAAAGGTGTGTTATGATCTTTCTCCTACATTAATTTTGTATCATCTTTGTTTCCAGTTAAATTATATCCAATTTAACAATGAAGTTTAGAACCCTAGTTTTCCTATTAACCTTTTAACATTTCTTTCCCTTCAAATCGTCATTTGCATTTATTTATAAGATCCTTGAAATGATAGGCCTGGTGGATTGCCACCAGTATTACAACTTCCGATTGATGAAGAACCCCAGCCAGTAGTCAAGTGTACGAGACACATGTGTCCTGTAACAATCCACTGGCATGTAAAAGAAAGTTACAAGGAGTATTGGCGAGTAAAGATGACGATTACAAACCAAAACTTTGCTCGAAATTATAGTCAGTGGAATTTGGTGGTGTTACATCCCAACCTGAAGAGTGTGACACAGGTCTTCAGCTTCAACTATATGCCCCTAAATCAATATGGAAACATCAGTAAGTTTATCATAAATATTCTCCCGCACTTGGCCAATGCTAATTTAATTTGTACCTCCTTGTAAAAGTATGTTTCTTACATCTATCTTCTGCAGATGATAGTGGGGTATTTTATGGCATCAAGTACTACAACGAAATGTTACTTCAATCAGGTGAACAAGGAAATGTACAGAGTGAAATGTTATTACACAAAGATCCAGACATGTTCACATTCCGACAGGGGTGGACTTTTCCAAGAAAAATTTCCTTCAATGGTGATGAATGCGTTATGCCTCAGCCAGATGAGTATCCAAGTCTTCCCAATAGTGCACAACCTAGTTCCCATGCTACATTCTTCATTATAATGCTGCTATCATCGTTTGTTAGTGCGATTGCACTTTGATAAAAAAGCTTTACAACTTTGTAGCCTTGTTCCAGAAGGTCTGTTGTGATTTTTGTCGTAATTTATATCAACTTAATTGTAGTTCGGACTTTCTGTAAAATTAATATAAACAGTATGCAGTGATGATTATGTAGCTGTATATACTTGATTATTTCAAGCTTTTCATCAAGAGATCGAAGCAACAATCTCCCAAAACATATCATTATGCATTACAAAGGGGAATGTAATATAATTCGGTACTGAATGGAAATGATAATCGTATATCAACCTCTGCAATAAAACAAGCCATCCCAACTCTCATCAAAACTTGACCTAAAAGTCTAAAACCATCGTTGCAGTGCAGCAGGTGCAAATGTTTTACTGGACAGAAGACAAGTTACTGGTACATACAATGATTACGGTTGAAGAAAATTGAACTCAATGTTGCAACACAAGAAGAGAGTAATAACTAGATTATATAAATAAGTAAAGAACATGAACAAGGAATTTGACAAAATGTGTCATGAACTGAGGAATAAAAAAACGTTCGCAAGACAAAATAATATGGTCCATAACATAATCCTCATAAGTTTCAAATATATTGAAGTTCAAATTTGCGGGGAATAGATTCATTGGATACTTGCTAATATACAAGAGAGCATTACAAGTAGTGAATGTAATTTTTTTAGCACCGTAAAAGTTCCTTGAGATCTCAACAATGAAGAAAAAAAATTCTCGAGTTTTAACTGAGCATACAAGTGACATGAAGCTTTCATGTATTCACCTCCGGTGAACTATCTGCTGAAATCACAATTTCCAACAGGACCACCAGGTGCATGAGCTACTAAATCAACAAATTTGGCCACGTATAATATATATAAAAAGATAAGGGCCGGTCAGAAAGGGGTAAAAACTAGTGAATACAGCTGGGAAGATCTTTTCTCGAGCCAACTCAATGGAAATGACTTGGACTTTCACTGATTGGTATGAAAACATCATAGAGAAGTTCTTAGGCAAGTAAATCGCCCACCAGCAATGTATTTGTTTAGATGTGCATCGGACCAGAAACAGAATCAGGGCCAGAACCTGAGTCCTTGTGTTTCAAGGAAAGGCTTGCCAACTGAGAATCAAGGTCCCGACTTTTGGCACGCCGATGGCTCGGAGGAGGCTGTTGATGTGGTTGCTGCTGTTGCTGTTGGTACAAGGTACGCAGCCTTTCAATCTCCCTCTCCAGTACTTCATGTTCCACTGAAAACATCATAGAACATGTTAGTGTCAAAATGAATTAAGAGATACTAGAATCCTGTGATCAATTCCTATATACTATGTATATACAGAAAACTGGCCCCAGAGAAATTAAAATGTTTGCCCACAGCACTAGGAGTAACAAAACATGTTGACCAACAACTCTCGACTTGGAAGTGCCCAACACTATAGCCACATATGGAAGTGCCACACAAGCAAAGGCATGTAAAGAACTCAAATTCTCCAACTCCTCTACAAATATCATTGTCAGTCTAAGCTACTCATCAAATGAATGTCTACTAGATGGTCAAACTGAGCCCAAAGACCAACTATGTTGATGAGTAACATATCATGATTTTGGTTACAAGTTGTGTTCAGGTTGGCCAACTTACCTCATTCAACCAAAAGATAATGTTACCAGGTATGTTTATATTTATCTTACCAACTCACTCTATTAGAATTCTCTTCGTCCTACTTTTCCTGTGCATGACAGTCTTTCTTCTGTCTTATTATTTACTATAGATTTTCCCCAATTTATATTTCTTTTGTTCTACGTCTAATTGTGTCCATTTTAATAAGTATCTCAAACCAATTCATTCCTTTTTGAAGTTCTATTTAATTATAATCTCCTTTCTAGTTTCTGAAAAGGGCCAGGAGGCTCATGAAACACCTCACTGGTATAGGTTATGTGCCTTGAATTTTAATTTTTACTATGTAGCAAAATTTTAAACCATTTCTTGCAAGATGGATACAGAAATACATGAGTTGATAATTAAAAAAAGAGATGTGATTATATTAAAATGAGATTTCAAAGTGATTATCGAACACATATATGCTCAAGAATAATCTTGATTTGAATGTACTGGGATATATTTGGCACAAGATTTTGTCAAGATTCGCGATCACAGCACGGCTTTCAAATAAGAACAAATTGTTATCATAATTTTATGAAACCTAATCTTAAGTGTCCATAGTTGATTACTACCATCACATAGACAGTAAAAACCAAGCATTACAAGACTTGGACCTACATCATTAATGTAATAAGATTCTGCGACTATATCACTATATTAAAACCTTTTTCTCCAGCACAAATATATATAGTCTGATAAATGAATAGGTGATTATAAATGGATACATGATACACACACATTTCTATCAAGCTTTGACTTCTTATTCTTTGCTAATCATAATTAAAGTCCATGAGTCCACAACCATATCAAGACAATATTTTCATTTTTCAGTGTCCGAAATTTTGCAACATTTCAACAGCATAATGTTAAACTGTGAGCCAGTTATACAATATGTCAAAGATAGTACAAATGATACATTTGCATAATATTACATGTGATAGTGTGAACCAGCTACACAATACATGTGCATGACTATAAAGTTCTACAAGTTATGTGTGAAACTCGATAGGATGCTTCCAGTTTTTTGAGATTTTTAATCAATAGTTATGTCATGCTTCGTTTGAAGATTATACTGAAATAGATCTATCATATATTAATTTCCGCAGACACAAGTCCAACTCTTCTTTGGTAGTGACATGAGTTTTTCTTCGGATCAAAGATTTGGCAATAGTACCAAGGAACTAGATATCAAGTTGCTAAAATTAAAATAGATAGGTATAGATACTCACAGTACTTAATAACCTGCTCCTGGCTTAGATTCTCCAGTCGTTGCTTCAGAGCTTTGTTTTCCATACTGAGAATGAGATTTTGCTGATTAAGAAACTCAAGTTCAGCAGAAACCTCAGAGCCTTCTGCCTGTGTACATTAGCCTAAGGTCATAAGACTCATAAGAAATTTTTAATTAAAATAAATGATTTATATCAAAGTCTTTCCCACACTTGCCTGCAATGCTTGTACATTCCTTTCCAGTTCTGCTATGTATTGTAGCTTTCGTACACGGGAGCGTTGAGCAAATTGCCTGCAAGCATTTAATAACATATCATATTTTCCTCAAGCAAGGACTTGGGACGTATGCATACTACAAGAACTTAGTCGTAGATGTGCCAGTTTTACCATCTTATTTGTAGCTGATTAATGTTGAGAGCAACAATTATCAGGTGTCCATGTATGTCCTGGACAAGGGATCCAATTCTACATGAGTAAAGTGGCCCTTGTTTTCCAAACTAAAGTCAGTTTATTATATATTAGAAGTTACTGAATAATTAAACTTAAAAACTATCTAGAGAGACATGGAAAAGCTTCTTGCAACAATATAAGTATACTTCTACTGAGTAATCTTCTCCTGTACTAATAGTCGGTGTCCATTCATCAAACCAATAACTAAAATAAAGGACAGATTAGACAAGTGTCACTCTCTCATTAAGACTGTACACATGTCACATGTGTATCTCTCCTTTCATATATCTCCACTAATAAAGTGCTTATGTGGCACACTTTCATTAGATACTTATCTCTCTCCTCCTTATTTCTCACTTTCATGTCCTTCTTCAAAACTATTTGTAAAATTATTTATATTTAATCAATTTATTTTTTATGTTTCATATATATTATTCTTTTTTAAGACTTGTTATACTATTTTATTTTACAAATTATATTTGTATGCTGATTAAGAACCATATTTAATCTATTTAGAATAAAATATAAAATATATAGAAAAAAATTATGTTTAATTCAAATAATGGTTTGTTTAATCTGTGACACTAATGCACGGGATAAGAAGAATCTTTTAATCCTTTTTTCAGGTTTTTAGCAATAAAACTAGGATATTCAATTTATTCACAATCAGATTGTAGAAATTCACATAAAAAAGTAATATACATCATCTATTTTTGTGACTAAGTGCCTGAAAAATAGGAGTATAATTTAATTGATGACTAAAAAATTATGCATCACCTATTTTTGTGACTAAGTGCCTGAAACATAGGAGTACTAGATTTTTCTTAGCCTGTGCCTCAGTGGCAAAGGTTAGACAAACCGTTCAAATAATGGTAATTTAATATAATAAATAACTGTAACTAAATACATAAAAAAAATATTCTAATAATTTATATAACAAATCATATTTATTACATTTAATGATATAATCATTACTATATTCCAAATTATTTTATTTTTCAATAAATAAATATAATATAACCACTTATCTGTCCGGGAGCTAATCTAGTTTGAAATATATCAGTACTCACAGATCATGACCCAGGCATCTTGTAAACAAAAATGAAACCTAAATTATTGGCCATCCTGGACGAACCCCAGATGCATGATTCAAACTTGAAATTAAGATAATCAGATGCAGATATGGGCATCCTTTTGAAAATCCACATGCTATATGCCCTTATTATGTAGAGAGCACTACTTAATGTTATTTATATACCAAGAAAGAAGATTTTAATTTCGAAATTTAAACCTTCAAATCTTCCATGTACCTATATAATTATACCTACCATAAAATAATATTGTCATATTTAACAATATGAAAACAGCCACTATATATCACCAACTAATATAATCACTCCTTTATATGTATGTAATTACACACTATGGAAGCACATTTGGTAAGTACCAAAAACATTCAAAAAGAGGATTCGTTAATAACCTAGTAGAAAGGCTTCTTCCCACCTCTCCCATGACCAAAGTAACAATAACTAACACATTGAAAAACTATCTAACATACCAGATTAAAAAATATATAAAAAAAGGTCAAACAAACTTCATAATACTAGCCTAAATGGGAACCAACACAGTGATGAGAGTAAGACAAGACAAGACGAAGAACAAGAACGTGGAGTAAACATACTGTTTTGCACGCTTTGTGTCAGTTTCGGAAGCAGGAGTTTTAGCATAAGATAAATCCTTTCTCTCTGAAGAGGCTTTAGCATCATGTGAACCAGATTCAGCTGTGTTTAGCTTTTCAGTGGCATTAGATTGAAACTGATCAGCTTCGTGGGAAGCACATGCTGATATTGAGTTATGAGGAACAAAATTGTCCTTGGAACAAAGGTTCCCACTTGGATGTGCATTCACATATGAAGGAGAATTCCAAGACCTATTCTTGCATTTGTTGAAAGAGTTTGCCTCTGCAAAGAATGAAGCATTGTGTGCATCTTTGTAATAATCAAGGTCCTGCGATTTCCATGAATGAATCGACGTCATGTTTCTAGGTCTATACTCATCTTGAGCGCCATATTTCATGTTAGCAGCACTGGCTGCATCAGTATATGCAAAGGAGTCGCTGGATGAACGTCGATGACCTCTTCCAACTGGTGTTTCTGGCTCACTAAGAAGCTCATCCAACCAAGAAGGTTGGTCCTCTATTAGAACACTCTCAGATGAAGTGCGCTGATGGTAAGGATTTCCATCTCTAGGCTTTGGCATACCTTTTGCTCCAATAGCAGGACTAGGAACATAATCAACATATGAAGGGGTAATGCTGGGGAATGGACTTTTAGGAGGCAGTAGAGAATGCTTTCCATTGTGCATCATACTTCTGAAGCTCGATGGCCCCTTTGAATTCGCCATTTTTCCTAGCCACAGACAGTTCCTAGTAAATTATACAGAAAATGATTAAAGTGTTATACATGAAAACAATTGTATGAACTGGTAACACAAAACAAAATTTGGAAGGAAATCAAAATTCTGAAAGGAAGGAAAAGAAAAAAGAAAAAAAAAGGGTCCAAAAGGAAGATCCAATAAATCAAGAATGTGACATTTGTTACAATACCATAACATTGCAAGTATTATCTTAACTGCAACAAAAAAAACTTAGAAATCGAAGATTACGTATGTGACATATTATGTTCTTCTGTTTTCCAACCAATACCCAGCAGAGATGTATTACTGCATCACATATATTCACTAACCCCTGGGGATTATATTCCGCATATACTTATCGTCATAAAAATTCTGACCATTCCACTTGCATGTTCTATAAAAGTACTCGATCAGTACTTATATTTCTTAGAAACATATAATCACCATCTAGTACAATACATACAACAGAAATACAAAAATATGACTGAAAGACAAAATCTTTACAATCCGCAAAAAATCACTCCAAACAGCTGCTATGTGTCACTAAATCCAATATACGTCCCAAAGCATACTTACCATCTTAAAAATGATAACTTTTCCACCTACATACTTATTAAAATACTTCTAATATCAATTACCACAATCTTATATCAATTACCGCAACTGCAAAAAAATACAAGCAACTTCTCCAGATTCGAACAATAACAACTTCGAAAACTAAATAAAGCACCAACAAAAAAAAATAAGACAACATAATCACCAAAAAAAGCATAATGATCATCAGTGCATGACATAAATACAAAATTACCACAGTAAAAATTAATCTTTTGCAGTATAATAATCACTCCACTCTTAGTAACAAATCACTAAGTACTATCCAAATTACAATACAAGAAAAAAACAAATTAAATAAAAATAAAGATACATGTATATGCTCATATAAAGATTGAATTTTGAGCTGACCTTGTATATAAAATGATTGTAAAGGTGAGATCTTTGAATACAATGTGAGCTCAGTTACTCAATTCTAGGGTTTCTTCACCTATATATGTATAGATATATTGCTTTCTCTCTCTAGAATTGTAACTTGTAAGCTCTGTCTGTCTCTCTCTCTAGAATAGTATTACTTGGGTTGGATTGACAACCCAAATGGGATGTCTCTCTCTTTATTCTTTTTGTGCCTCTTTTCTATTTCTTTTACAATGTTTCTTGATTTTTCCTCATTTTATTACCTAGCTTTATACTTTCTATTTTTTTAATTAAAATATATTTCGTCGGATAGAATTTACGAGGATTGTGACGTAACTTATTGTTCATTTACCTCATTGATTTAAAATTTCATATCAAGAAAAAGAAAATGTAAAGATTAAAAAAATTGTTCATTGATAAATTTAAATTTATCAATGATTTAAATTTAGAATTTGTAGAGTTGAATTGAATGAGAATCGATGATTAAATTTAAAACAAAATGAGTAAAAGTAAGATTCATCATTTATGACTTGAAGTGATAAAAACGTGAATTATATATTAAATTTACATCATTGGGTTTTAATGAATTTATTTGTTTGTTTTATCTCGGATGTTACTGATTTTCACAGATAATTTTTTCATTATTTGTTCGGCAAATAAAAATCAATCAATTTTTAGGAAATATGAAAAATAGTAACAAGTTTCGATTAAAAAAGAAAGGAGTTAATTTGATTGTGCTTACTATTGGGCACCTTTGTTTTTTGTTGTATTTGGTTTTTATTTTTACAATACAAAAACAAATTTTCTGTTCCATTTTTTATTTACTTGGAGAGACTATCCATATGCTAAATTGCTAACTATTCGTTCATTTTGTATCTAGTCCTTCCATTGTACTATACACTAACTGAGAAATTGATTGCATGCTCTAACAAATTATGGATTACATGAAAATTTGAATAAATAAATAAATAAAATGTCTAAGCTTGTATTCATAATAATTTAGATAAATGAATTAAGAATATACAATTAATACATATCACGTTTTCAAAAATATATAAAAGGGTAAATTTGACTTTTACAAGTAAATGGAATTCCAAACACCTGCACTTTTTTCATGAAAAGCAAAGCAATGATTATTAGTCTTAACCCTCAAGCTTCTTCTTTTTATCATTAGAAGCAAAGTTCATCTATACAAAATTCATGGACTTTCAGTTCAAATTTCAATCATTTTAGAATAAATCATTGTATTATTAAAGTGTTAGCAAAATTTTGACAATTTTTTAATATTAATCATATTGATTTACAAGGTCATGACAAAAGTCCTCACCTACCTGCATTAGGTTGTAAAACAGGTATGAATTCCTGTTCAAAATGGAAGAAGAGAGACAAGAATGCCTGTATGTACAATAAACTGGAAACATAATACAAATGGCTTAGAGGTCACCAATCTGTCTGGATAAAATCATACATTAAACAAATGATAAAAGAATAATAGTTGTGCAATAAGCTTACCACACACACACAGATATATATAAAATGTTGCTTATAATTGGGTCCCAAGTCTTGATTGGCATGGACCAGTTGCTGACCTGTTGTAATATTCTCAAAAAATTGTCTATTGCTAGAGTACAAACTTACTTGAATACAGGTCCCAGGCCCAACTTGATGGTTGATTCATCAAATCCTTACTAGTAGACCAAATTATTATAGTTTAAATTATATCAAGCCACATAAAGGGAAAGTACACAAGAAAGATTACCAATTACTTAAAGAGAACAATAATAAATTATAAAAGGCCATCTCTTATGGAAATTTGATTCACTATAGCACTTTTGAAGCACATCAAGAAACTTCTGAGCCTGAAACTATTATATTTATAATAGTTACAACTATTATAAATTACTTAAAGAAAACAATAATAAATTATAATAGATGCTTCTTCCATCTATCCAACTATCCAAGAACAAGCATTTAAGTCATTACACAGGCAGAAGTCACAACTCCAACCAATGGGCCAAAATCCCCATCAGTGTGGAGTAATTGACTATCAATGTTAATTCCAAACATACCAGCTACTTGGAGTCTTAATAGGTATGGAAAATGATTTAATTATCAATGCCTACGAATTAGGATTTTAACTAGCGTTGCTATCAGCTTTAAAGTCACAGTATTTCCGCCAAGGGTGGATATATGAACAACAAAGCATGCTTTGTTTTGTATGAACATGAGTGTTAATGATTTATTCAACCAAAAAATAAATGAGTACATATGATACGGCCATACGGGTCATCAAAGTATCATTGATCCCAGAGAGACAGAGACGGATAAACTTACACATATATGCCTTGGGAAAATCTCGAGATCCTCGGCAACAATAACAGAATCTTGTTACGAGTGCATCTAAACTGCATGAAATATGCCTCCAGCAACATCTCGAGATCCTCATTATTATTGTCATTGAAATAGTTGTTGCTCACTATCATTAAGCTCCCACACCTGACAAAACCAAGTCAACAAAGATTGAGTGCAATAGCTTGAATGTTATCTGAAGCCATAGATGGGCCAAAAAACAAAACTTCTTTTATTTCAAAATCTACAGATCGGAATATCGGTTTTTGAAAATAGGGCCCAATTGCCAATTTAATATGCGGGTGAATGATGAAAAAGAATATTCAATTGATACAAATAAAATAAAATGTGTTGGGGGGATACGATATATATGTGTGTGTGTGCGCTCTCAAATGAGAACCCAACTGCGATTCCTCATATTATTTACACATTCATTAAATCTGAACCACGCATTTAACCTTATCTATATCTCCACCTACCACTTCTTCTCCCTGCTACCAGCTCCAGTGACTTTCTACCACCATCTATGGAAAGTAAACTCTCCAGCCATTGTCTTTGTCCGTGTGGTGGTGACGGTGGTGCAGGTGGTGATGTGGTGCTAAAAAGTTTGCAGCGGAGTGTTACCATGTATGGGTAACAATCAGGTGAAAACTTTTTAACGTGAGAACCGTGAAAACTTTTATTAAATTTTGCAAAACCATAATAAAAAATGTAGAAAAAAACGTGTAAAACTTTTTATTATTTTTTTCAATTTTTATTATGGTACCACAGAATTTAATAAAAGTTTTCACGGTTCTCAAGCTAAAAAGTTTGCAGCGGAGTGTTACCATGTATATAATAATTTGGTGAAACAGTTTGGCGAGTGTACAACTGTACATATACGTGTGTGTGTGTGTCAGGAATTACTAGTTTCTGAACTGTTTTAACTACTGTTTTCTGGTTTATAAAGCAGCAAATAAGAGAGAAATAGAGAGAGATGAGAGTGAGAATAGAGAGAATTCAGAGAGGTATAGAGAGAATTGAGAAGAGAGATAGCTTAGAGAGGAAAACAGCTAGAGAGAGAGTGTGGTGGAACAAGTTCCATTTTCATAATATTCAACATAATAGAAAAATACATCAGACTTCAGTACTTCTAGTCCCTCCTAACTTCCTAAGTCCTAACAATCTTCAATTGAGAAGACTCAAATACCCTTATCTATATTGCAGTACCACTACTAGTAACCATACTATTAACTACTATTCTTGAAAGAGTGTGTGTGTGTGTGTGGGTAGATATCCATCGTGACAATACGTGCATTTCAGGAGGTGAACGGGAGACTGTAGTGGTGCTATTAGACATGATACCCTATATTTTCCTTCTCTTCTGACTGCATTTGGTCCAGATTCGGGTAACTAGGACGTGGATTTAAGCGGTAAAAAGGGACAAACTCTCACAAAAAATCTGGCCCATAGTTGCAGAGCATAAAATACACAGGTCATTTTTCCGCCATACATAGATCCCATAAAGGGCTCAGATTGCCGAATTTGTATGACTTCGCTTGTTTAGTGTATATGGGCCATATCTTCGTTGACGTCACATCTAAAAGATGTTCAAATTTTTTATTATATTTTTTATATTTAAAAGATGTTCAATTTTATCACTCTCCTACAATCAAATTGTAGAAGTTTGGACATAACTTACTATGCAACTATGCAGGTACATGGATAAGGTACACTCCCAAGATTGGTGGATCCATAAGTTGACATTCATCCACTCATACTATGATTAGAACTTGTGGTAGGATACAGAAATTAGAATATCTTTACATCAGTGAAGAAATTAATTAGGGAGGTTATATTTAAGGTGTTACATCCCACATCAAATTAATAGAGTGTGTTTGAGACATTTTTAAGGACAAGTCAATAACTAATGTATACCAAATTGCTAGCTCTTTTGGCCTAACATGTGGTAGGTTGTTGAATCCAGTATACATCAAGTTGTGGGCTTATATGAATGTAGTTCCAAAATTTATAACCCTGTTAAATGACATCCGGAAATAGCTATGTAAAATTTTGGAAATCAGTTACTGAAGAAATTAATAGACAATATATAAACTATGTCGACTTCTAAAGCTGATGGATGACACTAAGACTATTTGGTTGGCCTCTATTTGTTTCAAGCCATTACTAGTAGAGGTGGCCAAACGGGCGAGTCGCCTCGCCCCGACTCGCCAGTTGAGCTCGTCTCGGACGCCTGGAACCGGGCCGGGTCACGAACCGGCTTAAGAACCGACGCCTAGAACCGGGCCGGGTCACGAACCGGCTTAAGAACCGACGCCTGGAACCGGGCCGGGTCACGAACCGGCTTAAGAACCGTGCCGAGTTAGGCTGCAAAGAACCGTGAACGGCTCGCCCCGGCTCGCGAAACCCGTAGTAAACCGCCATGTGACGGAACCGGAACGCCCGACACGGCACGGCACGCCCGCCACAAGTTCTGCTTGAATATTGGATATATATTGAAAAGTTGACTATTTATAAATTATAATTTTTAATCCAAAATTATTAAAAGTTGACTGTTTTTTTCTTTTTGAAAGCAGGGACTTTTTTTTAGTTTTACACTGCACTTATTTATAAATTATGTTTTATTTACTTTCAAATTATGTTTTATAAAACAATGTTTTAAATTACGATTTTTCCTTCCATTTTATTTAAAGTTATATAAAAAGGTAGTTTTATAAATTGTGTTTTAAATTTTTAAATGAATATTTAATATCTCAAATTTTTATTTACAAGAAAAAGTAATTTATAAGATTGTTTCATAAATCACGTAATAACACATTAGTTAAATTATTTAAAATGAAGGGAACATGCAGTTTGACTTTTGTTATGTGTGATTTCAACTTGATATTTACAAGTATATAGCAACCGGCATGCCAACTCGGCACGGACAACTCGCGCTGCTGCTGCGCCTGCACACGCGTGGTACTCGTCTGCTGCCATCTGCAGGTTACAACGGTCGGCTGCCAACTCCACAACGGTCATCTTCAACGTCTTCACAATGGTCGTCTTCAACGGCTACTTCACCACCACCTCCTATATAAACCTATTAAATCCGATTCTACAACTCACTCTACTCCAACTCAACTCTCTCTCACAGTCTCACTCTCTCTCTCTCACCGTCTCTCAGTCTCCATTTCCGGCGAGCTTCAAATATTTTCGGAGAGCTTCAAATAATTAGAAAATGGATCAAGGAAATTCACAAGATTCTAGCCAAGCAAATTCAATGCCACCACCTTCCCCCGTCGAACCCGGTAAACTTTCGAATGTTTTTATTTTTTTGTCATATTTTTAAATTATGTGAAATATTCGAATTTTTAAAGAAATTCAATTTTTTTGATTTTTTAAATATTCGTTTTGTTATGTTTTTAAAATTATTTGTAATATTCAAATTTTAAAAAAAAATCATTTTTTTTGATTTTTTAAATATTCGTTTAGTTATATTTTTAAAATTATTTGAAATATTCGAATTCGAATTTTTTGATTTTTTAAATATTCGTTTGTTATGTTAAATTATTTGTTTTATATTTTAAGTTATTCGAATTAATCCGGGTACAATTTATTTTTATAGGTTCTTCTAGTAGTACTAGACATTCGTCACACGTTTGAACTTATTTTTCGAGGCAAGCAACGGAAAATCCGAACAAATTTAAAGTTTTTTGTTTTCTTTGCATTCAAAGTAGTCGACAACAAACCCCTTTTATTCACCCTAAGGGGACCGGTACGGGTACACTTGATCGGCACTTAAAAAATCATCACGGAATAACGAAGCAAAGTCATGAAAGTGGAGAGGCACGTGGGGAATCACAACACAAATCAGTGGTTTCATGTCTCCCGGTGGAGGTATGCCTTTCTCCGAGATAGAATGATTGAAGATTTTGCTACTTATGTTACTTTAGATGAGTTACCTTTCTCCCACGGTGAGAGTCCAAATTTAGAGTACACGATGAAACATTCAATAAACCCGACATTTAGAAAAATTCCTAGGAACACACTTAAGCGTCACACACAAAGACAATATTATAGTCAACGAATAGAATTAATTAATTATTTCGGTAATTTTGATCGTATGGTTCCTTTAACTAGTGATTGTTGGACTTCGAGTTGTGGTGATCCCTTTATTTGTGTTACAGCTCATTGGATTGATGTTGACTACTTATTACAAAATTATTGCATTTGATGTTCTGGACGAGTCACACACCGGTTTTAATATCACACAAAGAATATTAGACACAATAAGAGAATTTAATTTGTTGCATAAGGTGTTTACAATATCTTTAGATAATGCTTCTGCAAATAATAAAGTCATGGACTATATTAGGCCTGATATTCCCACCACTATATTATATGATACTTTCTTGCATGTTAGATGTTGTGCTCACATAATTAATTTTCGGCTCAAAAGGGAATTGCACAAATAACGTGGTGGAAGAATCATGAGAACCAATTTCCGGTTTTAGCTAAAATTTCAAGGGACATATTAGTAGTTCATGCCTCTACAATTGCGTCTGAGTCTGCTTTTAGTGCAGGTAGAAGAGTGTCGAACGAGAAGAGATCAAGTCTTTCACCAAATGCGGTGAAGATATGTGTTTGCAAAAAGGACTGGGATCAAGCCGCAAAAAGACAAGGAAGAAAAGAATATGACTCAGACGGAGAAAAAGATCCGTGGATGATAATGGATAGTTCATCTGAATCGGGCACGTCAACTAGCGAACAACAAGATTTTGTATAAATTAAATACCGGATAAAATATTTTTATTTTGTAATTTTGAATTTTATTTGTTTGTATCTGTTTTAAATTTGTTTATTATGTACAAGCGGTTTGTTCCGTTTTTTTAGAGAGGAGTCCTCTCAAATTATTTGTAAAAATTTATAGAGGTACCGTCCTCTTTTATTTCAAAAATATTCGTATAATTTATTTCTTTAAAAAAAATAAAATAAAACCAACCAGTTAATTCGGCTAAAATGAGTTGGATAATTTACTAATCATTACTCAGACATTACTTTACTAGTCTTTATCATTGTCAAGTGTCAACGTCAGTAGTCTAACTCCCCCGCCAAAACTCGCCTCGGCCCGCCAAACCGCAACTGGCCTAACTTAAACATTGGAAGAAATTTTTTTTTAAAAAATAATCCAACCCGCCAACTCGCCTAACTCGCCGTGCTGTACCCGAGTTTAACTTTTATTGAATCGGCCCGACTCGACACGGCTCGCCTATAGCCGCGTGTCGTGCCCGAGTCACGAGGTGGCCAAACCGGCTCGCCGGCGAATCGGCACGGCTCACCACGGCCCGCTCGTTTGGCCACCTCTAATTACTAGTAGTGGTTTTTGCCTACAAGGTTATCGATGTCAATTCTTTGCAGTATGCACAACTGACACAAATCAACTTGTATGCTAATACAAGTGTATGTGACAGACGATGTGACCATGAGTTCACACAAATTATCATTCAAAAAGTACATAAAAGCTATATAACAAAAGGAAGAAGGCAATGAATAAAGTACCTGTGTACACGTAGAAACAAACAAGTATGATTGTTTTCAAACTCCTCACATTCTCAAGATTTGTGGTGCTGATGATCCTAGCCACTTTATCCGACAAAAGATAAGCATCTCTCTTGTGATCAGCCACCCTCTAGATGCCAGACCAACTCCAATGCAGTTTCTATTATAAAAAAAACTACAGTGCAATTTCCAGAGTCTAAATTCATGTGGAAAATCAACCTGAAAACCTCAAAAGCTTCGAAACAAGTAACCATTGTTCAGGTTCTGTCAAATCTTTAACATCATGTATAGCCAGCTGACCTGCGCATCCTTCCTATGAAGGCTTGATAAAGTCCAAGCCTCTGTTAATTATGGGACCACCTCTTCCGGCTCTTCGCAAAGAGGATCAAGCTACAGAACTTACTCAGCAGTAACTATAGCCATTATAATTTATAAACTTTAAACTGACAACCATCACTTTCTCAGCGGGCAATGGGAAGGGAGTCTAATTTAGAAGTGAGTACACAAACACAAATACTATGTGGTTTACTGTAAGGACCTAAGTGCAAATACACTAAGATAAGAGAGAACTATACGACAAAGTAACATAAATGCACATAGACAGACAACTGGTTTTAATTTTCTTATAGTAGAGTACATTGAGCAAACCCTAACTATAGAAGTAACTGGTCAAATGCAGCACAACTTTGTGATACCTAATTGTTAATCAGGTATGGTAACACTTAGAAGGTAACATAAGATGTTACTACACTAAATTATAATGAATTTAGCATTAGAATTAATCAACTAGTATTTCAACACCTGCCCAACTACATCCAACCCAGATTATGAATCCGTCTTTGAATGCATTGAAGAAAGGTTTGGACCTGAACAAATTTCATTCAGTACATATTTTGAAAGTGGATTATAGATAGAAGATGAAGTTATCCTAACATATAAATTCAACTATATACTTCCAATTCATACAGTTCACGAAAAAGAATTGCTACAGCTGCATTTGGAACTCAGAAACAATTACCTTTACATTTTCGGTACGAAATTTGCAAATTATACTCTATTCAAGACCTCAAATCATCACAGACCTTTTTTTTCTCTGATTTCTAATTTGACACTAAACTAGACAAACATTATAAACATACTCTGTTAACAAGCATACTAGCATATCTTGTATATTTAACATGACGATCATTTCACAAAAACCTTGACTAACATATACATTGTGGCACAGAAAACTCATAACCATATTTATTATGGCACAAGGCAAACCGAAACTAGAAAAATACCTGTGGACGCGGCGCTCGCCTATCATCCATTAGGCGACATAGGCATTCAGCTATATATAGGCATATAGGTTACATTTTATATAGACATATTGTGATTAGTTTTTATAATAATTTTATTAATGTAAGATTAGTGTCAAGTGTGCTTTTGATAACTATGCAAACTAGAGATATTGCGCTTCAAGCATGCTTTTGATAACTATGCAAACAGTGCAATTAGATAACTGTAAATGGCAATAATTTGACATCCCAGCTAAGCCTTATTAGGAGGTCTGGCCTCTGGGGGTGGTATTATCCCTTCCAGTTGAAAAAAACAAACGCCTCTGCAGTTTCACTTTCACCAACCAAGGTAAAGATATTGAAGTCAACTAGGGATATAAGAGTTTATGCTACATCAAAGATGTCAAATATATAAAATCATGATTGGGCTGGAAGACCAGGTAATACTTAGACAGGGATTGGAATAACAACTACAAATGTAAACTTAGAAACTCCATATTCACCTTATTCTCAGAAAGTTAATAATGAAGTACAATCAAAATCTGCAAGTGTCCTAAACTAATTTATAATTTAACTCGAGTTCTAACATGATCAATCATAATTTGGTTAGAATTATTAAGATAACTGATAATATTACCAATTGAAATCAGTGGACATCTAATATCCTTGGTGCTCATTCAAGTACATAATTCAAATCATTTATAATTCTAGTACACAATATTACAGACATTATTCAAGTATTGGATCGGGAGATTAATATGCAAATCGTGAGACTAAAAATCCTTGGTTCTTAATAATCTATCATTATACCTTGATTGACCATGGGAGTGGGGTTAAACGGATAACTGTGGACACTATAATTAAGCTTGAGAGAAGAATTTACAATCATAAAAAGGGTTGTTCTAAGAGAAGCAAGAAACATAGATTTCATAATAAATTTAAAAAATCATGATAGCCAATTAAAGAGCCCTAATTCTTGGATTGTGTTCCCTCATATAGTAATGCAGTTTTTAACTTTATTTGGTTATTAGATTAATTTAGTTGATAATTATATAGATCTATGAGAAGCTTTCAAATAGAAAGAAAATACTAGTTTTTATGTGAATACCAAACGATCATATTATTCTACAGGAAATCATATACTTTGATTTGATATTGATCTCAGCCCTGTGGATACGATATTCTTACTTACTCATTTGATATTTTGTACTATCAAGTTTTGGGAACATGAGTAGTTTTTGCTTTCTGACCTAAATGGCTAAATATGTGAATTATAATGCAAGTCCCATGTCTTTATATATCGTTAAATGGGATGCCAGACTCCCTCAGTCCCTCATAGAGACATAATTTCTTTACTACAAATAGAAACACATTTAATGTGATCTATTACAGAAATGAATGTGGTTTACCTACTGCTGTACAGTAACTAGTGTATATATATGGAAGTTAATGCACCATAAAACTAGGCTACTTAGATGAAGCATAATCTTATTTAATATTAATTTTGTGTACTTTTGGTTCTCTATACATCATATTGCATGTGTGTGTAATAAATATGACTACTGCTTCTATTATGAAACAATGGTAAAAGTAAAGATACAAGATCTCATACTACATTTTTGTTGGGTTCTTGAAATTATAGATATTTAATTTTTATAGTATGGAGAGGACTACAAGGCACTAACAAAATATTTGTCACATTCATATTGGTGATTTTAAATCTTCACGCACATAGGTAAACAAAAGGTCGCAGTTATGCAAGTAAGCTATCTGTAGATACCAGTTTTTAACACTGACAATAACAAGTTGTGCATGGAAAATTCTTACCTATACAGTCTGAATACAGCTATGCTGCAGAACTGAAAAGCATAAGCATTCATGGTCCCAGCGTACTCTAATCTCCCTCCCAACATGAAGCATCTTCCCCCTGATGATCTGTCCCCATTTTCCAATAAGATTGTAATAACTCCCACGGAATTTCAACTTCATTTGATACAAAACGCCAGTATCGTCATCCCGAACATTGATATCGACTTGACATGAGTTTCTCAACTGTTCCCGTGCTTGCATCGTCCAGTAAAAGAGAATATGATCATCAACAGCTTTTCCGGGCAAAGTGAGAAATGGATGATTTGTGTCCACATCAGACAAAGTTAGTGCTTTCTTAATAGGCCACTGGTCCTGTCCTTGTAGCAACACAACATTACGCTCATTTGGAACAGAAAAGTTTAAGCATCCGTTGCCCCAACGCATCTTTATCTCTTTTCCAACACCTAGTCCCTTCTGCTGTATGATCTTTTCCCATTTCCCAAATAGATTATAATAATTTCCACGCCACCTCAATATCATAACATACATATCCCCTGTATCAACATCCCGGACATTCACATTAACTTGTTCCTCACTTCTAAAAAGTTCTCGTTGTTGATGACTCCAATAAACAAGAATATGATCTTCAACTGATCTCCGTGCCAAAGGAAGAAATGGATGATTGGTATCAACCCCAGACAATGTCAGAATCTTTTTAATAGGCCAGTGGTCATGAAGTAGTGGTGGTGCAACATCTTGCAATGGTGTCACTGCCTGAACCTGCTGTTCTGGAACTGAGAAGTGTAAGCATTCATTAACCCAACGTATTTTTATCTCTCTCCCAACCTCAAGATTCTTTGCTCGAATGATACTACCCCATTTTCCAATAAGATTATAATAACTCCCACGCCACTTTAGCTTCATCAAATGAACTTCACCAGTATCCTCATCTTTAGCATTAATGTTTACTTGCTCTTTATTCATCAACATATCTTGTTCTAGCTGTGTCAAATGCACGAGTACATGATTTTCAACAGGTTGTCGAGGCAGAGTAAGGAATGGATGAGTGACATCAACATCTGATAAAGTGAGGGCCTTTGTAATAGTCCACTCATCGCGACCTTGATTAGAAACATTATGGTGTCTTGACCTCCTCATAACCAATTCTAGCAAGACTCTCGTAATGCCTTACCAAAGAATCCAAGCCCCTAACAACAGAACACAATATCAATCACGCAGAACGAAGAAAAAACAAAAACACAACCTCATCAGCTCAACTTATCTACATTTCATACTAACCTATAAACCAACTAAACAATAAAAAACGCAATCTCAACAGCTCAACTCATCTACATTCCACACTAAACTATAAACCAACCAAAACAATAAACAATCCCCTCATTCCCGCAAACTACAATAAAAAGCTAATTTAAGACAATTCAGCTCTACAATGTCAAAGACTTATTAAAGCAGTAACAAAGCTATGAAAATGGCAAGAAATCGACAAGTTCCAATCACAGTTTCGGTTAACTCCAAAAAAATAACACAGGGTGTTTTCAATTTCACTAACAATTCAACCAACTGAAAATACATAAGCAAAATATTAATCACCCAAGAACCCTAAATGTGTGCGTGTGTGTGTAAATTTAACTAAACAATTGCAAAAGCAACTCAACCCATTAAATAAAGATCTCATATTTTTTAAATACAAGTGAATATAATCAACATTTGCACCATATGAGCGACAAATAACAAAAAAATAATAATAATAATAACAACAATTAAACATTTAATTACTTGAGTTGAAGAAGAAACGTTGAAATGAATATCTGGATTGATGGGGTTTATATTATATATCGAAAAGAAGAGATACATATACAATGTGTGTGTGTATACATTGAGAATGCAAAGAAGGTGTTTGTGGAAATGTCAAAGATAGATGAGAGAAGGTCAGGAAGAAGTGTGTTTGGCTTTCTACATTTATTTATAGAGGAAAAAAAATTAAAAGCTTTGTTTAAAAAAAATTCTTATATAATTTGTTAAAAAAACATATTTTATATTCCTTTTTTTCAGAACTCATTCTTTCCAAAACTCAGTAAGACTGTTCTAGATTAAATATAAATATGAAAGTAACATATATTAAATATCATATTTCTCCGTTCTATAAATATCACATTATTTGATTTTTAAAAATTAAATTGACCTAACTGTAATAATTAAATATAAAAAAAAATATAAATTAAAAAAGATATTTAATTTACTAGTAGATATAAGTTTTAAAATATAAAAAATGTTCGATAATAAAATATATTAAAGTGCTTATGGTAGTTTAATCACAATTTTATATTTATAAAATGGAATATACATGCATCTCATACTACTATACTATGAGAGAGGTTGTCCAAATAACACGATTTCGCTCACTTTAGGGCCTTGCAAAATGCAGGTATGGGTGACAACGAAAACCGAACACACCATGTTACAAATTTATTTGTTAATAAGAGTTTCACCAATCACCGCTAACAATATAGCCTTACAAGTTTGTGCACCAACATATGTAACTTCCATAAATACCAAAACCAAAAGATCGGCAGCACAAATTATACACAGTAGGATGAAACCGGATTTTTTTTTCATCTACGAAAGATATGATTCTGCAGACCTGTCATCTCTCTTCACATATTCAACTGAAGAACCAGTAATGCCAGATAATACTTATTTCAACCATATAGTATAAATTCTAACTTATTTCTAATCTTAAGAAATCCTGCAAAGTATTAAGTGCTTGTTTGGTGACCATCCAAATACCTGGGAAGCAGATTTTAAAAAATTGTTTGGTTAACATTATTAAAATTGTTTGCTTAACATTATTAAAGGAAGTGAAAGTTAACATTACCCGTATATTATAAGAAGTTGTTTACCTAACCCCCTTGGTAACTCACACATCTTATGGGAAGTTAATTCTCACATAACAACCAAACACATTTTGCTACTTCTTATTACTTTCAACTTGCATAGTAAATATAACTTTCACAGGGAAGCCACTTCCTATTATCAACCAAACAAGCACTACCAATATGCTTAACTTCATGTACCTTACTAAACATTAAGGTTTCTTAAAATTTATCCTTTATACTAGGCATAGATGAATAATAGACAACACGAAGACTACAAATTTGCCCAACTGATATGTTCGACAATAATTTGTTCCCACCACAGAGAAAGCAAACGGTAAATATAACCAAGTAATGGCAGACTCATGAAACTTGGATCGAGCAATATAAACTAGTATTCAACCTCGAGAATCTAAAATCGTAAACACCAAAAGAGCATCGAAACCACAATCACTTTCTTCCACATACTAATTGCAATCGAGTTATGCACAAGTCACCACAGATCTTAGAGATGGTCTGGTTACCAGATTAGGTTGACCATTACACTTTGCAGATATAAAAAAATATGAAGATAATCTTATAGAAGATGGGAAGTACTAGCAAAAATTTAATATGTTCAAGAGGAGTAAGACTAGCCTAAAATAAGAAGTCTAGGGTTTTTGAAATAAGTAGGCAGTTGAGGTTTATGCCTGAAGACGTTATAACATGCCAACATCAGCTCATACAAGACCCATAGAGTTATTTAAAACAACGGGAAACTAGTTTCATGTTCAGTACCTGATTCCTCTTGGATCCAAACATCTATTTCTGCACCTGCTTCGAGTCATTCATATGCAGTCCTTGTGAAAACCTTTGATATCTCCCTGTACTGAATTAGGGATCTTTTCCTGGCCCGGGACATCTCCAGATGGACCTTGCCCAAAGCTACCAGTGGCTCCCGGCCCAAAATAGCCACCCGCACCTTGCCCATAATTTCCTGCATCTTGCCCATAGCCGCTGGCGCCTTGCCCATAATTACCAGTAGCACCTTGCCCATAATTGCCAGCAACACCTTGAGCATAACTCCCAGGAGCACCTTGACTGTAACTCCCAGGAGTACCTCGACCGTAACTGCCAGTAGCGCCTTGCCGAAAGCCTCCATTCGCTCCTTGGTCGTAATAGCCTCCAGAACCTTGCCTAAAGTTCCCGCCTTGGGCTGGGGATGGGGGCGGTGGTGGGAATGCATTGTTATTGAGGTTTCCTGATGTCACACTGGGTCCTTGAGGGTGTAAATTTTCTCTCTGACCTTGGTTGTAATTTCCCTGATTAAGAGATGTTTGATCTCTTCCATATACCTGATAATTTTCTTGTCCTCCAGAAGAATTATTCATTGGGGCAACTCTTGGAGGACTATGATTCTGCCGTGGTGGAGGAGATCCTGGTGGCCTGAAGTTCCCTGCACTCCCTTGTGTGTTACCTCGGTTCTCATATGCCGGATTTCCTTGGTTAAATTCGCCTTGTGGACGCATTGGCCGGTTAAAATCTCTATTTCGATCACCAAACCGTCCTCCTGCCCTTCCATATTGCATAGGAGGTGGTCTAGGTGTTATTATTCCATTATCGTATTTATCTCCTGCCATTTCAAAGTTCATGCAAGTAATGAATGAGTTTACATAACTAACAATTGTCAGTTGCAGTTAAAATTTTAAATTTTCAGCAAAAAGAACCAGTTACAGAAGTGTAGCACATGAACTGTTTTTATTTAATGCCGCTTAAAAATCAACAACTTGATTGCTTCATGTGCAGAGTATAGCAAGAATATGGATCCAAGCAGTTCCACTGCATCCGGAGCTGGGTCATGTTACAACACATTTTACACACACATTACATAGTGTATATCAAGAATCTTGCAGTGTCTAGAACTCTAGATATATATATATATATTTTTGAAAGAAGTAAGAAATGGAGGGGTTGATAAGGGAAGGGAGGTCATTAGCAGAAACACCAACATGGTCAGTTGCAACAGTGACTACTGTTATGGTTTTTATGTGCCTTTTGGTCCAAAGATCACTTTACAAATTTGGCAGGGTCAGTACTTACCATTATTTTCTCATGAGTTGGACATTGGTGACATTAGTAACATTGGTGTTTGTTTGTAACTTATATATTAATGTCGAATTTTTTGTTACTTTTGTTTCACTGGTTAAAGAAGACCAGGAGGAAATCTTTATTTTCTTCTGTGGAAAAGATTAAGGAAGGTCAGGGATTGTTAACTTGTCTAATAGTATACACATTTCGGTATGGTATAGTCATTATCTTATGCAAGCTTTTTGTTACTGTAATTCGAAAATACAGATATATTTGTGTTATCGGGCATTAATGAAGTGTTCTAACTGTTTGAAACTTCATAGATACAGATATAGATGCACCTATATTCATCTAAGTAAGAGTTTAGTACCAATTCAGCTTACAACTGTAAATTAGGTATTTGCAGATTTATAGCTGGAGGAAATGGGAAGTCCTGGCAAGCCTATCACCTGATTGCAGTATGCAAAGTAGGGGATCAATGAATAAAAATGTCTATTAATTATCCTTGATAAAAAGTCAACACATGTAAAGATTCGTAGCAGCACAGTTTTTTTCTGTGCTGATATAAGCATTATTGTGATTTTTGGTACCATGATATGATATCAATTAAGATACAGTGAACTGCTTAATTGTTTCCATAACTTTTTAGAACAAGGGCACATTACTACTACACCTTGTGCCAAGAAACTTCTGAATCTTTACACATTAATTGCCTTCTTCCTGCAATGACGAATTTTATGTGAAGATTCCGTCTTAAGTTACTTTCCTTTCTCCGGCAGATCTCCATAAGAAATTGATTTCCCATATACAGATGTTAATGATTCACATAACATTCATCATATATGTCGAAGATGTTTTGTTATATTGTATACGTTGCTTCTGTTTACTCTGATTCAGCACACATTTTTTAATTATTTATATAGCAAAGAAGAGTAAGGTGATGAGGCGTCAAGCAACCTTCATCTTACATCATGCAACTCATCCTTGGAGTAGGAGTCGAATTCTGATTTGGATGGTGATATGTCTTTCTACAGAATTCCTATGATTTTTTTTCTGATAAATCAATTTGCATGAACCAATAGTACACAACTCAAGTTTCAATGTTTAACTTTAATATATATTCAAAGCATAATCTATCAGTGGACTATGCATCTTAAGTTATGTATGATATTTTGTAGACAGATGCTGCATATTCTTATATCTTATGTATCTACACGTGGTCTTGCATAAAATGCTTATATGACTTGCTTGTGGTTACAGCTTTGTTTCTTCAAACAGTTCAAAAGTTCGATGCAGAAGTCGGATTACTTTGCACTGCGACTAGGTTTCATCACCGTGTGTATTTCATTTTCTCTTGTTCTTTGTTTTTTTTGCTACAAAGGAATGATTATTTTCCTTTGCATCCCCTCCCTCTTCTTCCAAACCCCTGACATTCTGGACAACACATGCTTCAGGATCAAAATAAATTTGATTAATAGTTTAGTTGATCTAGGATAGTCACATCTTTGTTGAGTATGATCTCTCTTTATTTGTTAGATAACACAGTCAATTTGATGTTTAGGTGAAACATCTGACATGTACTGCAATTTTTTTTGTCCTAAATTACTTTCATTATCTTTGTTTGCTCATTTCCAGACTCACAAGCTGCCACTATCATACAATTTCCATAATTATATCATCTGGAGCATGGAAGATGAATTTCATGGAATTGTTGGGATCAGGTACGCTCTGATTGATGACTGGGTTTTTGGTTCACATTTGGATATTGTACTTCTAGTGGTTGAAATTCACAAAGCCAATCTCTGGATGGTGGATCTAAAGTACTTTGATTTGACGAGGAAATTGGTGTGATGATTTTTTTTTAAATCTCCAATGTACAATCATTTAACTTGTCTAGGTTAATGCCAGGAATCGTTTTGCACTTCTCTATAAAATGCCTTGCATCTGCAGTTTTTAACCACTCAACTACCTTTCAGTACCTATAATATAGAACGGAACATGCAAAACATTCAAGTTTTAACATTTCAGTTCTGCCTGGCTTCTCCATAAAGTATCTTGATAACCATTATGCTCGCTGAATTCAGATCAGATTAAAATTATTAAAAAGAAAATATAGAAATGTGACTGGAATGAAGCCATAACAATTAGAGAGTGTATCAGTAGGCAATCTACTTGTGCGTAATTAGAAGAGTACAGTAGTAAACTGACGACTTTACAGTTGGCTACTTTTCTTTTCTGCGGTAATTTATCTTACCAAGAAAACCATATTAAAAATTGTACAGAATAAGGATGATATATTCCATATTAGACATGATCGTTACTTTTCCTATTGGATATACGGAACACAATTTCATTTATGATATGTAAATCACTACTGAATTATGCATGTGCTCTTTGCAGTTGGCCGCTCTGGGGTTATGCCATAATTTGTATCTTTGTAAATATACATGGTAAATTTTTTGATGCTGTTAACCTAGTTCGAAATCCATACAATTTAAGCTAAGCTCAAGTAATTCGTGTGAAACAGGTCTTAATGTGCCCTTCTACTAGAATATACTCATCGTCTGGTGGTTTGTATGTCTGAGTTATCTTTCTCTGCTTATTTTACATGTTACAGCTTGTCATGTTGGTGGGAACAAAGCTCCAGCATGTTGTCTCCTTGTTAGCACTTGAAATTGTTGAGCCAAGGGGACCTGTTGAAAATCAAATTAAGCCGCGTGATGGGCCCTTTTGGTTTGGAAAACCAGAAGTATTGTTACGCTTGATACAATTTATATCATTTCAGGTGATCATTTTTCAAGCTTACCTTTACAATGACATGATTTTTTTTCTTTTTAATATAATTTTAATCCTTGTTATATTTGATTTTGTGCAGAATGCTTTTGAGATGGCAACATTTATTTGGTCCTTAGTAAGAGAAATCCTCTCAGTGTTTTTCTTCAATTCACTCAATTAAAAAACCTACTGAGGTGTACTGTGATAGATATTTAACTAATCACAACCTTCCCCAGTAGTTTATTGTAGTCTAACATGTACACACCCATGCTTTTGATCAATAGGAATAGAGGCATGCATTTATACATGTTTAGGAGGCTAAAAATCCAAAAAGAATTAAAATACGGGCAGTACGATACATCAAAATTGCTGCAGTGTATCAAATAGGGAAAGGTCGATATTATATCACAAAGTCTGTAAATTTCATTGCATGTATCTTTCTTGAATGATGGAACTGAAACTTCTTACTTGTTGAAGCATCAGTATATATGAACTTTTTTAGTTACAGGGATATGACTTAGAAGTCAACATGTTCTTATATCCTATACCTCTATATGGTAACTTCTGAATGCCAAGTCAAGTTGTCTGTATACCTAATTTAAGATTTCTGTCCAGCAAAATTCAGGTTTTCACGATTATACTAGCTTGAATTTCGTGGTCTCTGTTAACTCATTTACCTGCTCTAAATCTTTAAAACTCCAAAGGGATGAAAGGGCTTATATTTTGACAGGCATTCAACTCATCTCACCTAAGAAAAACTCATTTGGCAGGAATATCTTTTTCTCAAACTTCGAAGAGCTGGAGATAAATTTACACAAAATCCCAATTGGCACACTTTCTACAATATATGTATATACAAAAAGAAGTCTTACTATTCTCTCACTATTGAAATTTCTCACCATTTTATGTGTAGTGGGGAATGGAACATCGAGCATGTTTTATGAAGAACCATGCAATGATTGTTGTGCGGTTAACCTCTGGGTATGTTTTTTTAATTCTTCACCTTTCATTTATATCATCTTTCTACACAGGCACACAGATTCAATCATACTTTTGTAAAGTTTAAGTTCTTTTCATACTGTTACTGAGAATCACGAAAATATTCTTCTGACCACGTACTCTTTTTCCCTGCAACATAATTACTCTCACGTAATTCATCAGACAGTGCCTGTGTGCACACTTGACTAGAAAAATTAACCAATTAGGATGATTTTTTATTACTCTGCCTATAAAAAAATTATTTCACCTTATAAAGGCAACATATATGTTCCAGACATTGTAAAGGTATCAGTGATTGAGTCATTGAGACAATTTACGGGTAAAAAGAGTTCGATCCGGCATGAACTTGGAAAACTATATATCTGCATCTACAAGGATCGAGGAAGAAACTTGGTCACTTGTAGTAGGATTGTACAAGGAGTATTAGGTACAAAACTATTGTGGCCTACAACCGTAAATGAATTCTTTGCTTCACAGGAATGAGCAAAATGCATTTTGGATGGAACAAGTTTGCGACCGTAGAAAGAAATCATAATCTAAACTATTGAACACTAGATTTTCCTCAGGCAGTGCATACTAGCACAAACACACACAAGTTTTTCAAATTAGCTGGAAAATATTTAGATGCACAAAGCACCTGAAATTTGATGGTCTATAATAACACTTTGGCCAAAATTAGCTTCATTTTTTGCATCGAGTACCGAGTCGATCCTTATAAAAAAAAATTAAAAACGAAAAGCAAAACAAATTGAATAAAATTATTGAATCTTAAGCTAAACTTTTAGTTACTCATGGAACATTGTGAAATATAATTTGTTAACTTGAATTCTTATTCGTTTTTGCAGGGTGGTAGTACAGTTCTGGTGTAGCTATAGCACTGTGCCTTTAAACATTATAATCACACAGGTACAATTTTATATATATCGATCCCTTTAAATTCATAATATGAAAGTCGAGAAATTCTCTGTCATGTCATTGACTCATTTCTTGTGATTTTACTTGTCTTCTGCATTAGGAATTAAGGATTGTTTAAAAGATAAATTATTTTCATGGATTGCGGTTATTTTCATGGATTGTTCTATACGTTTGATTTCCTAGAAAGGCTATGTGCTATGAAAATCGTAATCCTATTTACTCCGATCCTTCACAAATCCAGATGGGCTCTCGCTGCAAGAAAGCATTGATTGCTGAGAATGTCAGAGACTCACTCCACAGTTGGTGCAAAAGAGTGAAGGAAAGGTCCATGTACAATGCAGTAAACTCGATTACCACAAGGTCTACCTGTTCTCTTGGATCAACAATAAATGAAGGTGATGAAATAATAACTGTGGCATCGGGTACTATATCACCATGTCCTTCTACAGGTTCATTAAATAATTTGGTTGATGATACAATGATGAATGATCTGCCGGATGCACCAAACATTGACAATTCAGATCATTCCAGACATGAACTCTCATTTCAAGTATCAGAGTATGCATCATATGGGTTTAACTATGAGAATGAGATACAAGACAATGTGGATGATGAAGAGGGGAAAGTTGAGACTCTATTTGACTTACTTAGAAAGACATGAATAAGCAGTTATTTTTTATATCTATGCTTCTAGATTCTGGAACTTTCAAAATCTGAGAGATTCAACTGTGATTATAACATGAAAGTACTTGAAGTTCCAACTATCATGTATAATTTGAATCACATACATCTAAATCAAACACTTTCAGTGTATCATGTTCATAGAGCATAGTCTGGCAGAAAATAAGATAGTAAGATGTACGCAGCAGTCTGCGCTATAAAAGTAAAACAGTGACAGTACATACATAAGACAAGCAAATAAATTAGCAGAATGCAAACAATGATGATTAATTAATTTCAAAATGAAGTCAACAATGTAGCCTTAAGGAAATTAAATAGGATGGAATAATATATATCTAAAAAAGATCCTCCTCCCTGTGGGTCTGAATTGTTACATCAGAGGAAGGATAGGCCACACAAGTGAGAACATAACCGTCTCCCATTTGATCATCATCAAGAAAGCTCTGGTCTGATTGATCCACCGAGCCTGAAACAACTTTTCCAGTACAACTGGAGCATGACCCTGCTCGACAAGAGAAGGGAAGATCTATTCCTGTCTCTTCAGCATGGTCAAGAATGTAAACATCATCTGGACACTCAAATTCATGCTCACCTGTGGGTGTTATCAACTTCACTTTGTAAGAAGCCATGCAAGTCACCCGGCCACGGCCAGATGACTTCAGCCCGAAAAGAGATCGCCCCGTGTTGGCTTGGAGACTGGTTGCAACAGGTTGATGGTGGTTAAGGAAGGTGGTGCTGAGAATTGTGGTGGAGAGAGTTGTTAATGCAGCCATGTTAAAAGGGAGTTTTGGGAGAATGAATGGAAGTTGATAAGGAGGATATATTTGAATGGAGAGAGAGTGTGGAAATAGTGTTGCTCAGAGAGAATCTTATCCTATCTTTCTTATGTGCATGTAATTAGCTGGTCTGAAAACTTGAAGCTTGCATTTTTATTTTTATTATTTTTATCTTTCTAAGTAGGATTTTGACATGAGCCCTACTCTCATACTCACTCGCACAGTCACAGGTTTCTCCACCGCTGAAACTTTTAACCTCTTGTTCAGGGATACTACATCCTCAATAATATTCTATGAAAAATGAACAACAAAATGAAAGCTTTTCTCTCCATTTTTCGAGTCCTTGGATGGAATTGAAAAACAAATTTGAAACACGATAATGCGAACAAGTAAATATGTGTGACAGAAGAAAAATGGCCCCGTGCCACAATTTGGAGATGAAACGCCCAAAATGGCACGAACCGTAAAAATGGTCCCAAATGGCACTCCAAAACGAGGTTTCGCATCACGTTTACTCAAAACGCAAGATGAAGTAGTGTTTAAGGGCAAAACGCAAAATGAAATGGTGTTTTAGGGAAAAATGCTACTTTAAATTATGTTATGCACGGGACTTTTTTTTTAATATTTCCAAAATGCTACACGAAGTGGCGTTTTTAGAGTATTCTCGAAATGCTACATGAAGCCTCGTTTTGAAGTGTCATTTGAAGTCATTTCTCCGGTTTGTGCCATTTTGGGCATTTTGTCTCAATAATGTGTCATATAGGACCAACACCCATAATAGAACTTGTTTTAAGTAAAGGATTTGAAGACTTGGCATCAATCCCAGTAATAATTTTGGTGTTGTCAATCTTGAACGATATAGATATAATATATAATTGTTGTATACATTAAACAATACAGAATACATGATACACATATGAATGAATACAATTCATATACATAATAGTTAATCCATATAATAAAGTATAACAATAAAATCATGCAATTACAGAATTAACTATAATTAAGGAGAAGGGTTTAAGAAAACAAACAGAGATTGGATTTAATTACGGATCTATAAGCATTCCTAGATTCCGTAGTTGCATAGTTATGAATCTCATAATTTAAATTTATACACAAGATAACATTGGACACAACCATCGTCCATTATCTATCCAAATTCTCTCAATTGTTTTGGATATTCATTTAATTTTATAAGTATTGGTATCAAGACATCTTCAAGATACTCCCACATTACAAATATTTCTAAGAATGTTTCACTACATTCTTGAATTCATAGAAAATTTAATAATTTTTTTTCAAGATACCCCCACACTCTTAGTATTTCTAAAATATTTCAGTACATTTTAGAATACATAGGAAATTCTATTATTTCCTTTCATGGTATCTTATTTTAGAATAATTAGTCATTAGGTGACTAAAATTCTCATATTCAGTGATAGTCTGAATTAATCAATTTTACTTTCGCATCTTCCCTAGATTGTGATTCAAATCTACAAATACTTCATTTTACTAATGCGAGTAATTTGTAATATCCATTATGAATACATCTATCACTACAAGAGTAATTCTTTACCATCTCAATTATCGAATTAAGTTGATTTTCAAAGTCGAGTTTATAGAGTTTAAATTTCTCTATATAGCGTCATCCTTACTCTTTAATGAGTACACGTAATAAATGTATTATTGTCATTCTAGAAAGTAATCACAATTTGTTACTACCTCTCGTTAGAGCAGGTTTCATCATCATTCATTAATAACCTCACAGGATTTTAACGTAATCACGTTGAACAATATTTAATTGTTCTTATCATTAAAATTCAACCATTGAATTTCTCAGAAATTTCAATATGGTTCACAAGAACCAAAATTTCAATACATCATGCAAACTGGTATGCATGAAGGAACATAAGCCTTCAATAATCCACATTTAGTGATTCTCAATCAACTGATGCATTAGGATTAACAACATTTTGGATTTCTCCAAATTTTCAGCATACAGAGCTGATAACAATATTATCGTATAAGGTATCACATGGACTACCATAATAGGCTCGTGTGTCACTGCCGCACGAGAAATAATAGCTTTAATGGATGAACGAATCCAACCAGAAAATTATAAGTCTCATGTCAACCCCATAACCAGTACGCATAACGTACACTGTCCGTTGGGTTTTTAACGTTATCAATATCCATAAAAAATTTAGTTCAAGTGAACTCATTCTCACATATTCCAATAACCAAAATAACTAACTAAACAATTAGCATAATTAGAAGGTTATAATAATCACATAAGGTGTCCAGGTCAATATGTCTCTGAATCAATCAACCAACATGAAAGCTCATGGTTAACCAACTAATGAAGTCAAGATAAATCATACAAAAATCACATATAAATTTCATACTTGCACAACATACACATAGAACACCACATACATATTTATGAAAAATTAATTACACTCCCATGACATATATATCATGACTTTTAATAAGCCATATCCACAAAATTTGCCAAATCTCATCACTTATATTGTTTATCCAATATTCATAGACATTAATAAAATTAGAAAATAAACTATTAACATCTTATCACCGAAACAATAT
Organism: Oenanthe sinensis; assembly: GCA_028671895.1. Classification (NCBI taxonomy): domain Eukaryota; kingdom Viridiplantae; phylum Streptophyta; class Magnoliopsida; order Apiales; family Apiaceae; genus Oenanthe; species Oenanthe sinensis. The sequence continues at coordinate 15,830,471 of CM053814.1, forward strand.
CTATTTCCAATCTCAAAATTTTATCATTGCATATTAAACTTATATATGCACAAATGATATGTCATAATCCTCAATTAATAGATAATAAATTATCAAGGTCTTCACCATGGGACAAAGAATGGATGACATATTATATGACATCAGTTGAATATACCACATAAATCAATAATCAATTTATAAATCAAGAGATGTATTGTCATGTAAGCCATTGAATATGAGTGCACCAACTTCCCACAATTAAATAATGGTCACACTAAAATATATAAACATAATTGATTTCCATCTATCTCAGTTTTTCAAAACAAATCAACATGGCGTACATATAAACATGTATAGACATTTATAATAGCTAAAAGTGCATCATCTCTATATCTCAAAGACTTATCAATGTCATAAAATAAAATTAATAATCATGTACACCATATTTTATGACGTAAAGGGTGCAAATAGACCATAAATATTCTGTAGATTTAATCATACATCGATATGAAGATAACCCACAAAAAGTAATTATAGATTTTTTCATGTTCTTGGAATCAAGAGATAAATCAGATAATAATCATGATGCAGTACAAGTTTGACATAAGAAACCGTTTTAAAATTGTTGTCAATCTTGTACGATATAGATATAATATATAATTATTGTATACATGAAACAATACATAATACACGACACACATATGAATGGATATAATAGTTAATCCATATAATAAAGCATAACAATGAAATCATGCAATTACATAATTAAGTATAATTAAGAAGAAGGGTTTAAGAAAAGATTGGATTTAAGTTTTTCCAACATTTGGTTGAAACCCTTATCTTGGCATCACTTCCTGGAAAACTAAAACGAAATAAATTTAACTAGAAAATCTCACAGGACCGAATCTGCGGTGAATACATTCATGAATCTTGTGTAGATATATAACAAAAGTTCAGTTCTGCAGAAACACAAACTTGCGCTCATCTATATTATAGTGGCGCCTACTAAAGATTGGTTATATTTTGGTGTAAAGCAGGGATTATATCAGTTCAGGGAGCTAAAAGTCTTGAATATAACGACGACCACCAAATATACAATCAATTTAGAGCCTGCTTGGCTGTTTGGCTACAGTTATCCTCAACAAATAATTGTCTGAAACACTTATTTCTCCAGAATAAGCTCCAAAACGGGTTAAATATGAAGAGAGTTAACAAAATCTATATTAAAAAAATCGACAAGAAGGGATTATTACTCTAAATTGAATCAAACATAAACAATTGAATAGGAAGATTATATGTTATTCATTTCATATATATAATCTCAGTACCAGAATTAAACATAACAATTTAACTCTCCATCATTAAAAATGAAATACATGACTCGAACCAAACAAAACATACATGATAGAGTATTCAATTATAGCTTGAAACTAAATTAAACAATCTCCTCCTCCTTGTGAGTCTCAATTGTTACATCAGAAGTAGGGTACGCATGACAAGTAAGAACATATCCAGCATCCATTTGTTCATCATCAAGGAAACTCTGATCACTTTGATCAACTGAGCCTGACACCACTTTCCCTGCACAAGAAGAGCAAGAACCAGCCCTGCATGAGTATGGAATATCAATTCCTTCTTCTTCAGCCTGGTCGAGAACGTATACATCATCGTCGCAGTTAAACTCTACTTCACCTTCTGGTGTTATCAGCTTCACTTTGTATGTTGCCATGCAAGTAACACGCCCTCCTCTCATGTTGTTGGATTTGAGTCCGAAAAGTGCTTGGCCTACGTTAGTCCGGAGACTTGTGGCCACTGGCTGTTGGCGACGGAGGAAGGAGGTGCTCACCATGGTGCCTGAAAGTGTGGCTGCCATTATGATGATTATGGTTGTTTGGAGAGAAGAGTATTGGGAGTTTAGTAGTTTGAGCTTTGAGTGATGATTTATTATAGATGATGAGAGGCTTGTGGAAATGGTGTGGTGAGAGCAAACCCTATCCTCCACATGGCAATTTGGTATGCTTCTTTTATCATGTATCCTTATCAACAAAAGGAGAGGTTCACAGGATTCCACTTCTTTTTTGTTTTACTCTTCGGTTTTAAATTCAGCCTTACAATTAACTCCCATTCCTGACCTTTGTTTTTGGTCATGAAAGGCTGATGAGATCGTATAATAATAATGTACAGGATGCGTTAGGAAAGCCCAACATACTGTAACTGTTTTGAAAAATGCCGCCAAATTTTATTTTCAACGCATCACACTTTGTTGGATACATAAATCTTTACCACTTTAAGAACAATGTGTTAATAGTTTCTACGCTTGCAAACGAGCAGCTCATGTTGCACGACGTGCAATACGTCCCAACTTTCTTTTTAAGTCTCACACACAAACAAGTCTACATGTTCAACTAAGAATTTTCTGAGTCGTGGCATTTTGAATCAGATCTTCGCAACTTCATATCATTCAAACTCCATAATCATTATATAACATTTGCTTATGTTTGTTTTTTCTCAATATTAATGGTATTCTCATTTAAAACTGTTGGTTACACATTGAAAATCGAGTTGCCCGAGCAGTAGCAAAGGTGTTGCAAACAAGTTCGATTCTCACCTCCCCACCTTCCACTATACTCCAAAAAAATTTATCAACTATCCAAAGACAAATGTTGTATAAGAATATATCATTTGATTAAATAATAGAAACATCACATGTAGGTTTTATGTAGGCTTTCCATTCACCTTTTCTGTTTTCTTGAACTCTGCCAAATCAGACTTTTCAAACAAAACTTATTGTCACAACCTCGAACTGTAGAAGGGAGGGCCAAAATAGTTGTTCATATTGTAAGGTAATAATACTTGAGCCTACGAGATAAATATTGCCAAATGTTAAACATTGCAACACACATAACCCTCAACTACAAACCTATTAGATATGCTGAAATGAAAAGAGACAACATTTAAATCAATATACTGGAAAACATATTTAAAAAATAACTGTCTCCTCAAAATTCAATTCTCAAACAGTATTACAGCACAAACGAGCAACTAATGTCTAATAGTAGAACTGGAAACGGAACCCGAATAAGAAATTATGCCAGGAGCAGTGCCAATGAAGGGTTACCTTTTGAGGGAAGTAAATAACTACAATTATGAGTCTACATCATATTAACTTTTCAGATTATAAAACAATTTTTGAAATCTAATTTAAGTAAGAAGGCTTACTTCTACTGCCCAGAAAAAGGTACAAAAGGATTTTCAGATTCTGAAGATTAATCTTCCTGGGTCGATGTGGTCTTTACTTCTGTGTATGACTGCTGGTTCCCAATACAAAGACAAAATGCTTCCATTTTGTTCCGGGACTCCTAATGAGCATGAGGAAGCACACTTGTTTTTCGTGGATACAACTAATCACACTTTATATTCCGGTAAATCCTCCTCACAAAAAGATTAGAACCCAAATAACCAACAGCACCTGGACGTAAAGTGAGACATAATACCAGAGTTAATCAGAGGCACAAATATAGAACAAGCAGAGTAGGAAAGTTTTGATTACTTTGGTAGACCTACTGCTGCACAAAATCATTAAGGTGTGTTGAAAAATTAAACAGCAAACACTGAATTAACGAGAAACAGGGTGATTGATCAAAACCCCATACAAAAATATGGCTGTAAGCTGTTCCATGCATTATTATAATTTAGTAACCAAGAGTACATTAATATAAGTTAATGTAAGTTCTAACTTAAGTTAATATCATAGCAGTTTTAATATTATGTCTTCCTGCACAATATCACACTGTAAGACTGTAAGTATCTAGATTCCTTCCTGCATAATATCACACAGTCTTAAGTATCTAAATTTCAGGCAGATCTTGTGAATCCTACACCTCTTGTCCTAGTAGCCTTTATGTCCCTAAAGGTAATACATTACTACACCCTAGATGGCCGGCACCATCATATTATTCTAGTGTTAACTTGCTAGAATATTACTTAAATACAAATGAATCTTAAACAAGCAAGAACCTAGTACCTAAGATTTGAGTTTGAAAGTCTTTAGAATAAAAATCATATACTCCATTAAAATAACCAATTGACATATCCATTACCAATAATTTTAAATATTAATATACAGGGAAACATCCAGAAAGTAATACGCACCGCAAAGGATTCCTAAGCCAAGGCCGAACATCAGTGTATACCCAAAATAGAAGCTGGTTTGGAAGAAACCTGACATCTTGGTTTTTACATAGAAATAATATACTGCATAGAAGTACACATAAACAGCTGTTGACGCAGCCGAAAAGAACGAGGTCCACTGCCAGTGATAATTCTCGGCATTTAACAAGAAATAGGTGCCCACTATTGTTACACATACAGTAACAATAATGAGGATCAGAAAAACCAGCAGCATAAAACCATATACATAATACACCTGCCGATAACCAAAAAGAAAGCAAATATTATTAAACATACATTCATAGTCTTTCCTTGATCAAAAACAGTTGTGCGCCCTGTATGTGGAATTTACATTTTACCAGCACTAAGCATTCACATAAACTTCCCGAAAAGGAAAGTAACTACTGGATTACAATGTGATTCCTAGTACTTGGATTTTCTAATGATCGCATTAAGTGGCTGGTAAAGTAAATGAAGAGGCTTCGATTATTTTAAGACAAGTAGCATTATAGGTTTTACGTACATTACATACATTAATAAATGAAATAGAGTATGCAAGTGCAAGAATGGATACTGAGGGGACATGTTTCAGAATGAACTAAAGAGTCAGATGATAATATACTGGTTATTTCATTCTGGTACACTCCATCTTTTTCCTAAGCTTTGAATCCCATTTAATCTTATCCTTCTTGTTATAAGTGATTATTATTTATATTTTTGAATTATAAATAGACCTTCATAATTGTGGGTAGATGGGTGTTCTATAGAATGTAATACAGCAATTACTGCACTACTAGATAATCCATTTGACTGCTATGTTCTATAATATGTTTGGATAAAAGCAATGCAAATGTAAAATTTCTGAAATCTACTCTTTCCTATATGAACTAAGCAACCATACAACTTCCAGATTATACATTTTATGCTGCCAGGCAGATCCAGAGCAACTTCAACCCAGAAAAGCTTAAATTAACTTCCAATGATATGTTGACAAGACCAGGACAGATGATGTATCTTTAGCATGAATTAACTTTGTCAAGTAATAACGTAAGCAGTTGATACACAAAGAAAACATGGATTGTAAGTTAAACACTTTTTCTTTAGCGTCCAACAAAAACTTGAAATTTCATACTAAAGACATTATGGCAATTCTTATAAAGCTTCCAATCAGAACTAGAAGGTAGTCAATATAATACAAAATTAAGTTTTTTTTTTTAATAACAAAACATTTAAATAAGCATACCTTGTAGTTCCAAAAAGATGTGAAGACGAAGTACATCTCAATGAAAATGCTACCAAAGGGTAGTAAACCTCCCATTATCGAAACAACTGAAGGTGTGAGGTACCACTTCTTCTCAGGAATCGGACGAGGAATGGTCTTCACACGACATGGATTGTTTGGAGTACCACTCCAATTTCTTCCAAAAACTGTACCAAGAAGAGCCAGTGGGAAGGAGATAAAACTCCAAATGACAAAAACAACCACCATTGTGCCGAATGGAATAGCTGCTAGAGACCCGTAAAATATAGCAATGGTGTTCAGGACAAAGCCAATTCCAAAGCACAGAAATGGAAATAGTGAAGCTGTCAGGATCATCGACTTTATCCATTTTTTCCCTATCCAAGATTGAGGAGTCAGGATATTTTTTATGACGGAAGAAAATATAAGAAAAAGACTACATCATTGCATACCGCCCATGCGTGAATACATCCCGCCACTGACATAGCCCGATATAATTGATGTGAAGGCATAGCATATTATAAAGGTTGTGACAATTGCTCCTCTCCTGGTACAAATGAAATCTATACTAGTCAGTTATGATCCGATGCAAAGAAAGTTGGCAAGAAGTTCGGGATACATGACATGTCAGTTCAACAAATATTCGAATCCTTCTAGATTAAATATATGAGTTGAAACAAAAGAAATTTTAAAGCTAGAAAAAGTTATGCCTTCACTAGAAATATCTGATCTTTCACTAGAAATTTTAAAGCTAGAAATATTTGTTTTAACTGACATATATTAAATATATATATATATATATATATATATATAATCTAGAAGGTCAAATTTTATACACACGTTCATCTGGGGAAAAAAGCTTTTTAAACAAAACTTAACACGAGAGAACATAACAAACAATATAAAGTGTGAACTTGTGTATAAAAAAGAGAATAAGAGAAGTTGGGAACAAACACATTTAAAACTAGAAAAGTGCATATTCAAAATCCACACATACAACTAACTTTCCATCATGAATGAATTAGCTAAACAATCCTTTCGCTACACATGATAATTATCTTGACCCAATAAATGACCATTATATGCTAAATATTAAGTAATATTACTAGAATATTAGTCTAGCATACCCGATATACAAAGTCCCAACCATTGCAACCACGATTACAAGAAGAATTAATAATGCCAACTGAGCTCCTGTACCAACAACCGCTGAAAGTATTACCAAATGACGAGGAGGCCTAAAAACATCTCCATGAACAAGCTTCCATCCAGATTCTTCATTAACATCTCTTTCCTAGAGATGTATTTCTTAAAATTGAGTACGAAAAAAAATTAAAAAAAGTTTGTCACTTCTCAAATGTGTACTTACCAGAGATTCCAGATCATCATCTTCCCGAGCATATTTAGCATAATCATTTCTGAGTGTGCGCATTAATATCATTGAAACCAGACCAGTGAGGAAGATAACCATCATAAAGGAATTGAAAATAGAGAACCAATGAATCTGCATGACACAAAATGCATGTACAACAAATGCAGTTAGAGAGGAATTAGCAAAGACATAAAGTCCTTCATAAAACAACACCTAGCCAACGTTTTTTTTTACTGAAATGATGCCACAAATCTTGTAAAGTTTCAGTCCTAAAAAATTGGCATCTTTGCAAAATGTTATAGTTCAACTAGCGGTACACGTGGATAATTATTTAAAAGCACAACGCAAAATAAAGTCAGTACTCTAGAAGTCCAGATATATTTACTAGGTCAGGAATCACCTGATGCTCAAAAAAAGGGTAGTCCAGGTAAACATCAAAACGGTGAGCAAAAGTGATATTAGTGGGGTCCCATTTAACAGAATATGTCATGTCCAATATTCTCCCAGATTCCAGTGGTTTTGGGTTTTCTTGAGTGAGGTTAACATGAATAATCTGCAAGAAATGGTAACAATGACTTAGAAAGTTAACAGATACCAGAGGCTGCAAAACTTTACGAGTTCAATGCTACATACCTGATCTTTATTGTACTGCACAATGATATTCTTATGTGTGTAAACCACATGCTTGTTATCACTGTTCCTATCAGGATGCAGCTCCCCCACAAAACCTATTTGATTGGAGAAACTAAACATTAGTGGGTAATATTACAGACCAAGTTCAAAAAACAGATACGGGACAAAGCGTTTCAAAGACGCATACCCCATAGTGGCAGATCATCTGAGCTTGTATTCATCACATCACAGGGACAGAAGATGACAAAAGAGATTAAAATAGTAAGTAAATGGATAACTGAACAAGTTAGAGACGCAAGTAAAAAAAATCTAGTCTTGTAATAAACCAGAAAAGTACATTGATCATTAAAAAAATTAATAATTTCTGGTCATACATGCTGCTAAGGTACTATGTAGTTTATAAAGAACACGGAAATATAGTCACTATACATAAGTAGTACAGTGATGGTCAAAAAAACATTTAAATACCACACAAACATACACCAATATTCTTCTTAACTCTGTCATAGAAAAGCATTTTCCTATTAAATTACAGTGAGCTATGGTATTTCAACTTTCCTAGTTCAAATTGTAATATACAGTATATACATTCAACAAATATCTGAATACACCAATACAAGGAAAAGTATCTTCATCTACAAAAGTTTTTATATTAACATTAGATTGTGTGGGTGGTTAAAATTATTATAGCATTCCTATTAACTTTTAATTTGGTTGTCAAGTATAACCTGACATCACTTTCAGGAAATAAATCTCACAGATGATGTTGAAACGGTTGTGGTACTCGGAACAAAAATTATGTGCTAATTTATATTTGATAAAGGATCTGTCTTGCCGATCTCAAAAAAGCTATTATTTAAGCTTGGAACAATACAATACAACATGATAGAAATCTCATTGACTACAATATTTTCTTACACACACATAGACTGAGAATGAGAGCAAGAAGATAAGTTATAACATCGGTTCTAGTCGAATATAATAACCTTAAAAAAATATGGAAGGGAAACAATGGAGCCTTAAAATAGCCAGAGACAAAAAAAAAAAAAAGAAGTTATTTTAACAGTGTTATTAAAAATTTAGCCTCGCTTTTAAGTAACAGTTTGACCTTACTCTCAGATATAAATTTCACGCTGCATTGCAGATTGCTAGTTAAAAACATGTGCTGTATCTACTATTTCCAATTTTCCACACACAAGTACATAACTGTGTTTTGACCTTTGAGCAATTCACAAATTACAAAATAGATATTTTCAAGTAGCTTCTCATTTGATATGCTAAATCTACTTTTTGCTTCATAAGAAAATTCTGAAAACTTGAGAACGAACCATGCAAGTTCATAGTAAGTATAACACTAGCAATTGCACTAAAGGCAAACATAACATACCCATGAAAAATTCAAACCAATAGCTATTTTCTATAGCTTCCTTAAAATGTTTAACCTTATCTTCATCAAGTTCAAGTTCACAAATAGTTCCCTTGTTCACATTTTCTGCAAAACAAAATAAAATAAATAAACATACTTTTACATGACCTCACCATAATAGATTCTTAGAAGTATAACTACGTATACTTACTCTGGTACTTTATGTCTATTTGGCTATTAATCAATTCATTTCCACCCAAAACCTCACCCAGGCCACCCCACTTGTGACCAGCTTCACCAGGTGGATGGCAAAATGGAAGAGTGTAATAGTTGTATGTCTCCTGTGGATTATTATAAGGCCCGACTTTGTTTACCCATAATGTCACGGGGTCATCTGTTTGATACTGCAAAGGGGAAAAAACAGGGAAACAATTAAAAGTTGCCCATTAAATGAAATAAAAAAAAGGACATATAAGTTAAGCAACAGCCTTGAAAAGGATACAGGCAAGGGCGAAAAAAATACATATCTAAAAACAATAGTTTTGCTAGAGACTATCATGAAAACAATAGTTTCATAATTATATGAATTTTCATCTAAAATCATTGAAAAGAATTTTCATCTACTAAATCAGATTAGTCCAAGCAGCACTTCGGCAAACAATGAGATTGTGTGGGCACATTTTAGAACTGTTGCCTTTTACAAAACAATAATTCTAAACATATACTTTTGAAAACCTTAACACTGTTATAACAAGAACAATCAACTCTGAAAAATAATAGATCATTTACAATAGTTAATATAAATTCGCTATTCTTAATTATCTAACTTGAAGGTATGTAATTATGTATTGCATAAAAGAATAGAGAATTATCTTCATTGTTCGATTTAGTAAAAACATTTAACGAAAAGAATCATAAAAATTACTGTAACTTAATACAAGAGAGAGGCAACTGATATTGCCGTTCAGAAACATGTTTACATTTAGCCACATTTAAGAGTTAAGACATTAAGGAAGAGATATGCACAGTAAAATAACTAATCAATATGATTAAGTAAATCTAAGCTACATATATTAATGTAACGTTTGATGTATTTACATTGATAATAAGATTGACTTATCAAGTAATTTGAAAGAGACGTCTAAACTAATCGAAATGTAATGAACTTAGTAGCAATATATGAACTTACAGATTTTAAGTAGTAAACAGAGAAATCAAACTAGACCATTACCGAATCTGGTATGATTTAGTTTATTTTTTACGAAAATAATTGACTACATGAGCATGTGGCACATTTCTTAGATTTGATTTTTTTTAAGTAATCAAATCATATTTTTTGTTCAGTTTTTAGTTTCAATTTATAAAATTAATTAGGTTCCGTGTATCAGAAATTTGAGTAAACTATGAACCAAACACGGAGTAGTTGGGTTCACTTTTCAACCATAGATGAAAAATGCAAGGTGAAGCTAGGAAAGAAAGTATATCTTTCTTGGCTACCTGAGTTCTTTCAGACGAGTAGACAAAAGTAGACACTTATCTAAATCACCACCAAAAAACAAATAGACTTCTAAAACTAAACAAACATTTTTGAAATTTGATAAACATAGCTGGTATTTGTTCAAAGGTTCTACCTCCAATTTCTCAATTTCTCAACATCCATAACTCAGATATCTACATACAACCTGAATATTTATCATCCATGTAATTGAAACTTGTAGCATTTGTCCACATATTCTCCCCTCCAATTCCTAGAACATTCCAACTTCATACTTCTAAATACAACCCAAAAACACATCTGTAACTATCCCCTTACCTCTTACATTTTATCACTAAATTACTAAATCATTACAAATCAACACTACCATCACAATTCAACACCTTATATGCACCCTAAATATTTGATTCAACATAACGTCCTAAAAAACATACTGAAAACTAAACCCACCAAAATCATTACACTTTCCACCACAATTATTAAAACTCTCCACAATCTTCAAACAAGATCAGTAAAACTCTCAGATAATAACCACATTTCACCAGTCAATGCCTGATTCCAACACTTACTAAAAGATACATATATCATCTTTAGCATGTAAACGTATATGCACATTTACACACACACACAGAGAACATGGCTAGCATTAGGAGTGAAGTAGAGACCTATACATATCTCTCTCTCTCTCTCTCTCTCTATATATATATATATATATATATTTCTAAAAGATTTATTCTTCAAACAATGATTAGTAAAAACTCTCAGAAAATAACCAGATTACGCCAATTTGTAGAAAATTCTAGCACTTTACAATCCAACATTCACACTTAGTGCAGGCACACACACAGAGGGAACGAGAGAGGGGGAGACCGGGAGAGGGGGGGTTCAGAGTGAAGTGGGCCTATAAAAATTCTCTATATACATCTGTGCGAGCTTCACTGATCTTCAAACACGATCAGTAAACATCAGTACAAACTCTTGGAAATTAACCACATTACGACAACTTATACACAAGTCCAACTCTCAACGAACCAAACCACAGATACATGAATCCACTTATAACACAGTCACACACACACACACAAAAGAGTTAGGTTTAGGAGTATAGCACACATACACACACACACACACACACACATATACTAATTAAATTGCATGAAGATGAGCAAAACTCTAAAATCAACCACATTACACCAATCTATACACAATTCCAACATTTCACCATCCAATTCAAACAAATACATCCAATTGCGTCAATCTATATACATGCGCATCTACACAGATACCTATATATACATATATATCGAATAGGAGCAAAAGTTAGGAGTGAAGTAAAGACCTTGTGATCAGACTCGGAAGCGAACGCCGGCGAGAGGAGAAAGTACAAGAGGAGGAGAAGGAGAGATCGACGCATCGAGATCGCCGGCGATTAAACGGAGTGGATCTACGATTCGCAGCGCCGGTGTACGGAATGATAGATAGATAGATACAGAGAGAGAGAGAGAGAGAGAGTGAAGCTTGTTTAATATTTCACCTATACTGTATTTTTAATTTGATGTACTATTATTATTATAATAATTGGTAGTAATGTTATTTTATTTATGGTTTGATAGATTGTCCTTAAAATCCGTGATTAATCACGATTATCATTGCGATGGCGGATTTATGCGATTAATCCATTTTCTTTACTTTCAATAACTAACAACACTGATTTCATACGAAATTTTTGAAAATTAAATTATATTTATATTTTTTAAATAATAATGAAGTAAGATTTATAATTTAAAAAATATATTTAATAAGCATACTAATTTTTTTAAAATTCATCATTTTAGTGTGTTCATGAACTACCTGAATTAATTATATATTTCAGATTCTTTATTTTGTCAAAATATATATTTCATATTCATCATTAAAGAATTATACATAATTTTGTTAACGGTATTTTTTTGAGATACTTTTGAAAATGAGAATGGATACACCGATAAGAATATGTATGTATATGTGAATACCATTAGGCTGTGGGGGAATTAGTATTTTAAATTAGTCGGGATACAAAATTATCCTTGTTCAAAAAATTCAAAAACTCGAAAACTTATCGTGATCTCGAAAACAAAGTTTCTATCGTAAAACAATCAATTCATAACTAAATTTTTATTCTAAGTATTTATAAAACTTAACACTTATATCGTCTACTTATTATCTCATGAAAATATGTGACTGACCTTTACTTTCTAAATACTTGAAATTGTATAGTACCTTGTGAAATTTATCAAAGGAAAACTTTTAATACGTTTGATCGGAAAATTTCTAATGCCTTTTTCAAACTTTTAATTGTTATAAATATATATTTACTCACATAATGTGCACTCTCTAACTCAAGAACATAACACTGTAAACAGTATGGCTCTATAACCAGTCATATAAATCAAATCATTTTTTCTGAAAACTTATCTTAATTTTTTTGTATTATTTCTTTAAAAACAATGGTAAAATCAAGAAATTAGGATAAATGTATAAAACTTTTTTGTGAGGATTGTAATTTAACCATCCAAGAAATAATAGTATGATAGCATGATAAGTAGTGACAACTAAGAATTGAAAAAAATAAAAGTTACCATTTAAAAGGTGTTTTAAAAATGATCGAAAATAAAAAAAAATATGATTATTTTGACTCTAGCCGGGGTTTCAGCCTCCTTTAACTCTGGTTCCGCCCTGCCATCGGGTAAGTCTAATTAAACATATATAAGTAAAGATATAATAATAATGTATCGAATACAAATAATTTTTGAAAACATGATGTTGTGTTATTATATAATAGAATAGATAGATCGAAAAATAAAGATATACTCCTTCCGTCCCAACCAATTGTTTACATTTGAGTTGGGCACAAAGGTTAAGAAAATTATATAAAGTATTATGAAAGAGAAGGAAAAGTGGATGAAAGATAAGAAAAAGTGAATAAAGTTGTGGGGTCAATTGATATTTAATTGATAGATTTGAAAAGGTGAAGGAAAGTAGTGGATGAGAGTAAATTTTATAATATAAAAGTTTACTATTTTTAGAAAGTTTTGAAATGTAAAGAAATGGATAGGACATCCAAAAAAGGAAAGTGTAAAGAATTGGATGGGACAGAGGGAGTATTAATTAGAAACTAATTGATATATATTAATAAATGTAGTATTATAATGATTAATGAGAATGTTCAAATTAATATATATTTATTATGAAGAGGTTAGAGATAATAATTTCAATATGATTAAATTTATAATTATATATATCTTATGAGGATTTTTTTTTGAAAGGCCAATATATAGATAATAAAATTCATATACAAGACGGGGATACACTTCGGATCAAACAAAACTCCTACCCTCTAGTACCCTTCTTATTAGATTCCACCATTGAACTATAATACATGTTCTTCCTTACTTTTCAAATTCTGTCATAGCCATGAGGACTTTTTCCACATCAAAATCCGGTGTTGCTATGGTTTCCATCAATCTGGTTTTTGCAACTTCCATTTTTACCACCATTCCTTTCACATTGCTACTTGTCTTTATCTTGATTGCTTTGTTTGTTCGACCCTCCACTTTTACACTTGCCACCAGTTTGTTGAGAGTACCTGTCAGGCATGCTTCCAGGATATCTTTTACTTTGACTTCTTCCCATATTGTTTCTTCTAGGTCTATCTCCACTTTGTTGAAACCTTTATAGTATCTTATGAGGGTATTTTAGTAATTTAATAGATGAATAAAATCATTTCCTCAAAATTTGATGTTAAATTTGATGTTGTAGTATTATATAATAGGTAGATCCCTAAGAGTGAGATTAAAAGAAATTTCATTACAAATACACGAGGGCATATTTATAATTATAGAAAGTAAAATTTAAAATAACAAAATTGTCATTAGTATTTATATATAAATTCCACGTAACCTCATTCTTAGGAACATTTTTCACTTTATTTATTAGTATCATTTTGCTTTATGGATCGTGCGAGTTTATGAATGAGATAGTGAATGAATCAACTAATACATTAAATATTTAGAAAAAAGGACTCATATGACACATGTTGGGGACAAAATGCCCAGAATGGCAAAAGTGGGAATTATGGTCCCAAATAGCATTCCATAACACAACATTAAGTGACGTTTTAACTATTGCCGAAAACACTACACGAATTCGCGTTTATGTGTCAAAACGCCACTTTGTGTAGCGTTTTTGACAATTTTACCGACCCTCAGCAGCTTCCTGTCTATTATTTGACTTGTGTCTATTGGTGCACTAAACATAAATTTCAGCTTCAATTGATTTCGGAATGTCGTTGGATTCGGGTTCTTCCGTGGTGGCGTGAATCTACATGGATGGTAATATTCAATAAACTCAATTAAATGGGTGTATTTACGATAGGCCTATTTCTAAGTATGTTAAACTTATTTGTAGTATAAATTTTAGTATATTGTGTGATGTGTTGTTTTTGAAATTGAAAATTGAAAGGAGTAAGTATGAGTTGAAGTTGTATCATAGATGTAAAAACCCGAATGATATGAAGTTTAGTATTGTGCTAATTGAAGATGATGTTGATGTTGAGTTAATGTTTGGAGTTGTTCTTATAAAAGGACCCCCTTTCTTTATTGAGATTTATTTGGAAAAATTATCAAAATTGCAATTGGTTGAAAGTAGCTCGAGAGTTGCCGAAAGGAGTAGTAAATGTTTTGAAAGGCAAACAAGTAGTAATAGATATTTTGGTAGAGAATCAAGTAGTAGTAGACGTGTTGAAAGTGATGATGTTATTGATAGTGGATTGATGATTGAAAATTCGAGATTTAATATTGTTTCTTTTGATGAGTCGATTTTGAAGACGAAAGATGATGTGTCAAATCCTATGGATTTGAGGGAGGTGATGTTATTTGGTTCCAAAGTGGAGTTGATGCATACCATGAAAAAAGTTCATGTTCGTAGTTATCAAGAGATCGTTGTTACTAGGTCAAATAGTTTAAATTGGCATGTGGCTTGTAAGTGGAAAGATAATGGTTGTGTGTGGAAGCTAAAGCCTAGGTTGCGGAGGGCATAAATCATGGAAACGTCGGGGTCACATACATGTATGAACACAACAATTACCCAAGACCACCATAACTTGATTTCTTCAAATATTGTTGAGGCGATTAAAGAATAAATTATAGTTAATCCCACAATTAAAGAAAAAGTATTAATGGCGACGACAAAAAATATTTTTGGTTATCAACTGGGTAGGAAGAAAATTAGAAATGCCATGAAGCTTGCAATGGATGAAGTACATGGGTCTTGGTAAGGATCGTATGAAGACCTCCCTCATTTGATGGAAGCATTGCAAGCATTTAATGTTGGAATCAAGGTTGATTAGTTTTTTAAAGAAAATGAGTTGGGAGAGCATGTGAGTTTAAATGTATTTTTCTATTTTTACACTAGTAGTGCATTCATGTGTAGGTTCTTTTAATTTTGAATATGTTAGGATTAAATAGTTCACATTTTGGGGTTTACAAATGTTCTATAATAATGAATGCTATAATATATATTTGAAACAGGAAGTGACATTCAAGAGACTGTTTTGGGCTTTTAAGCCATGCATTGATGGATTTGAGCACCGTATACCGGTCATTCGGATAGATGACACTCATTTTTATGGGTCTTATCCTGATGTTCTTTTGAGTGCAACAACAGTGGATGGATTCAGTCATATTCTTCCATTAGCATTTGTAATAGTTGAAGATGAGAACCTGTCTAGTTGGGGTTGGTTTATGGAGAGGTTGAGAAGGTTTGTGGCAGGTAAAAGGCATGGTATTTATGTTATTTCTGACAGACATGCGGAGATCACATAGTAGAAAAGGTTTGAGGGATAGGGTTGTTCATTTGGCTTCTCAGGTGCAGCCAGAGAAATTTGATTTGTTATGGGAGTAGTTGTTGATTGTGGAGCCTAGGGCAGCTGAGTGGTTTGGGAACAAGTCATTGATGAAATGGTCATTAGCACATGATGAAGGAAAATATTTTCGGATCATGACTACCAACCATGCTGAAAGTTGGAACAACGCTATCATTAATGCTAGAAAGCTCCCTATTACATCCTTGGTTAGAGAGCTATTTTTGAAGATTGTTGAATATTTTAATCAAATGCGGGTAGAAATTGCATCACAATTCCTTAGAGGTCAAATGTTCACTAAGTATGCTAACAAGATGTTGAGTAGAGCGATCACACGTGCTATTGGACATAGTGTGAAAGTGTTTGACCAAGACACTTAGTAGTTTCAAGTAGTTACTAGGAAGGTTGGAATCAAGGGGGTAATAGTCATACCGTTCGGATCCACGAGTCTATGTGTTCATGTGGGAAATGACAAAATTATCGGATCCCATGTTCTCATTTAATTGCTTGTTGTGTCCATGTGAAAATGAACCATGAAATGTTTGTTGGTGATTGTTATAAGTTAGAAAACGTATCGAATGTATATAGTGGTATATTTGAACCAATACTGTACAAAGGGGAAGCGCATTGGCCAATGCATATTGATTTTTCAAAGGTGACTCATGACAAAAGTATTGAAAAGAGGAAGGGAAGAAGAAAGTCGACGAGATTTAAGAATGCTACGGATTTTCAAGTACCGAATAGGAAGAAATTAGCTATCTAATTTATATTGTAATTTATTTTAGAGATACTTTGTTAGAATGTGGAGACATGTTATTATAATTTATTTTGGAGATACTTTGTTAGCCTTTTTTATTTAGCTTTGTAGTATTTTTTGTTGTTATTTATGATTTCCAAATTGCCATGTTTTTTTGTGTGTTGTTGTTGTGTAGGGGTGGTTTTGGTGATACATTGTTGTGTAGGATGTAGTATTGTTGTGTAGGTTGTTGTGTAGTAGTGGTTTGTTTCTGTGGTTTCTGCCGGGCAAATTGACAAAAACACTAGATGAAGTGACGTTTTCTCTTCTAAAACGGCACTTCGTCTAGCGTTTAAGCCTTGAAACAGCACTTCATGTAGCGTTTTGACTGTAAAACACTACACGGAGTAGCGTTTTAACGGTAAAATACTACACGAAGTAGCGTTTTGATTTTATTTATTTATGTCGAACCAAAAGGATAAAACACGAACGTTTTACCTTCTAAACGCTAGACGATGTAGAGTTTTCAAGCTAAACGCTGCACGAATTAGCGTTTTGATTTGTCATTTATGGTCTTCTTTCTCATATGTGTCATTTTGGGTATTATAGCACATGAATGTGATATATGGGTCCAACACCCAAATATTTAGTCCTTTAATTATTATTTTGATTTTTTTATATTTTGATTCAATTTGCCCATAAATTTTTCAGTTAAATAATATTATTATTAAATTCGACTCATTTATAGTAAGGATGTAGAATGAATATATAATAAGTTGAATTTAAATGAAAGATGGAAGTTTAGATCTGTATATAAATTAAAATAAAATAGTATTTTTAAAATTTCTCAATGATTTGTAGTATGCATTGTTATATATTGTTCAGTAAATTATAAAAAGTTAAATAAATATCCTTAGTTAATTGTGCGGTCATTATGGTAGTAATATGAATAAAAATTAAAAAAAAATTCTTATATATATAATTTTATAAATTAGAATATATTTAATCAATTTTTTTATTCAATACAAATGAAATAAAATATAACTAATAGAAATATATTTAATAATATAATATTTCTATACGTATGTACACATACACATTTTTAAAATAAAATACAAATAAATAATTAGTACAATTGAAAATATCTCAGAAAAAATAATTAACAAATTATTAATTAATTAGTTGCATTGCAAACTTCAATCCGGTCATAGTAACAAACGGAATTCTAATTAATGAAGAAGTTTAATTCTATTCTATAGCATAAAATAGTTATAATAGTACATTGAATTCTCAATTAATTAATAATTGGTAAATTAATAAATTATAATAAATTAATGTTTTCAATACAATTTTTTAATCTTCACATAAATAATAGTATATTTTTTATTTTAATTAAATATTAATCTTAATAAATTAATAAAATTTGCCAATATCAATATTATTAATTTATAAAAAAATTACGACTTTTATAATCTATCCCTCATCGTATATACATACGTACATATATACATACGTGTAATTTGGGTAAATGGGCTGATTCATCACTGTACTACACCCCAACTCTCACTTTGGTAATCGGGTCAAAAAAGCTTACAAACACATCATTAAACCAATATTTTTTATTAATTTCAACATTAGACTTTTATAAACTTGCACCACCGTTAAATCTGAGTTGACTTTAACGGAGTGCCGTTAACTTTGCAACGTTAGCCGTAGCATTAGTTTCATGTTAGCGTATACAACACTAAATTTTTTATCAACTTTCAGTTTGGCCTTTGAGCGAAATTTAAAATTACATTTATAGAAAAATTTAATGGTGTAATTGTTTTGATACAAATTAAAATGATTTAATTAATTTTAAATGAAATTTAATTGATTATTCAATAACTATAAATATTCAAAAAAAATACACTCTTGTACAAATTATCATTATAAAAAATGAATTAAAAATATTATATTTTTAAATATTCATTGACTTTTATCAATTTAAGATAGAGTTTTGGTATTTTTATAAAAATATTATTAGTTTTGTTTAATTTGATTTTAACCATTCAAATGTTAAAAATATTCAAAAAATTAGGTTAATGGTACAAATTATCTATTAAAAATATAATTTTATAATAATAATTTATACCATTAGCCTAATTTTTGATAAAATGTAATTTTAATATTCATTCATTTCTATAAAAAAAATACAATTTTTACAAAATATTGATGCCTTTAAAAAAAATTCGTATGAGTTATCATTATAAAAAATTCATGATTTCTTTAAACATTCATTCGCTTGTATAAATTTATAGGTATATAAATTAAATTGGCATGTATAATTTCAAATTTAGTTAAGCGTAATCATTAGAAAATTAAACTAAACATTAAAAACTCTAATATTTGATATGATTCCTTGATATCAAAAAATTAAATTGAAAAATATAATATATTTATAATCATATAAATTAAATGGGTGCATTAAATTTCAAATTTAATTGGTCTAATTAATTTAAAATTAAAATTAACAAGTGATCTGATTAAAAATTATTGTAAAATTGAGTGACAAATTAGTTAATACAATGTACATGAACTTGCCGGATCATCACTTTCCGTTAAAATATTTAACTGAGTTAACGTTTCGCATGTATTTAAAAGTTTTACTGCTTAAATCGTTTGAGTGTAAATTTTTCTACCTAATAACCAAAGTTTGAGTTGGAGTATATACAGGGATAAATAAGCTCATTTACGCCGTGTAAAATTTATAGCTTTTGTTATTGTCTGGGAATATCTTTTGATTCTCTTTTCTCTTTCCAAACACTCCCTTTTTCTGTCCTATATAATCATTATTGCAGTATTATTTACTGCCCTAATCAGTAATCACCCATCTTTTCCGATTATTTACATAAAGATTGTACCTTTACTCTTTGAAATTACCCATACTTTTGTAAAATAAGTTCTAAACTCCCCAATTTGAAAAACCCTAATCTCAAAATTCTTGAAATTTCAAGATTTGTTATCTGGGTCAGTTTTCTGGTGTAATTGATGCTGGCCCAGTTGGTTAATTGGATCAATTTTGTTGAATTAGAACTCAATTGGCGGAGAGTTAAGTGATAAAGTTAGGATTTTTATATCAAGATGGACAAGTATGAGCTAGTGAAAGATATTGGGGCTGGGAATTTTGGTGTTGCAAGGCTGATGAGGAATAAAGAAACTAAAGAGCTTGTTGCAATGAAATACATTGAAAGAGGCCACAAGGTGTGTGTGTGTGCGTGTGTGTTTTGGAGTGGATTTCTATTGTATGTTGTAGTGAATAACTGTGTATGGATATGTTTACATATTTATTCAGAAGCTAGTAATTATTTACCTTTTTAATTTGTCAAGTTACTTGATAAAATCTCACAATTTGTTACTTGGGTTTTACTCATTGTGCGCTTGTGTGTATGTATAGATGCTGTCTAGATAAATATATAATTGAAAGTGTCACAAGTTTGGCAAATATTACATTTAATTTTCCCTGATTATTAAAGGGGTCAGTTGTCATATTTATCGGTTGTATGAAAAATCATGTGTATAATGTGCTATGGATGATGATCAGCTTTTTTAAATTGCCACTTATTAGTACTGCATTGCTAGAAGTCTTATTTGTCGTTAATATTGACAATATTTTCATGTTCCGAAATTTCAGATTGATGAGAATGTTGCTCGGGAGATCATAAATCATAGATCACTTAGGCACCCGAACATTATAAGATTTAAAGAGGCAAGCATCTTTCAGTTTTATACTTATTGCTAACTTTGTATTTCAATGTGTGAGGGTAAAGGCGAATGAGGCTCAATTTGATTTTCTTGTTGTAATGGTGGGCTTTCAATTTACAGCTGGTACTTACGCCCACCCACCTTGCTATTGTCATGGAGTATGCAGCTGGCGGAGAGCTTTTTGAGCGGATATGCAATGCAGGGAGATTCAGCGAGGATGAGGTTTCTTAAATTTTATCGAAAATTGTAGAAAATTTATTCTAACCTTGAGGCGGCCAATATTTGGTTTAAACTATAGTCCTGTTGTTTGACTAATGTATCTCAAAAAATCTCAGGCTAGATACTTCTTCCAGCAATTAATATCGGGAGTTGACTACTGTCATTTCATGGTAAGGATTTTTGTTTTACTTGAAAACTGTATGTATTTTGGTGCGTGTTACAAATTTTTTGGGTTAATTTGTAAAATAATAATATCCAAGCTATCCAAGCTAGATATTGTTGTATTTCGATTATGAGAAATTAGCTATTTTTGTATGTCACTGGGTTTGCTTTATTGATTAGCTATTATTCTTGCTAGCAAATATGTCATAGGGACCTGAAGCTGGAGAACACTCTCTTGGATGGGAGCCCTGCACCACGTCTGAAAATATGTGATTTTGGGTACTCAAAGGTAAGTGAAGTTAAAATTGTTGCATTAAGTTCCATAAGTTTGTAGTCTCTGCTTAATCACTTCTATATTTTATCTGCAGTCATCTCTGCTCCATTCAAGACCCAAATCAACTGTCGGCACTCCAGCATACATTGCTCCTGAGGTTCTCTCCCGCAAAGAATATGATGGAAAGGTAATCATATGACCGATTCAGCTCACAACTAAGTTAACTCTCGCATTACTTGTGTTAATATACTGTTTTCTGAGATTTTCCTACTTGATAATTTGAATATACAGTTGCAGTATATTTTTTGCCCAATATTATAACCTGTGAGGCTGCAATTCTTTATGTGTATTAAATTTATATTTTGTATTCAAATGGTTCTACATATCATTAATATTTTGTGTGTTAATGTTTGTGCTTCTTGTGTGGCTGTTTGATTGAAAACACATTTTTCAAATTTGGCAAATCTTGTGTGGCTGTACTCTGTATGTTTTCTCATGTTCTTTTTCGCTTGATGCATCCTTTTTATTTGAGCTGGTTGCACCTTGCTGCTAGTAGGGTTATACCACTGTTCACCATGTACTGGAGCACAATTGAAATCTTGTCTTTATTATAATCCCTTGCATGATTGTCTTGTGATTCTTCTACAGTATACTACATGCTATATATTGTATTCCCGACCGGCTATGTTGTCTGAAAATGTTAAGTTTGGCTCCTGAAACAGGAACACCGAACTAAAGATTTTGGTTTAACATCGCCATCCACATGAATGAATTCCTTTGTTGAATGGTCATCATTTAATTTTGTGTTATTTTATTTTAGATGGCGGATGTATGGTCGTGTGGAGTGACACTGTATGTTATGCTGGTGGGAGCATACCCTTTTGAGGATCAGGCAGATCCAAGAAATTTTAGGAAGACTATTCAGGTCAATTATAGCTTTCTAACTTCTCTTACTATGAAAGTACTACTGTCACTTGTTGTTTATATCCCTTAACCCTATCATCTTTCTCCAGCGGATAATGGCTCTTCAGTACAAGATCCCTGACTATGTGCACATATCTCAAGATTGTAGGCATCTTCTTTCTCGTATTTTTGTTGCCAGTTCAAACAGGGTACGTCTATTTGAAGCTGAGATTTGTGTTAACTGTTTAGATATTTCTTGTGATCTATTAACGTAATGGGAACTGTTTTTTTTCTTGTACATATGCATCTCTTCTATTGATATATTATTTTTCTGCAATTCCATTATTTTTATTAGCTCTAAACCTGAGATGTTTCTGTCCCATTATGTGCAAATCTGTTGGGTCAGTAGTTGCTTGCCTTGGAGATGCAGACATAGTTTGTCAAAGAACGGTTTAGCTTGAGAGTCACAATATGTTTTATCTGCTGTAGTCTTCGTTTGTATTGAATTACCGAGAGTGGAGAAAGGAAAAGAGTGAGTATTCTTGTTTTAACTGTGTCCTTTATGCAGAGAATCACCATTAAAGAAATAAAGAACCATCCATGGTTCTTAAAGAACTTGCCCAGGGAATTAAAAGAAGTAGCTCAAGTCCAGTACTACAGGAAGGAAAACCCGGCATTTTCTCTCCAAAGTGTGGGTGACATAATGAGGATTGTGGAAGAGGCCAAGAATCCTCCTCCAGTTTCACGTTCTATTGGAGGGTTTGGGTGGGGAGAGGAAGACAATGACAAAGAAGAAGATGTAGAAGCTGACGTAGAGGATGAGGACGAGGATGAGTATGATAAGCAAGTGAAGGAAGCCCATCAAAGTGGGGAAGTCCCTCTTACGTAAGAGAGTTTCAAATTCACGAACTCGAGGTTTTTCAGACTATGACATGTGTTTATATTTTCAGTTGTGGAGATTAATTAATGTTATGTAAATTTTGTGTGCACTATGTGGTTAATAGGTTTGTGAATTGAATGTGGGAATACTTTTTAGGAGTACGATCATCAAATGACAGTGTTTTGGTTTGTGCTTATTTTCAAAAAACATGTTTGCTTGGATTCTGAAGGGAATTATTTGTATAATTTTTTTTGCCCTTTAGAGTATAGATGTGGTTATATTCATATGTTTAAAGAATTTTGACCCGACATGAGTATATATACGCCCACGAATCAAAACGGATCATATGTCATCATCATTTGATAAAAAAATTTGTAATATTTTTAGGTATCCAATACCTATTCATTATTTATCTATACTCAATTCCATCTCTCCTGGTTGGTCTCCATCTAATGTAATAATGTTTACTTGTCACTTTTACCATCAACCATAACATTCTTCGACTTGGCAAATTTCAAAAGTAATCCGACAAATCACATAATTATGGTACCTGCTTACACAATATTCATGCATCTTCCAATATCTAAGCTTAATTATGGAAATCAACCATGTCCCCTGTACCATTAGTATCATTAATCTGAAAGACGAACATCCTCTTGTATCCAATAATATTTTTACCCTTATTGTCCATTATTTTCTTAGGACCGGTTACGCCAAGTTCCCCACCTAGCTTTCTTAATTCTTAACATATCGTTCTTTCCTCATACTCGATGATGATTTCTGATCAATACTAGGATATGATACTACTTTTTTTGTTAACTTAACAAATACATATACAATCTTTTTCTTACCAGAGAATCAGAGATGATCCATGGCATCGATAAATCATCGAAAACCTCCCATGGATTCTCATTGGGATCACAAATCTTCTGCGCCTCAATGTTGTAATCTGGAAGTTTTTTATCATGAACTTTGGGCTTCAAGAAATATGTTAATAGATTAAATTCTTACATAAAAATATAAAAATAGGATGACAAATTTGTAAATATTATCTCCTTTTCCTGTATTACATCTCTCTCAATTAATATTTTTGAAGTCACCCTCGAGAGCAGCAAGCCCGTAGAAAACAATGTTGTTTAGAAAAATATGATCATATATATATATATATATAGGCAGTTCTCGCACTTTACTGCCTGGGTTTGGAGAGTTGGAGGGAGGGCTTGATGGAATATAATAAATATTCTAATTTAATTTAGATTCCAAAATGAATATTCTTATAAAATTAATAAATAATTATCTTAAACTATAATAGATTATGCACGATATCTCTTCAACCTTTTGAGATTTAGAAAAAATATGTAAATTAAATCATTTATGCTTAACCCCTCTTGCTTCTTCTAAAGTAGATGACACCCAGACTGCTGGATTCTTACGTGGGGTGAAGCAGCAGTCATCCTTCTACGAAAGATGATTGCCACACCTCACTCCGGGGAATCAAAATCAAGAACTGGAAAAAGAACATAGCTTATACTTCCAAGTTCCATCTCATTCAATATTTTATGACTTGTGATCAATTAATAACTCGAAAAATTTGAAGACATTGAAAGAACAGAATTGTTTTCTGTTCTATGACAAGTGACAATTGATAGAATGAGGATTACACTTCGCGGAATGTCACAAGTTGACAAAAGTAACTCTGCGAGAGATAAATGACATATTAACCTTAAGTGCAAGCTTAATCTCTTTTGCTTCTCTTTAAGCAGATGACACCTTGACTGCTTTAAATGCCGGATGAAGCAACCCAAGCTCATCCTTCTCCTCAATAGGATTGCTGGTTTCATTTCTTGTTCTCTGAACTTTCCGACTAGCTAGTGTTTTATGTTTAAAACCATACATCTGCAGAATCTGATTATCTGCAAAATTAAATGCCCGATCCATCTGCTTCAAGCACCTCTCAACTGGATAATCACCAAACTTTCCACACGGCTTGCACCCTACAAAATGTGTAACAAGTGGCCACCGATGATCACCATAACCAGGCTTGTAATTTTCCATCATCTCCTCGTACCGATCAACCAAAATCCCCCAATATCCGTGTAAATAATAATGATTCTCAAGATACACCTTTTCAGCCCACTTCTCCTTCTCCGATGCTAACAGATAAACCATTGCAGACTGATCATCTGCTTCGAAAACAGGCCTATCTTTAAGCTCCCTTGTCAAAACCACCCCTGCTTCATCTCTAACCTTCCCTTTCGGTCCCATTGGGGCCCAAGCATCCAAAATATCCAAAGACCATTGACAGTTCCTCAACAAAAAACTCCCCGTATTCAATCCAATCCAGTTCTTATCATCATACACCATCTCATTCCACCCATGCAACACCAAATTCCGATCCTCATAACGCTTCCACGGAATCTCAAATGCCATATCCGTAAACATGGCATCACTATCCATCCACCACAGAAACTCAACTTCAGGATGTGACAACAAAAGCTTCCTAATCAACGGAAGCTTAGCCCAAAAACCAGCCATTTCAGCATCCAATAATGCCATATTATAAAAAACCTCAATCCCATGTAACCTACAATAATCAACCTTATTCTTTATCGCCTTCAACAAATAATGATCCCCAACCGGATTCTCACAAGGTTTCGGGGCTGACCCCGTAACCAACAAAACCCGGGGTTTCCCCAACTGCACAAAATTCGGAAACCCCGGGTTATTCCTCAACCATTCCCCTCTTACCTCATCCCAATTACTAATTTTGGGTCCAAGACTATAAGGCACATTCACATGATCAATTTCATCACTTTCATCATCAACAAACAATTTAGTAATATCAAGATCACCATAACTATTAACATTATTCGGATTACCCAACGACGTCGTCTCGACAACAGTCGTGACTTGTTCAAGAACCCTCCGAGGCTCCGACCTCTTCCGGTAAAGAGTAAATGTATCCCTTATCTCTTTCAAGTCTTGCTCCGGCGTCCCAAATTTCCCGGCACCTAAATTCCCGCGCAAAACAACAATTGTAAGAACCAAACAAAATAAAGTGAGCTTGCTGTTCCGTATAATCCGATGAATTTGACGGCTCCGCCGTTGTCCGAGCCAACGCTCCAACATTTTCCGGCCAAAATCAAAATATATTACAAAAATCCACCAATTCAGCTGCAAGATTACAATTTGTGAAATGGGGTTCTCTCAAAATCAAATCTTTCGAACAAAAATGTGTAAAAACACACGAATTGCTGCTAAAAATCGAAACTTTTTGCTCAAAATAAAAAAAAGATTCCGATTCTTACTGTAATAACAAATGGGGTTTTGATTCTCTGAGTATAAAATTGAGACAGAACAAAAGATTTGATTCTAATCCAACGATATTAGTACTACATTATTATTATAATGAAAATGTGAGTAATAACGCGTATATATACATATAAATTTTGAAAATATGAAGGTGAAAAGGTTGTTTTTTTTCTTCTTGAAATGGGACCCGCTTGCGGTCAAATATAGGCAATTTACAGGTGTTTGTTTAGGACATTGTATATATATACATATTACCATCATCTTAGCTGGCTTTTATTACACTTTTTATTTTAACACGTATTCTCTACTTTATTTTTAGTAATTATATGTTGATTTTTTTTCTTTTTCTTTTTATTTAATATACTATTTATCTAACAGCTTTTTTCCAGTATATTGATATTAGAAAATTATTTCTTTCCCCTGAATATTTATATTATTTTAATTGTGTTAGTTGACTTCTTAATTACTTTTAACAGTTTATTTGAATCAAAGTTTATTAATATTTTAATTATGTTCTAAAATCGTTAATAAAAATAATTAAAATATATTTCGTCAGATTTAGCATAGATTTTTGACTCGCCCACTACTGTGAGAAGCTACCAGGAACCACATGCACGTATATATAACATGCGGAGCACAAGTGCACAACAGCTAGATATACTATGAAGTCACGTCCACTAATGCCATATATACTTTGTTTTTTCTCGTATAGTTTGGTCAACAAAGATTTGTGGGCTCACTTGAGTTTCCTTAAACTTTCAGTTATTTTACTATTATTTATAAATAAAATGTAAATTTTATTATACGGATAAAATTATATATATTTTATTATGTATAAAAATTAATAAAATACTGAAAGTGCCATTTTAAAGAATGATATATATACTATGAAGTCTACTTTCACTAGTTTCACCATGTCTATGCATCAGACAGTACAGTGCATCTAAATATTGATGGCAGATTAGCCGGCAAGAGTCAGCGTTCAAAAAAGAGGCGGTCATGAAAAAGTAAACACAAGGCAGTGGCAAATTGACGGTAGATACCAGATACATTGTTTTTAGAGCAAATTTTAGCAGGCAATTGAAATGTTTTTGAAGCTACGGGCACACATATTGTCTCTGAGTACGCAATGTTTCAGAGGAATTCTAATTATTAAGCTATCCACATAAGTTTTATGCACTGTAGGTGGCAATTGGCATCATTCAGCAAAAGAGCACTAGCTTTAATTTCTGGTAGAAGTATATTTGCTACATCCAGTAAACATTTTTTTTTGGTAAATGAGGGCGCCACCTCCATAAGATATATTAAATAAAAATTATGTACAAAAGAGTTTTGAGAGGACTCCTCTCAAGAAGCAAGACAAAGACTCATGGAACATTCTCCACACAAAAAAAACAAAACGAAACCCAAAAAAGCCATCACCACAGACAATAAGAAATTCTAGCAATCTACGACAAGATAAAAAACCTAACAAAAAACTCTGCATCAATAGCTTCCAGACCATCCAAACATCACCACTACAGCCCCATGAAAAAGCCAGCAAAACAGACACCAACCCAGAAAAATTAGCATAACAATGCATATGCCCCCTTCCGATGCCAAAACCACCGTACCAGCAAACCAGCACAACCACACACCACCACATGTTTGCATCAGACCTCATCAATTCTGCAATACACTCCTGGCACCTATTCTCCAACCTGCAGCAAATTTCACTAATCATCCCAAACGAAATCCCCGCACCACCTGCCCCCAGACCAACATCAGTGCTTGATCTTCTGTGATGACCATACCAGCCTACAAAACCATCTGAAATATCCTCCCAAGCAGCCATGACACCCCAGTAAAAGATTGCACAATTGTTACCAGGGTCCTGCAGCATTGATGTACTCCAGAAAATAACTATATTGCAGCATAAATCACAAGAAAACCCATTCTGCCTTTCTGGGAATTGCATTGAGAATTGAAACTTGTCACAAGCCTCTTGCACACAACTTCTCCAGACTTTTGCTTCACACCAGGTATTATGCATGTCTAGAGCCCAATTGCAACATGTTATATATTCTATAATAGCGTTTGCGCAATTTCTGCAGGTCTGATATCCCAGCATGAGACTCAAGCTACAAAGAACAATATCTGCAGCCACACAACTCTTTAAATTATCGACATACCAGATAGACCACTGCTGCAAACCTGTATGCCTGCTCCTGTGTATACACCTAGCCGACACTATACCATAGAATTGCAGGGCCTGGATTAATTTGCACAAAAATATATGCTTCCAAGTCACCTGGATCCCACCCACCGTATTTGCAGCACCACCTGCAATCAACATCCACCATACCAAAACAAGATCCTGTACATCCTGAGAAAACCATTAGAACACCATCTATACATCTGGTATGCTGAGAATACCATTTGAAGATCTGGGAATCCAGACACTAGCAACACAAGCTTCGACACATCTCGAATACAGCATCCAACATCCACTACACCAGCTGCAATCAGATTTTAAAAAACAAGCCATCCCAGAAAAATAACTTCTGCAAAATGCTAGCAGACCTGCAAAATGTAACAAATAATTAGATAAATAAAGCTTGATTTTCATATCTTGCTTCATCTCCATACAGTACCAACAGTCTTCTATTTTCAGCTGCAATTTAACCCCCAAACCAGATCTCCGGGCACCCCAACTATGTAACAAATTCTCCAATTTTGAGCCATCTGATAAATATAGCCGAGAAGTTTCAGACAGCTGCACTCTTTCATCATCAAATTTACACGATGCAACTTCAGCAAAATTAATGCAACTTTCAAATATTGCAGATCTTGGCCGCACACCTAAATTGCAGGTCTGGGAGCACCAAAAAGCAACCTGCAATTGCACTACCTCTGCAATTCTGGCCCCAATGATAAATTCTGCAGGTCTGCATATGATAAAAAAAAATAAACACCCACTTCAAGAAATTCAACTCCTGCAAATCTGCTACAGAACTTATAACATATGCCATATTATCTCCATTCTGCAGCACTACACATCTAGAACTGCATCTTGTACCAGAGTAGCTCCAATCTGACCCCACCTTAACTCGAAATCTGTTACACCCGACTCCAGACTTGCATATGTATATCCACAGACCCATACGAGCTACTACACTCCTACTTCTCCACCACATCACAAACCAGCTTAACCCCTCACACCAGTTATCATTCAAAACAAATCTCTGCATCACAATCCAGACCACAGATCCCTGGGAGCAATTCCTACTACAAACCTGAGACCCAACTACAAGTCTGGGAGAACAGTGATGTGAAACTGTACCATACCATCGAAACACCCATGCACCTACATAATCTGTAACATAATCAGATCTGCATAAACTTGCAAATTGAGACCCCCACAACACCATAAGCCATAAAAATGCAGAACTGATACAGCATAAAAACCACCTCAGGCTGGAGACAAATCCCGACATGAAACTCCCATCTATACCTGCAATTTTCTGAAAAAAGAAATCAGATTTCCAGAGTATTATGCCCCCAGTTTTCTGCAAATTCCCCAATGGCATCAAAAAAACATCACAGCAGTACTATAGATCCTTTTTCATGTACTAAATGTACCAGACCTGCAGACCTACAACAAGTCATATAGAAATCTTTAAATGGCATCCGAAAACATCACCCGGGTCCTATTCGAATATACCATCAAACAATAAACCCACAAACACGACCCTCCAGAATCTTAACCAAATCAAATTCAGCCACTCAATTAAATAAATCTTAGCACACCTCCTAAACATCACATTACTAACCTACTTTCTTCAAACAAATCTGCATCTCCTAGACCAATCTCCATAAAGCACCAAAATCCAGCACCTTGCATAGCTATCTAATAAATACCTCCACCTATGCACCCACCCAACTAACACACCCCAAACACTTACAACTACAGTCTCCATTTGGGTTAGTAAGAGAACAAAGAGCTTCTCTCCTTCTCT
Organism: Oenanthe sinensis; assembly: GCA_028671895.1. Lineage (NCBI taxonomy): Eukaryota > Viridiplantae > Streptophyta > Magnoliopsida > Apiales > Apiaceae > Oenanthe > Oenanthe sinensis. Next base: position 15,860,853 of record CM053814.1, read on the forward strand.
AAAATTCCAGACCTCACTAACCATTAAATTATTTGGATTGAAGGTTGCTCCTCTTTACATTCCAAGCAACTAAAATTTCTCGGACCTTAGCTGTGTCCATCAACCTCATCCCCGTGAGTTTATTCCTGGTACCATCCTCAATATTAGAGATAACTTGCTGCACTGATCGCTTAGAATTTTGAAATATTCTTAGATTTCGTTCATGCCAAATATTGTATATTGTAGCCCTCAACACTAACTTATTCACAAGCGAGCCAATCGAACCTCCTTTCCATTCTGTACTCGCAGTTCCCACCAGATCCTCCCAATTTCCAAAATTAAAGTTACAAAATCCTCGGCGTTGAAAGTGTCTCAGAATCAACCTACAGTACCCACACTCAAAGAAAAGATGATCCACCGAATCTCTCTGCCCATCACAGAACCCACATCTTCTCCTACTTTGAACTTGCCAATCTCGAAGTCTGTCTTGAGTTAAAAATCTTCTCCTAACAGCCAACCACAGGATAAAAGAGTGCTTGGGAATACATTTCGAGTACCAAACCAGGTTACACCACTGCACATTGTCAAAACAATTTTCGACTTATCAGGCTTTCTGTCGTTGCACTCAACAAGGATACAGGATACTATACATGTAACTGGGATATTAGGGACAGGTGAACCAGAAAATAGTAACAGCTAGTTTGAGTAAATCACATCAAAAGAATTTCAAGTATATCTTCTATCAAGAAATAGATATAATATCGAAGCAGAACCTAATAGAATAAACAAAGGTTTTCATCGAAGTAGCAAAGTGCAAAAATTGTGAGAATGCATCACCATGATCAGAAAAAACATTGCTAACAGAAGGCAAATTGGGGTAATAGGCTAATAGCCATCAATGCAAAGTAGGAGATTTAAAAGTTACAGTTAGTATTTCATTCTCATTGTCTTGAGTCTCGAGGATAGACGACATTTAAACAATATTATATAATCCATGCTGCATTACATCTACACGTGACCACATGAGAAAAGGAATCAAAATTGGTACAGGCATCACCTACCTAATTGCAAGATTTCTGATGCATGGAATGAAGGATTGGATCATGAACTTCTGATGAGAGTAGATGCTCTAAAACGGAGGTGGTAGATGCATCTGCTAAGAAACCGCAGTCAGCCATTTTGTCTATAAACAAACTTGCCTCACTATACTTCTTGTTATAAAAACATCCACGAATGATAATATTATAAGTCCTACTATCAAGAATCAAACCATTACATTCCATCACATGAAACAAACAGAGTGCCTTATCAACACATTGGTTCTTGCAAAGACCATTTAACAAGATTTGGTATGTACCGAGACTCGGCTTATAGCCTTGATTTTGCATCTTATAAAAAAAGGCAAGTGCTTCTACAGATTTACCAATCAGACATAACCCATGTAACAAACTGCCATAAGTTTCAACTGTGGGTTTCACACCTTCACAAGCCATTTGTCTAAAGATTTCCATGGCTATGTCTAGTTTCAACTTCTTGCAATATGCATCCATTATAATGTTATATGTATAACTATTGGGATATATCTGTTTACTTGTCATCTTTTTCAGCACATCCAATGCTTCATCCATTTCCCCTAGTGAGCAATATGCTTGCATGAGACTACAGTAGGTTACTATATTAGGATATTCACCCCTCTCATTCATTATCTCAATTATCCGCTTCGCGCCGTCTACTTTCCCAGCCTTGCAATACGCGTTGACCAATATACTAAAAGTATACACATTTGGGGAAATATTCATATCAATCATCTCTTTCATCATCAACTCAGCATCATCCCACCTATTCGAGTTGCATAGTCCCTGAATCATCGAACTATAAGTTACAACATCAGGCTTAATATCCTTCTTCGTCATTTTAGAAAAAAGATTCATTGCCTTATCAACAAGACCATGTTTACACAAACCATCAATTATCATACTATAAGTCACGGTATCAGGTTCACAACCGGAATTCTCCATAAACTTAAGCCACCTAAGAGCTATAGTAGTCTTCCCTTGTTTACAAAGTCCTTTAATAACCGCCCCATGCGTATACACATCAGGTTCAATTTCTTTCAATCTAATCAACTTACAAAACAACAACTCTGCATCCACAAAATTCATATCCCTCAAATAACATTCTATCAAACAAGTGAACGTAACAACATCCGCCACAAACCCACGTTTAATAATCCCACCCAACATCGAAAACCCATAATCAATCCTACCTAAACGACACAAACAATTCGTAATACTACTAATCGTATACAAATCAACCGGAACATCCAAAACACACATTTTTCTAAACAAAGAAACTGCGACAGAGTACTCTTTCATTCTAACAAGAGCAGCCAACAACTGATTAAAATCAATAACGGAAGGAAAAGGATCTAACTGAAGCATTTGATCAAACAGCTGGAGTGCATCTTGTAATTTATCGAAACCGGACTTCGACTTCTTAATTAACAGTTCCTTTAAATGCATAGGATCAATTGGTGAAATGGGCAAGTGGGGTTTAGGATTGGGATTAGTGGTGGGGTTTAAGAATAAAGGGGGAAATGTATGAATGTAAATTGAACCTGATTTTATAAGGGGTTGAGTTCTTTTTAAAGATGTTAAAGCCATAGAATCTGTGTTTCTATTCTTTTACTTTCTAGACATGTCCTGTTATACATACATTGATTTGCAAGATTGTTGTATGATTCTTTTCTTGAATCGGGTATGTTCTGTATAAAACCTGGTTGCTAAAGGAATACGGGCTCTTAAAAACAAGCGATAAATCATTTGCATTATTCACTTCATTTCAAATATATCACTTTAATCACTAATCGCTCGTTTGATTCATTTTACTCCCTGACTTTAATATTTTTATCAAATACATCACTTGAATTACTATTATCCATGTAAAATAACAGAGTTGCCCCTGCAATTTAAAATAAAAATAATTTTTGTGACTTTAATATTTTTATCAAATACATCACTTGAATTACTATTATCCATGTAAAATAACAGAGTTGCCCCTGCAATTTAAAATAAAAATAATTTAACAAAAATTTAAAATTTACGAAATTTAACAATTTAAAATTTAAAACAATTTAACAAATTAAAATTCTACAAATTTAACAATTTACGAAACTTAAAACTTAAAAAAAGTTAACAATTTAAAATTTCAAAAATTTTAAATTCACGAAATTTAAATTTTTGAGAAAAAATCAATAAATTCACTTCAATAAAAATAAATAAATTCACTTTAATAAATTTAATTAGGGTTTGAAACAAATAAATAAATATGCAAATATGTTTCAATTTTAAATTGTTAAATTTCGTAAATTTTAAATTTTTGTTAAATTATTTTTATTTTAATTGCAGGGACAACTCTGTCATTTCACATGGATAATAGTGGTCCAAGTGATATATTTGATATAAAAAAATCAAAGTCAGTGAGTAAAATGAGACAAACTAGCGGTTAATGACCAATTTGATATATTTGAATGAAGTGAATGATGCAAATGATATTTAACCCTTAAAAATAGTACTCCTTCTATCTCATTCATTTCTTTACACTTTCTTTTTTGAGATGTCCCTCCCAATTTTTTACATTTCAAAACTTACGAAAAATAGTAAAATTTTATAATAGAAAAATCAGCTACATCCACTATTTTCATCCACTATACTCACTTTATATATTAAATATTGATTGGTTCCACCACTTCACCCACTATTCTCACTTTTCACTATTATCATATATATTTTCTTAATCTCAGTGTCCAACCCAATCGTAAATAATTGGGTGGGAAGGACAGGAGAGTAATATTTAAGTTGTTAAAACAAAATTTTATTATATTAAAATAAATAATAATAAATAAATTTTATTATTAAAATTTTAAAATACATTTATACGAGATAAGAATGCAAAATAATTTTATTAATAGATGATAATTGTGAAGGATAATTTTGAAAATATTTTTAAATGAAAAATTAGTAATATTAATATCGCTATTTATATCAATTTTCATCTTTGTTGTAAAAGACGACGACTAATCGAGATTAACACTGTTCAAGGATTTTCCAAATTGATTTTACACTAATCGAGTTAAAAAATGGTTTTTAATAAAAATCGGTCAAAAATCAAATAAATCAGTCAAAAAATCGGACTAATCGGTCAAAAATCGAAATTAATCGGTCAAAATTTTGAAATATATATATTTAAATTATTTTATAATAAATTCAATTATTTAACTTATATATTTGTTATTTCTTATTTTAAATTTTATTATATAATTACTTAAATCTATATTATGTATAAAAAATAATATTAAATTGATCCCGATTAATGATCAGAATAATCATTCCTATTATTCGATTAATCCATGTTCGTACTTCAATCTACCGGTTCACTTCCATCTACCGATTCAGGTTCATGCTTTTTAAACACTCATTTTCATCTGTATATATTTGTCAATGCATGATATTATAATATTTAAAAGAAATCTAAATTTTCAAATTCTAAATAAAAAATGGGATTATCATAATATTATTAATAATTTTAATTTAAAAGTTATTGTTTTATTGTATCTTTTTTTATATTTTAACTTTTTATTACAATCATTTTCAAGATAAAAAAATTTATAAGCTCCTTTTCCTTTTCTTTTATAATGTTATTTTCTTGTTCAATCCTTCTCCTTTATTGAAAATGTAATCATAAAAATGTAAATATTACACAGCCCGCCCGAAATCTTACAAAATCTAAAACTAATAATACAATTTATTAATACAAAACTCTATTACAAATGTAATTATTACAAAAGTGTAGCTAGCAATAGCAAGTAAACAACCAAATTCTACTCCAAATCTATGTTCCTCGCAATTCAATGCACTTCATCTTCCTTTTACACAAAATTTGAAATATTAAAAGAATGAGCTCTGAAGCCCAATAAGCAACTACCGTCCAACGATTCAAAATAATATTTTATCTTTTCAAAAACTCACTTAAACACGTACCACATAATATTTATCACATAGTTACACATAATATACTCGATATAATTATCATAAAGATTTTAGATAAGCAATTAATGCACAACAATAAGTTCTAAAAGTTACATATTCAACATTCTTATTCAATAACTAAATCTTAACAACATATCCACATTTTATTCCCACAATCTTATATCACAGTTACATTATGCCAGTGACCGACATCTTATTTTTATTTTCATGTCACACTTTGTCAGTAACCGGTATCTTATACTTTATGTCACACTTTCGCAGTGGCTGAGATCTTATACAATATGTCACACTTTCCCAGTGGCCGGGATATTATTCTTATCTTTATGTCACACTCTCTCAGTGACCAGGATCTTATTCTTATTCCTTATGTCACACTTTCTCAAGTGACCGGGATCTTATTCTTCACGCGACTAAGACTAAGGATTTCTGAAAAATATTTTTTTGTTAATCACATATCAATATACTATATACGATATTAGAAACAAATAGTTAGATGTCAAATAATCTAATAACACAAAGCATGTTTCATAATAATACAGAGCAACAGAAAGTTACTTACACAAATATATGAGAATATATAATCAATTAATAATATAAAATATGTTTCACAAATACAGAGCAACGGAAGATTACTTACACAAATATATGAGAACATGTAATCAATTAATAGAAAACATGTTTCACAAATACAGAGTAACGAAAGATTACTTGTCTCAAGTACGGAAACAAAAAATTAACACCATATTAGCATATATTCAATCCATAGTACTCAATTGAAAACATCACAACTCAAACTACTCTATGTTTCCAATCCGTCCAGATCTGTTTTTTTACATTTTTAACCCTATAAACGATATTTTCTGTAAAAACCTAAAGAACGAAAGTCGTAGAGAATGAAAAGACCTTTCCGAAAAGTCCAGAATCAACGACTTACGACTTACGATGAATTTACTACGAATTTTATAAGATAACTGAGTTGTGTATAGAAAATCCTACGAATTTTAATAACAAAGTTAAAGAAAAAGAATAAAGATTTGTATAGGAGAGAGATTTACAACTGTTTAATCTTTGTGACTTGAAAAAAACATGAAAGAATAAGGGGATCTCAATCTATATATAGAGTTCTAAAATTCTAATTTCTAAGCCTACTACAATCTGGTTATTCAAATCTGAACCATATTTGAAAGTCCATTATTCTAATATAATTCTAATTTTTAATCTCTATCAATTTTAATCCTTTTTTATTATTATTAATATATTTTATTATTCTAAAAAAATAAAAATACAGGATATTACATGTTGTATTATAATTTTTATATCTTTTTTAATAATAGATTTTAACCCGTACGATGCACAAATATTTTGTTTTATTAATTAAATTATTTATTTTAATATTACTAATATTTTTATAATTTTAAAAACTTTTAATATATTATATTAGTTTTTTAACTTATTAAAATTATATATTTTTACATCAACCGAATTAAATATAAATAAGAAAATTATAGAATACTAAAAATAAATATGCATATCACATAAAATATAAATTTATATTATTAATACGTATAAATGTAAAATTTTGTGATTCGAAATATTATGAACATGATTTATTTAATATATCAAACAAATGTTTAATATATTCAAGATTATACATATTAAATTTAAATATATTTTTGATAAGATCTCTGTTATGTTTTTTATCGAATCAAACATTTTTTCTCATATATAAATTGATTAAATTTTAAAAATTTATATTATTTTTATTTTAATTATTTTATTTATCAAAAAACATGATTCAAGGTATGTGATAACCTATTTTTGATATAATATTATATATAATATAGTAACAAAATAAAATATGTATTTAATATCTTAGGCTAATGTTGAACTTTTAGTTGCCAGGGAACTCAAATAATTATTTTAAAAAAAACCTAATTTATTCGATTTGATCCAAACCAATAAATTAATAAAGTTTCTGAATTCTCAATATAATAATTTTTTCTGTAAGTTTAACCGATTCTATATATAAAGTTATATTTATATCTTATATAATATATTAAATATTTTTATAGAAAAGATTTGGATAAAAAACTTTAATCCTCCCACGGCTTTCTGATATATGTATGTAAAATCCTAGAACTATCTCTACTCTGATAATAATACATAATAATATGTGATATATGACATGTATCTATATAAATCTAATATGAAAAATATTTTAATGTTTTAAATTCATTATAAAAAGGTTTCCTAAACGTAATAAAATTCTCCGATAAAAATTTGTAACAGTCTTTTCTCTCTATATTACGGGTTGCTCCTGTTGAATTTTGGATGTTGACCATCTTAGAATTAAAGATAATTTTGTAAGTTTTGCGTGAGCTGTAAAATCATCTAATTCTGAATTTTGAAACTCAAAATATTGTCGAAACAATGTATGTTGTATAAGGAGCACAATAATTAAGAATTTTTTTTAAATTTAATTTCAATATAGATCTTTAAATTAAAATTTATATATTACTAAGATATCTAATATAGTTTTAGTTATAATATGAAGCAGGATAAGAAAAATTATAATTGTTAAAAATCTTAATAATAATTATAACTTATAAATAATTAGAATATAATATTAATATTATGCGGGTATTAAGAATCTATATTTTCACGTTGCTATTATTTGGATCCTCTTACGTTTATAATATATAATGGGACTGTTTGGCCACCACTTATTTCCGGAAATAAGCTCTTATTTCCGGAAAAAAGTAGGGATGTACGTAATTTTTTTGAAAATAAGTAACTTATTTTTTATTTTAAAAGTCATATTTAATTTTAAAATTCTAAAACAAATATTTATCTTTAAAAAATAAATAAAAATATATAAAAAATAAAAATAAAATAAACCGCTTATTTTAAGTTTAAGTAAGCAAACGACCACAGTATATGCATACGACTCACTATGCCAACTACCGATCATTGAAAAACCCTAAAACCCCAAATTCCGACGAATCGAACCCTAAAACCCGACCCTTCGAGTCAAAATGATCCCAAAATCGACCAATTCTTCGTTCATTAGACACAGAAAGCTCGCTACAAACCCTAGTAAATTCAGTTTAGACAGAGAGCCTGTAAATGAAACCCTAGCTATAGACATTGAAAGCTCTGGTTCAAATTCGAGTGATAATGATGTTGAAATCGTGGTTGTGAAGGAGAGAGTTCGAGAGGATCGCGATAGTCCTCCTAGTGATGATGTTTGTCCTATTTGCTTTGGCGAGTTTATGGTTCCGGTCAAGACTAATTGCGGTCACTGGTTTTGCGGTACTCTTTCAATATCCTTTTGTTTGTTTTTTGGGTTAGTTATGTTGTTTTTGTTGTTTCGTGTTTGTTGAATTTAGTTTATTTGGAAATGTTTTTCGATGATGAGTAAGAGATGTAGAGATATGAATCGTGATGTTGTAAAGGTTATGAAATTACTAGTGCTGCTGCTATACAAATTTCTTCGATTAAAATGAAAGAGGCAGAAGATAGTGAGAGTGAGACTAGGACTAATAATTGTAGTTTTGATGAGTAAGTGAATTACAAGTGTGAATAATATCGTATAGGTTATAAAAAAGTACTACTGGAAGAGCTTGTTTGCCTTGGTTTCTAAACTTTTACTTAGCATGAGTTTGTTTAGAACAAACCTGAAAATATAAGAGCTACTATTAAAAGTGAACTATATTTTTGAAGGGAGGGAAGCAAGAGGGTTTCATGATTTTTAAGCTAGCAAGATGAAATCCGAGGGAATCTCGACTGAAGCCAATATATTAGGAATCTTAATATCTTACTACTATTTAAGGACCATAGTTATGATTTTCTCCATTTACCTGACTGTTAGGTTTATAGAGTGTTGATAAATTAAAATGTTAAGCCTATCAAAAGAACAAGGCCTACTTAGTGTAAATTCATTGAATGAATATCGTTTAGGCCTATTCATTTGTATGGTGTCAAATATTGACATTTGATAATGTTACAGCTGGCAGAGATGGTGTACTTGAAGTAGTTTAGATATAGTAATTTAAGTCCAAATTAATTAAATTACATACATCGACATAGGACTCTTACCATTGCCTGATTGGGTAAAAATCATCATTATAATCCTCATCACGATTCAAAACAATTTATAAAACCTCACAATTCACTTCCAAGATAAGCGACGCCAGTAAAATGATAAGCAAGGATTAGACCAAAAAAATGAGGGTATATCTTTGAAACGGCGCCAATTACATCTCTATTGCATCCTAGACTTATTTAAATTCAAAACATAGAGGGATATCATGTTAATATGGTCAGACATTTACGATCTGTACATAATTACATATAAACAGTAATCACAAGATTTGACCACATAGACCCTAATTTGAACTGTGGAAAATTTAAATATGATATATTATAAATCATTAATAAATAATAATAATGAAATATTGAAGCATGTGTAAGATGTAAATGAAGATATAGGGATTAATGAAATAAATTTCACCTTTGGTAGTTTGTTGAGTTTCCTGCTTCGATGCACACATAGACGAGTCCTCTGCTATCTTTTTGTAGACTTTCTGTTGCTGAAAGCTGCTTAACTCCATAATTTGACTTCCATCGCCTAAGTAAAGCACAAATATGAATATTAATATAGCATGTTAGGCACATTCCGCAATATTGAGCATTTAAGGCATATATGTGCGGAAGTAGTTCAGATGTGAAATGGTCTTTGGAATCTCACCAGATCATTGCAAAATACAAAAGGAGTCCAGTTTGAGACATTTGTAGGAGAAGCTTAGCCTTTTTCAATTAATAAAGTGGAGTTTGATTTTTTATCATTATATTGCTTTGTTTGATTTAATATCTAAATGATAATTATGTAATTTTATTTATATTATGAAATTTGTTTTTATATATGTAGTATTTTATATATTAATTTATCTCTCTTGAAAGGTATCTAATGCATAGTATAATGATGCAGGAAAAGAATTGGAAAAAAACCTAACTCCGTAGAGAACCAAATTTACGAATAGATCTTCAGACTTATCTAATCATATCAATTCATAATATTAATTATTTCTTAAAATAGAAGATTACAATTGTTTAAATAGATATCCTGAAATTTAGAAAATAAATAAAATACTAAATAAAAGGAAACAAATTTATTAGTTATTTTACTGCTATAAAGATGTTTGGTTAGACTTAATCTCCTCTTAGTTCTCCTGTTATAAGATGAAAATAAGTGTAGGCAAACACCCCCTAATCAACTACAATAAATTTATCCCTAAATAATAATATATAATATATGCTAATTGATCTATTATTTCCTTTATCCACGTCATTTTCCATGTAAAAATATGTGTGATAGCACAACCTACCTTGAACAATAGATAGTACCTAATATGTATTCGCGGAAACCAATAATATTTATCATTCATTAATTTGAATCATTAACTTGACTTCATTGAACCTTTTGGGAATAACATAGTCGATACGCTCTGTTGGTGAAGTCTCTTTGACATCAAGGAAGAGAGACTTGTAATCATTAGCATCTTTTTGTAGGATCTCAAAATTATCAATTTATGCCTCATAATATTTTGAAAGAGTTTGTAACATCAATTACATGGGAAACAATCTTGTTATCATCAACTTGCACATTTAATTGGCTTCATGGTGCACAAATCATTCGGTCACTTCACTGGATGCATCTTGGCCTTTTAATATTCACTGGATACATGTGGATAAGAATGTTTACGAATACCTTTAAGATATCAAGTTGAATAATTTGAATCTTGAGTATTAGAGGATCTGTATGACAAGATATGTTTCGTAGATATGAGATTGAACAACCGCGACACCCGCAAGACCCATTGCAGACCTTGCTTTTGTCTTTGTATGTATAGTAGTCATAGTATTGTCAATTCTTTAACAAACTTCAACAAATTGGTAAGGCTAAGAAATTTGGTATGATTAAAATAGGTGAATTGATAAGTGCCTTAATTACAATAAATATATCCCTATATAATATGATCTAATATATAAAAATTAATTTATAATTTCTTGTATGGGCATCATATAGTGTAATTACAAACTTATTATCTTTAGTTATGTAAATAGTTTATAACCAAGTAAACACTATATTAACTAGTAGTGAAGATACACATATATAACCTAGTAGTGGAGATACACATATAAGTTTCAGTTATTTTTAAAACAAATGTTTTCGATTTCCAAATTTGGTCAAATGTAGACATTAAGGATTGAGTTTATTGTTTGCTACTAACAACAAGTGTAATACAAGTGTACTGACAAGTCACATTGAGTAATCTCATAAGATGTCAATTTTTAGTGATGTGGATGTACAAATTTAAATTTAGATATTTTATGGTCAAACACTTAGATTCATCCATATGAACACTAATCACAAGATTTCATGACATAAACCATGAAAATCACAAATCTCAACTCAATATATATAAAGCTAACGTGATATATGATAAACCACTGATAATATTAAAAGATTCAAGCATGCTAAGCAGTTAGTTTAGTACGTAATCTAACATAAACCTAATTTAAACTAGTGTTGCATTGTATGCATTACAAGTACGGGTACGTGGTACATTAGTTCTAATGAATTGGGTATAAGACCCACGAATCACCCATGGGGTCGATATGAGGAGCTGTATAATAATTATCATTTCTTTAAATATTATATACACATAAAATAATATATATATATATTAATAAATTTTACTTAGAATGCTATACATTATATATATATGCGCCATTGCTCCATAGAGAACACTCTTATAGTCTTATATACAACAAGACAGAACACTATAGAATCTGACATAAATTTTGTTCATTTGGGAAGTTCTCTTTAGTACCATTGAAGAATTGGTTTTTCCCTTTGGTGCCATCACATTTAGCCTTCGTTACTCTTGTTAGCGTAGTCAATCTATAGTGCCCCCTTTTAGTGGTAGTAAGTTGGTAGCCATTATACTAACTTGATTCTTGACATGTGCAGCTGAATGCTAATGCCGTGTACATATATACAAATAAGGCATTAAAATTAAAACTTAATTAAAGAAGAGAAACATGCAATAATCAGGCAGTTGTTAACCAAACTTCCATAGTTCAAAGTTCAAACATCAAAGTTTTGGGCCTGAGAAAAGAGACAAGCTAACAGTAGTGGTACTATTTTATACTCCCTCCGTCCCGGCCAAATGTTTACATTTGGTCCGGGCACGGAGACCAAGGATAGTGGGTGTAATAGTGATTTTATTGTTAAAATAAATGAAATAGTGGGTGTAATAGTGTAAAGTGTTGAAAAAGTGGAGTGAAGTAGTGGATGTAATAATATATTTATTGTTAAAAGTTACTATTTTTAGTAATGTAAAGAATTGGGTGGGACGTCCCAAAAAGGAAAGTGTAAAGAATTGGTTGGGACGGAGGGAGTACTTAATTGTGAATTTACTAGTTTAGCCCAAGAACATAACTGAAAATTGTAACATTCGATAAGTAATTGATTAGATTAATTAAAACAGGTGTTTAAATTAGCAAAGAAAAATAGGTGCTTAAAGAATAAAGTAAAATATATATATTTACTTACTTTTTGTTTTAATAAAAATATTAAGAAATTTATGCGTCAATGATGTAGGGAAAATTCGGACCCCATCTCCCCCCCAAAAAAACAAAGAAGTTCTGGATCTGTCACTGGCTCACTGCTTGTTGTCCTTGTAGTATTTCAGTTTCACCCTCAGTTTTTGTCTGGCACAAATAAAGCATTATAAGCTTCGCTGCTTGTTGTCCCTATAGTAGTATTTCAGTTACGCCCTTAGTTTTTGTCTGGCACAAATAAAGCATTATAAGCTTCCTAGAATTTCTTGTCAGCATGACCTGTCTCCTATAAGATATTATTATTACTTTTCTAACCTGTGGTTTATTATCACTGCATAGGTAGTTGTTTTTTGCGATTCTGGAATCATAAACCATCTTTGCAGAAATGCAAATGTCCCATGTGCTCTCAGCTCATTAGCAAGTTGACACCAGAAGCATGTTTATTGAGCCGGCATGAGAAAGAAGTTCGTGATGTCTTAAAAAATGTCGACAAGTATAATTGCCTTTTTCAAGGTGGCTTTCGCGGTCTCTTACAGGTAGAATTGAATATCTTAGTAAACTGTTGAGGGATTGCTGAATTGCTGATCCTGGAACCTTGCATTTTTGTCTCTGCCTTGCTGCTTTTCAGTTTATTTGATTGGCTGCCTTCTTTTTTTAAGTTTCTTTTGAAATTTCTTTATGCTTATTAGTAAGAATAATTTGTCAGTTTTTTCGTGCATGATTTTAAAATAGGTTATTTTTGTTATACAATATCTTACTAGGAAGTACCTTAATATCTGTCTTTTGATATTCAATAGTTTTTGTGTGCATTATTAGCTCTTTGAAAGAAGTACCTTAATGGCTTAATATCCATCTTTTGATTTTTAAGATCTCATTATGATATAGTTGTCTAGTTTCTCTGAATTAGGTTACAAAATAATATTATGATTTATTCAAAGAAAGTATTTGTTACCATGACATATCCAACTTCAAATACATTTTACCAACTCAAATAAGGGGGACAAATGATTACATTGTATTGCCTAGTATATCAACAAAGATTTTCCAAGCAGGTTGCATATGCAATACTGTCAAACCTAAACTTTTGTAAAAGTAATAATTTATAGATTCTTGTTGTTGTGAACTTGTAAATTTGTGGACAAGGTTCTCTTAAATGAGGAACACAGACTTTGTAAGATGTGATTTCTGAAATTTAATCATAGTCAAGTCACAAGTGGATAGAAGTAAAAGCTCTGTTTCTGCTGAATAATAATCGAACAAGGACAAATATTTGGGACCTGCTATAATATGGTTAGTAGCTTCATTTGGTCTGTGAAGCAGGGTTTTAAACCTGACATTTGCTTTTGTTGCTGTGTAGTTTTAGTTTTTTTTAAATGTTTTATGATGTTCGTCCGACAGTCGCCTGAGAAGTAATAACTTTGTAATGCAAGGTTAAAAGTTCTCCTTTTAAAGAATTGGAATCGTCTCATATGAAATATAAGTACTATATTACTATTTCCTTGAATGTAATATTCGTTTTCTTCTTCCCCTTTGCAGAGTGTTATTTCATTGCCACTTCTCACTAAAAGACTTCTTCAAGGGCTAATGGATCCTGATAGATTCACAATTAACTATGAGACTGCGCGCTGCTTTGGTGTAAGATTATTCTAAACAAATAGAGTGCTGACCTGATCTTTTTTGCTCTGTTCTAGTTCAATTGTTTTGTTATTTACTAGGCTGGACTGCTTCTTTTTCTATCATGTAGTGGGAATATAGGTCTACTATTTTTCCTAATTATTTCTCATTATTAACTAATGTATCCTGCATTACTTGTAATAAGTAATTAGTTCATCTTAGAATTTGCTCCAAGAGTAAACTTCTCCTACCAAAGCAGGGAATTTGGGAACATTATATGCAATTTAAGTAAACGCAGTTGTTTCCTCAGAAGTCCTGATTAGTAGCAGGGTTGAGGAGTGAATTTAGTAGCAGGGTTGAGGAGTGAAAGTACTTTCAACATGAAATTCCGAAACCATCTGGATTTTTTGTAATCATGGATGATAGATTCTGGTTTTCAATATGGTGATTCGGCAGTTTGATTACAACTGTGAAATTTGGAGGTCTCCGAATAAATCTCACAATTTTTACGATTAATAGATTCAGAAAATATGAAGACGATTAGCGTAATTTTACTCAATTTTATACCTATTTCCTAGGTAATTTTAGCATTTACTGTTTTATTTATTAGCTTAGTAATGTAAATATGTTTATGGTATATGGATTCATATATTAATTAATCAAGAATTAAAGCAAAGTATTAAGCCACAGAACAATCCTGAAGGATCATACTGAACTAAGAAGAAGATATCCTAGAATGTTGTTATGTTCATCATGTTCTTGCTCTGGGTGTTACATATATATGACTAAATTGATCTTAAGTGACACTCAGACTTTCTTGAGTATGTTTATCAATGCAATCGTGTAACATTAATCTGATAAATTAAGTAGAGGTATGAGAGATATCATGTGATCTTTTGGATTATATAGACCCTGTTTGCATGATCTTTATGCAGCAGGGAGACTTTTATGGGGTGAGGTTATGCCTATGCCTATCTGTCTAGTCTAGCAGTCAAGTTGGAGACTATTATTAAGGTTTAGAATCAAGCTTCCTTGATCAAATTCAACTTTGAGAAGCGTCCTCATGATAAGTTGCCGATTTTGACTTTCTAACCGAAGTGGTCACAGTTTCATTTGTCTTCAGCGAATATGGTAGTTTAAGGCAACGAAAGTTCCAAACAGAAAGGAAAATACTTTGGAAGTGCGTTTAACACATACTATCAGTCATTAGAGGCAGGAAAATCTTGAACTTGTTTATAGCTGGTTCCATTACCAGTACATATTATTTGATGTGAATTCTATAATGTTCTACAAATATAATTAGTCAATTTCACAGAATTTTTCTTCACGTGCTATTCTCTTCTTTTATGTAACAGTTAATGGTGGGCTTAATGTATCAGATCAGCCCCTTCGACTTTATCCCAACAGGTGCTTTTTTTTCCTCTTCTATTCCAAATCATAAACTCCTTTCTGTTCCTAATCAAAATTGACTAGAAGTTGAATTTTCTATAGTTTAAAATTGCTGCATTCCACCTAATTTTATGTTATAAATATAAACACCCCAATCAGTAGCAAGTAATTTTTTTTATTTTTAAGAATTTACACTATCACACTATCCTCTGTCGTTGTATGTCCTGGGTTTGATTATCGCACAACCAAGAATTATTAGAATGAATACTACTATATAAGCTTACAGCTTACCCAAAATAACAAAACTTTGGAGTAAGATAATTATCCTAAAATAGGCCAAGAAAGTTGGAATAAAATCGTAACAATTCAAGGATGGCAAAAAGATAAAAAAACCACCACCACTGCTGTGAAGCTAGGAAAGTATGTTCTTGATAATTATTCTTTATGATTGTGAAATACGATTACTTATTTTAATTTGTGCTGTATAAATCTTTTGCTCTGCAGAACGTCACGTGGCTCATCGTTTCTTCGAGCTTTGTGCAACAAGTCTGGTGTTCCTCTTCTGTTTGGTTGGAATCTGTCGCAGAGCACTTCTTGTGCACCGCACAAGGCGCATGGCTGCTGGTTTCAATTAATCTTTCCTGCAGATTCGGTCAGGTTCCACTTTCCCATATCTAAATTCCTAAAATAACATTAGGTCTTGCAATGTTTTCTGTGATACCATATAAGGATGCTTCTGTCTTCAACTTCTCCATGCTGATGATGCTGGAGAACAGGTTATATCAGCTTATTTTGCTGCGACTGCTCAACAGCTAGCTATTGTGAAACATATCTGTGCCACTATATGAATGTACGATGTATGCAGTTTAGTTCATATTGGTGATTTACTAATTTGGTCTGGTATCGTATGTATTGTATATATCGTAGGAGTAATACTTCTGATTTCTCTGTTACAACTTACATAAAGACTGTTATAACATTTGATAGTTGTTTTAGCTAAATGAATTTGATGCTTTTAAATTTAATATATCTCACTTTAAACACATTTGCAAATTTATATTCAAGAGCATCTATTACACGGGTTATTCTTCTGTGAGAACAAGGTACTAGCCACCAGGTACCTGTGTAAACTATTTCCAGATGTCTTCGGAACTTTTAAAACTGGTCTAAGAAATGAACGTAATATTTGAAATACTACAGTAAATAGAGAACAGAAAGGAGAAATATATTTCAACAAACTTGTTCAAGTTGGTTACATTTTCTGTTTGGAATATGTAATAAGAAAAGGAACAAAAAGAGATCCGTAGAGTCAGACCATGCTGACAAAAGAAGCATTTTAATGACATTTTCCATGATGCGGTCAGACAATGGTCTGTTCCGGCAGTTTGCAAATGGTAAAAGAGCTGTGCGTGTCCAAGGAACCATGTCAACTCTTTTGCAGACTTGCAGCATTTTGCAAATGGGTAGAAGAGACATGCCGGTCCAAATTCTTCGTCCTAAATATATGAGCATCAAACTAGCTCTTTAAAATGTGATCTACATTCTGATCTAGTGTTCGATCAGAACTTCTTGCCGGGTTGCGGTTACAACAGATAACGCAAACTGTATAGAGTATAATATAATTAATAAAAAAGATGCAAGCCAAAGGTGTAATCTTAAGGCAGAATTCTATACAGGGGAAACAATAAAAAAAGCACAAACATATTTGTAAACAACAGATTTGCACTGGGTAAGAAAAAACTCGTGTACGTGTACTATACTATATTATTAAAGCTACAAGAGAATATATTTGGTTCGTCGTCGGTCTGGTCATTTTGTGTCTCACTCAACTTCAAATACATGTGTCTGTCTCCTACTCAATTTTAAACACCTTCTTTTAATCAATATACTACCATATTTTAATTTTCGTATTAGTCAACCTCTTTAATTTATTTAATATCATAATTTATTAATTAAATTTTATGAATATTAAAATAATATTATTATTTTATTTATATTAATTGAATTTTATTATTGTGCTCTATTTATATTATATATACTTTTATATTATATTACTCTAAACGAACTTCTTTTTTAATTAGAATATAGAGTTATTCTCACAATCTAATACCCTGTTTCAATTTTCTCATCGCTCAAACACTTTAATTTATTTTAAATTACAATTTTATAATAAAAATGTTTGAATATTAAAATTATATTAATATTTTATCAATATTAAAACATAATCTTTTATTTAAATTTTATTTAAAATATTTCTAATATATTCGAAACTCTTTTTATTAATAAAAATTTATTAATGCTTTGCACGAGTTATTAATCTATGTTAATTAATATAAATATATAACAATATATTAATGAGACTTTAAACACATAATATAAATATGATTCAAAACTAATTTATCTCATGTACAACATTACATAAAAAATATTAATAACATAAATAATTAAATTAAATATTTAATTCATTTAAAATATATAATATATTATTTGTTACTCTTCTCTCATGCTTTGCACGAGTTATAGGCTAGTATTATATAATATCACAACATACACTTTTGTGGAGTTATTTTATTTATTTTGAATTTACAATTATATTCTTATATTAAATCTCTAATTTACTATTTTAACTGCAAGCATAACATTTTCCTGTATGTGCGTAACATTATATTTTTAGCCTAATATAATGATATTCAGATATCTACTAGTCAACCATTTCTCATTCTCTAATTGTTTCTCTATCTTAAAAGATTAGTTAAATCAAATGATGAAATTAATAAAATTTTATATAATTCTATGATGAACTTGAGACAAATATTTTAACTCGGAAATATACTCACAAATAAAAAGATTAGGTATCTCAAAAAGATACGGTTAATAAAACTATATACACTTTTGTGTTGCTCAATCTTTTGGATTTCTTCCTTTATTTATTGACAATCTTTGACCTTTCATTTACTATGTAACTTATACTTCCAGGCTTATAAATAGCTATTGTATGAGATGGATTTGTATGCAGAAAATAAACAATGGAAACTTGAGCTCTTCCTATCTATTATGTCCTCTATATTTTAGTTTAGTTCTTTTGTTACATAATACGTTATCAGCACAAAGAAGAGGTCGGAGCAACAATGGATTAAGATATTACTGGAGTATAAGCAAGTTAAGGAATTAACGTTGTACAAGCAGGCTGATCATTTATAGCTTTTAGTCTCTGCACTATATCAGCATTTACAAATGTCAAATCTCACTAAACTTGAGTTCAATGCCCTTGATATCACTGAAAATAATTACTTAACATGGATTCTTGATGCTGAAATCCATCTTAACTCTTGGAGACACCATAAAAGAAGGAAATATGAAATCCGAGCAAGATAAAGTAAAGGCCATGATATTCCTCCGACATCATCTCCACGAGGATTTAAAAACTGAATATTTGACTGTTAAGGATCCATCAACTCTTTGGAAGGATCTAAATGAAAGATTTGACCACAAAAAACGGTGATATTGCCTAAAGCTCGCTTCGATTGGTTACACTTGCGTTTGCAAGATTATAAAAGTGTTAGTGAGTACAACTCGGCAATGTTTAAAATTACATCTCAATTAAAATTATGTGGCGAGAATACCACCGATAAAGATATGTTGGAAAAGACATTCTCCACTTTTCACATAATAATATGCTCCTACTTTAGCAATATCGTGAGAGAGGCTTTGAAAAATATTCTGAATTAATTTCATGCCTACTCCTAAGAAAAATAACAAACTTCTGATGAAAAATCATCAAGCACGTCCAACTGGCACAACATCATTCCCTGAAGCGAATGCCGTAACTAATGATGAACATAGGCAAAACAAGCAATCATCTAGCAAGCCAAACACTGGATCAGTAATTGTGTTTGCGTGTTTGCATGTTTACTGCTGTTTTTTTTACTTGCCTATTTTATTATGTTAAAGTTATACAGCGCAAGGCAGATATCATTTGTTCAATTGTTGTTTGATTCAGTTAGAATCCTTTTGATTGTACATATAGATTCTGAAACCAGTTTTTTTTGGGAATTGAAAGCCTGTTAAGGATCATCATCTCTTTCAAAATGCTTGTTAGTGGCACATTTCTTCACAAAGTTCTATTATTTAACTTCATTGAACTTGAACTTGTCTTGAGCAGTAGTGTATAAACCATCTCATATCCTATGGTTTCAAATGCTGCAATACCCCCTAGTAGTAGTTTAAACAAATACTAAAAGTGTTATAAATTGTGACACATCAAAATGAGATGCAATGCATGAACCTTGAATGGGAACTGGGAAATATCAGTTTAGTGAAGCTGTTAATATGAAGTCAAATAATAGTTCATCCCTTTTGTGGAGAAATGCATGATGTCTGTGTTACAATTAGATAAGATGCGATTACATAAGATTTAAGAGACTTGTTATAAGTTGATTATTGCAGACTCCAATTTGAGTATTTTATGGGTTGTGGGTTGAAGTGTTGAGATCAAGATTTAATTATACAAGATCTAAAAGACTTGCTTTGAGAAATATCCAGATAGGAAACTAGAGAGGTAAATCATTGGGGACACAGGAGATGTCAGGTATTGTGCCTAATAGTTTTCAGATGAGTATATTCATAGACTTTGGATACATAGCCAGCTCTTTCATTATTATAAAGAACAACAATAAAAACGCAAGCAACACCATTGCTTTTAAATACAACCCAAGCATGAAACTAGAATCAGAACTGGCTTCTTGGAATGGAAAATTGCTGCATGTTTTTTTTTTGAAGTTACTACATGTGCTTTTAGTTTGAGTTCTTGTTAAAAAAGCAAGCAGGAATCTCAACTTTCTATGTTTTTCTTGTATATCTGTATGCATCAGCTGTCCTTTGCTTACTTTGCCTTGCAGTCATTCCAATTGGAATGATTAGTTTTTTCCTATTACTAATCATTCCAATTGCAAAAACTGCAAGGCAAAATAATAATAATAATAATAATAATAATAATAATAACAATAACAGTTCCTATTGTTACAGTGTTACCATCTGAAAAGTGAACCTTGTTGACTGTTGTTTATTGCTGTTATATTTGATGTGACTCAACTTTTGTGTTTAGGTAGTCCTATATGTCCATGTCACAGACAGTAGAGAAGTAATACAATTATATATTTATATTCGGATGGAATATGGATTTATTGTGTTTGTGTCTTTCCATGCATGTGTTAACAAAGTTTAAAATGAGACCCCTGACAAGTGTGTATGATGTATCCCTCAACATCACTCACTGATCACTCTCCATTTTTCTGAAAAAAACAAGTTAGCATTACACCTCCACATTTTCCAACTCTTTAAATGGTAAATTATTTGTAAAAAGGGTCCCCAAACAAAAACCAATCTTAATATTCCGGTATGTCTCACTTGGAAGTGTGATCAGGAAAACTCTAGCATGGTTCGGTAAAAATTTTCGACTTCTGAAAAACTTTGAAGGTTTTACAGAACAAATTTGTAAGGATTTCTTTTAGCTCTTGATTTTGAGGAACAAATCAAAGAATCGATGCCTCTTTACACCACACCAGTAGAAAGAACTGGAGACAGTTGCTTCTTCTCCTATACTATTCATTGAATCCGAATTTTTAAATTGTCTGCCTTGATAAAATATGTGTCCACACTCCACAGCCAACCTGTCTATTACTTCATGCATGAAAAATATCTGTAACTTCTGATATTCTTGTTGAAACTTACCACAACATATCATTATCTTTTCATCTTTTTGATCATGGGAAGAATCTGTCCTTTTAGGGTTGAAAATATTTGCTTTTCCATCAAGCTATCTCTCTGTGTATCATATTCTCCTTGTTTTTCCTTTCTGGAAATAAAATTATTACTTTCCTTGAAAGTAAAGAATCACATTCCTCTTTAATTTATAATTCCTTGATACTAAAAAGAATATATTTGAAGTTCTCAATCCTTCATAAGTATCTTAGCTAGCAAACAGAATAAAAAACAATTTCAAACCATGAAAAAAAAACCTTGGAATATTGAACAGTTAAGACTATATTTATTTAGGGGGAGTTGAGACTAGTTAAATTACTGATTTTCTTGCATTTTCTCACGTTTATATTCTACATGTGGCTGCACAGTGTTACCTAAATCTTTACCTCTGAATGCACAGATCAAGTAGCTTCTTTCTACCTTCAACTATCTCATCAAAGAAATCATCAAGCTGCACTATAATGTTCTCAACCCCAGATTGCAGAATCTCAAATGAATTTTTCAACTTCTGAACGTTGTCATATATATCGACTCCTAATTCAAACTCCTTGCTTGTTTCCAACTCATTTTTTACATCTTCCACAATGGCTTTTGTCTTTAAGAATTCGTATAGAAGAACCCCTTGTTGATGTTCTTGTTGTTGGTTAATCAATGTAGTCTTTACTCTTTGGTGCAATCTTGCTGCTGAGACCAAGAAAGCTGATCCGAAAACCATATGCCCTTCATAGTCTACTTGAGAGGAAAAGCTAGTTTTGGGGTGATAATACACAAGGGCACCTAGTAAAATCATGAGAAGCAATGAACTAATGTTCTTTAATGCATATAAAACTCCTTGAAAACCGTTAAAATTGTTGAATTTTGATTCTGTCCCTACATTTTTGTCGAATTTAAGTGATAGTGGTTGAATTCTAGTCTCTATTAGGCTTCTGTTCTCCTCTTCCAACCCCACAATCTCCCTTTGACATCCTGAAATTGCTCGAAGAACCTGTATTACATCATTGTAAAGTACAGTAAAATAATTATTTGATATAGAAATGGGCTTTTGTTTAGGTTGATGAGTATCGTGGTAAATTTACCTGGCGGTAATGTTGTGTTTCTAAGATGCGGTCATTGAGAGAAAATGCAATATTGGAACCAGATGTGTAATAGTTTTCCATGCCCGAGACTGCAGATTTTAGGACATGACAGACTTCCCAGAGCCTTGAAGTTTCGTCCATGTATTGATCTAGCCATTTTTCTCCAACTGGTAAGTGAAGTTTTTGAACCAATATACATAACTGGGAATGAAAGGATTGGAGTGTGGAGAGGACATGTTGGAGGAATTGAATCGACATGAAGTTATGCGATACAAGTGAGAGATCAAGATCGTCTAAGGCTTGGGTCAAGAAACTATAGAAACCGTTGACAGAAGTCGTGGAGGAGGAAGAATCAGAATTCATCATGGAGAGAAAATTTGAAGCTGAAGAATAGAAAAGAAGTGATCAAATTTGATGGATTTTAAATTGTGGTTGAAGTGTAAGAAGTATTAGAATTTGTGTGAAGAGGTCAGTGTTGTATATGGTGAAAAGAATTGGTTGTTGGGTGCAATTATGGGATGTTTCTAATGGAGTGGAGGAGATGAGTAGATGACTGGGAATCTTCTATAATTATTGTTTATCAGGAAGCATTGTACACAAAGGCAAAAAAGAGGTTCTGGTTTTGTTATTTTTGTACATTTGTGTTGGTGCAAGTTTTTTGTGTTTGTGGGAGCTCAGTTTATAATAGCTTATGCCATATTTTATATTCATAATTTTTTATAAACTTTAATTTTTGTCACTCTTCTGGTTTAGTTTTTTCTTTTTAAAATTCTTGGCATTTAACAAATTCAATGGATTAAAGTTTTTGTTTGGCTATCTAAAGCAAGGGGAATGATGAGGTTCCTTGTGCTAAATTATTATGTGTTTAGAGAACGGAGAGTCTTCACCTTTTCTAGTTCTCCAATCCTGTCTTCCTATGTTAGGCCAATATAATTTAAAGAGTAACATCTTCTGCAAGTTCCTTGTAAAATGCTTGTTAAATAGAGGAAAATACAGTTCATTGGTTAAGCCTTTTTTTGTCCTTCTTTCCCCTTCCTTTTTCTCTATTATTTTTGTTTAGTTATGTTTGGTTTATACCCATGAATAATCAAGAATTCGGTGATAGTTTAGTGAAAAATACTCTTTTCCTTTCTCCTGGTTGAAGATCATGGATTCGAATCATTACCCCCACGCTTCGATATAATTATCAGAAGTGAGAGCACCGTACCTTATTATCAACAACGTAACGTACTATCATATTAAAAAAAAGTTATCAATAACGTAACACATTGATACATTAAAATAGAGTACCATGCTAAAAAAAACTATAATTAGGTTCTTCTTCGAGTTTCAAAAGAGATTGTAGTAATCTTGATTAAGCATTGAATATAAGAGTTAATCATCATCCAGAAGGTGTTCAAAAGATGCTTACTGAAGGTATTACTGCAACGTACATGAGCATGTATAATTAGTAGATGCATTTTGACATGATGTCCCTCCTGCTAATACTTTGGACATAAATTTAACAAGAACTGGAGTAAATTTTTATTCTATTTTTAAACCACACAAGGTGGATAGCGTTAAATATTATGCCTAAAAACACAAGACCAAAAATAATTGCTCATATAACGGTTAAAACGTCTGGCTACCCATTTGGTTCAACTGGAACATAAGACATTGCTGGTAATTCTTCATTCCTCCATTTGCTTTCCTATCCTTTTCTGCTCTGTCTCTTCCTTTCGCGTTCTTTTCCCCCTCTTATGGACGACGAAGATCTCCACTACAAGACCCTCGGTATTCCCAAAGATGCATCCCTTAACGACATTTGCAGAGCCTATAAATCGCTTGTTATGAAATGGCACCCTGACAAGCATTCCTTTGACAAGCTTGAAGCTCATGACAATTTCTTTAAGATCACGGAAGCCTACAGGGTATGTACGTACCAATACCAGTCTCAAGTCTCATCTCATTTGTTAATAACACATCAATTATAAGCATGACATGCATATATATTAGAAAATTATCCTGATATCTTGTGATTGTGAACATCGTGCTAATATGCGAATATCTTAATTTACATTTAACATTGTAAATATTAGCTGAATATATCTAACATATGGGACAGTGAATAGCAACTAATTTGAATTTTCGCATAGATAAGTGTACCCTGCATGCAAAGTTTGGAAGGTATACAATCTCATTTCTATCACTTGATTTCAACAAAATTGCAGGTTCTTAGTAACAAAAAGAGAGAAGAAAGTGCCATACCTATAATAAACTTTAACGAGCTAAAAACAGCAGAAGGTTCAAAGACAGGAAAAGCACGAAAAGGTGCACCAAGAAATGATCGCGAGGACTTCATCAGCAGCCCAATACCAAGTTCGAGAAAAGACAGGAGAAACTCAGCAGCATCGATGGAAGACATCTATAGCTCTTTATCTAAAGGCACCAGTGGTATCAACATTTGCACACCATCAAGTGTAACTAATCCTAGCACTCCTGGCAGTACTACTGGTGCAGGAGGTGGAGATCATCCTACTTTATCAAGGACAAGCACAAGAAGTAATAGCACCCCTATCATATATTCACACTCTGTGGTTAGGAGGAAGCCTCAGCCTATCCAGAGGAAACTCAAGTGCACACTCGAAGAACTGTGGCGTGGATGTGAAAAGAAAATCAAGATTACAAGAGATGTCATCTCCGGATCAGGGTATATATCGTATACACTTACTTATACATTGCATATATATAACACCAGAGGCTTAGGATGCAAAACAAATTAGAAAAATAACAAATGTTCAGAAGTCGGGAAAGAAAATATTTATTATATACCAGAATTTAAACTTGATCATTCCTATGCACAAGTAATTCTTAGAAAAAGAATATAATTTCGTTAAAATTTGAACCTAGATGTGATCAAATTTTTCTTATCGATTGAGCTAAAGCATAATATACGAAAAGGTTGAAGATTATACTATTATTGCTATAGTTTCAATTTTTTGAGGGGCTGCAGCCGGCCTCGCTGATCATGCAGTTTTATTTGAAATTTAATCATATAAATTATGCAACTACAGGCTAATTATGCAACAAGAGGAGATACTTAAGATTAAAGTAAAGCCGGGATGGAAAAAAGGAACAAAGATCACATTCGAAGGGAAGGGAGACGAGAGACCAGGCACTCTTCCAGCTGATATCATTTTCATCATAGACGAAAAAAATCATCCTGTATTTATACGCCAAGGTGATGACTTAGAGCTGGGAGTTGAGGTACCCTTAGTCGAAGCTCTTACAGGCTGCAGCATTACCATCCCAATCTTAGGAGGTGAAAACATGAGCTTGTCTTTCCATGAAATCTTGTACCCTGGTTATGAGAAAATCATTCCAGGACAAGGCATGCCTAAATCCAAAGAACAAGGTATGAGAGGTGATCTTCGTCTCAATTTTCTTGTTCAGTTTCCTACAGATTTAAACGATCAACAACGGTCTCAAGTTCTAAGCGTTCTCAATGAATGTAATTTTAGCTAGTCATCAACAAAGTTATGAAATCTTTTCTTCATCAATCAAAATTACTTATCAACAAAGCTTTGGCAGAAATATAAGGAACAAAATATGTTTTTAGTGAGGTTCGATCGCGGAATTTTTAAATATGCAAATACCATGCCGTTTTAATCGAAATTTAAAATTCGATATCTTAATTGAACACACTTGAAAGGTACAATGATAGTTTGGAACCCCATCATCTTTGTCATTCTCTGTTTGTCTGCAATGATTCAATGTACAAATTTAATTTAATAGGCTTATTTTACGATGAAGATGTCACGAGTCGGCCATAGTTTGTTCGGTCCAAATTGTTTGGTTGGAAATATATTTGTTTATTTTACTTGTAGACTTCTGTTAGCTGGCAATATATTTTTGTCTGTTTAAAGTTTTTCTAAATTATATAAAGTTAAGAGAATATATTATGATCAAACTGTGAGATGTATAAAGTGCACAGCTTTTCTTTTCTCTTTTCCTTTTTTTATTAAACACTGTATTATTAGGAATCATATATTTCAATTTTTAAATTTTTAAGGATTTGTTTGGTTTGTTGGATAGTATGAGTTTGCTATAAAAAATTGGGACTAGAGTGGTATGAAATTTCATCTCCAATACAGGAATGAAACAGTTTGATTTAAATTATTAGTTAAATTAATATATTATATTATATAAAAATGTAAATATTTTTTTATTAGTTCTGGTTGTATATAATACTAATTTATGGTTATTAGTTAGGTTCGTTATCAAAAATAAAATAATAATGTTAAAATTGAAATTGAAATTTATATCAATATCTTCCCTTCATAAGTACTACCCAATTCTCGCCTTAGGCCTTAAATATCAAAAATACATATATTATGAATTTGAGATATGGAGTTTTATGGAATTGATATTTTAAAAAATCTAATGTGAAATTGTATATGAGTTTTATTTATTTTAAATTTATACCTCATTTCTAATACTAGCAAACTAAATAATCCGTAAAAAAATTATGAAAGCTTAATTTTGACTTGGAAAAAATGTAAATAAATACTTTTTAAAAAATAATATTAATTAAACACCTTATATATATAATTTACATGTAAATTTTGCATATTTTTATTAAAAAATAATTATAAAGAAAAGTTAAACAAACATTTTAATTTAGGTGAAAATATTCACTCACTTTCAATAAAATTTTATATAACTAAACTAAAATCAATCAAATAATTTTATTAATTATTATTTATAAAGAAATTAAATTACTTAATATTTGTGATAGTCAAACAAACAATAAATTAATTTTAGGTAAATGTTATTTCCAGAATAACTTTTTTATTTTTAGAATTATTGATTACATTTTGTATTAGGATATATTATAAATAATGAATATAAAGGGAAAATATGTAACAAATAATTCAAAAAAAATGTTGTGAAAATTATATTTCTTTAGTTTTATATAATTATATCCTATATATAATTGGGATAATGGAGATAATATGATATGATCGTGAAGACTAATGATGTAAATTCTTAAATATTATTAATTACTTAGTTAATTAATTCAGGTTCGATTCTCTGTTAGTACAAAAATTAACTTAATAAGGTCCGATTATCAACTAATATTAATAACTAAATTAATATTATTTTAGAAGAAGAGATATTAAAATTTAAAATCGAATAAATATAAATTTTCAAAAATTTAAAAATTTTAGCTATAAAATTATTATTAAAAAGAAAACCACAAATCGCACGTGATATAAACGAGTATTTATAATTACAATAATTAAATGTCGCCATTAGACTTGGATAAAATTGATAAAACCGGTACAGAGAAACATTCATTCTATCCAAACCACCTAAGAGATCGCAATTAAAAAACTAGTTTCCTTAAAAAAATGAGAAACGATGATAACAAGTTAACGACCCATTCTCCCCCTCACTTATTTAATATGAATATAAATATAAATATATAATTCTGTATTTATTTATATATTTAATTCGAGGTGTAAATTGAAAGCATTATAACTATAATAAATTAAAATGACCAAAAAACAGGCGCAAATACATGGATTACTGGCCGTTATTGAGTTTGTGGTGGGGTTGTCTTGCCTCCATCCACACCAAATACACTTACTTTCTCTTATCAAACACGTAATATATATATACACCGTATGTGGACACGTATATTTTGTGTTCGACTTCGCAAAATATATTTTTATCGAAAAATAAATCAGAAAATATTTATTCAATTAATATTAAAATATATACATTAATTTTGAAAATAAAATCATTTGTAAAAACTACACGCATAATATAAATGTAATTAATTTATTTTTATTTTTATTATTATTATGTAGACAAGTCTTTTTCTTTCTTTCTCGTTCTTAAAAATAATATACTAATAATAAAATAATAATGACATGACATGATGCTTGTTTGTTTAGTTCATTATGACCAAACCAGTCAGCAAACCCAGCCATCAATCAATGACCATTAAAATCAAAAGCAATCCAACGGCTGATAATGCCTCTCAATATTTAATTGGCAGGACCGCTTTCTAGCCTTTTTTACAATTCTATTCCACATCATATTTTTCTGCACCTATACACACACCTATGCACACACATATTTACCTTCTCTCTGAACCATCTTCCACCTAAAAAACAAAAAAAAAAGGTACATGATAATTTTCTTCTGTGGGTTTACTTTACTCTTTTTTTTTTTTTTTTAATTCTACCCACAAAAAAAAACGCACCCATAAATATAGTATGTGTTGTTATGTGTGTATGCATATGTATTGTATGTGTTGTTATGTGTGTAAGTAATAAAAAGGGATGGTAGTCTTGTTTTTAATGGCTTAAATTGCGGAGAAAACAGATGGTTTCTTTGTGGGAAAGTTCCTTGAGCTCGAAATCAAGAAAGATACAAACTTTTTCTTTTTTTTTCTCTCTGTAGAGGTAATTTATAAACTTGGGTTTCTTTTTATTTTTTTTGTTAAATTATTTTATTTGTGATTAGTTCTTTGAATTCTTGGATTGGTGATGATGTTTTGATAGGTAATTTGATATTCAGATGCATGTATGTCTTTGTGTGTATATGTGTGTGTGTGTGTGTTAGTTTTGGAGTTCATATATTTATTATGTAAAGTTGTAGAATTGTAAAGTTTCAAACTTTATTAGTATGGGAGATATTAAGACATGTTTTTTACTTTTCATGGTTTGTGTTTGATTTGTTGTTATTTTGGGTGATGTTAAAATTTTCTAACATGAAATTTTGAATTGTCCTAACTGTTATTGAGCATAGCTATTTTATCAGCTTTCCTATTTGTGAGGTGTTTTATGTGATTGGTCTATTTTTACTAAGCAGTTGAAATCCGAAGTTAATCCATTATTATCATTGAGGTTGCTGAAGATGGTCATTTATTTGTTTCTCTTTAATCAAGAAGATAAACTAAGATATTTGCAGTATTGGGAATGTTTTGTTGCAATTTAGCCACTAATGAAGATTGATGATTGTTATTACATGTAAAATAATACGAGCTGTTTGTATATTACCTAATGACATCTCTTCTTCCACCCCCACCCCCACCCCCCTTAATCAGAGTTTGTGATGTCCTCCCCGATTCTCGTTGTATATGATATCTTATGCAAGTGTTTATGATTTAGTTTGTTATCAAGTTTGAGTTTCCCTTCGCAGTTTAAGGTTGCAGGACTTAGCTAGTGCTGTACTTTTTTACTTTAATAGTTCTGCAGATATTCCAAGTCCTTTTTTCACCCATACCTTGCGGTCAACTCCAATATTAACATGAGTCATATACACATTTAACTTCATAATGCATTTGAGAAAGTTCAGTATGTGGGCATGTGAAATTGTGTGATTATTTGCATTTTAAATTTTAATATGTAGGTGGTGTTTATTTTTCACGAAGTTGGTTTCAATCATATATTTACCAAATTATAAATATTAAAGGCCTTTCTTGACAGGGTGTATGCTATTTTCGTAACAGAAATAAAGAGGATACACAATATATGGATAAATTTTATGGAAAAAGAACTGCTGGTGGACTCTGTGTCCCTAAGAAGACTTCCAGCCTTTTTTTGAGAGATACTGACGACAGGAATGGAGATGCTCAATTCTGCAATAGACTCGGATGTAGTGGCAGGCTTAAATATGCTAAGGCCGCCCAAATTGGAAGCCCCAAGAACTCAAAATCTTTGAGGCCTTCTACTCATTCGCCAAGTGCTAAGGAAACTGGTAGAAGTATTTCTAGTACTTCCTCTGTTGTGAACAATGCAAAAATCAAATTCCCAAATTCTCACCGGAAATTGCGTTCATACCTAGAAACAGAAACATCAGAAAGTAGCAGTGCTCACAATGAAATAGAAATTCAGGTACTTGGCGTTTTACAAAGAACAAATTCCAGAGGATTCCAATCAGAACTTAGAGAAGCTGAGTCTGGGACTGTTGCATCTGCTAAATTAAGGAGCTCTAATGTAGT
Source organism: Oenanthe sinensis (assembly GCA_028671895.1). NCBI lineage: Eukaryota > Viridiplantae > Streptophyta > Magnoliopsida > Apiales > Apiaceae > Oenanthe > Oenanthe sinensis. The sequence goes on from CM053814.1 coordinate 15,891,344, forward strand.
ATCAAAAGCTAGAAACCAGAATTCTTTCTATAAAAGACCTGGGCTGACCAATCAAGATGCTTTACCCAGCTCTTCTAGTTCTTCATCTGGAAGCAATGACCAAGGGCTGAGGGGCTCCACTAATCCTAGTCGGCATGGACTGAGAAGCCTGCGCACGTCTATATCAACCGCACTCCTCCCGGGTGGTTCATTGTCAGAATCAAATATTAGTAAGAGGAGGGATATTGTAAAGAAGAAAAATCCTGAACGAGAAGCGAGCTCCTCTGGTGGAGGGAAGAACAAAACTAGTGAACAGACTTCTAACAGTGGACATACCTCTAATCCTACCAATGGCTTGGTTTTTCCAGATCATAGAAGAAACAGAAGTTTGCCTACTAGAAGGGAGAATAGCTTGGCATCAGTTCAGTCTCGGAGATTAACCAACAGTAATACTAGGACAGGGCACCCCAGTCAAATGAATGAAGCCACTTTGTCATCTGCTGAATCCTCTGTTTTTAGGCGACAAATGCCACGGTCTGAAAGAAACCTCTATGCTAATGCTAATATATTACGTGAAGAAGCTTTCTCAGGTGGCTCGGGTTCTTATGGTCATACTAACAATGGAAATTATGATGACCATGCAACGACCATGCCATCTGCAGATCTTGGCATTTCCCGTTTAATGAACCGTGATGGCTCACAACAATATAACATGGATAATATTGCCGAGGTAATTTCCTCAGATTATACCAAAATCACATTTTAAATGAGAAATAATAGGATGCAATATTAGCTCTTGTAATTATTTGTTTTGTGATATATTCATAATAAATCTTTAATTATTTGCTCTGTGCTTTGCTATACCGTTGTAAATATTAATTTCCTGCAGGTATTATTGGCTCTAGAAAGGATTGAACAACAAGATGAAGAACTTACATATGAGGTATACAATCTTTAGTTCATCTCAAGCTATATAATACCTAATGTAGCTCATCTTGACCTTCTTTGCCTTCTTTCAATTTCTGCAGCAATTACTTGCTCTGGGAACAAATTTATTCTTTGGCGGCCTTGGCGTTTATGATCAGCACAGAGACATGAGGCTGGAAATTGATAATATGTCATATGAGGTTTGTTATTTTACAATGAGCACTACTAGCAATGATCTGTGTAAAAAACTTTTGTATTTCTCTGTTTCTCATCATGTAATCTCATTGATACTCACTTAAATGTTGCATAGTCAAAATAACTGTAGTCATGGTGAAATATGATTGAATTAGCTTATTTGCTTTTTGAAACAGGAATTGTTAGCTCTAGAGGAGAAGATGGGTAATGTAAGCACTGCACTTTCGGAAGATGCATTACTGAAAAGTGTGACAGTGAATATGTATCAGCCGGTATCTACAGATGAAGAGGAAGCAGCAAGCAGCATCAAGGGAGCAGATGCAAATTGTAGTATTTGTCAGGTCAACTACCTACAAAACCAATATTAATGTCGAATCAGTTTTTCCCCTTTAAATTTCATCAAGTATTGTTCAGATTTGGAAACCTCTTTCCCTTGTAGCTTACTTGTAATGTCGGTCTATGATCTTCATCAACTTATGCAAGGTTGGTTACTTGGTTCATTTGTCTAATCGGTCTCATTGACCTCATGTCAAAATAATTTCTAACTATAAGATGAAATTTCTTATCATCCTCTCCTGTGCTCTGTTGAACTTGAAGTTGTTTCAACAGCTATCTAGGGAAGCAAATCATCCAGATTGATCTTTTCTTTCAACCAAAAGACATACTCCTGTGGTCTAAATATTGTATAACTCTAAATCTGGGGAGCCCTGGTTGGTACTAATCTCTTTCGTCTAGTCCAATCCACGGCATGTTCCCATGTCAAATATCAGTATACTTGGTGCAGTAAGGCTGAGGATTTACTTCAGTTGAACTTGCAGATTTTTGTTGCGGAGGAGTTAATAGTATTCATATTCTGATATCTCAGTTTCACCAGAATTCATATTGTATCATATTATAAATGATTTGGAATGAATATTATATACTTGTGTAGACTTTTGTCTGGTGAAGGGGAGAGGATCTTCATGATTGTGGAATTGATTTTAAGTTTCTGACAAGCATAGCATCTGCAACTTCTGAGCCTTGCTACAGATCTGATCCCACATTTGTTTTTTCAGGAGGAGTACATGGCTGGAGACAAAGTCGGGAAGATTGGTTGTGAACATGGATATCATATGGACTGCATAAAACAGTGGTTGCAATTGAAGAACTGGTGTCCCATATGCAAGGCTTCAGTAGAGCCACGAGAAACTTCGTAGCTCTCCTTGTCCTTGATAATGGAGATTGAAACCAAGTGTGGTGCTGACGATTAAATATACTTCTGTCTTCTGTACATATCATATTTGTCAGGTCACTTTTTATTTCATTTTATTTTAATCATGTATATAATAATATCATAGTACATAAACAATAGCCCAGGCTTTAAGCTTTGTGGTTATAAAATAATTATAATGTGCTTCATTATATGGATTTTGGATGTTTTGGCCATTTTCTCTAAGATTGTGTTGTTTGGGAACATGAATTTCATTTCAAATGATAGAATTTGAGTTGTCATTTCAAATTCTTATATTTATAATAATATTTGAAATTCTAGGAATTTAAATGAAATCCAAATCCAAATTCTTATAATTATCCAAACATGTCATTCGATCAAATCCAGAATTTCAAATAAAATTCATGTTCCCAATGATTTTGCAGTTTTGACAAATTCAATCTATTATATTAGAGAAATGCAACTATACTGCAGCTTTGGCCAAGTCAAGAATTCTTAATAAAAATAGGTTACTTTATACTGCATTTGTGCATAAGAACCCGCGGATATATAGATGCTATATTTCAGTACTCCAGCACAGGGCTATTACATTTACTTGTTAAACAATCAAGTTTGCTACATGCAATCTTCAACATCCCTTGAGTTCTGTGAACCGAATAAGCTCTTCGTTTAGTGTCTTCAATATCATGTTGAGTTGCAAATATGAAAAAATTGAGTTACTTCTAAATTTTATATGAAAACATCTTTCAATCTTTCTATTTAAAGTTTGTTTCAATTTGTATCGTTCACTTAATTTTATCTATCAAAATTAACAAAATGGAAATTAAAATCAAGTAAAGAAATTAACAAAATTAAAGTTTATAAATAGTATTTCATATATTTAAAGTTCACATAAATAATTATATATATTTTTATATCTTGTTAACGTTCATTTTATTAATTTTAACGAATTAAAATAAAGAAATTATGCAAATTGAAGTAAAACTTTAAATTAGAAATTTAATGGTACATTCAAGTTGGGATTAAACATCAAACTGCATTTTCTTTTCATTCATAGAGAACTACATCAGTGTCATTAGGCTATTTGATTGCATGTCCCCTCTTTTAAACAGTTACACATCTTAAATTGTTGTTCACGTATATGATTCCCAATGTTTTGTGTTACAGATTAATATCCTCAGAATATTTAACACATTTGCTGTAAAATTTAAACTATATTTAGTGTTCACGGTTATTTGAAGGAGTCGAGTACAACAGCAAAACCAAATGCAAATTTCTAATAAATCTGAGTAAACAGAGCAATAAGGTATGATATCCTTTAGTACTGATTGCTGAATCAAGTGCAGGGACAGTGCATAGTGACTTGAACTCCTGCTCAACCCTTCTCTTTCTAAATTTGGTTGCAACCCCTTGAAATGTTGGCAAATCGGAAAAATTATGTACCTTGGCAACCTCTCGCTTTGTTATACGTATGGCAAGAACTCTTACGCAAAGCAAGAAGAGTAGGATCCTGTTCTTGCGATTCATGCAACTCCAGTAACAAGGATCTGGTAGTTGCATCTGCTGAAAAGCCGTGAGCCACACATCTAATCTATGAGTCCACCTGCTTCACTGTACTTCGTATTACGAATACAGCCACGAATAAGTGTGTTGTAGGTGACATCATTTAGCAAGCAACCATTAGCTTCCATTTTCAGAAATAGTTCATTTGCATCATTGAGTAACCCTTGGTGACAAAATGCTTGGATCATCATATTGTATGTCTTGACATTAGGTTGCAAACCTTTGGAAGGAAGGTTGTCAAACAGATTTCTTGCCTTTTCAAGATATCCATTCTTGCTTAATACGTCAATTAGAGTATTGTATATATCAGGAGTTAAACCAGCACATAACATTGTCTGAAAGGAGGACAATGCTTCAACAACATAATGGTTGTCACAAAGACCATGCAACAAGATATTGCATGTCACAATATCTAGTTTGTTCAGCATCATCTTCTCCTTAAAAAATTTGCGTGCTTCGATATGTTTGCCCGAATGAAAAAAACCTTGCAATATAGAACTGTAAGTCACAATAGTTGGTGTCAAGCCCTCATGTGGCATTCGTTGCAAGAGATCTATTGCTCTGTCCACTTTCAGCTTCTTACAACATCCATTAATTAAAATATTGTAGGTGATAGTGTCGGGCAATATCCCCTTACTCTTCATGGTTTTGAGCACTGCTAATGCTTCATCAAGTTCTCCCCTCAAGCAGTACCCATCCATGAGTGAATTATATGTGACCACATCAGGAGATAGGCCTCTTTGATTCATAATGTCTATCACATTCTCTGCTACTTTAATCTTTCCTTCTTTGACATGTGCATCAACCAATATACTAAAAGTACGGACACTCGGAGAGATGTTTAAAATATCCATCTCAGTTAACAGATGACTGACATCCTGCCATCGATTGAAGTCACGTAGACGTTGGATTAATGAGGTATATGTTATAACATTTGGGGGTATGCCTTTCGTAGTCATGTGATGGAGAAAACTTGATGCTTGATCGACTAATCTATGTTTGCACAGAGAATTAATGATTATGTTACAAGTTACTTCATTGGGGTTGTAACCTTTCTTGTGCATATATTTAAACAACTTAACGGCCATACAAGCGTTTCCTGTCTTGCATAGGCCGTTAATTGTGGTATTGTAGGTAACTACATGAGGCTGAATCTCTTTGTATCTGATGAGGTTTTGGAAGAAAAGCTGAGCCTCCACAGGGTTATCTTGGGAAATGAGGCCCCTAATGAGAGTGGTATATGTAAACCGCGCTTGATAAAGAAAAGGCATAGTGGACATGATTCAAGTGACAAAAACAATTAATGACAGTATTAAAAGGTAAAAATGTCAAGGGAAATGTTTTTGACACGCATGTCCCTAAAGAGAGAGACTGCTATGGAATATTGTTTCATTTTAACAAGAGCGGTTAAGAGTCGATTGAAATTGATAACAGGAAGCAGGGGTTTCATACGGAGCATTTTATCAAACATAACAAGAGCATCGTCGAGTTTATCAAAGCCGGTCTTGGATTTCTGAAGCAGCAGTTGTTGGAGTCGAGCATGACTTGGTTTAGTGGAATAAGGAAAATGAGTTGCTTCAGTGGGATTAGGGTTGGGGTCAGTTACTTTTAAAACAATTCAATCCGTGCAATGATATAAGCTACTAGGTGGCCGTTTGGTTTTCTTAAATTTAAAATAAGTAATTTATTTTATTTTTATTTTTAAATATTTTCATGTTTTTTTAAAAGATAAATATTTATTTTAGAATTTTAAAATCAAATATTATTTTTAAAATAAAAAATAAGTTACTTATTTTCATAAAAAGTACATACATCCCTACTTTTTTCCGGAAATAGGGGCTTATTTCCGGGAAAAAACTGTTGCCAAACAGCCCCTATATCTAATAAAATTTGAGTTAAGATCATAATTATTAAAAATTTTAATAATAATTATAACTTACAAATAATTAGTATATAATATTATGTAATTACTAAGAATACATTTATGCTATTTGAATAAAATTCTCTTACTTTTATTATCTTATTATATACCGGATATAATAGTATAAATGGGTGTACATTGAGAATTTTATGAAAGAAGAAATAAATATACAAATTTTATTAATAGAAAAACAAAATATAAGCCTCATGTCATATTTAAAAAAGAATTGACTAGTAGACGTTCCTGATAACAGAAGTGGAGGAGATAAATGGTAATAATGGCGGGTTTTGCAAACGATCCTTCATCGCCCTTGTTCAGATTCAACAACTCTGGTGCTTGTAGAGTGGGTCCCACTCCTCTCCACCTCATCACCACCTCCGCTGCTCTCCGTCTCGCCGATGCTTTCCGGCGCCGATTCACCATTCGTCTAGCCCTTGTCCTCAACTCATCTACCAAGGTAACTTTCTGTTGTTACCCATATTCTATTTTTTCTTGTTTTCAAATAAAAACTACTCTATCATATTATATTTAAATTTAAGAGACTTGTGTTTTTCATTGGATAAAAGGATGTTTTGCATAGAAGAATTCACCAATGCTCGTATGATGCTTGGTCATCTACCTTAATATTTTTTGGTGGAGATGGGAGTAGAAACAACTATGGACCTTCCGTAAATTCGCAAAACTCATCCAGAAAACCCGCATTTAGTACAAGAGGACTAACCACTGTGCTCATTGCTGTTAATGTTGTGTGAGTACCTCAGCCATTCCTGACTTATTTATTATTGATCATCGATGACAGTTGTTACTCGACGGTAAGTAACTAGTTTATGCGTGCAGGGTTTATCTTGCACAGATGGCAACACAAGGAAAGCTAATGCTCTGGGGTGCCAAGGTTTTGCTTGCATTGATGATATAATATTAAAATTAAACATACGTAGTCTTCTAATTGCTTGTTTGGGAACTTGAGATTCTGGATTTCATACAAATGACATGTTTGGATAAATAAAAAATTTGGATTTGATTAAATTCCAAGGCGTTCAAATATAAGCATAAATTTGATAATTTGAAATTAGTAAATCACAGCTCTGATTCTTTCATTTGAAATGGATAACATGTTCCCAAACACAATCTAACTGTATTTAAATTTCATTTACTTGCAGATTAATAGTCTAATAGACAGAGGACAACTGTGGAGACTTGTGTCATCTTCATTTTTGCATGCAAATATCGGACACCTCCTGGTCTGGTTAAATATTTGTGAACATAAATGATATTATTGGAACGATTTTTACTGTGGATATTAAGAGGATTTTTATTTTTTTCAGATAAATTGTTATTCATTGAACTCTATTGGTCCTACAGTTGAGAAACTTAGTGGTCCTGGAAGATATATGGCTATTTATGCCATCTCTGCAGTTGCAGGTAACTACATATACTTATGTAATGTATCGTTTCGCCTACATCCATAGTACATTTTACTATTATCTGATGAAGTTGTTACTGTGAATTAGGTTCAACAATGAGTTATTGGTTCTGTAAAGCACCAGCAGTTGGTGCATCTGGAGCAATTTTTGGATTAGTAAGTTGTCTTCATCCTTACAATCCAGCTTTCTATAATTTATCCCAAAATATATTTTATAGTACTTGAAAATATTAACAGGGAATGGATGTTTGGGGCTTTGTATTTGACATAGTGGCAGACCTATAAACTATGTTCAGAAAAAAGGGAGACATAAAAATATTTAGCGATTCAACTCCCCCTCCTAGGATACTAATTGAAGGCATTACCTCACTTTTCTAATTGTACGTGTTCTACTTGTGATCCTTATAATCAGGTAGGGTCTTATGCCATGTTTATATTCCGGCATAGGTACTTAAATGATGAAAGTGGTGAAGGTTTGCAGCATGTTGCAAGGATCATTATGTTAAATGCGGTATGTCCAATAATACTCTCATCAAGTTTCCAGGAAATGAATATTTCATCTGCTATCGTATTTTAACATTGAATTTGGACTGATATATGCATATGAACATCTGTTGTGCAGGTTATTGGGCTCATGTCAAAGGGAATCGATAACTGGGGACACGTAAGTATCGCAACAGAATACATTTCCCTTTCATGATTGGTTTAATTCATTAATATTTATCAGTAGACCTAACCTCATTTGTTTCCTTATAAATAGACCACACCATGTATTCTAATGGATTTGCTTCTAAAACCTTTAAATCATTGAGTCCTTATTTGAATAACTCAATTTGATAAATGGTAAAAGGGAGTTTTGGTCAGTGAATCCCCCCCAGTTACATCTTTAAGTAATGCTTTCAGTCAACTTATTGAACTACAAGTCAGCAACAAAGTTTATCACTGACCTACATATGATCTTAAAATATGGATTTGCCATCTATATCAATTGACCTCTAACTAAATGTCATTAAATTTTGGTGGCAATTTTAATTACATGTCATAACTTGTGATTTCTCAAGATCATTCAAATCTTGGGAACTTAAAATTTACCAAATTCCGGTCACATTCATTGAAATCGATCAAATCAATGTATTATATGACACTATTATATCAAGTTGTCGGGTCAAGATTGGTGCTATATACTTATATATTAGGGTTATGTGTTATTTACTTACATCATAAGGTTATGCATTGGATGTTCAATGTCTAAGCTTTTTGGTATATATGAAACATGTACACCAGTATTTGTAATGAACTCATATCTTAGAATTATTTGAATCTGAATTTGTGGAAATTTTTGTGCTTCAGTGATTTGAGTAAAAGAACTTCTAATTCAGTGATGGAACTGGTTTGTATGTAGTTTAGTGGGCAAAAGTACCCTCTAGGCCTTTGCCCCATTTTTGAATGCTTATATTAAGTTATTGCCTGATAGATCAAAGGGAGTTTAAGCGTGCTGTTTTATGAGCTCAAAAGCCTCAAATCTTAGTATTAATTCTAGATGGTCGTAATGTCTCTCAGATTACTGTATATTATTCTTTTAGGTTAAATGGCTAAATGATTTGTGTCTTACTTTTTTAATTAAAATGATTAATTTAAACTTGATGATTCTAGTTTGGAGGCTTCATAGGTGGAGTTGGCGCATCATGGCTTCTTGGTCCAGCGTGGGAGTACAAAAAGCCTGTCAATGATAAAAGAAGTGCTTTTGTCGATAAGGCACCAATTTTTTTCCTTATCAAGCCTAAGAGAAGGCCTTCATAGATATATGTGTGTGTAGGTTACACTGAAACTCACCAAATAAATAAATATTTATTTATATATAAACTGTACAAAGCAACTGATCCCCAGTAATTTTCTTTTCACAGACTCCATGTTAAATTTCGCCAAATCCAGAAGGAATCACTTGTAACTAGGCTATTGGTTGTAGTTTTACATCATCCCCAAGAACATGTTTGCAAATATTTGTATATGATTTTCTTTTCTTTCCTTTGTAGTGAAATCATCTGAATATGCTAAATGTTCGCGAGAGTCTTAATTTATTTTCATAATTATCTATGATATTTATGTTGCATCTTCTATTATTATAGCATCAATTTAAGAAAATCTATGTTTATCAGGAATATCAAATATAGAACAGGACACATAACCTGAAGTGACCTGCAAAACATAGCCTAGTCCAGTGACTATCCCTTCATATAGAAAAATCAAAAATGTGTTTGTGAGCATACAATTTTTTTGTTATTAACCGTGTCCAAAAACTAAAGTTAATATTAGCCTGAAATGTAATCCTGGTAGTAAAGCACAATCAGGATGCAATTCAGATAACAGCTGGTTTCAAGAGAGGATACAAACTCGTGTAACAAATTACCTTCAGATCCCTCCGCAATAAACATATTTTTAGAACTATATTATTTTTTACAACTAGTCTTTTCGTCTAAAATATACTGGTGGATTTTAACCTTCATCGACCATTTCTTTTAGAGTTGGTAGGGTTATGATATGATGTGGTTGCAACACATCCCACGCTGAGTGTGATTCGATGCCTTCTTTCAGCTTTATAACGAAAGAAATTGAGTAATTGGGAGTCATCACAGAGTCTGAGAAATCAGTGAGTGCAGTTGATATATTGCAGAAAGATACAGATTGTGTGTGCGCACAGACTGAAAACGAATAAGCAGGACAGATATTATAGCAGACTTTTGTATCAATGATTTGTAAATTACAGAATTTTCTCATTGTCCCGGCCGGTAAAAAGCAGGCCACAATTACCAAAATTTTCCGACTGCATATCAGAAAAGGAAGTTTCTTAGATCTGGTTTTAGGTTTTACTGCCCTTCGTAAATAAAAGTGATTCTAAAATCTAAGCACGCTAATCTGTACCTAGATTAGCTTCTTCTTCTGGAAAAATCGCTTCAAGTGCATTATCTGCAAAACTGAAACACCGCCGCAGACAGCCAGAGATAACATACTGTACAACGCAACTCTAGAATTTGTAGATTCATTCACTATCCTCATTTCAGCTTCCCTACGCAACATTACAAAGACAGTTTTCGTATGTTAAAAAGGAATGATCAAATGTAAGAGTTCATATTTCGGCCAGAATAACATTTACCTGTTTTTGAGAGAGAGTACATTTTCATGAATAGCCTCCACTGCTCCTTCAAGTTTTCTCAACTCAAGCTCGACACCCTACGACATGAACAATTAATGGTAGAAAATTATGATACATTAGACTTTTCTGAAAAGCACTTTAGCTCAACCTATTTACACTATGTAGCTATATTATAGACTATAATGATACTAAAACCTCCATTAGTTCACACCTCAATTTTCTCTTTTCTGGCGACCGACTCCCAATCCTTTGCTGCAATTCCAGTTTTCCAGTCTAAGTTCAGACTTACAGATCCACTTCCATGGTGATCGACCCAAAAACATGCAAGGTACAGACCAGCTTCATTTGTAGTAAATGCAAACTGACCATGCGTGGCATTCTCATTGTTGTGAAGAGTATTCCCATAAGGTGATGTCACCTATAAAGAAGTAATTAAGCTGATTAATTTTACTTGAAGCATAAGGACTAAAAACCGAAGTCACTTTGATACAAGAGGTGCAGCTGGGAAATAATATTTTGGTGGTGTGTTTACACGATAATGAATTTGGGAATCACAAAAACCTTTTTCTACTCTAATTCACAAAAAAGAAATTATTTCACCTTTTAACGATGTGAATTCCTCAAGTTTTAGGTCTGGAAATTCTCAGAACTCAAATTGTGAAAATGATTCTCGTTGCATTTTAGTGATACTTCTTTAGTATATGACAACACTAACTCTTACATTAACCAAAATCAGATCAACTCACACAATTTGGATTCCAGATCTCCTCTAAAAAAAGTTACTCCGACGGGATACCTTTTGTCTGACATTGAACATATGTGGTCTGGCCAAGGCAGAGTTGTTTCTAAAAGATTTTTTTTCATAAATTCACAAGATCATCTATCATCTTTTGCATCACAAGATAGTGGAACTGGTCTATCTTGAGTAACATGCGAGGTGTACAAAAAAGTTAGAATTGAACACATGTAAGGGTAATATTACAACAAAATTTTAATATCCTTCAAAGCTTATCCCTGGATAAACATGTAATATATTTGCTAGAGTTCAAGAAATTAATGCAACATCCTATGATATGTTAGTAAACACATACATTATTGCTATAGGATACGAAAACAAGGAACTACACTATTAGATTACATCAGTGATGTAGTTCTTACATCACTGTCTTCCACATTAGCATATAACGGAAAATTTTAGCAAATATTTGAGATATCTGTCTACTTCATCCCATCATACTTCTGTCTCCAATCAATACATTATGTATATCTATTCAAACCTCTCAAACACTGAGCTCTTGATAAGAAGATGCAAATTCCTCAATGATCCCCGGGACACCAAGTATAAATTAATTTTTTTTTTAAATTGTATATTATAAAACTGTCTTTGTGTATTAATTTTAATACAGTATGTATGTTAGGTAAGTTCATACAATAATACTTTCACTACAAATATTTAGGTTAGTATACTTTATGCTCTTTCATATTTCTCATCTTAGTCCAGTAGCCATTGTCATTACAAGTATTTAGTTTGTTTACAGTTTATCTACGGTTGAGAAAAAGGAAAGTAAAGTTTAACAGATGAAGAAAATAGACAACATATAGGAAAGTGGATTATCTGCAGAGTGTAAACAATGAAAATGCTAATCTACTTAAAAATGTTGCTATAACAATGACTCACTAGAAAAGTTACATAATATGTAAGCAAAATGAAGTACATTAACTTGGCAATTTTTTTTTACTTGGCAAAAAGAAGAAGTACATGGCAGAACTTAGTGGTGTGGTGGTGGAAAGAGTCAATGGAGAAGGCATTGTGAGTAATAAAGTGATGAAGATATATATTATATGTTGATAGATTCCCTCTACCAAGTTTAAATATAATTTTAGGAACTGAGGAAGAGATAATGTAACTTTAATCTACTAGATTTCAACAAATGCACATGGCCACATTATCAAATATGTCAGCACCAGAATGTTCAATTGGAATAAACAATGTCAGTACTATTTGATATATTAGTAAAATGTGATTTACTCCTCCGGGTATGAATAATTGGAGGTTTTGCTTACATACCCAAAACTTCCTTAAATTTTGAAGTAATGAATACCGACATAAATCAAAAGGCACGGATCTAACGACCAAGAGGAAGACATTATTGTTAGTCAAGTAGACCGGACAAACATCTTCTTGATATTTATTGGTAATAAACGCCCTTTTCGAGTCATTCTACATCAGACCTCCTATTAAAATCACGTTTTTCACTTTCTTTGAATCTGTGTCTCAATGTCTCTGCAGCTGGCCACGAATTAGTCTGTCCTTAAATATAAAGCTACACATTCAACAATCACTATCTCCAAAGAGTTTCTAACACTACCACAGGATACAGAGTTTCTCAAAAAAGTCCAAAAAATCGTTCATAGAAATGCTATGACTCTCGTGTCGTGTCTATGGAATAGTTCATATAACGAGTAGTTTTGCAATGCCATAAAAAAATTCTAGCAAAGCAAATCGCCAACCTCCCTCATCAGTGTAATCATCCAACATACAAATAAAATAGCTATTAGAAAAACAAAAATAACCCTTTACTTGCAATACGATATCATAAAACAGGTTTAATTTGATCAAGAAAATACCACAAGCACAACAACAACAACAAAAAGTGCACCAAATAACTAGTTAAATTCACATTTCTTGAAACAACTATTACCAACCTCTTAGATATATTATCACAATAAATAAATAAAACCCTTATCGATCAACATAATAACTAATAAATTTTTCAATAAAAATCATCCAAATTAAATAAAAATTAAAAAATGACAACAAGGGGTTGTTGAAAAAATACCTTAGCAGAGATTGTAGGTGTAGGGTGAACATTATCATCGGAAATGACAACATAATCACCCAAAACGACAACATTATTATGAATTTCCTCTGTAACGCATTTGGTACTCGAAGCAGAGGGTAAACTCATCCATATTGCATCACCCTTTTGTATTATAACAACAAGTATCATCATTGTCATACAAACCCCATTTCTATCTCCCATGATCATCATGCTTTTTGTATCTATATATATGATCTGTGTATATAATGGCGCCACTGAGATTGGTCTCAAGATGCAATTCTGGTTGGTAAATTCAATGCTATTTATATTGTTTATTCTTAAATATATAATTTTTTGTCATAATATTTTTTATGTAATTATAAATTATATAAGGTATATTATCAATTTAAAAATATATGATGTATTTATTTTTAAGGTGAACAATGAATTTAGTTTTAATAAAATATATTTCTGATATCCATTAATTTTGTAATACGAAGACAAGTTGTGTAACAAATTTATATTAAATATTTGTAAAATTGAAATTTTATGTTAATTTATTTAGTTGTAATAAGTACAATTTTTATTTTGATATAAATATGTATATAGTTTGATCCGTGTTATTATAAATATAATTTAATTTAATATTAATTTGTATATAGTTTGGACACAAAATAGAATAGTAAAGAGCACTTCGTGTACCCGCAGTTTGTGTGTCAGACCACTTGGGATACCACACTTCAAAAAGTACGACGCGCTATACTGCACTTCTTAACGTCTTAGCACTTTGCTGTTTTCCGTTAAATTGGACTAACGCCGTCAGTTTTTTTGTTTTGGAGAAGAAGATGTTCTTCGTGTTCTTGAAGATCAAAGCAACTTTTGAAGATGATTCTGAACTTAGTTTTCTTCGTATGAGTAACCAAATTGAATCCCATGTGTTGAAGTACATGACTACGTGCTCCGTTTTCGTTAGAAATTGCTTGATTTGTAATTCATGATTTTCGGGTTATACTTGAATTTCTTATTTATTTTTCCGTTGATTTGTTGCATAAACTAATTACATGGGTACGTAGATCGGTGAAAGGACATGCTAGTGATATTTTTGTTTGTGTTTATGGGTTGTTTTTGGAGCTCGTCGGAAAATTATTTTTCCGGTAAAACTCGTCGGATTTCTTCAATTTACGGCCACATGGTTGCTTGTTTGTATGTATAATTGTTATATACGTACTCCTGGTAAGGCTAGCGTTATTTTGGTATAAAAAATGATAAGCTTTGTTTGGGTTTTGTTTTGCCGTCGTTCAAAGTCACCGGAGACGATGACGGCGTTAGTCCTGTTTAACGGAAAACAGCAAAGTGCTAGGACGTTAAGAAGTGCAGTATAGCGAGTCGTACTTTTTGAAGTGTGGTATCCCAAGTGGTCTGACACACAAATTGCGGGTACACGAAGTGCTCTTTACTCCAAAATAGAATTATATTTAAAATAAATATTTTTATATTTTGAGCTCATGTTTCAACAAGTAGAATTCTATATTAATATGTATATTAATTCAATAAATTTAAATATATAAAATAATATACATTTTATTTTACAAGTATAATCGTAATTATATATTTATATAATATGTGTGTGTGTGTGTGTGAGAATTGGCTTTAGATACGTTGCATCATTATTTTATATAATGATGCAAAGGGAAAAAGAGACGTTGGCCCATGCCCCATAGTCATGTAGCCGATTCTCTCAACTAGGCATGTGATATATATATACTCTAATAATTAGTGTCTATATACAAACATTATTTCCATTTTTTGTGCGCGAGGCATCTAGATACACATATTAATTTAGAGTTGTTATTGAATCGAAATTGTTATTAAAATTTTTGACTCAATTCAGTTTGATCAAAATTCGAGCTCAAATTCAATAAAAAAATTTGTTTGATAAATTTATGAGTTTTATGAATGTTTGATTTGTCTCCATATTGACTCATACTTATCTCATTAAAACCGAATTTGATTCAATAAATTATAACACATATAAAAATTTATATAATAAAAAATAATAAAATATAAATAATATATTTCAATTTTAAAATATATATGAATTGTTATGTCTTAAATATCAATTACCTAAATACCTAATTGTTATATCTGATTTTTTCTGAATTTACAACTTTTTTTAATTATTAATTTTGATTGA
Source organism: Oenanthe sinensis (assembly GCA_028671895.1). Taxonomy (NCBI): domain Eukaryota; kingdom Viridiplantae; phylum Streptophyta; class Magnoliopsida; order Apiales; family Apiaceae; genus Oenanthe; species Oenanthe sinensis. The sequence continues at coordinate 15,906,729 of CM053814.1, forward strand.
TTTTTTATTGTTTTAATCGATTTTTCTCAACTTACTCAATTTTTTAGTAAATTTTTATTTTTAAAAAATGACTTGTGACTATTTCATCTAGTAATTACCAATCGAATTAATCGTCATTTTTTAAAACTTTACTTTGACGAGATAAATGATGGGATAAACTCAAAAATCATTACAGAGATGAAACGGCTTAATATGTAAACATGTATTTTTATAAGATTCATATATTACCGTTAAAAAAGAGCATCCAAGTGTACACCGTGATAAATCCAACCAGGACCCTCGTGCTAAATAGTTAATGTTGCAACCATCTAACCTATTTCAAATTTTATTTCTATTATAAAAGTCTTAATACACAAATCATGAATTTTGTTTATCATGTATAAAAATTTCATATTATAAATGTATAAAAGTTATTTATTAATAATTTTTAAAATATGAGGAATGAAGTTCGTATAGTTGAGTTCAAATTTTTTTATTAGTACAAATTAAATATATTTTTGTAAAAGTTATAACAAATTTAGATTTTAAATAGTTAAATATTTGAATAAAATATGTAATTGAACTATAATTGAGATATTAACACTAAAATAATAATAATATATAAAATAATATGATTTCAATGTATATTTATTTTATAAATAGATAAAAAAAAATAAAATATGAGAATAAATATTATATAAAAATACAAAATATTACAATTTATTAGTCAAATTGTAAGCAGTGAAAATATTTAAATTTTAGTCGATACATTCTAAAAATAATATATTACAGTGTATAGATATATTGATTAAAATATTAGTTAAAAAAATATGAATTTACTTGAATATGATTTTGTGTGTGTGTATATGTGTTTGTATTAAATATATACTTTCATATAAAAAAATTGGAATTTAAATAAATATTTAAATTCATTTTTCATCCGTCTCACCCAGTTATTTAGACCCTTGAATTTTATATGATTACATATGTACCATTACTTTAAAAATTTGCTTAAAAAAGATGGAATTTATGTCATTACTGGATATCTAACCTGTAATCTCATGATATATAATCATAGTCATAGATTGCGGGTGTGGGGAAAAAATGGATATTCTCGAGAGGTGTAACTATGATAAAAAAAACTTCATCGGTACAACCTAGTTGTTCGGATCCTTCTATTTTGTATAATTATATATGTACCATTATTTTAAAATTTTGGTAAAAAAAGATAGGATTGATATCATTGTTGGATATCAAACTAGTAATCTCATGATATATAATCATAATCATAGATTGCGGGTGTGAGAAAAAATGGATATTATCAAGAGGTCGTAACTATGATAAAAAAACCCACAAGAATTTGTGAGTGCAAAAAAAAAAAATATTCATGAGATGTCGTAATATGTAAGTAGACAAAATATAATAAGCAATCAATTATGATATGTACAATTAAATAAATGAGTTTAGAAAATTATATTTAAGAATAAGATATTAGATTGCATATACAAAAATTTAGTAAATTTGGATAAAAAAATAGAAAAGTTGTAAAATAGAACTTTTTACAATATATACATTAAATTGTTTAAAAAAACAAATTCAGTGAGAAAATCAAAATCAAAATATATAATAGTGCATAGATATAATTGCATAATATATGTGCGATTTATTAATTATATTTTAAATATTAATTTGATAGTTATAAATTCAGTATGGAATATATTTCGGATAATAAATATTTTAATGAAAATATAGATTCATTTAAAATTAAAATTTTAAAAACAAATAATAACAAATTAATTAAAATATATAATATAATTAAAAATAAAATTTAATTTTACGATTATATTAAAAGGTCTGTGCATTGCACCGGTTTTTAGGCTAGTTATTGTATTATGATCGGATCACAAGAGCCATCAAATCAAATTATGTTTATATGTAAAGGTTATAAGCTTTTTTTATTTAAAAAAGGATTATTCTTAATTTTAGTTAATTATATTTATAAGAATCCGTTGACTTAAATGTGTTGGGATTAGGGGTCACAGTGAGCATCTATTTCGAAAATTAATTTGAGGTTAACTATAAAATATTATTCATTAAACAAATTTTTTTTTGATTCTAATATAAATTTATCAACAAATAAAGTTAAAAAAATATTTAATAATGTAACACCCCAGTCCCACATCGAGTATATTGAAATAATTTGTTCAGTATATAAACAAGAGTACTACTACTAAATTCACCAATAAATCATTGATTTTTTACGGACCTGTGGTGGCCTTGTGGATTACCCAAGTTGTTGTATTTTTGTCAATTCGGAAGTCGGGACTTAACCCAATTTTCAAAAAAAACTCGAAATTTGATCCGAGTTGTCACATATGGTATCAGAGTCAATTCTCGAAAGTTTGATTTATTAAGTTGCCGGAGGTGGGGACACGAAGGCTGGTGGTATTATCCCACAATGGACAGAGGTTCGAAGGTGGGGATACGAAACCAGCCGGTATTATCCCACAATGGCTAGAGAGGTTCGATCTGGGTCTATGGGCTATCTGTTCGGCCTGACGAGGACGTTAGGAATTTAAGGAATTTAAGCGAGGGAGTTTGTAATACTCAAGTCCCACATCGAGTAGATTGAGATAATTTGTTCAGTATATAAACAAGAGTACTACTACTAAATTCATCAACAAATCATTGATCTTTTGGAGGTCTGTGTTGAGTTTGTAGATTACCCAAGTTGTTACATTTGAGCCAGTTTACTTTGACTTATTTCCGATTCGGAAGTTAGGACTTTACCCAATTTTTCAAAAAAAACTCCGAATTTTACCCGGCTTAGTCATATAATTGTATACCGTTTTCCAAAGAAAATTACAAATAGAACGTGAAAAAGAATCCAAACACTAGCACTGTATTCTCCACTATAAATCTACCTACTGCTCTTCTTATCTCCTCCCAAAATTCTCCACACACCATTAAAAACAATCCATGGAGAGCTTAATATCCGAGTTCAACTACCTCTCCGACCAGTCTCTCAACAACAAGAACTTCGATCCTTCGACGATCGAGCACCTCATGCATCTTTTCGAGCTGGAATCCTACAAAGCCTGGGCCTCACTGGATCACCACTTCACCTCAGAGTTTCAAGAATCAGAGGCTTCACTAGTCGAAGCCGAAGAGTATTTAGAGTCTGCTATGGACCGTGCTATGAAAGAGTTTGAAATGTTTGAACAAGAGATGGAGAGGGAGTGTAAGAGTGAGTTCAATGGATTGGTTCAAGTTGCTGAGAGAGCTAGGAGAGTTGGTAGGAGTATGGAGAAGGCTGCGAGTGTCGCGTCCAAGAAGTACGTTGAAGCTGCGTTGAATGCTGCTGGGAGTTCTATGAGGTCGGCTGTTAAGGCTGTTACTAATGCCAAGAAAGTCCATCCTTCGTAAACCAAACCAAACATACTCGGTATATTCGATCAGAGTCGGTTTAATAGTCTATGTTTTATAAATATATGTATCATGTAATTTGATGATTTTGTATTTCATGTTGTAATTTCTTACTCTGTGACTTTGTTTGAAGAGGCAAATAAACTGAGAACTTACTTTTGTGTTTGGGTATGTCAAATTTTGCAAGACAGAAATAAGTACATTATACTTTTAATTATTGTTTCGAAGATAATTTTGTGTATTTATATCCTAATTTTGTTAGTTTTAAAATAAATCGTTTGACATATAATTAGGTTCATACTAGCCTGTACAATTGGGAATTTTCTTTTGGCAAAAAGAAAAAGAGGAAAGGTGTGTTGGTTAAGCACATAACGGAAACATAAAGAGAGGAATTTAAGGCGACAAAGATGAGAGAAAAGGAAAGATAACATGTCTTGTCTGCATATGTAAGAGTAGGACACAATGAAATTAGTTTTTATCCGATTAGAGCAAGTTGAACGTTTATTTATAAAAAAACGAATTCTAATGATTTTTGAATAAAATCGAAACCGGCCCGGATATTCTCGGTTTTAAAAAATGATAACCACAACTGAATCATCAATTTCAATTTAAAAACTCTCGCTTCGATTTGTATCGATTTGGTTTTGTTTCAAAACTAATTGAAATACAAATGAGAAATTTTTTCATTAATTTGAAAAAAAAAAGATAATCTGACCCTTCAAATTTAAAATAATACAAATGGTGATACTTCAAAACATCCCAAAATATTAAAATAACAAGTTCTAATGTTACTATTACTTTTAACTAATATTAATGTTAATGTTAATTGATCGGCCGGAAGTTGAAGTGATTGAAAATTACAGTCTGTGTAAGATGCAGTTACTATAATTGACTGTACGGAAATCACTGTGCTAGATAATTGTGTTAAAGCCTCCTAACGGTTTGCTCACTCTACTCGGTTGGAAAAATCAGTAATTACAACCTATTCCTTCTCTTTTTTTTATTTGACATTTTGATTTTTTTCCGCACATCTTAAAATGTTTTGACTGTATATGTAAAATAATTTTTTTTAAAAAAAATTCTAAATAAAAATATACAACTTATATTAAAATTCATACAAAAAATTTTGAAAATAATTGTTTTAACTATAGAGTCAAAATACTTAAAATTACGTGCAGAAGAGTCAAACGACGAATATTAAAAACGGAGAGAGTCGAACATTGGATTAAATATTAATGGACTGAATTAATATTAAAATGGGCTTCTAAAATTATATATATATATATATATATATATTAGTTTTAAAATTTTATATAAACTATATATATTGATTTATTTAAATAATCAGTTCAGTTCAGTTTTTTCCGGTTCAGTTCAAATCTAAAACTAAAATCGAATAATTAAGAATGGTTCGGCTTTTCTATTTTCAATTTTTTACGATTCGATTTTCACTGATTTTTATTAATTCCGATTCATTTTTTCCCACCCCTAATATAGATAGATAGATAGATAGATATTGATTCATACTGAGCAATCTTAATTTTTCAAAATTATTTAAAACACATATCGAATATCTTCAAATCATTTAAAATTTGAATTAAATATCTTTAGATTTTAAAGAGTATTTAGTTAACATTATTCAAATTGAATATTCTCAAACTTTTAAAATTTAAAACCAAGCAATTTTGCAAAATACTACAAGTATGAAATGAATTTTTAGTGATTAATCAACATTTTCCAATATCAATATATTATAGAAATTAAAACTCGAAAACCAGGACCAAATTAAATTAATCAAAGGTGAACATGGATTTTTCAAACAGGCTAGATCAAAAAAACTACATGTTTTATTGCACTCTTATTTAATGAGATACCAACCAATGCATATAAACTAGAGTTATTTTTATTGCACTTTTCAGATGTTTCTGTCTGAAAAGAGACCATATTATGGCTTTGTTGCCAACATTTTTTTAAAAGAAAAAAGTCATACCCAACCAGATTGTTTAGATATCAGAGGATGCAGGACAAGTCTTGCTATGGGTACTTAGCATAATGCATATCTACTCTCTACTCAACTATATATTAGCTTGTACTTATTATATCACCCATTTAAAATTATTATCATCATTTCCTCACATACTCTTCTATATATCACAATCACTGACTTTACCAACTAACTTAAACATTTGAATATGATGTCATGTTATTTCATACATTTTTCCTTGTTGCTAATGGTTAAAGACTATTTATGACTATAAACCTACCTCGTTTTGACACTCCTGGAAGAAAGCGCTACAATATATATGTGAAGGATTAAATATCATACTAAAGAGAACTAATTATTCAAATACTTTCATTTAAGCAATCATTTATAAGTCTAAACGTATTTATCTTTTTTCCTTATAAACGAACAGATTAAGAAAGATATGCACGGTGCTTACTTGTGTTTATAAGTATGGTTACTCTTGACTTTTAATTTTTGAGATGCCATATTCAAGACTATGAATTTTTCGAACAAAACGTCTCTTCTTCCTATTTTATATTGCCTCCTACTTTACGTACAATATCATGAAAATACTAATTTTTTAAAAATAACTTGTAAGAGCAATTTCAACCATTTACATGTATCATATATTAAGTTGAAATATAGATAATAGAAGAAAAAATCTCACTTAAAAATATATTAATAATTACGTAAATGATTTAGTATATGTATTTTATTATCTATTTCTATACAAAACTGATTATTTCCTTTTCATTTAAAAAAATAAAATAATCTTTTTTTCATTTTTTTCTCTTCCATTCTTTTTAAAAGTAATTAAATTCAAATTTATAATAATTATAATAATAAGTAATGTATATAGAGATTATTGTTAATATTATTTTATTTAAATTGATATATTTTTTAAAAAAATCTAAAATTGCCGACGTCCACAAATTTGACGAAGGGCTAGACACGAAATCATCCAGGCCCAATCTTCACCATTGATCTTGTAAAACTCGATGAGATTCGGAAGATTGACCTGGCCCACTTTAACTCCTCCCTCGGTCTTTGTACCCCTCTCCCTTGCACTACTCTAACTCTATCTCTATCTCTCTCGCTCGCTCTCTCGCTCTCTCTCTCTCTCTCACACACACACATCTCTCCGGCTACTAATCTCTCTCTCACTTCTCAACTATGCCTCAGGTAAGCCTCTCTCCCTCCCTCTCCCTCTCCCTCTCTCTCCCTCCCTCTCTCCCTAGCCGATCCTCTGTAACTTTATTCTAATTATGATATTATTATTCGCTTCATATCATTATGTGTGTGTAATTGTAATTATTGTTTTTATAAAGTGTGTTATGACCTCGATCTGTTTTTATAGGGTTTTAATATTTGAGTGATTATAAATTTGACTTTGTGAATTGTTTGGTGTTAATAGGGTAATGATAAAGATGCTTCAGCGAGTAAAGGTATGCTTTTTATTTGTTTTACAAGCTTATTGATTTGTATAAGGCTCATTCGAAGTATTTCGTATTGTTTGAATTACTGTGAACTTTAATTAGTATTGCTTGCAAGCTTAATGATTGTTAGGAGCTGATTTGTTGTTATTTGATTGGTTCGTTTGTTTGAATTCGTGTGGGTAATTATGTCTGATGTTTGGATTAAGGTACATTTGAAGATAGCAATTATGTTGATTGATGTGTAGTATAATTGTATACTATTTATGGATGATGTGGTGTTGGTTTATGTTATTAGCTGATCTCTTACGAAGTTACGGTAGTATTGTTTGGTTTGTAAAGCTTTGATCTTTATTTTCATGGATCTCAGATGGAAAGAGTGGCCAAACTGAGAAGGCATCTGGATCAAGCTCAGTAGATACACAATCTGGGCAAAGGAGAGCAGTGCCTCCTCCAGGAACTGGGATGCCGACAAATCCGTTTGATTTCTCAGCTGTGGCTGGTTTACTCAATGTAACTGATATTGAATTTTTTATTTATTTATTGAAGTTCATCTAATGTTGTTTATGCTGATATACTTTATGCTGGAGTTGGTTGTGCAATAGGTTATAATATTATATGCAATCTCATGTGAGCACATAATGCCTAAAATGGTATCTCGTAAGTTAGGGGGGGTCATAATATGCAAAATGAATTTTAGAATGTTAAAGATATGTAAGACTTTCCAGAAACTTTGTTTGTAGACTTGAAAGATTCTGAGTTTTTTGATAACTAAATGTTGTATAAGTAAGAAGATATTCAGACTTCTTTCAATCCATGTATTAAGGTTTTCATATATTATGGTACAGGATCCAAGTATCAAAGAATTGGCTGAACAAATAGCCCAAGATCCGTCATTTAACCAGATGGCCGAGCAGCTTAAAAAGACATTTGAGGGTCCTGGAGTTGGTGATGGAATCCCACAGGTTGATCCCCAGCAGTACTTTTCTAGTGTGCAACAAGTTATGCAAAACCCTCAGTTTATGTCAATGGCTGAACGACTAGGGAGTGCTTTGATGCAGGTATCTTCAGCTATCATGTTATGTTAGTGCTTCTAACAATTAAATTTTGAAGAATTGGAAAGACAGGTGAACTTTCTTTTGACTATACCAGGATCCTTCTGTATCACAAGTGCTCGAGAGACTAGGCAATCCAGCACAGAAGAACCAACTGGAAGAGCGACTGTCACGTGTCAAAGATGATCCCACCTTGAAACCTATTTTTGAGGAAATAGAAAGTGGAGGTCCAGCTGCAATGATGAGGTCATGAATGTTTCTTTCTGTATCTTTTACGAAAAATATGTGATGTATGATAAAATATTCTTTACTCATTTCAATGGTGCTTATAATTGAGCTGAAGAGGGTGCTTGATTATTGAGCTGAAAAAAGTTGTTAATCTATACAAGGAAATACAATATTTAGTGCATCGCTGCACCAGAAAATATGGTCAAGATCTCTAATCACTTTCTAATGTGGTAATTTTTCAGAGTATGCGTTTAGTCATGTATTAGATTGACAAGTTTCTTGAAGCTGTTAATATTGTACACGTGTAGGACCTTTACCCACTGTCAATATGTTTTAACAATTAAGGATAACTTGCCCATTCACTCATAAGACCTGCTTTGCTGACTAATGTTGAAAAGTTGCTTCATCAACAGTACACGGTAGTTTGAAATTATTGTTATAATAGTTATGCTGTTATTAAACAGTTGCTTTTATTTTATTGTTTAACCTTTTTTTTTTCATGGATTTTTATGTGATGTGGTGCATATATCTAGGAATCATATTTTCAGGACTGTTTTCTTTATCTGTAGCTATCTGTATTATCAGGTACTGGAATGACCCGAGTGTTCTTCAGAAGTTAGGTGAAGCAATGGGTCTTCCTGTTTCAGGAGATGCTGTAGCTTCTGCTGAAACTTCTGGACAAGATGAGTCAGATGAAGTAGAAAATGAGGGTGAATCCATTGTTCACAACACTGCTAGTGTTGGTGATGTTGAGGTATTTAGGTTTTGCATTACTCTTTTAGTATGTTGCATATCATTTTTGATAATAAATGAACTTAATCAAGGACCTAAATTGATAGTTATAGGCAGGGGCGGAACCAAGGGGGGTCAGCCTAGGCTCTAGCCCCAGCTGAACTTCAAAAATCAATAAAGAATTTGTTTTTCTAAACATGATTTTTTGTTAAAATTTAGTAGAAATTTGATTTTGAGCCCCGGTTAAACTCCAAAAATCATACTGTATTAGTTTAGCCCCGGCTATTTAGAACTTCTGGTTCCACCACTGGTTATAGGAAATATTTACTGGAAAATTTTAATGATATATGTAGCAAATACACCAAGATGATGGTGGAAAAAGGGTGTAATATTAATAAACACTTCATTTGCACACCTTTTTTTACTTGATATTCTAAAAAAAGTAACAAGTTTCTGAATTGTATCGAGTTTTTCGTAACAAGTCTCTCTATTTGAAGAATTTTTTTTAAAACTTATAGTAAGGAGGTGAAAGTTTTCTTTTTAACGTTACCCATACACTAGAATTTGTGTGCTGATGCCTGTGTTCATCACACTCTCCTTGCTTAGTTCAGAATTAATAATTTTTGCCCAAGATCCTTGTCATGTCCCTGGGAGTTTTGTTTTGTTTGAACCAGACCAACTATAAATCACCAAAATTTTTACGTGCATGTCTGTCATTTCCTATATTTGGTGGATGTAGTGTTGAACGATGGCGAATAACCTTAAAATACTACTATAAGATATGCACTGAGGTACTGTTATTAACTATACAAGTTAATTGACATTTAAATACTCTACATATTTTAGGGTTTGAAGAAGGCACTAGCCTCTGGTGGTGACAAGGATGAGGAAGATTCAGAAGGAAGGACAGCTTTGCATTTTGCATGTGGATATGGCGAGGTATGAATGGCAGTACTTCAAATAAGAAGATCTTGTCCCTGAATTTTATTTTATTATTTGTTTGTAGTTGGTAATATCAGCACCTACTTATTTGAGCTTGTACATATTTTAAGCATACTACTTAACATTCTCCCCCTCTATCTTACATTCTTACTTTGCTCATTCCACTATGCTCACGTCCCTTATAAGTTATATCTGCAAGCTCTGCAGTTTTTTATGCACTTGATATGTTAGTTTCCATGTCCTTTAGGTTAGTTGAGTCAAGCTCGTAAGTATTCAATATTCAACTCATCTTATCAGCTCTTATTTTCTTCTCTCCTTTTTTTTCCAACTATCAACTCCTATCTATTAATTTTTCTTTTCCCTATAAAGATACTGCGTAACTTGTTATATCTCTAATTTCAGCAACCGCGTAGTTATAAAATATACTTGTCCCAGGTTTGGGTGAAATATAATGTTGGTTCATATTTTATGGGTTGCTTGGCTATGCATTATTTTTAGTTGGCTTAGCTAATATCATTGTTTGCAAAAGAACTTCTATAACCTCATTGCCTAGTGCAACATGCAGCCAGCTTTCCTTTTTTTTTGGGTGGGGGGCGGCAGTGGGTATCAATCTGTTTTCATTAACACTGTTGGACTGGTCATTCTGATCAACAGGAATTCCTTGGTTATAGTGATTTTTGTTCGGCTTTAAACTATGTAATTATGTTCACCGACCTTCTAGGTACAGAATCTGGTTTCGGCCGCTGTACCCGTGTCGAACTCTTGGCAAACTGAGTAATAGCCAGCCTTTGATTACTTTTTTTTAGTGGCAGTGGGTGTCCGTCTTTTTTCCTTTAAATTAGGACTGGAGTAGTTAACACTGTTGGACTGGTCCCATTCTGATCAACATGATTTCCTTGGTTATAATGATTTTTGTTCCGTTTGAAACTACGTAATTATGTTCACCATCCTTCTACATACAGACTCTGTTTTTGGCCGCCGTACCCGTGTCAAACTCTTGGCAACCTGAGTAATAGCTACCCTTCGATTCGATTAATTTTTTTAGTAGCAGTTTTTCACCAAGAATAAGCCATAATTATTGTTGATAATTAACATATTACATTTATATTATTTTCACAGGAACAATTTTAAGCCACATAGTCGATCTTAAGGATTATGTATCTTTGTTTGTCTTGTGTATTCTTTTGCATATCAGTCAGCATATTCTGTCTGGATCATTTTGGTGCTAAGCAGATGTGCTTTGGTACATTCTAGGTGAAATGTGCTCAGGTCCTTCTGGATGCTGGAGCAAAGGTGGATGCCCTTGATAAGAACAAGAACACTGCTCTTCATTATGCAGCTGGTTATGGCAGGAAGGACTGTGTATCACTTTTGCTGGATAATGGGGCTGCCGTGTAAGCTATAATAATCCAGTGAACACATTGTTTCCCGCTATTTCCTTTTATCTGATCAAATTTAAATATTATTTATTCCAGTACTCTCCAGAACTTGGACGGTAAATCGCCAATTGATGTGGCCAAATTAAACAACCAGCAGGAAGTGCTCAAGCTACTTGAGAAGGATGCGTTTCTATGATTGAGAGGGTGAGCTCCATGACAGATTTCCCTCTGCAGCCTTCTGACATGTATTTAGTCGACCTTGCTTAAATTAAGTTCTTTAATAGGCTTGAAGGATGCCCTCTTATTGGCTGACTTTTTTTAAATTAAGCTTTTCCTTTAAAGGCTCAAATGATGTTAGATTGGGCAGTTGATTTATCGTGATTGCTATGGCTTGTTTATTATAACGAATTTTAAAGGCAATTACAAAAACCAGTACAATGTATGGGTTTCATAAAAAATATTTATCTCGTGTCATTGAATTATTGATTCGAATGACATTTTGACACCAATAAGCTAATAGACATTGGAATGCATTATTTTTATTTACTGAACTACATTCAAAAATGAAAATGAGATGTATACTTTGCTTGAGCTGCTTAATGATTATGTTTTTTCTTCCAACTTATTAATTGTTTGGTCACACGATGGGTTGGAGTTGGGAATTGGACTAGATCGGTGATACTAATTATGTCATATCTTTATTTGTAGGTGGAGTTCTAAAATATAAATCTATATTATATATCTATACTATACTATTAATGCCTTAAGTGCAAATGTTTGGTAGTCTGATCATTTTGTGTCTCACTCAACTTCAAATACACGTGTGTCTACTACTCAATTTCAAACACATTCTTTTAATCAATAAACAATCATGTTTTATTTTCCTCATTAGTCAACCTCTTTAATTTATTTAATATCATAATTTATTAATTAAATTTTATGAATATTAAAATAATAATATTATTTTATTTATATTAATTAAATTTTATTATTGTGCTCTATCTATATTATATATACTTTTATATTATATTACTCTAAATGAATTTTTTTTTTAATTAGAATATAGAGTTGGTTTTTTGGTCCCATTGGGTTGACCTTGTTCACAGAAAGCCATGAAACAAGTCGCTTAGGCCAGTCCTAGCTTGCATCTTTGGGAATATCCTCGATGACCGAACACTAAGACGGAGAGGGGCTGCGTTCTCGGAGGCATCCGCGTAGAGCTCCGAATATGCGCACCTTGCGGAGGTACCCTTAGATTTTCGGGGAACCAACCGCGGATGTGGGACTTGCACCTCTAGTTCCACGACTCACCAAAAAGCTGCCGAATTGGCATATTTTTCAACAAGGTTGAAACTTCCAGGAAAAAACCACAGAAAAAGAATCTGTTAATGAAGATAGTTCCTCATAGAAAATTATTGACTCTAGAGTTTTTTCAGGAAGAAGGAAAAAAGAAGACGAAACCCGCTTTATCGATACGGGGTTTGAAACCAAACTTCTCCTCAAGAAGATCTACTCAAGAGAGGTCCGTTGCACAACACCTGGAGGCTTTCTAGCATTTCCGGACTCAACAAACGTATTTCGTATTTTTTTAATACATATTTTCATATTTTTTTAAAGATAAATATTTATTTTAAAATTTTAAAATTAAATATTATCTTCAAAATAAAAAATAAGTTACTTATTTTCAGAAAAAATATATACATAACTACTTTTTCCCGAAAATAAGCTTGGCCAAACAGAACAATATATATAATTTTTAATAAGTTGTATGTTATTTTTGTTTTAGAAATGAGTAATTTAATTATCGAAATAAGTAATATTTATATAATTATATTTATCGATAAATCCATTCAAACCGATCCAAACCGAAGTATGATAAATAGGGTTGGGTTAAAAAATTTCAAACCAATATAATTGAGTCGGATTGTTAAAATGGTAAAAATCGGGTCAATCCAACCCATGAGCACCCTAACTCCAACTAACTGCGAAACACCTTGAACAATAAAAATGAATTGTGAAAATATAAAAATTACGACTCGACTAGAATGATTATCCATATAAATATATATTGTATAAAATATATCAATTAACTCTTATAAAATCTATATGAATGCAATAATCGTGTTATTACTTATTAGTTTAAAATATAGTAATAAAAGATACCCGTTTAAACAACTATAAAAAATAAGATGATACTGTAGTAATATAAAAATATTAATATTAAATTAATAATTATATATTAAAATTTAGTATGTAAAAAGAAAATCAGAATATCCAAACACCAATAATCGAAAAATTAATAATGTTCTGAAGTACAACATAATATAAATAATACATTAAATAAAAAATTATTACCTGATAAATTAAAAAAAAATATTTATTAATACTTTTTAATTTTTTATATTATATTCACTAATTTTCTCCTCTCTCTCTATTTCTCAAAGCAAAGAAAGAGAGGACAAAGCCAATTGCATAACACAAGCCTCCGTTCCTCATCCTTCCATCGATACATACATATATACATACACAAAAAAAAAATATATATATATATATTCATACAGGAGTGGAATCTGTTGATGGGTAGAGACAGAGAGTTGTCAAGGTCACCGTCGTATAGACGGAGATATTCACGGTCGCCGTCGCCGGTGGGTCGTCGCCGGAGCAGCCGGAGCAGCCGGAGAGATAGGAGCAGATCTCGTTATTCGTATAGCAGGTCATACCCTTTACTTTATTCTCTCTTATTTTGTTTCTACTCTCTCGTTTTGTATATGCAATTGTGAGTTGTATGTATATGTTGTGTAATCATTGTGTTGTTGCTTTGTACAGAGATTTTAAGGTTTATGTAATGAAATGAAACCAGTTTGGTGCTTTTGTTTTGATCATGTTTGCGTAGAGTCGTGCTGGTTTAATTTATTTATGGAGGGTGTGTTGTGATTTTATTTGCGAATAAATTGATGAAGAATGTAAATTTTTTCGTAGTAATGACTTTGTATCTAACTTCGTAAGAAATATTGATAAAAACTTCGACTTTTGCCAAAGAACTTGTGTGGGTTGATTCATGTTCGAGTATTGCTAAAGTTATCTTTTTGTCCGTTTTTCTATATTTCAGAAATATTGTAATGAGTCCATGGTAGAACTTTTTATGTTATTCCATATATCTGTATTAAGGCTGCCTGAATTCTGAACTTCATTTAGCTGGACAGACATTTACAAGTAAATTATATAATTTTTATGGGCACTAAATTATCTGATCGTATCTGTATCTGCTATGGATACGTTGTCTTAGTAATATTGCTTTTTAAAGTACTTTTTTTTTGTCATTGATGGATTCTATAATGTGGTTAACAATCAAACACAATGTCATTCAGATTATATGCAGTAATGTAATATATGCTCATCATATTGACTTCTTTGTTCAAGATGTTCTAGCAGATGGGTTCGATAGTCAAAGTTGTGTACCTTGCTTATTGCTCATGATATGTTGCTGGCCTGAGGGTTTCACTAGCATCTTGATAATCTTCATGCTTACAGTTGATGAACTTCATGCTTTATGCAAGTGTTTTTTCAATGTGTTCCCAACGTAACATTATGCTGCTCAAGTTTAAGTAACAGTGTCGATTTTAACTTCTGAATGAATATTTTGGAAGATTCCAACTAACCTTTTAAGAACATTTCAAATGTTAATTGGTTAAGCTAGGGTAGGTAAACACTATCTATTAGGTAATTAAGAAATCAGTTGCTTCCCTTTCTATGGGAAGTGAGCAGGTGATGGGTGCCGATGGGTGTCTTTTCGTTGATTGTCAAATTAGCGGTTTCTTGTGATAAAAGATGGAGCACACAGTTTATTCTTAGCAATATAAGAGGTAACTGTACATGCTTTTATAATTATTGGGCTAGATGCTGGGCTGGTATGCTACTCTATGGTCTCTTCCTTCAAGCTGTATGTGGAAGTTGTTGTAACTCTATATTATTATTATTATTATACAGACGAAAAAGCCGCTCAATATCTCCACGGCGCCGCATAAGTCGTTCCCCAACTCCTAGGCGTCGCAGGAGTTGTTCTGCCACTCCAAGGCGTTATAAGAGACAACGAAGTATATCTACATCGTTGTTTCCTATAAAAAGGTCACCCAGTACTGGGTCATTAGAGCTCAAAAATGTTACTGAAAAGTCAAAAAAAGACGAGGAAGAGAAAAGAAGGTATACAATGCATTCTTATTGTCACACTTTATTATAATCTTTTCATTCATAATATCCTTTCATAAACTTTTCATTCAGAAGTCACAATTTTTTCATCTTTTTTTTGCGTGCGTGCGTACACGTGTATAACTTAATTTGACTTCTCTTTATCGTGCTTCTTACAATTATTTAAGATCTGGTCATGTAATTAAATTAAGCAGTTTAATTTGTTCTTCATCACTAGTCGGTAAATAGTTCATTTGTTTCTAATAGAACTTGCTTGCTTACATTATGCATTGTAGAACCTAGGTGTTCTATTAATGATTGATGTGGTAATTGGTATAATGATGAGCAATTTGGCATGAGGCACTACTGGCTTTTGCATGTTATGCTCTAATTTACTTGATCTTGTATGCTGGCCTGCAATTTTGTGGTCTGTGATATTCTGTAAAAATGTTAAGATGTCTCTTATCTTACTGCCGCATATAATGATTTTGACTTGATGATTCAGATGAAGTTAATATTTTTTATCGCTTTAAACTGATGATCAGGATATGAATATATGAATATTGATGTAGTGCCCAAATGACAGATTCTAGTAGTAGCTAATAAAACTTGTGCTTCTGCTGGAAGGTCTCTGATTTCTCCTGTTTAATCAATAATTATTAAAATTTCTTTGTCCTCTTTTCTTCACTATCATGATCTCCCTGTTGCTGTTTTTTTTCTATGTGTAAAATATACAAGAGGTTATGATACCCTGGAGTTTCATCTGTAATGATTGTGAGCATTTCTTAATCTATATGCGCATTGCTGGTCCCAAAGGTGGTTGTTTTTAGTGGCACCATTTATTGAACATATGAAATTCCTTCCCCCTCCGCAAAATAAAGGACAGAGATAAACATCGAAAGGGCATTAGTTTGTGTTTGATATCTCTAATGTAAGTTAAACCATTTGAAATATATGTGGCTTGGGACCCATATAACTATATAAGTGTAGCTGACATATGTTTGGAGTTGTTGGAAAATTATATCAGTTTCTTTTCCTGCCATTTTTTTGTGGCCAACTTTAGCAAGTAAAAGTAAGAAAATAATTTAAAAATCTCTTGGCTGTAATATATGTTAGCTAATAGCTAATAGCACCTCGTTGGAGATGAATTGTTATATTAGCCTAGACAAGCACGGTATGAATCCACCTACTTCTGTGTTGAGCATATATATATATATATATATATTTTGTACTAATATAAATTAGGCAATTTGAGTTCTCGTCCTATTTAGTAGATGGGTTATATATTTCTAGTGAAACTTGCCTACTTTATGCATTGTAGAAATAAGTGTTCTCTCAATGATTGACATGCTATGATGATAGGCATGATGTATCGATGGCTTTAACTTGCCTCCGAGTTATCCTTTATTTACTTGATCTTGTTTGTTGCCCAGTAAGTTTGTTGTCCGATATCATGTCAAGAATTTAAAAAAGATTTTTTTCTTCCTTCAGTCATGTGTGTTGATTTTGAATTTGTGAACTGAATGATTCTGAAGCAGCACATTTTGGTTTCTTATTAGTTGAGGATATCATTTACTGTCCAAATGACATAAATTTTGATTAGCAATTAATAAAATTTGTGCTTGCTTTGAAGTTGGAAGGCTTCTGATTTATCCTGAGCAATGATTTTAGTAAAATTTATTGTTCTTTTACATGCAAAGCATATAGGATGTTATATTTCCCTGTACTTCCAATCTCTCACCTGTAATGTTTGGGAGCAATTCTTAGTCGACATTCAACAGACATGGCAGTTGTCCCAAAGGTTGCTGTTTTTTGTTGCACCTACATGATACACTAAACCCCCCCGAATATAAAAAGCAGAGAGAGAGAGAGGGGTGCTGCTTTGTCCTTTGTGTTTAGGATATCTGAATATGCAACTGGAACAATTCGATATCTGTGGCTGGAGGCATATTTTTAGATTGGTCGAAAAGCATATCACTTTGTCCTGCCACTTTTTTTGGTCGACTTTAGCCAGTAGAAGAAAGAAAGAGAATAACATAATCTAGTGGCTGTAGCTTGTGTGAGTTAAAAGTACTTTGGTGGAAAGAGAATTGTGATCTTGGGTTAGACAGGCATGGTATAAACTATAAAGGCATATACTCTTTCGTTGAGTTTGAATATATTATTGTGAGGGTCAGCGAATTTCAGGCTCTTAAATAATATTAAATCTGGGATTAACTGACCTGAGCTGCAATGCTACTGATTCACGAAAAGATGTGTACGTGGTATAATAACATTGCACCGTAATTGCTTCTTTGCCCGAGGAACAGATTTTGCTTGTCTTAAGATTGTTGTAATTTAAAGACCAAAGTATCTGGTGATCAATGTTAAAAAATGCCACAGTTTGCTTGACATTCTTCTCCACAGGCTTTTGAAGGAAGATACTACTATAGTTCGACTTGTTATACTTGATGAACAAATTGGGTGCATTTTTTCTACTGTTGATCAGTTTTCAAACTCAATTCTTTGGCTCAGGAATGTCTTAGAGGTATGCCTGAAAGGCATAAGCATATCTGTAATGCTTTTGTCGACTTAAAGGTTAGTTTGCCGTTAAGTTAGAATTATATAAAGGGAGAAGTAAATAAGGTGGTTATACTGTCTTCCAGCAAAAAGCTATACATGGCTGCGAAGAAGCACTGGTTCCAACACGTGATTTGTGGCCGCTTTCTGGTTAACTTTGTTTTTCTTCTATCAGGCGTCAGCAGGAGGCAGAATTAAAACTGCTGGAAGAAGAAACTACAAAGAGAGTGGAGGAAGCAATTCGGAAGAAAGTTGAAGAAAGTTTGAATTCTGAGGAGATCCAGATGGAAATAAAAACAAGACTGGTTGAGGGTCGGAAGAAACTAATAGATGAGGTTGCAGCTCAACTTGAGAAAGAGAAGGAAGCAGCTGTTATTGAGGCTAGACGAAAAGAGGCAAGTGTTTGGCTACTTTGGCAGGCTTTCTTAACTGTCAAATTGTAACTAAGTAGTTTTAATTGAAAGCAAATTAATTATTTTTGCTTCGATGCTGTGACAAAGTTAGATGTCGGTAATTTGGAATTGTGAGGTAATGGCTTTATAAGTGTGCTTAAATGACTGTAGTCCTATTTCTATGTAGGAAAAAGCGCGAAAAGAGAAAGAAGAGCTTGAAAGGATGATTGAGGAGAACCGCAGGAGGGTGGAAGAAGCTCAAAGAAGAGAAGCGTTAGAGCAACAACGGAGGGAGGAAGAACGTTACAGAGAGTTGGAAGAGCTTCAAAGACAAAAAGAAGAGGCTCTGCGAAGGAAGAAACAACAAGAAGAGGAGGAGAAGTCAAACCAAATGAAGTTGTTGGGCAAGAACAAGTCGCGACCAAAGTTGTCCTTTGCACTAGGTTTGAAATGATCAAGATTTATGAACTTGTTTATCAATATATCATTGACTATACTGTGGCCAAATATGGCTACCTTTCATGTAACGAGAACATGTTTACTGGTTTCGGATTTGCTTATTTTTGTTGCGGGTGTAATATCAAGTGGGGTAAGACATGTTTTTTGTTGGTATATTTGATCAAGAGGGGAAGACATGTTTTCTGTTGGTATTCTGATATATTTTTTTAAATTAGGTTGATTATTTGTTGCATATAAACTTTTGTAGGATGACATTGTCTTAAAAAGGTAGCATGTATGGGTATGAATTCATATAAAGCTCTTTCAATGCGTGTGCACCGAGTAGCTTGAGGTCCAGGTCCATCTTAAAGTGAGATATTGCATTCAGCCCATTAGCTTTTTACGTTTCTTCTGAATATGCATACCGAGTGGAGGCCCATTGTTGTGGTACTGAAATTAAAACAATACATGAAAGATATACATCTGTATTGCATCCCTATTCCCATCCACATTGTCTCATTTATTTTGATTCTAGTCTACGGATTTCAAGATTCTTAACGTTTTATTTATTTACAAAAAGTGTCGTATCGAACAAAACTTCAACCGAATATTTAATTTGATTATTACTACGTAAAGAGACAAATATTTTGGCCTATAAATGAGCATTTAAATTTGTTTCTGGGTTAATTTTAGCCAGAGAAAAGTGTCCTTGCATGAACTAATAATAATATGTTTACTACTCGAGTAGTCGGTCTAAAATAGCGGATGCATACAATTAAATTTTATAGATTTTTTTACAATCGAGATGAAAATAATTGAAAAAGCTGAGAATAATAGCTGGCTAGCTGCTTGTTTGTCTCTCTCTTGTTGTCCTGTGTGTGAAATCAAAAGTTGAATTCCTCTGAGAAATCATCAACTCGTATGATAAATGCTCCAAACAACCTTCTTGCCCTTTCTTTAGAGGAGAATATATATATATATATATGTGTGTGTGTGTGTGTGTAGAACAACCCTTGGCTCACTCATCATTAAGACATGATTACAAAAGTGTCAAGGGTGGTCCCAAAATAAGGTCAAAACCCACAGCCACCTCAGACCTACCACGTCACTCTCCACGCATTTCGAGGTTGTCTTGTCTACTCCGACTGGGACCCACCTGCCCATCTACTTACCCTTTTCATTTAAGTCAATCACCTGGCTAGATACTTAACCCTCCAGCGTATGTTAGCCACTTTGCTTGACCACTCTCATACCTCCTCTATTTCAAATTATATACTATTATTATACAATAAAGGCCAACATATTTACAGCTAATACTAAATATATGATAAAATAAATAAGAATAATTGAATAATTTAAGTAATAAAAGAGTTCTGTGTTATCGCTCATGATTTATTACAACATGAACTTATTTATAAGAATATACGTTTACTTGTTTGAAAATAATAAAAGAAAAAAGAACGACTAAAATATATTGCAACAATATCTATCAAGAATTCGAACTTTTTTTTATATAAATATTTAAGCTGATTAAATATAAAAACAAATCTATATTATATTATTAAAACCGAAAGATTAAAAGTTTGGTGGTCCTTGGTCAGAGCATCCTATTTCAATTAAATAACTATTTTCTAATACTTTTTAAACACTAATATCTTAATTAAAACACATATATCACTTTAATCTCCTAACTAAAACACATATCTAAACAAAACACCCAAACATTATCCTATTAATAATTGTTTAATTATTGAGTTTCTCATAACTAAAATATATCTGTATAAAAAATATTATCCTATTAAAAATAAATACAAATAAATTACATAAAAATTTCACATATAATCTATACTATATTATTAAAACTGAAAGACTAAAAGTTGGGTCAGATAGTTATATTGGACTTACTTTTTAAACACTGATCTCCTAACTAAAATAGATCTCATATTAATCTCCTAAATAAAACACATCTCTAAATAAAACACACAAACATTATCCTATTAAAATACAAATAAAGTATATATAAAAAATTATATAAAATATATATATATAACATTAAATAAAAATTTAATTATTATTATAAAAATAAAAATATATTCAAATTATATAAAAAAATAAAACAATTTGATCCGTATATCGCACGTGATATAAGCTAGTATTAAATAAAAAACTAAGTTAAAATTTTAAAATACATGTATACGAGAAAAAAGGGTAACAAGTTACGTTATAAGTATTCGTTAAATTACAAATTTTATTCGACGAAATACACATTGAAGTGAACCGGCCGTTATAACATTCTTATTCATGACTTTTTAAACTATCCTAATATATTCAACAGTAGTATCGGAGGTTAAGAATTAATGTTTCTTTA
This sequence comes from Oenanthe sinensis, assembly GCA_028671895.1. Taxonomy (NCBI): domain Eukaryota; kingdom Viridiplantae; phylum Streptophyta; class Magnoliopsida; order Apiales; family Apiaceae; genus Oenanthe; species Oenanthe sinensis. Next base: position 15,927,850 of record CM053814.1, read on the forward strand.
ATTATTTTTAGGGAATACAATGCATGTGAAATTACGAGAGCATAATAATGTTTAAATAATACTGTACTGTTCGTCTGTTCCCTCTTTTGTAATATACGTATCATATATCATTCAAAGTGTGCATAATTTACGCACGATATTTGATGTATCCATATTTTCCGGGTTATCTGAATCCACCGAATCCGCTGACGAGAAAACCCGACATTTAGCGGTTACTATCCAACCCCGATTCAGACTTGCACCAGAACAGAATTTCTTCTTCTACTAACCAAACACTATCTTTACATTATTGTTACCCCTATTAGCATTTCTTTCATTTTATTTTTACATACAATGTATACGTACATTTTCTAATTTATTTTTTATATCTAGTCTAGATTACATTTTTTGTCATGTCGCTTTTAGTCATTTAATTATAGGTAGAATAAAAGGACAAAATTTCACCAAAATGATAGTAAAATTATTATGTTCATAGATTTAGATTTCTACTATGCCTACATTTTAACAATTCAAACACGACTCAATGCGTGACCAATTTATTTTAAAATGTTTTTAATTTGAATTACATTTCTCATCGAGTTTCACTACAAGAAATCAGGGTATTTCCGATCGCCGGAACGGTCGGGTTTAAACGAAAATCGGTCAGTTTTGATTAAAATCGAATGAAAATCTCGATCGGGTTAAATCTAATCGGTTTTGAATAAAAACGGTCGGCAGGATTGACCACTACAGTCATGTGGCATGGGCCTATGATGACGTGGTGATCCCACTTTACTGACGTGTCAGTGAAACGTGACAGTTGAAAAATTAAAAAACAAATGTTCAAACCCGACCGTTAAACCAAAATATTAAATGTGACGGTCGGAAATACTCTCGTTTGTTGTAAAATTTGCAAATAAATTTATAAAAATCGGACAATGGTTATACTATACATTTCCCCTTTGATTTTAATTGATACACAATGCTTCTATTAAAACATAGATATTACAAAGGATCGTCTTTTTAAATTAACTATATAGCTATGGACAAGATAGCCATGTGTATCACATTAATCTCTACTACGAATATTTAATTTACTACCAAACCCACGAACTGAGGACATTATTGTATGAGACACAAACTCTTCTATCACAACGAACCAAATTGAATAATTGAGTTAAGATAATGTGACGCGCATAAGATATATCTCAAGAAAATATATATGTCAAAAGCGATCAAGATGTTTTTATCGGTCTTTAAATAGATCAACTTGACAAATTATTTAACGATTTGTTACTAAAATATTAATTTTAAAGTACTTTTTCTAATTCGCTTTGATAAAATTTATGTGTTAATTAGACCTAGAATGTAAAACTTTCAACACAAATTATTTTATATAAAATCTTTAATTTGGACATTATATCCTTTAATATAGTAGTCATCATATTAATTAAAAATCTTTAAATAATCACTTATCATTTGTATATATATCAATGCGTTGGTTAATTTTCGTAAATGAAAATTTTGAAGATATAAAAATAATGTATACGTTTATCGGATGTAAATGAGTAAAATTTTTCCGTGAGCTACTACAATTAGATTCATAAAATATTTGAATTCAACCTGATAGTAATTGAGTTGATCTCGAGTTTCAAAATACTCAATTCAGCTCACGAACCTAATCGAATTTACATTTATTTTTTATTTATGTGTTGTTTATATATTTTTATATAAATATTAAATATTCATTTATTTTTTACATATTTAATTGAGCCAAGTTTATCAAATTTGAGTTTTAATGATTATTTAATATAATTAATTTGAGTTTTCGTGGTGAACTGGAACATATCAAATTATTATCAAGTCCCGACTCCTTTAGAACCATAATTATAGTAGTAGTAAGTTTATATACAATAGTAGATGACACGTAGATGTGTTAATGTTTGTTATAATCACATTCCTCCTATATGCAATAGTGTGTTGGTAATAATGGTAGTAGCACAAATAATTATTGCATTGTAATTAGGAAAGACATCAAGCGAGGTAGAGGCAGTAAATAACCCTAGCTAGGCTATAAATTTGTAAGTGTGTGTGTATATATATGCGCATAGTCCATAGGGCAATCTCATCTCATCCCATCCATCTTCTTCACCGCCTCTCACTAAAAATCTATCTCTATGACTAGTTAGGGTTTCCATCTTCTCCTTTCTTTTTCCCTTGTATATATATATATCTTGCACTACTATGCCCTTGTATATATAATTACCCTCAGAAGACATGAATGTATGTTGAGATCGAAACAAGGGGAACGAGTGTTTGTGGGGGATGTTGGCTGGCTCGATGCATTCACTTGTGATGATGATCATAACATGTATGAATGTGATGGCATCGGACCAGGCTTCATTCCTCTCAAACCATTTGTTTTCATATTCTTTACCCTCCCTCCAACATATATATCATCTATCTTCCTGTACTTTCAAAATCTCTTGCTGATCTTTTTCTTGTTTATTTACACAATAATATACTTACATGTTACAATTTATACTAATTAACGTGTTATCATTTTTTATCTTTATAATAAAGAGCTAATTACAGAATTACTCAGTCAGTGAGAGCCATGTAAATGATTTTTACACCAGACAAACACCAAAAAAAAAACAAGAGATTGATACTACAGTAGTATAATCGAGACTGGAGAGTTAGCTAGCTTTTGTCTAGATTTCAGGACTAGTGGGGGGTAATTACACATAATTACTCTCCCTTGAAATTTGTGTTTTTAGCTTTTGATCTCCCCAAATCTTACATATATACACCAAGTATTTGAATTAATTTTGTTCAATGGGGGTAATTTTAATTGTTCATCTATCCCCCTCTTCCCCTACCCCTGTATATAGTCTAGTCATTTCAATATCCTTTCACTCATTTTGTATCTATACACAATGCTTTTATTTCTCTCTCCTCGTGACAAACAAGAATTATATATAAATCAAATGTACTCGGTGTTTGGAGAGTAATACAATATTCGATATTATTATAATCAAAATAATGTCGATAAATAATTTGTTCTACTATAAGAAGAAAAATTAAAATTAGAATTTTTCAAAATTTCTTTAAACAACTCATTAGTTAGAACCAATTAAATTAGATAGTATAATTTAATCATTATTAAAATGTTGGTTCTTGCATAGTAGTGTATGAATTTGTGTGTGTGTGTGTGTGAGGTTTTCATGCCAAAAATCATTCGTAAATGAATGTACATATATTTTAAAACCCTAGCAGTATCTCCAGCTATAGTTACAGAGTACCAAATTTATGGGGTAGTGTAGGCAGAGAGAGTATTAATGATATTGAATAAGGTACAGCAGGAGAGAAAACAGTAGTGCATTCAAAGGGTATCGATCTCTGTAACGTACAAGTTAGTCACTGCTCAACTCATGACCATCTCTCTGGTATATATACACATAGGTTCCTTTTCATACTTGGTACAGAGACCAAGTTCATGTCTCAAAAATGAGATATAAGTTCAAAACGTATCATTAATGGTACAGCCAATTCCCAAAAATGGCGAACATAGTTGTTACTTGCTGTGTTATTTGTTATTAATTCTGTATGCTGTTAAGCTGATAAAGTTGTACGTCATAGTGAATGACGAACAATAAGCTAATTTTTTTTTCTTAATGTGTATACATTCTCCAATGGTAAAAAAACATAAAATACTCTATTTGCAATCTCAAATGACGAACACAGCTGGACAGTATACGACGTCATTTTAATAGAGAATTTTAAAACCTAATTTATCTTAACAGCCGCAGAACAGTACATACCCACAATCTCAGCAAATCGGACACTCTCCCACGACGAACACTACTCGGTGAACACTACTCGGACTGCACTCTCCCACGACGAACACATATACTTTTCTTCCTCTTTTCGATTGTTATTGTTATTGTTTCATTTGCTTGTTCCGATTGTTATTGTTTCCTATTCTTGTTCCGATTGTTATTGTGGTTGCTCGTATTCGATTTCTTGTTGTGATTTCTTATGCTACTTAGTTATTGATTTCATTAGATTGAAGAATTTGAGCTCAATTAGTGTAAAATAAATTACTATAAATTTGAACCTACCATCATTTTAATTACTCAATTAATATGTTGATTTGTGAATAATTAGTATGTTAATTAGAGAATATAATTGATTAATTTCATTGGTTTGAAGTACATGAGCTCAATTAGTATAATTAAATTAGTGCAAATTTGAACCTTTAATTAGAGTCATCTTAATTACTGAATTAGTATGTTAATTAATGAATAATTAGTAGGTTAATTGATTAAATTTATAAAAAATAATTATATAAAAATCTAAATTATATAATTATTTAAATATATAAATATAAATAAAATTATATAAATTATATTTTAGAACTTTAATATATAATAATATATTAACAATTATATTTTTGAAATTTAAAAATAAAATATATGTTTTAACTAAATTTTTGAATATATAAAAATAAATATATAAAAATGATATTTTTTTGAATATAAAAATATAAATATATTAATAAAAATTATATTTCCTAATATATAAATATAATTATATAAATTATATTTTAGAAAATTTATTTTTCGAATTTAAAAATATAAATATATTTAAAAAATTATATTTTTGAATATAAATATATATAAGAGGAAAAATTATATAAAATATATTTTAGGAATTATATTTTGTAATATATAAATATAAATATAAATATATACTTATATATCAAAAAATTTAATAAATCATTTGAAGAATATCATACACTTCAAAAAATATTTAAAAATTGTTTAGATTTTATTATTAGCAATTACTTGAAAAAATAAATACTTGATTAATTAATATTTCTTTAAATTTTGGTAGAAACATATATGGATTCAGTTAGTTATCATCCTGGTCCTATTGACGGATCCTTACTGACCCGACAGCAAGAGCATCGTTCGGAACATATGTCGAATGGAGAGGTATAAAAATTTTCAAATATTTATTGTTAGATTATAGGTATAAATATATTACTGTAATTATGTAATTCGTTTAACTGATATAATCATATAATTGTTTGCAGGAAGTGCCTGATTTTCGTACGTGTGTCAACTACCGTGGATATTGGGATAAAGTTAAGAAATATCCACCACATCCAGATGTCTTGGCAACTATTGTATCATCTAGTTTTCATGACGTTTACCAAATTGGGACAATTAAACATGATCCAGGATTGAATTCTGCATTTGTGGAGAGATGGCGCCCGGAGACTCATACATTTCATTTTCATTTTGGGGAGGCGACTATCACTCTAGAGGATGTTTATTATATACTGGGGATGCCTACTAATGGATCTCCTGTTATGCATTCATTTCGTCAGCAAAGTTTAGAAGAGAAGCGCCAGATGGTTGGTGATTTGTTAGGTGTGTACCCTGTTGGCGGTGACGTGAATATGGGTGGATTGAAGTTGACATGGTTGGTAGATTATTTTACTGCATGTGATCGGCTGGACGAGGATTCAGGTGATTATGATAGGAAGTTGTTATTTCACATCCGGGCACATTTGGTTATGATTATTGGTTCTGTCTTTCCCAATACATCTGGGAACAAGTTGCAAGTGGACTTCTTAGAGTATGTACGAGACTATACCAATGTACATGCTTATAGTTGGGGTAGCGCGGTGCTTGCCTTCTTGTATAAGAAGTTGTGCTCTACTAGTATTGGTAGGAAGAAGGACTTCTGCGGGTGTACTACACTATTGCAGGTAAATATACTTTATTACACATGCATCATTTTTCTTTAAGATCTGTGAATATGACTGGCATGTTTGAATTAGGTATAGATCTGGGAGCGTTTCCATTCACTAGCTCCAGTACGTAGGGATGATGCATACATTCAGCATCCCTTGGCTATGAGGTGTGATAGTAAAAAAGTACTTGTGAAATTTGATGAAAACATTGTTGTTGACCCACAAATTTATTACAGGTCGAAGGTTCGGTTGAGTATGATATCTGTTCCACACTCACAGTCGCGATTTGTTCGTTACAAGTTGGATGTCATGGGTACTGATGAGTTCTTCTGTTGGAGGCCATACAGAGGTTTGGGTGGTGATATTAGGCCTGATGTTCTTACTCGGATTTTATGGACAACAAAATGTCCCCTCATATTTGAAGAAGTTGTCGAGTGGTGCTATCCTAATCGTGTGACCAAGCAGTTTGGCTTTAGGCAGAATATACCACGTGGCTCACCTGAGGAGAATCACGAGAGGATGCACGTGGGCTATAATGATCATTTGGATTGGGTCTATGTCCATAGCACATTCATCCAGCTTGGGAGTCCAGGCTTACCGAGACAATGACACCGAGTCACTACAAATATATCAAGGATGGAGCTGCAGGGTGTACATCAGTATATGATGGATGGTATTCCACCATTACCCGACGATTTATAGTTGATCCCAGGCGATCGTCTAGAGATCATGGATTTCAGGACACATGTGGATATTCACAGTACTATGTAAGTTTAATATTTGTTAATGGTTTAGTGATTCGTAATGTTTTTATTAATTTATTTGAGTTTTGAAAAGAGTGAACTATTTTCATATAGGTGGAGGGGATTTCCCAAGCCTATCATGCAGTCCAGCTTGATGATCCCAATGTCGATGAGGCACGAACGATTCTAGGGGACCGGTTGACCTCTACTGGTTGTAGTTCTTACCAACACATGTTTCTCGAGCCGGTTCCCCCTCTAGCAGGTGGCCGACGCGGTTATCAGCGACACATGAGTACTGTAAGAAGAGTTGGCCGACCTCGAGATGTCCTAGTTGTTCATGAGCTCGGGACATACTATAACCATGTGGCCTTAGATGTGCACACTTCTTCAGGTTTCATGACAGAGTCATCGACTCCCCACTCAGAGGGGGGTGGGGTACATGGACACAGGGTCATTCGTATCATCAGTCCCAAATGTCTGCTGGAAGAGGTTGGGGAGGCATGACACCGTGTAGTGCTGACGGCGGATGGGATTCTTGGACAGACCGTCTTTCTTATCATTAGTCTCAAATATCCGGTGGATGATGTTAGGGAGGCACGACGCATGGTAATGGTGACGGTGGTTGGGATGTATTGTCTGGTGGGGGTGGAGAGGAGAAATATACCACTATTCCTGGAAGAGGTGCATGGGATCTTGGTGGTACTCAGGAGCAGTCTCAGTTGACCCATGTAGATACTTCACAGGGCTACCAGACGCCTATTCGTGGATTTGAGGTGTTTCGATCGCAGAGTAACGCATTTAGTTCCCTTGTTAGAGATACAGAAGATGGTAATGTGCATCAGAGACAACCACCACCTAGACATGTTAAAGGTAAATTGAGGATATGTTTTAGAGGCACCCATATCTTATAGGGATTTGGTTATGCTAGACTTGTTTGATTATTAAGTTTTCATTGTGTATTACTCTAGTCGTGTCTTATTTTCATGAAGAATTTCGATGACTCGTAAAAGTATTTGTAGTTTTAATTGTAGTTGGTTGGTTTATATTTATGAAAAACTTGATTTTATTCCGTTTTTAGGGATTAATAATTGTAACATGTGCCTTTTATTTTCTCCATTTCACAACATATTGCTATAGTAGACACTTCAAATTAGTAGTAACAACAAATAAATTATTTTGTTAAGATGGCAACCTAATCTCCACGTTCGGGACATCTTACACTCCTTCTTGCTTACACCGATAGAAGCATTCAACAAAGGTAATAATATATATAAAAATATGGAAAAATTAGCAAGCCAATAGATGATAAAATTATATACGAAATAAACAAATGATAAAATGTGAAAATGTTAGAGAGAGACGTGCCTTTTGAATGCAGTTGAAGATGAGAAAATAATGAAACAAAGTTGCTGCATATATAGGCCAAGATATCTGAAAAAATCCAGATTTTGTTTGATTTTAGGATAAGATTTATGATAAGGGTCCGGATTAATCAATTTTTAAAAATCAATAATAGTTAATTATTTATTTATTATATATTTAAATTTTAGTTAATTATATTAATATATACTATTTATAATCTATATATGATATTTAAACAGTTAACCACTAAATATTTTGGTGAAGTAGTGACGGCCACATTGTGTGGCGGTAGCATGCAGCGACGACGACGTATTATTAACAAAAACGACACTGTTTCATTAACTTCGCTTGAAAAAAACCAAACTAGTTTTTCTTCCATTCTTTAGGGATTAATCATTGCAACTTTTACCTAAATAATATGAAAACTGACTTAATGAATAATGCTTGAAAAGTTACATAAACATAAACATTGGAAATTCATGAAAGGTACATAGAATACAAGAAAGCTACAGAAGACAATCAACATAAACATTACATAAATAAAATTACAATGAACAAGTCATCTTTATTTTTTGCATCTTCATAATTCATTAGTCAGAACTGTCATCTTCATCTTCACCATTTGGATGAGATGCCCACCAGTCAACAAACTCGTGTTCCTTAATTTCCTTGTATTTGACGCGATAGTCTTAATGGATTTTATCCAACGCAGCTCTTCTTTTAGTTTCACTTATGCGATTCGCATCCCTATCTTAATTCACCTTCCACTGTGCAGTAAGACTCTCATCCATTATAAGACCCGCGTCAGTAGGGAAGTGTCAATATTCTAACTGGGTTGGTTCCCAGTCTTTACCAATCCTTTCTCGCCCTGCCTTCATGACTAGTGAAGGGTTTCGAGGCACAAACGCAGCGGAATAAACGCGAAAAATAAATCAAAATAGCGAAACTCTCCGCAGGATCCATGCGAAAACAAAAGATTTAATTCGGAGATAAAGAATAAATACATTTAGAAGCTTTAACAGTTCATTAATGGAAGATTAATGGAGGTCCAAGGCTTGTTTAATCACCACGTATCCCGCTCTCGCGATCAACGCTCTACGGTATCCACACGAACACTTTTCATGAACAATTGATGTGTACTAGCACCCGAAAACTGATTCTCTCTCTCTATCTTCCTCTTTTCTCAAAACGGCTAGGATTTTAGTAAAAATCTGTCTCTTAAATTAAATCAGCCCATAAAGAGATTATATAGAGAGATGAATAAGTTTTCTAATTATAATCCAATTATAATTAATACTAATCCAAAATTCTAAATTATTTAATTAAGTCTCACTTAATTAATTAATTATTATTTTGGAATAAGTTTAAATAATTCATTTATTCTGTTTATATAATTAATTAAGTCATACTTAATTAATATCATAAATAAAATAAATTACTTATTTAATTTAAATTCATAATTTAAATTATTTCTCCTTCAAGCGTTCTTTGTGTGTGACCCTGTAGGTTATTATTACGTTGGCAATAATTTTAATATCTAATTAAAATTATAAACAATGAGTGGCATCTAGTAATACATCATTGCTACCCAAGTAATAATAATAAATCGGTGATTCGATTAAGCCTTTCGTGAATAATGTTCCATGTAATATAATCCCTTTAATCTTGATATTATAGATCAAACTTAAGGCATGTCTCGTGTCATCCTTTTCATAATTTAATCTTTATTTTCTTGATCGATGAGTAGACTATTAAAATCAAATCAACATTTGAGCACGGCCGTGCATTTCATAGTCTCACTCAAACAAGAGGCCAATAATATCACTCCTAAAATTAGGAGGATTAAATCCCATCTAGATCATTTATATTTCTCATACGATTCATAATATACCCAATGTCCACTTTTATCATCACCCGGTCGAAGGTAACTTTTAATGTAATCAAAATATATTAATTCTCGTATAGAAATATAATGATTTCAGGTCTAAGGATCATTACACCATTATCACAGTGAGAATTACTTATGACACTTATTTAACATTTAGAATCTCACGGCGGGTCATTCCAGTGCCATGCATTGAAACATGCACTTATGTTCTTGACTTTAGTATCACCATACCTATGACCAATGAGATGTGGTCATCTGTCAAGAAACATACTAGTCTTTGTGCATTATTATTGTCCTTAAATAATAATACTCGACTAGGGAATTTTAGGAATAATATACTATTCATATAATCTCATTTTTAAGTCACATACTTAAAGATATATAATACGTATCAAAATTACAAGGACATTTATTATGATTTCAATTTATTACGCAGTAAATAAAACATAATAAAACATAATAATCAATAAAACATAATCCTTAATAATAAATATTTTCCTTAAAATATAAAAAGTATTGTCTCTAGAGCACAATTACTAACAACTAGGGCCTTGATTAGTGCATAATTTTACATATTCTAATGCCCATTTTATTGCTCACTTTCGTATTTTATTAGTTAATTTATTGCATTTTTCTTATTTTACAGATAAGTAGAATAAATAATTAAAGGAGAAGAAATGAGCTAGAAAGGGAAAAATGGAAGAAAAGGAAGCCAACAAAGTAAAGAGGAGAAAAAGAGAAAAGAACAACTTGGTGGATGAAATTAAAAATCAATGGTGTAGATTTTACCAACAATCACCTCATTTGAATGGTGGGGATTGACCTAACACCACCCAAAATCATATTTCTAGCCTATAAATACCCCATCTTTCTATCATCTAGCATATCTCTAGTTTTTACCCTAGTTTTAGTAGTAGGCTCTCTTTTAATTTTCTAGATCTAGTTTTTAGTTCTCTCAAATATTGTAAACACTTTTAATATTAATGCAAGTCTTTATTTTCTTTTATGCTAGTCTCCATCTTCATCTTTTATGAGTCTTAGTTTCTTCTTTGTTAGTCTCCATATTATCTTCTTTAAATTTATGACTATGATATCTTTCTAAGTACCATAAGTTGTATACTTGGGAAATGAAAGGAGCATTTTTAGATTAATATTCTAGATCTAGTTTACCTCATCTCTCTACTTTACTCCTTAGTTTTATTTTTTATTATCTTGTCATGAGCCCTTTAAATCTCTATTTTAAATGTGGGTTCAATGATTTAGATCTCTAAATTTATTATTGTTGTTGTTGTTTTTTATTTTAGATTGTAGATCTAATTTTGGTTGTTGGGTTTGATATTTACTTGTAGTTGCTTAAATATTTTAGATAGAGATTTGGTTATTGGTAGTGTTAAAACTTAGCTCTTTAAATTTTAGATCTACTTTCATATTTTACTTGTTTCATTCACCTTTATGGCTATGACCCATTTCAATTCCATCAAGTAAAAAATTAAAGTTCTTGAGAATTGAAAGGAGCCCCTTTAGTTTGATGTTCTTAGATCAACTTTTTATATTTTATAGTTGAACCCCTTTTAAATTACAATTTTATTAGTGGGTTTAACTTGTTAATGTTTTAGATTTACATTTATTGTTTGGTTGTTGAATGAAAGCTTGTAGATCTAGTTTTTGGTATTTGTTAGTTTTAAAATGTTAGTTTTAATTTTATTATCTTATTTGTTTTACATATTTTCACAATGCTCTTTTATGATCTAGCAACTCAAACTACATTTCGGTACCATACTTCGTAGTAGTGTTATAGTTTAACTTTTAGTTTTTTAAATACATAAAAGAAAATTTCTCAAACTAAAATTAATTGGTCTAATTCGCCTAAATTAAATTTTAAGGATTTTGAAAAATATTTAGTCTTTGTGGAACGAATCTCAAATATTAAAACGAAAGAAATTGTGCACTTGCAATTTAGAATCTCTATTTTTAGCACATCAGGCCTTTTTCTTTTTCAAACTCCTCGTTTGATAGTCCTAAATTATTTTCTCCCTTTCAGCTTCAAAGATCCTCTCAACCGACTCCCCAATACTTTTCAGGTTTGTAACCCCAGTTAGACTCAGAAATTTCTTCAGCATAGCTCTCTTACCCCCCTTTTCACTCTGAAAGGCATATGACTAGGCCTATTTGTAATAATTAGATGACAACTCAACTCTAGCTAATAAAGAGAAGTAAATAACAAACACCAAACAGGAATCAAGACGAAGACAGTCAACTAATCCCAAGGGACAGACTATATCTGTAATATGGACATTCAGAGTCTCTTTGGAATTCTTTCGTCAAAAATCTATATCTGTAATATGGACATTCATGAATAAAGTCAAAAGAAGTTCAGAAGAAAATGAACTTTTAAGGGACAGACTTCGAGAGATAGCAAGAGTTGTTAGTCCACAAATCTTAAATGACCCTCATGAGGTAAGGTTCTACAACAATAAGCTTTATCAAATTATGAAGCTGGATGAGGAGTCACTAAAGGGCTACACAGTTAAATACATGATTGAAGTTGAAACAATGTTGAGATCCAAGGGATTCAGGTCCCAGGCTAAGTTGGATGCAGCTCAAAAGATCAGAGACTACTGCCTATCAAAGAAAATTCAATCATACATCAGGCAGATGCATAAAATTGATTCAACACAGCCTTATGACATAGAAGAAGAGGTAGTAGATCCTGTTAAACAGGAAGTGTTGTGGCAGTTAGCAAGAGCTGAGCAAAGAAGGTTGTATGGAGAATCCACCATAACAGATCAATCAGTATCTGAAGAAGTACCAAGGACACCAGTTCATAAAAGTTCAAATCTAGAAGAGGGTGAAGTTGATACATCAGAAGACTGAAGACTTAGATAGAACAAGATAAAAACTTTGTAATATTTGTTCAGTGCTAGAGGAACATCTATCTTGTATTTATCTTTCATGTATGAATCTGGAAAATTGTTAAATATAAAATCAGAACTTTTGTTTATTATTTACAGTCATTACATGTCGTACTACTTTCTTAGTTATTAGTTGAGTTATCCTCTAGAAATTTGTGAGTTAAATGTTTAACAACAAATAGGGGGAGATTGAAAGGCATATGACTAGGCCTATTTGTAATAATTAGATGACAACTCAACTCTAGCTAATAAAGAGAAGTAAATAACAAACACCAAACAGGAATCAAGACGAAGACAGTCAACTAATCCCAAAGGATCTAAGTATCAGAAGAATTTTTATAGGATTGCTACTCAACACTGGAAGAAGTTCATTTATATGTTCAAGCGTCAGTGAAAATAAATAATGTGGTAGTACTTCTATAGAAGACGGAAGATATAGAAGATTTCAAGTGGTTACTACAAGTAGATTCCAGAAGAAGAATGAAAACAGTGAAGAAGAAAATATGACAGAAGGCCTCTAGTTAAAAGTTATTTAAATGGAGAATAGTTATTAGGATGACACAAATGAACCAGACAGTACATTTGTGTGTCAACTAATATAATACTTATTCTTCATTTAATTCAAGAGGTTTCAAGATCAGAAGACAAAGAAAAGACGGGAAGATTTCAAGACCGACAGCACGACTATGTGACTAAAGATAGTATTTTAATTCTACTATCAATTGTTAATTAATTATTTAATTTATCTAATTAAATTAATTCAAGTTGAATTTAATTTAATTTATAAATTAACTAATTAAATTAAGTAGAATTAATTTTCTATAAAAGAAATGACTTAAAATGACTTATATATATATAATAAAACAGTTAGTATGACTTATTAAATAAGTCATACCGAGTTTCTTATATATATATATATATTCAATTAAGTCATACCGAGCTTGTTTAAGCATAAGTCATACCGAGCTCATTGAATAAGTCATATCGAGAGTTCTGTGCTCAAAAGGTCATACTGAACCAATTTTGTTTAATTAAAATAAGTCATACCGATTTATTTTAATTAGATAAAATCCGAATATGACTTTAAATAAGTCATACCGAACTTTCAAAAGGTCATACCGACCAAAATAAGTCATGCCCAGTCTTTTATAAGTCATACACGTGTTAAAATAAGTCATACAGACTTATTTTCTTGAAATAAAGTCATACTGAAAAAGGTCATATCAGCCTTTTTCAAATCTCTATAAATATGAGATCAGCCCTTCATTTGTAAGAGTTCAATTGTTAAGAAGTTAGAAAATCAGATCAAATTCAGTAATTTATCTGCATTGTAATATTCACAGATTTCTGTGCTGAGTTTGAATATAATTGATTAAACACGAACAGTTCATGTCAAATTTGTTCTAGACTTTTTTTTATCAATTATATAACAGTTTTCTAAAATATTAATTTTGTAATACTAATCAAGTTTAAATTATATCTTTCACTTGAACAGTATTTCATTATAATTAATATTTCGCGAGTAATTATAATAATATTTTTAATCCAAATTATTCCGCGAGTAATTTTTAGATATTTTATTCAACCCCCCTTCTACAATATCAGGGACCAACAATTGGCATCAGAGCTGGTTGATATAGTTAATATCAGATCCAAATCAAATTCCGCGAACTCATACAGTTCACAAAAATTATTTTAAATTCGAAATAATTTTTTATTCGAAATAATTTTTTTTCTGAAAAATTATTTTTGATCAAAAATTGTTTTAAGTCAAAAATTAAAATATTTTTTGAAACACTTAATTTTTAATCTTATTAAAGATGAGTACCCAGAATTGACTAGCATTAAAATTCCACAGTTCGATAGAGAACACTACAACTTGTGGAAACACAAAATGCTACTATTTATCGGGATTGCAAATCCCAAGTACGCATTGATCATGGCCAAAGGTGTTGAGACCCCTATATCAGTTGTTCTAGAACATACAGTAGATGGGGTCGTAATTCCCCACAGACAGTTTCCGAAAAGTCCGGCAGACTATACAGATGAGGAAACAGAAGCTGTATCCCTTGATAATAACCTGAAGCTCATATTATTTGAATCCCTAGACTACATCATGTACAACCAAGTAGTCAATTGCAAGAATGCAAAACAGATCTGGGAAATAATTGAAATTATCAATGAGGGAACTGAAGAAGTTAAGGAGAATAGACTGGAGATCCTGACCACCCAATATGAGCAGTTTAGATCCAACCCTGGTGAGGGTATCTCTGAGGTGTTTCAGAGACTAAACAAACTGATAAACGAGCTCAACATGAATGGAAAGTTTTATCAGAACCAAGAGGTGAACAGGAAGTTTTTGCTGACCTTACCAGAGCATCTGGAGCACAGGATTGCAGTCATCCGGGAATCTAGGGACATGAAAGAAGTAACCCTAGAAAACTCTACGGAGTTTTAAAAACTTATGAGCTGGAACAGATCCAAACCAGAGAGATGTACGGAAGAGGTAGGTAGAAGCACCAGAAAAAGAAGAACTAAAGGCTGTTGCACCTTCTAACAGTTCAACAGAGTATGTGGTTCCAGAACTTGGACATACTGCTGACAAACAAGAAGATGGTGATTTCTACTCATTGGAAGAACTAGATCAGCTGGAAGATGAATCTCTAGCTATGATTGCCAGGAAGTTTGGCAACATGAGATTCCGAAGAAACTCCTCATTCAGAAGTAAGCCTAATTTTGGAAGATTCCAAAAAGGAGGTTCTTCGACAGCAGTATCAAAAAGCGGCTACAAGACCGGCTTAGTTGATAGAAGCAAGTTTCGTTGCTTCAACTGTAATGAGCTAGGCCACTTCGCAACAGAGTGCAAGAAGCCTAAGCAAGGGAAGAAGAGAGAGTCTTACGAAGAGCTCAAGGAGAAATATGATGCGCTCGTGAAAAAGCATCAAGGAAAATCCTATCTAGCAGCAGGCAAAAGCTGGGATGACTCAGATAACGATGATGAGGAAGAGCTGGGAAATCTTGCTCTTATGGCTTCATCAGAGGAATCACTGTCTCCCACCCGTGACAGAGGAATAGAGGTAAATCCTTCTTGTCCTAAGATGTTTGCTTTACTAGGTAAAGAACTAGATGGTGAAAGAGATAAAGTTAAGAAACTCAGACTCAAAGTCAAAGAGTTAATTGATGAGACTGAAGTTCTTAAACAGTTAAAAAGAAATCATGACAAGTTGACTGTTAAGTTGACTGAAGACTTAGCTGTTCAAGTCAGCAAAGTCAGTTGTCATGTTGTAGTAGAAACTAATCTCAGAAACCAGATAGAAGAAGAAAAGAAGAAGTGTCTTGCATATAAGAATTCCTCATATATTGTTAAAAACCTAGTTGACCAACAAGAAATAAATCGTAAAGTTGGAATAGGCTTCGAGTATAACAAATCTGTAGGAAAGCCAAGCAACATAACCCCCTTTAGAAAAAGTGCTGAAGAAAGGGGTATCCCACATGTTGTTAAAGACACACCGAAACCTCTCTTCATAACACCGATAGCTGAACCCATCCTTGAGAGCTCTGTACTAATTGCATATGAAATGCAGTTGGAAGATCTTGAGGAAGAGAAGAAGAGAGGAGAACAGGTTAAGGACATAAAAGGAGTTAATGTCCAGAAAGAAAAATGTGCACTAGAGACACCAGTGGAAGATGTGGGAACTTCTGATTCCCCCAGACCTGGTGTAGGTGCAAAAGACTTAAAGAATAAAATGAACAGACCCAACACGTTTGTGAACAGTAGGAACAGTAACAATAAATTTCATTCTAGTGAAAACTTCAAATATGCTGATAAAATTGAAGAAGAATCTGTTAAGCCCCCTACTGTATTGAATAACATGCCTACTATTGATGCTTTCCATAAACCATGTGGTATAATGAATTGCATGTTATGTGCCTTTAATGCTATGACTGCTTACTTTAAACGCATGATATTTAAGAAAGATAACATGACACCTAGACAGCACATCAATAGTAAATTTGCTAAACCCAAGACTGCGACTCCTTCACCTGAGAAGAAGGAATCATATATTCCTAAGTCTAAACAGAAAGTTGTTAAGACTGTCTATAGGAAGGTAGGAGCAGTCAAGGAAGAAAATGATGTTATTCGAAAAGGATCTGTTGTCAAAGCAGACAAAGGTCAATTCTTTAAGTATGCCGGGCCCAATCAATTTTGGGCTCCGAAGTCGAATTAATCCGTTTGATAATTGCAGGGAGTTAAACAGGTAAACCGAGTTATATGGATCCTGGACAGCGGATCGTCAAGGCATATGACCGGAGATAGAGCCCTGCTATCAGACGTGGTTGAGAGAGCTGGCCCAGTCGTCACCTTTGGAGATAACAGCAAAGGAATGACTACGGGATATGGCAAGTTAAATACAGGAAATGTTATCATTGAAAACGTCTCTTTGGTGGAAGGACTTAAGCACAATCTACTCAGTGTCAGTCAATTCTGTGATAAAGGTTACAAAGTAAACTTTATCAAGGAGAAGTGCTTAATAGCTCATTCTAAAGAAGACAGACTAGCCTTTCATGGAGTAAGGAAAGGAAACTTGTACGTAGCTGATTTCAACTCGGGAACTGAAGTTGAAGCAAACTGTTTTTATTCAAAAGCTTCAACGGAGGAAAGTTGGCTATGGCACAAGAAGCTCTCACACCTAAATTTCAAAACAATGAACTCCCTAGTCAAGAGGGATTTGGTGAGAGGACTGCCTCCGATGGAATTTACACAAGAAGGCTTGTGTGAGGCATGTCAGAAAGGGAAGTCAAAGAAAGCAACTCACAGAGGCACAGACACTACAAACATTACTGAACCACTTCAACTCCTACACATGGATTTATTTGGTCCAGTAAATATTCTGTCTATGTCAAGGAAGAAATATGCCTTAGTGATTGTGGATGACTTTACAAAATATACATGGGTTTTATTCTTGAACTCTAAGGATGAAACTCCACATTTGGTGATTGATCATATAAAGCTGATTGAGTTAGATTCAAAGTTATCTGTCCGGGAAATCAGATAAGATAATGGAACAGAATTCAAAAATGAAGTTCTGAATAACTTCTGCTCAGACAAGGGGATAACAAGGCAATATTCAGCACCAAGAACTCCGCAACAAAATGGAGTTGTAGAAAGGAAAAATAGAACCCTGATTGAAGCTGCAAGAACTTTGCTAAGTGAATCAAGGTTACCTATCTACTTCTGGGCTGAAGCGGTAAATACAGCTTGTTATACTCAGAATCGAACTCTGATTAACAAAGGTCATATGAAAACTCCCTATGAATTAATGGCTGGCAAGAAACCTACTCTCAAGTACTTTCATGTATTTGGAGCCAAATGCTTTGTGCTAAAAGATGAAGATGAACATCGTGGCAAGTTTGAGGCCAAGGCACATGAAGCTATTTTTGTCAGTTACTCAAGAAGAGCATATAGGGTATACATAATTGATCAGCACCAAGTGAAGGAAAGTGTCAATGTAACTTTTGATGACACAAAACTCCCAAGTATCCAAACTGAAGATTCTTCTGAGTCATTAAAATTTGATAATTATCCAGACTCACATTCTGATGACGAAGAAGAGCCTGAGGTTGCAGCAGGAAATGATGACAACAATGATGGTAATGATCCAGGTAATAGTGGTGGAAACAATGGCAACACTGGAGATACTACTAATACCAGTGGTGGATCAACAAGTCATCCTGGCAGCAACTCAGGGGGAGATGAAGGATCAACTGGCACAACACAAAATCACAATGAATTTCAAGGTGAATCATCAAGATCAAACCTACCGAGGGAAAGGATATGGAGTAAAGATCATCCCTTTGAATTGATCATAGGTGATCCATATGTTGGAGTAAGAACCAGAAGTGCAACTTCAAATGAGTGTTTATTTTCAGTTTTTCTATCTCAAGAAGAACCAAAGAAGATTGAAGAGGCACTAATTGATCCAGATTGGGTTCTTGCCATGCAAGAAGAGCTCAATCAGTTCGAAAGACAAGAAGTCTGGACACTGGTACCCAGGCCTAAAGATAGATCTGTTATTGGCACAAAATGGGTATACAGGAACAAGCTAGACAGTGATGGCATTGTTACAAGGAACAAAGCCAGACTGGTTGCAAAGGGTTACTCTCAGGAAGAGGGAATTGATTATGACGAGACCTACGCACCAGTTGCAAGACTTGAAGCCATCAGGATATTTCTGGCATTCGCAGCACATTCTAATTTTAAAGTCTATCAAATGGATGTGAAGAGTGCATTTCTGAACGGAAAGCTAGAAGAGGAAGTATATGTGAAACAGCCCTCTGGCTGTGAAAATCCAGAGTTTGCTGATTTTGTGTACTTTCTTTTCAAAGCTCTCTATGGACTCAAGCAAGCACCGAGGACATGGTATGGCACTCTCTCTGAGTTTTTACTTGAAAATGGTTTCACTAGAGGTGTCATAGATAAAACTCTCTTTTACAAATTACATAGTAAAGATATGATATTTGTCCAAGTTTATGTTGACGATATTATATTTGGTTCTACTAACGAAAACTTGTGCAAGAGATTTGCTAAGTTAATGCAGAGTAGATATGAGATGAGCATGATGTGTGAGCTGTCATTCTTCCTTGGATTGCAAGTAAAGCAAAAGGAAGATGGGATTTTTATTTGCCAATCAAAGTACGTAAGAGATCTTCTTAGAAAATACAGACTAGAAGATTTTTCACCAGCAAAAACCCCAATGCCAACTGCCACGAAGCTTGACATAGAGGTATGATAGGCTCATTATTATATCTAACTGCTAGTAGACCCGACATAATGTTTGCAACATGCTTATGTGCAAGGTTTCAATCTGACCCAAGGGAATCTCATCTAATAGCTGTTAAACGAATTTTTAGATATCTAAAGGGTACACCAGATCTTGGAATTTGGTACCCTAAGGATACAGGTTTTGACCTAATTGGCTATACAGATTCAGACTATGCAGGGTGCAGGAAGGACAGGAAAAGTACTTCTGGAAGCTGTCAGTTTCTAGGACGACGGTTGATATCCTGGTACAGCAAGAAACAACATTCAGTATCTACCTCGACAGCCGAAGCAGAATACATTGCGGCAGGTAGCTGTTGTGCACAGATCTTGTGGATTAGGAATCAGCTAAATGATTATGGACTTGCGTTGAACAAAATTCCAATTTTCTGCGACAACACAAGTGCGATAGCAATTTCCAACAATCATGTTCAACATTCGCGAACCAAGCACATTGACATAAGGTATCACTTTATAAGAGAGCATGTCATGAACGGAACTGTAGTGTTACAATTCGTACCCACAGAAGATCAGATAGCCGACATCTTCACAAAGCCACTTGATGAATCCACTTTCTCAAAGCTGGTTAGTGAATTAGGGATGTTAAACTATGGCTAAATTTTTGGTTGATAGGAATTAATTTAAGCTCATAAATATTAAATATTAATATTTAAAGAGTTTATGAGACTTGAATTAATAAAATCCTAGGGCTTATGAATTTTTGGAAAATTATCTTAAGATTAAGTCAATATTCTTACAAGATAATTATTTCAATTAAAGCATAAGTACTTTTGTTTAAATTAAGCATTTAAAAGCATTATGTAAATTTAAGTATATATATATATATATATATATATATATATATATATATATATATATATATATATATATATTCTAATTCCTAGCATATTTATTTTAAGCATGTGTATATTAATGTTTATTTTTTTACTAATTATTATTGTACATTAAAATAAATGAGTATGTTATTAATTATTCAATTAATTTGCTTATTAAATTAATTCAAACATGAGTTAATTTAATGCTTAAATTAATTAAAATAAATTAATAATGTAAATATTTATTTTATGTCTATAATAATTTATTAGTATGAAAATTAGTGTTATTTTTATTAAAATAGTTTCTTATTTTTAATGATTTAGTATGACTTTATTAAAACAAATCTCGGCATGACTTATTTAATAAAACTCGGCATGACTTTTTATGTTTATTAAAAAGTCATACCGAGAGATAATAAAAATAAGTCATACCGACCTATTCTTTTAAGTTTTATGTAAATAAAACTCGGTATGACTTTTAATAAGTCATACCGAGATATTCAAATGATCTGTTTTAACTAAGTCATACCGAGCATAGTTCTTTTCTTTTATTAAGTCATACTAAGCCTTAAATATACACAGCTCAACTCAGTCATATACACACACTGCCATACATACAAACTTCGAACAGTTTCTTAATCAATCAATCGATTTTCACTCTTTTCAACTGATTTCAGTTGCTAATTCATGTTTACAAGTATCTTTACTTGCTAGTGTGTTAAAATCGAGTAAATATAAAGAAACTCTGCCCGTTTTTCATTAAGAACTACAGTGACTGTTCTTGTTCTTGATAAAAATCGAAGCAACTAGTTTTGTTTGTGTCTTAAGGACTGCTGTGTAGTGAATTGTTGTTTAAAGTCAATTTGGGGATTATTAGAAATTAGGGTTTAATTTTTAAAGTGTAATTTTTGAATTATTGGCTTGTAATTATTAATTTTAATTTGTAATCGCACTTTGTAATTTTATTATTTGTAATAGCTTAAATCAAAAAAAAGGCAGGTTTTTGCGAATTAGTAAAAACTAATTTTGTAGGATATTTTAATCCGGTGAACTGTTCAGTCGAGAGGTTTCGACTGTGGATCGTTTTTATGAATGAACATTCACTTGTAAGAACTGCAATTACTCTGGACCCCCCGTTGCAAGTGTTAGCACTTAGGGCTCTGTATTCCACTGCTAGGAATAGGAGTACTGCAGGCAGAGTTCAATTCTCATTCAGCATAGGAGATCATGAATATATGGTGACTGAAGAGGACGTGAACAGGATTTTGGGCTTCCCAACTGACAATTTCGTGGATCCACCCACTGTACCAGATATACTAGAATTTTTCTATACCATTCAATATCAGGGTGAGATCAACTTAGTAAGGATGACAAAGTCTAAGTTGGTAAGCGAGTGGGACTATGTCTTTGACACGTTAGCCAAAGTTTTTGCACCCACTACAAAGAACAACTTCAACAACATATCTTCACTACTGCAAATCATAGGGTTTTCTGTGGCCCACAACCGGAGGATATTTTGGAAAGTTGATTCTAAAAGAAATAATCAGGAAGATGGGGAAACCAGAAAGCAGGGAACAGGACATTCAAGTCTACTATCTGAGGTTCCTGATGCTGTTCATGAATGACTTGTTGGTGGATGAAGATAAAGCCTTATTTCAGAATGGTCCTGTAGAAGAATCTCCGACTTCTCAGAACAACTTATTCGCAAGGCTCCACAACAACCCCAAGTTTCAAAATGTGCAAGTGGTAAGGATAGATTACATGGCTGAGATATTAGATCTTATTGCTAATCCTGTGCAGGAACAAGAGCCAGAGCAAGTGCCAATGCAAATGGATCATCCTGTGCACCTTCTACTTGAAGCTGCTCAGCATGTCGATCAAGTGGCACAAGATCAACAGGTAATATCTCACTCACAATCTTCTAGTTCAATACCTATAGAAATATCCACTGCTCTGTTAGATTTATCTGTAGCGGACTATGATGGTGTTCTTACACTCCAGGATATCAGCTATGAACCTGAAAACACACAGGTTCTGCCCCCAGCTGAATTAGAGCCTCAAACAGTTTCTCCTTCATCCTCCTCTTCATTAAAAGTCAGAAAAAGGAAGAAACCTGTCAGAATAGTTAGAGGTCTTGGTGCTGAAGTGAGTGAACCTGCAGCTCTGTCTCCTCCTTCAAAAATTTCTAGAGTTGACCCTGAGATAACTGCAGCCTCAACCTATTCCAGTCAATGGGATATGGATTTTAATATGGCCATCCAAGATTCTCTAGATACACTTGCTCAACCAGGTGATCTAATTCACTGCTCGGCCACAGCATCAGATAGTGAGGAAAACACACTGCTAGCAATCACTCTAGCAGGACTTTCACTTGAAGAAATACCAACACAGGAGGGCACATTAGTTGAAGAAAATGTTTTTAATAAAAACTCGTCGGATGCCACCTTTGTTGTGGACCATGACATTTTCGATGCAGTGCAGCATCAGATACCCTCCGAGGTACTAAGGAGCACCACAGACTCTCAAGAGCCTGTCATTACATTGTCTAAGGTGGTGACTCCCCTGGATTTCTTACATCCAGTTCTCATTAGAGAAGGTCTCGAATCCACAGGTGGATTTGAGAGGCAACCACTCCATAGAGGGAGATGGGACTCCATTCTCGGAGTAGCTACGTCAGTAGCGGAGCCTCTTCAAGTTAACCTTGTTGAGGACGCGCCTTCACAGGCATCAGAAGAGCATTTCGACTCTTCAAAAGCTATTGTTATATATGCAGGTACAGCTTCAGGATCTAGAAAGGAGCTAAACACGAGTGATGTGAGGCAAACACAGAGTGAAACACATGCACAGAGTGATAGTGAGATAAACAGGAGTGCAAGTGAGATGAGTGCACACACACAAAGTGAACTGTTATCCAAAATGGAAGTTCTCTAGAATGAAATGCAAATTGTTCAAGCTGAATTATTAAAAGTTAAAGCACAAGCAGAAGAAAATTCTACATCTGCCTCTGTAACACAGCAGCTGTCAATAGTGCGAAAAGATGTTGAAGATGTCAAATCCTCCATTCTTCTAAAAACTCAAGACATCCAGAACGTTCAGAATCTAATTGCTGAGGATATGAAAGAAGTGAGCAAACTGCATGAAAGAATTGATGACGTTGAGAAAAACTTAACCCTCACAATCATTAAAAATGAAAAGATTTCTACTCAACGCTTCAGCAAACTGGATGATGGCATGACGCATCTAAATGAAGGAATGAAGCAAGTCTATCTGACTATGCAGAAAATGTTGACATCTTTTGAAGCCTCTAAAACTCAAGAGGATCCCTCAACTAAGGGGGAGAAAGCAAATGAGAAAGTAGCTGGAGAGGAAGGGGCTACTACTCAAGATAAAGGTAAAGCAAAGCTGTTTTCTGAAGAAGAATTTCAATCGTATGATCAAGAACCAGAAGAACAGTATTATTCTCAAGAGCAATTCATTGATGACAGTGCTCATGATGAATCAAACATTCCTGACTACTGCAGAGCTGAGGAAGAAACTGCATTTGATGAAGATTTTTTGTTTCAAAAAGAAAAGAAGTTGATCCAGCCTATGAAGAGGCAATAAAGAAACTTAAAGAAGACATCAAGGCAAGCCAAGCAAAGACTGAAAATCTGAAAGCTCTAGTCATGGAAAGATCTCAGGCAGAAAGAGAAGAGAGCCAACAAAAGCAAAATTTGTAGGCTATAGCTGTTATAAAGAAGAAAGAAGATGTGCGCTTAAAAATAGGGAAGAAATGGGATACTGCCAGAGAGATCATGGACAAACTTCAGAAAGGTCCATTTGAAGATTACAAGTTACAGTTCTTAATTAATCGTCTGCAAGATTCAAATGATTGTCTGGATAACTTCATGAAAGCAATCAAAGAATAAGTTGACTACATCACTGTGATTGTGGATAACATTCTAGATGACTGGCAGATTCTGTTATACACACACAAGTATGGCACATTCAGAGTCTCTTTGGAATTCTTTCGTCAAAAATCTATATCTGTAATATGGACATTCATGAATAAAGTCAAAAGAAGTTCAGAAGAAAATGAACTTTTAAGGGACAGACTTCGAGAGATAGCAAGAGTTGTTAGTCCACAAATCTTAAATGACCCTCATGAGGTAAGGTTCTACAACAATAAGCTTTATCAAATTATGAAGCTGGATGAGGAGTCACTAAAGGGCTACACAGTTAAATACATGATTGAAGTTGAAACAATGTTGAGATCCAAGGGATTCAGGTCCCAGGCTAAGTTGGATGCAGCTCAAAAGATCAGAGACTACTGCCTATCAAAGAAAATTCAATCATACATCAGGCAGATGCATAAAATTGATTCAACACAGCCTTATGACATAGAAGAAGAGGTAGTAGATCCTGTTAAACAGGAAGTGTTGTGGCAGTTAGCAAGAGCTGAGCAAAGAAGGTTGTATGGAGAATCCACCATAACAGATCAATCAGTATCTGAAGAAGTACCAAGGACACCAGTTCATAAAAGTTCAAATCTAGAAGAGGGTGAAGTTGATACATCAGAAGACTGAAGACTTAGATAGAACAAGATAAAAACTTTGTAATATTTGTTCAGTGCTAGAGGAACATCTATCTTGTATTTATCTTTCATGTATGAATCTGGAAAATTGTTAAATATAAAATCAGAACTTTTGTTTATTATTTACAGTCATTACATGTCGTACTACTTTCTTAGTTATTAGTTGAGTTATCCTCTAGAAATTTGTGAGTTAAATGTTTAACAACAAATAGGGGGAGATTGAAAGGCATATGACTAGGCCTATTTGTAATAATTAGATGACAACTCAACTCTAGCTAATAAAGAGAAGTAAATAACAAACACCAAACAGGAATCAAGACGAAGACAGTCAACTAATCCCAAAGGATCTAAGTATCAGAAGAATTTTTATAGGATTGCTACTCAACACTGGAAGAAGTTCATTTATATGTTCAAGCGTCAGTGAAAATAAATAATGTGGTAGTACTTCTATAGAAGACGGAAGATATAGAAGATTTCAAGTGGTTACTACAAGTAGATTCCAGAAGAAGAATGAAAACAGTGAAGAAGAAAATATGACAGAAGGCCTCTAGTTAAAAGTTATTTAAATGGAGAATAGTTATTAGGATGACACAAATGAACCAGACAGTACATTTGTGTGTCAACTAATATAATACTTATTCTTCATTTAATTCAAGAGGTTTCAAGATCAGAAGACAAAGAAAAGACGGGAAGATTTCAAGACCGACAGCACGACTATGTGACTAAAGATAGTATTTTAATTCTACTATCAATTGTTAATTAATTATTTAATTTATCTAATTAAATTAATTCAAGTTGAATTTAATTTAATTTATAAATTAACTAATTAAATTAAGTAGAATTAATTTTCTATAAAAGAAATGACTTAAAATGACTTATATATATATAATAAAACAGTTAGTATGACTTATTAAATAAGTCATACCGAGTTTCTTATATATATATATATATTCAATTAAGTCATACCGAGCTTGTTTAAGCATAAGTCATACCGAGCTCATTGAATAAGTCATATCGAGAGTTCTGTGCTCAAAAGGTCATACTGAACCAATTTTGTTTAATTAAAATAAGTCATACCGATTTATTTTAATTAGATAAAATCCGAATATGACTTTAAATAAGTCATACCGAACTTTCAAAAGGTCATACCGACCAAAATAAGTCATGCCCAGTCTTTTATAAGTCATACACGTGTTAAAATAAGTCATACAGACTTATTTTCTTGAAATAAAGTCATACTGAAAAAGGTCATATCAGCCTTTTTCAAATCTCTATAAATATGAGATCAGCCCTTCATTTGTAAGAGTTCAATTGTTAAGAAGTTAGAAAATCAGATCAAATTCAGTAATTTATCTGCATTGTAATATTCACAGATTTCTGTGCTGAGTTTGAATATAATTGATTAAACACGAACAGTTCATGTCAAATTTGTTCTAGACTTTTTTTTATTAATTATATAACAGTTTTCTAAAATATTAATTTTGTAATACTAATCAAGTTTAAATTATATCTTTCACTTGAACAGTATTTCATTATAATTAATATTTCGCGAGTAATTATAATAATATTTTTAATCCAAATTATTCCGCGAGTAATTTTTAGATATTTTATTCAACCCCCCTTCTACAATATCAGGGACCAACACACTCACATCTCCCGAATTCATCGGTTTCTTTCCCTTATCCATTTGATGCAGCTTATCTAAAATATATTATGAAAATGATTAGTAAGAAAGTGTAGAAGTATATTCAAACTCTGAAATTTATACTCCCTTCATTACCTTGACTCAGATCTTCAGGATTCATTGGTTTCTTCCCCCTATAATTTTAAAAGTACGTTTACATGAATTCAGATATGAATATTTAAAGGGAAATAAGAAACATAACTTCGGTTGGTATGTGATTAAACATGAATTAGTTTGCACTGTTAGTCCTTGTTGTAGATAATTGACAAGACCTATCCATTTTTTCAACTTTGCAGAACATTACTTTTACTTTGCATCTATATGACAAGGCCTATCGACTTTTACAACATTGCAGAATATTACTTTAAATTTGCACAGTTAACATTGAAAAATATGTTACGCGAGACACCTCAACAACTAGAAACAGCGTTGTTCCGTGTTAGAGAAGAGGAGAATCGAATGCGATTACGTATATTTTGCCATGATCTAGTTGAAACAGCTAGAAATTATACTGAATATGGTGACAAAGTACAATCTATGCAGTATCACAATCTCAGCGTAAGTCTAGACTACAAATCTGACACGATGATATCTGATGATGATGAATAAAAGAATTTGTTGGTTGTATGGATGTCTATTTTTTTCCTTGTATTGTTATCTCTTTTTGTTATTTCCATGTATTATGTTTAGTGTGTTTCAATAAAACTATGAAACACACAATTTATATACATAGCCAAGAACTCTACTGTTACAGACAGATTTGACAAGTCGATAAGTTTACTTTTACTTTTTTTTGACATGTATATTTCACTAGTCGATCAGTTTACTTTGTAGGTAGATTTGACATGTCGATAACTTAACTTTATAACATTACCTTGACATCCACAATTTATAACTCTATAAATTCGTATTATTCTTCTTCTCAATCAATACACATAAAATGGATCATAGTAAATGGTTGCTTGTAGAAATGGATGATGATTACCGGAGTCTTAAAGAAAGTGATCCAGTGGAATACTTTGCAGGCGTTCAGCGGGAATGGGCATATCGGCATTTAGAATCAGACTGTTTGGTTCGTGACCTAGTTACTCTTGGTGTTAGGGTACCTAATCGTGAATCATTAGGCATTTATCAAGACAACTTAATTGATCAAAGTTGGCTTACATTTAAACATAACTTGGAAGTAGCTGTGGATATCATAAGAGGGGGAAATAACCAAATGTTGTTGCGTAGAAATCGTCACTATATGCTTCAGCTAGCTCGAGATACAGTTCGTGCAAGTGGGAGAGAGCTCTCAGAACAGGAGGAACGTTGTCTTCTACAAAATCTAAATTATGCAACTGATGAGTACGTGTCTGAGACAGAAACAGAGACATAATATATTTCAGAAGATGGCGATTCAGAAGATGACGAATAGTTAAAGGTTAAACTATATATTTATGTTATATTATGTTATTTACTGTTGTCCATTACTTTGCTATTATTGTTATTATTGTAAGAAGCGTGACTTTAATTTTATCAAAAAAATTCAAGATAAAGTCACTTACCTTTATGAATTTATAAAGTTAGACTAGAAATCACCGGGGATCAATTAATTGAAACTTAGGAAAATGATGAAACACACAGATAAATACGCATTACAATTATGAATCATAGAGATAAATAACAAAAAACATATTACATTTTAAATATAGATACTTAATCTGCACGTTCTGGACATCTTACACTATGCATAGTATGTCCTTCTTGCTTACAACGACTGCACGCCATCGTCGTCCTAGGACCGTCCATCTCAGTTCGAATTCTAACTGATTCCCCCTTATCACCTCTTTTCTTCTTTGCCTTCATCAAAGTTTCATCAGCTACTAACATCCCATACTGTTGCCAACGCTTGGGCAATGCATAATTCCAATACTGGGTAGGTGCCAAAGGAAAGATAATAGGTTCCCATAACTTCTGCAACTGTGAGGAGTAATTGTAAGACCCTATCCACTGCTTCCAGTTTATGTTGTTTGCCATATAACCTGTCAGAACATGCGAACAGGGTAAACGGTGGCACGTCCATTTGTCATAGGTGCAACTACGTTTACCAATATCTACATTCTTCTTGTTACCACCTTTCTACACCGATTTAACATGATATTAGTGTGTCGTCACTTGATAGATCCCATCTGACGACTATAGGTCTAACCTTATGTGCAGTAGCTTTCTCCAAAAATTTTGTTAACATTGTCCTCGTCCTCACGCACAACTGTTGACCCTTTTGCAGGCTTTCTTCGACAATGTTCCTTTGTGTGTTCACTATTTTCACAGTCCTGTAGAAGATATACTCCATCATCGCCGTCATTGGAAGGAAACGAGCCATTTTAATGTTACCATTAAAACCTTTCATTATATTAGTGGTACTTTGCCCATATTGAACTCCACCGGTGTCGTGACACAAGGTCCACAATTCTGCAGGAATGTTCTGAAGGTACTGCAATGCGGGAAGAGATATCTGCCCAATTCTTTTCATGTAAGCATCATGTTCCCTAACTTGCGTGGTTACCACAGCTAACCACATCAACTTCTTCAACTCTCCATCGGGGTGCTGTGAGAAAAAGTTACTTTTCACGTGGAATAAGCAGAACCTATGCACGCCATACGGTTGCGTAAATCTATTCCTCATATCCCTCATTGCAGCAAGAATACTTGGTACACGATCTGATATTATGGACACACCCTGTCTTTCCTTGCAAACATGTTTACAGAGCAGCTTCAAAAACCAAGACCAGTTCTCAAGACCAGTTCTCATATGTCTCATCCTCAACCAAGGCATAATAAATGGGATATTGATGATTGTTCGAATCAACTCCCATGGTAATAAGGAGTTTTCCCTTGTACATCCCCTTCAAAAACGTTCCATCTATTGAAATTACGGGACGCGCATGCTGTCAACCATCCTTCATTGCTTTCAGACACCAAAATATTCTCTTGTATACAGAAGTGTGATGGACTATTTCATGAAGGACATCAGCAATCTTAACTACACTACCTGGATTAGCATGTACCAAAACCGTCAAGAACATAGGGATAACAGAATATGTCATGCTCCATTTACCATATACCTCCTCAATTGTTGCCTATTTTCCCCTCCATGCTCTTAAGTAACTAACACGATAGTGGTATTCATCTTTTACCATGGTCATAACAGTCATGATTGGTAAATTTAGCATCTCCAACACCTATTACATGATTTAATAAGATCAAATCAACACAACTAGTATATTTATATTCAAAGATTAACGAATATTAGTAATTTATAAAACTTACATGGGGTTTCATAAATCTTGAAATTAATTTTGCTGAGATTCTGCGGTGATCCTGCAACGGCTCATTATTAAAACATGTGTGTATTTCTCTCACCTTTGTGATTTTCCACAGTCCATGCTTCTTCATCAAAGTAGCTCGCAACCTCCAAGGACAGTCGTCACTCAATTCACACTCTGCAATGAACTGAGTACGATTACTCCTCACAACTTTATAGTTCCTGTCACTGTTGATGTGAACCTCTCTTACTGCTGCAACTAACTTATCCTTCTCACGGAATAATGTTCCCACCGAGAATATTGCATTTCGAGGATAAAAAACAGTCAACATCTCACCCGGATTCGTCACTGTAATTGGTGTATACTCCTCATTCTCAAAGAAGGCTGCCATTGGAACATGGGGTCCTACCATTGAAATATGGTCTTCTTGCTCAATACCCCTCCAATTCAGTCCCAAATCGACCCCATTGTCTGAATCATCTTCGCTGTCATCTTCTAAAAAATCCTCACCACTAGAACTATACTGCTCATATTCTTCATTTTCATTTATGAGGGCCAAATTTCTACCAGCCGTCAATGTAAATGGATCCCGTGAGGGAGAAAAGATCATACCATCATTGTGTCCATAAGAATGTTCAGCTCCATATTTATTAGTAGTAATTCCTGCTTGAACCACCAGCATACTCTTCAAATGGACGACTACTTGAACCGCCACCATATTCCTCAAATGCATGACTACTAGAACCGCCAACATACGGCCACTGTTACCTCCCCCACTAAAATAATAATCTGACCAACCCGCCATACCATAATCTGACAACCGATTCCTCTCATACATTGTGTCGTAACTTGATTGTGTGGATTGGCTAGGCTGTTAGTAACCGCCCAGATCATATGAAAACACATCCTCTTGTACTATTTTTTCAGCATCCACAAATAGAGATACATTACTCATCCTCATCCCCATCTGCCTAGGAACACTCAGCATCCTTATCACATCATCATCGCAATTAACACCACCAATGTAATATCCACATACTACATTACCAAGACCTAATTGAGGATATTTAAACCTCATCTTCACATTCCAATGTGAAATACTAATCTTCATTAATCGATACACAATCTACTTCAACTCATCATAAGAGGTTTCTCATTTAATATACTGCATTTTTTTGGGATCTATAGAATATCTTATATCCTCATCCTGTCTAATTATTTCACCATCCCAAAAAAAATTGACATTCACCAGATCTTCCATTATCCTATATTTTAAACAATATTTTTAATTATTTAATATCAAACATATATTAATAAATAACTAACAAATTATCAAAAACAATTTTTTCTTATAACTAAACATATATTAATAAATCTTTAACAAATTATTAATAACAAACTAACAAATTATATTACTAACAATTTATATCACTAACAGAGCTGTTCAACTCAAAGTTAGTCTAATTATTTAATGAATACACATGTTCATCTCAAAATTAGTTTAATTATGGACTATTTATATTTAACATGTCAATTAGCAGAGCAGTACGTATAAAAATGATAATGCAAATATAGCACAAAGACACAAATGCCATAAAACCATTACAAAGTATCGAATATAACATATAAATTGTTTTATAAAATTAAACAAATAATATGCAAGATATACAAAAATTGAAGATAGAAAACATACCTTGTTGAAATTGCAGATGTGAGGAAATGAAATGAAATGGATTGGTGTATAATATAGGCAGATGTGCCTTGAAATGTGTGGATGTGAGATAAGATAAGGTTCACTGCTGTGAATGACGCACACTAAAGGAGAAATTTTAAAATTCAATTAACTATTCGCCATCTCAAAATGTGTACACAATAGGACGAATTTTACACAGCTAACACTGTTCGCCATTTGCTATGGCGAACACCACTTCTACAACCTGTGTAGTGTTCGCCATGTGCTATGGCGTACATGTTTATATTTCTTATTTTCAATGTAATCACTCTATCCAGTTATGTTCGCCATTTTTGGTAATTAGTTATACCATCAGTGAAAGATTTTGAACTCCTGTACCATTTTTGATAGATGAACTTGGTCTCTGTGCCATGAATGAAAAGGAGCCTATACACACACATGTTTATAGGCCATAGCGGCAACACCATGTATAATTACACTTGATTATGGAAAGTACTACATGCTTTGTTTTGCAGTTTCTCTTTAGTCTTGACTCATTTTATACTAAAATGGATTCTCTCTCTCTCTTTTTACAAATAAGTATATGTTTTAATAAATTTCGGGAAGAATAAACACTTATATCATTTAAACTATCCAATCGCACTCCAAAATGAATTCTCTCAGTGACCATGGTAGATTAAATTTTCTTGATCAAAGGTTCGGAGTCTAGGTAGGGTGTATGGAGAGGAATGAGTGTCTGATTTCATATTTATCACATCAAGTTTATGATTTGTAAAATAACAAATATTCTTTTTCTTTCTCGAAATTATGTAATAATAAGAGGTCAGAGAGTTTGAATTGTACGTGATCGCATTTTAATTTACGGAAATCGATTTTTTTTTAAAAATGTGTGTG
Source organism: Oenanthe sinensis (assembly GCA_028671895.1). Taxonomy (NCBI): domain Eukaryota; kingdom Viridiplantae; phylum Streptophyta; class Magnoliopsida; order Apiales; family Apiaceae; genus Oenanthe; species Oenanthe sinensis. The sequence goes on from CM053814.1 coordinate 15,960,309, forward strand.
ACAGAGATGTTCAGTTTGTAACCTTCAAGGCTTCAAGGCCTTGACTAAGTACTGAAGTTGGTAAGACTGCATAGGATCAATGGACTGTTTATCCACGAGTCACAAAAGAGAGGGCTAAACGACAAGCGATCAATATAATTACTTTTAATTTTCTAGTTGTAGTAGCAAAATAAATTAATCCGTTTGGTGAAATAATTTTTTCTTTTTATTTTAGCCAATTAATAATCTTATCTACAGTAATAAATCATTGTTTATACGTACATATCTTGAAAAAGTTTATTCTTTTGTGAAAATTTTAATTATTGCAGAATTTTATCATGTCCAATTCATTGCGATACCAAATATAAATAAAAAATTTAATTTATTTACCAGTGCACAAAAAGGAAAAAATCCGCCTTCCCTCAATTTTTACCAGTGGACCACATATATGCCAGTGCCACAGTCTGACGGATACACTTAATAAAGACAAACAAATATGAATATATATCTACACACACAGATGAGTTGCCTAGTTTCACCAAACAAATAAGACTAATACTCCCTCCGATCCTCCGTCTCAAAATAATTGTCATCTTTCTATTATTGTCAGTCAAATTCACCGATTTTTGACCGAATATTACATATAATATATAATTAAGAAACAATTAAAAATTATATCAGTAAAAAATATATTTAATAAACTTTAAAATGTATTTTTCAGTTTTTGAAAAATGTAAAGGAATAATTTTTAATTTACGATCAAAGCTAGGTCAATTTGACCACACGGAAATAAAAAAAGACACCTATTATGAGATTGGAAGGAGTATATAATTTGTTGAATATCATGTTGTTGGTATATGGAATAGAGCTTAAAATTACAAAATGTCACTAGACAAAGTGCTGCAACACTCATGTGCATGCATGTAGTTATCATGAATTATTGACATAAAACCCCAGAATGTGAACAGCTTATAACTTGGACCTACAGACTGCAAAGACTAAGAAAATACAAGAGAAGATTTTAAAGCAGAATAAATATGGATGGAGAGGAAGAGTACTGCTCTTAAGGTTCAAGTGGGAATACTCTCTCCAGAAAATTTATGAAACGTTTCGAATATAACTTGGGTTCAATAACAGAAATTGACATAGGGTCGTATTGCAATGATTTATATGTATGTTCAAGTTTCTTTTTCAGGTTGTATTCCTGCAGTATATCAATTATGCCAAGATAGAGAACCACGTCATAAACCTCAAAAAGTTCGGCTTCGGATGAGTCCTCGCCATCCTGCTGAAGCTTGTGGTTAGCTTGAGCTGGCATGTTCACTCCTAATTGGACTCGTAATCTGGAGATTTTTGAAGCAATAGCAATTAATATGACATTCTTTCAACAGTAACTTCACTAAGATATTGTTATTTTTCTTCCAAATTATGTTTATGAAATTAATGCTGAAACAACAAGGGTTAAATGAAAATGGTTACATACATAAAAGATAAAACTTGAGGATTAAGGGATAGCCTAGTGGCAAAGACTTAGGCCCTTCCCCTGCCCCATAAGGTCATGGGTTTCAATACTCACTCTCTCCTGCCCTTATATTTAAAAACTATGTAACCTAACCCAAAAAATGTCATGACTATGTAACCTAACCCAAAAAATGTCACGACATGAACTATAAATTAACGGAAGTATGTCTAGGAAAAATAATTGGCAATACAACATATACTCCACAAAGTCTTGCAGTAATAGCATTTGATCTACTTATTCAGTATGGCTGTATGGTACAGACTGCTCAATATCCTCGTAATGAAGCAGACATTGCTTTCCTAATCATGGTGTCAAACTGGTAGAGACATGGCTAAACTATGCATTTGATGATACCAATTAAACCAAAGTATTAGAAATTATGTAGTCAAAATATTTTTTTTCTGATTCTTGCTCCAATCATCTAAGGCCATTTTTAAGTGCAACTTACCCGTTGCAGCTGCATCGACAAGGCTGGCCGAAGACCTTGCTACCACAGTTAGCTAATAATGTGGTTATATAGAAATGGTGTAATTACTTTAAGGCATTATTGACACTATGATTGACTTATCTGAGTTGGAACTTGGAAGTAATATTTTTACACCTGATTTCACAGCAGAAGTATGCAATACAGATTTGATATAAATCCCCAAAGTATGTATAATACCTTGCAGTACCAGGTAGAAGAAGGTCCACCTCCTGCTCACCTACAGAAAATGCTCTCAATGTATTTCCTCTAATGTGAGGACCTGGTTGAGTGCTAACAAAGTTGGGTTCATGGGTCACAAGTAAAAGTCCCTTTGGAGGAATCAATAATTCATCTTGAGAGATTGCACCTAGAAGATCAACAATAAATAATCACCAAATGGATAAAAAAGAGTACTATAATCAATCACCAGAATCATAAATTGTTCTAACTTGTAAGTGACTGGTGGAGTGGTGGTTTAATAATTAACAAGGATCCCTGAATAAGAAATTTATTTATTATGTTTCGAATGAGGTCAGGCATGCATGTTTCTGTGAACTTGTGAAGCCACAAGTGCCTACCAAGCCAAAGTTTAAATAAACAAAATACATATATAACATGAATGTTATTATAAATTGGAAGCAGAAAAAAGAACTGCTTCAAAACCGCAGAACACACTCTGCATTGAAAGATTCTGAAAGCAATTGGTCTTAGAAAGCACATAACGCTCCTTGTCCATGTACCATAGAGGCATAGACAGAATAACTCCATAGTAGCATGCACAAGCTAGTCAGTTGCACAAACTGCGCCCGTTGCCCATGACATTATTTTAATCTAGATATCACAAGCTATTCATTTAACAAGAACTCTGTCTATATATAAGGACTTGGCATGTTTCTTTGAGTGTGTGATGTTCGTAACCATATCTGAGGGCATTCATAATACATATTTGTAATCAAGGTAACAAGATGCCTGCTTATCTTGAACGATTTGATATAAAAAGAAGATATATGGGGACAAAAAGAAATTAAAAGGTATTAAATTTAAGTGTCAGTGTGTCATCACAGACTTCATATGCTAGTGTTATTAAAGATATAACTAGCAGGAAAGCAGACATAATAGATGTCTTAATACGAGATTTACCATGCCTAGAAAATGTATGCTCTGGCTCGTGCAAGGACCCAGGAGTTTCCAAGAGGGCTTTTAGATGCTCAGGAGCTCGGAAATGTAACCCTAGTAGAAGGCTATAATCAATTATTTGCTGAGACTCCAGGAACATACAATCGAGAGAGATTTGTCTGCAAATGCAAGAGTAAACAATTCTGCTGGTATTTAGAACGTGGATAGTAAATGATACCTTACATGATGTTATAGATATAAAATTTATTTCATCTAGATATCCTAAGAAAAAGTTGGTACAAAGTGTATAATAATTTGTAATACATGAAAGGAGTAATCACAAAACAAAATCTTGCTATAGCATGTCCAAACGAAATAAATCATCTCGTTTCCATTTTATCACTAATCTAGATAATATCTTAAGAAGATCTGCATTGCCAACGAGATTGCAAATAAGAAACTTACTTTAGAAGTGACTCACGCAACAACTTGTCCATGTGGAATTCATAAGGCAGATCGAGATCTTTGAATGTGGTATTCTCTGTAATCTCATCTTTATTGGTAACTCTTCCTTGATGTGAACCCTTCAGGTCATAACGACGATGTATATGCAATTCAGTGCAGAACATATTCCCCATGACAACAAAGCGTATCTAAAGAGAAATGAATAAGTAAACTATCATCTACAAGTAAAATCCACACTCACCCAAAAATGCAAGGACAAAAAGCAACTATACAAAATACCTTTCGTCCAGCCTTCCATGCTATTTGGTGAACTCCAAAAAACTTAGTTATAAGGGTGTTTTCATGCTCCTTGACATTATCATAGTAGCTAGGTAACATCTTAAGTAGGACCTAAACACAATATTTAAATAACAAAAAACAACTAAATAAGAGCAGTCTTGGGAGATAAAAGTTTGCTTCAGATTACATAATCTGCAAAAACTAATATACATGCTGGGTGCAATAGAATAATCATTTAGCGACCCAAAAGCTCTTACCAGAGAAGGTTTGGAGTTCAACCGTTTAAACTAAAATTTAGTTTCTTTGTCATAGACTCATAGTGCAGCTGCACCATTACAGAATAATTTTATTGACCTTAATATGTAATTGTGCAAGTGAATGGATTTCTGAAGCATCAGATATAGGTTCAGGTTCATAGTCCTAATCTCACTTCACCTAGTTAAGGAACCATTAAGTATATTATTGAAAGCAAATATAAGAACTCTGCCAGCTTATAATCCAACTGCAGTATGCATAGAATGTCGGGAACATAGCAACTGTTATCAGAATGGATTGTTAGATACAGCGAATAATGAGAGGCGAGAAGTCAACAACTATCATGTAAGGTACCACATATTATAGAACAACACACAACTATCTCAAGGCCCATCTGTCCAGTTATAGTTCAATTCTTATTGATCCTTGAATTAATAATGAAAGAGAAGATAACCCCTTCAGAAACATATTACTAGACGTTCTGTGAATTTGTCAATTCTACAAAATACACTTCAAACTGTTTAATGAAGCCATTAGAAGTCTTTCCACTCCAGCAGGTCTCGCGACCAACTTTTCCATATAAACACAGATACATGTTTATCATATCAAAGTGATAATCAAACATTGCATTGAAAACAATATACGATTGTGCCGATCTATACGTACATAATAGTGAAATTCAGTATTTGGCAGCGGGAAGTTGTCAAAACAGCTTATGTCCGCCACACACTAGAATTTTATAAATCCTGGTACTATATGCAGAAGAAGTTTCACATGACACTTCTATATTAGTTGATACAGCTATTTTCGATAAAGGCTAACACTGAGAGATTATTGCTCTCTTTTCCTTAATTTTCTCATTTATTAATAGATATTATTTGAGAAGAAGTATTACACATACCCTTACAATTAACTTAATCTCTCGCAATCCAAGTGCTCAGATGTCCAATCATTATTGATCAATATATTCACCTAACATGCACCATCACTTTGACAGCTGGATGCCTAGATCTCAACCAACCATTCCTATAAGTCTGGCACTCTGGCAGTATATGGTGGGAAATGATTGCCATGTACAGCTTTTCTAAACCCAAATTAACAAAATGATCATTCTAAGCACGTCTTTTAAGAGATATTTATGTTTCTGCTGAAGCTAAGAGAACTTGAATGTGATCAAAAAATGTGAGCAGAATACAAGTAATTGACACAAGCTATTACATATTTACATGGATCTACTACAGGATCTTGAAAACAATTATGCGTCAAATGTGTATCCAAATAATATAAAAATAATAAATTGATATTTTCTTAATGTTCAAACCTTCAGCTCAGATCTTTTCAAGGTTTTAATCACAAATCTATCATCGTGTGAAAGATAGAAAATGCTGCCACTTTTTCCGGGTGAAGAAAGCTCTCTCAAGCCATCATCACCACAGATTGACATCATGTATTCGGCAGCATCCAGCTTGAACATCTCCCTCAAATTGCTGAGTATTCATGTCCAAAAAAAAAATCATTTCCTAGAAGACAATAAGTAAAATAAAGGGAGAAAGATGTGGTAGTGTAACAGAGGTATATACATACCGGAAAACCATAGGACAGTAATCCGTCCAGTAAAAATCTAAAGAGTAATGTGGTGGAGTTGTTTGGGATCCCCTTCTAGGAAAATACATTCGTATTCTAGCATGTTCACCGAAATCAGAGGATCGTACTTCACGCATAGGCACTGGTGTAATCTTTCCAACAGTGTACCTGTAAATGCCATACGAGTCAATCAAACGTGATTTTCAGGCAATGTGAAGACTGAACTTGATGCAAATATATACCGTTAGATGACCAATTCATGTCAACAAGAGAAGAGGCAAATGACAAGATTCAAAGGCATTGTATGGAAGTACCATGAATCCATGATAATATTGGGCCAGTATATGAATCTATCAAGTGAGTGTGGCCTTTATTGGAACGAATTAAATGATCTGGGCAGATTATATCCAGTGCCTTTTTACTTTCCCTGTTAAAGAATTTAGATTCCCCTTCCCCCTCCAAGATTACAGAAGTACTAAATTAAAGCCATCTCACAGCGAAGAGCAGCAAATGATTCTGCTAATATTTCCAGCTTCACGAAGTATGCTTTTGAGCTCTAACTTAGTAGCTCATGTACTACTTGAGCTAATAATATGAAACATGAATACCTGATGTATGTATGGCATTAAACAAAATGAAATTCCACGTCTATATACTCTTTAATGAGTGGTACATCTTACACCACGATGCTTGAGCCTTAGGATGAGATATCTTTAGCCTCATCAATCTAAGTTTCCGAATATATTCTTCCACCATGCAAAACAACTTTTAGTTCAATGTTCAGTCTTTGGTTGATACTTTATATTTTTTACTTGCTGTTAAGGATTTATCGATCAAATTATACAGCTAGCTAACATTTACTGCTGAATCCATTAAGATCCAGCATGTTAATGCTGACTTCATAAATATCATTCATGATTCATGGCAAAGAAAATGAGATACAACAGCTATAGTAAGAAGCACATGTGTATTGAAGTACTTTACCTAATGCCAAGTTGCAGATTCAGCATCAAAAAATAGCTTCTATCGCCTTCATATGTGTTCACACACGACTTTTTTTTTGCTTCCTTTGTCTTACACCGCTCTTTACTACTGTTAGACAGATCTTCATTATTTATAATTCTTTGTTTGATCAGAACCCCTTGCATGTATTCTCTTTCATAAACTACAGAACCGCTATCCTGCACCTCATCTTGAAATTCATCAGACTTACTAGATAACAGGCAGGATGTGTGGCAATGTGCAACTTCTCTCATAGAATGACTGAGGTTCCAATTTTTCTCCAATGATATACTCTTATGCGGTATCCGACCCGAACCCCTAAAAAATCCATCAAATGAGAACTTCTCAGAAAGACTGCGATTAAAACTAGGTTCCATAACCCTGCACTCTGAGTTCATAGATGAACTACGAGAGACGGATCCCTCCATATCATCATTGAGTAAACCAAAGCTACAATATTTTGCTAGTGATGGGCGTTTACTTCCTGCCGGATAGAACTTACCTCTTCCATCCTTTACGCCTTTGGTCCATGTCCCAAAATAATAACCTCCATCTTCAAACCTATAGAATCCAGATCCATGCCTTAACCCATTCAACCAAAAGCCATCAAAGAGATCACCATTGGACCATTTCATAACCCCTCTACCGCACATTTTCCCTGATTTCCAAGTACCAATATACATATTACCGTTACTCCAAGCATACCTACCGCTGCCTTCACGAATTCCCTCTTTCCATAAACCTTCGTAAACATCCAAGTTTTGGTACTGTTTTTCTCCAATTCCATGCTGAATGTTCAACTTCCAGGAGCCTTTGTAAACAGAACCATTCGAACTAATTAAAGTTCCAAAACCATGAAGATAACCCCTGGAAAATTCACCCTCATAAGATGCGCCTGATGGCCAAAGAACCTTCCCCTTACCGGTCATGTTTCCTTTGTCCCAATCACCCTCATAAACTGTTCCATCTGACCAAGTGTATTTACCATTTCCTTGAGGGAGCATCCCTTTTAAATCACCTAAATAGACATCTCCATTTGAAAATATGTTCTCTGTACTCCTAAAAGAGTAGGAAAAGAAAGATATAAAACACTACCAATGACATGAAATCACTTAAGTCATTAGTAAAGCAATATTGTCGAACACAAGAAAAAGTTAAATCTAAAGAGCAGGACTACCTTTCGCTGCTCTCCATGATAGTGAAAGACAAAGCAACCTACCAGCTCATAATGACATTAGCTGACCACATTCAGAAACTTATGTAAGGCTAGCTGACAAAACCTCAAACTAAAATTGTCTTTACTCTTGACAACCACTGTCCCGATCTGAACACAAGAAATAATTAAAATGAATTCAACCCGTCTTAATCAGACGTTTTTCTTGTTTGTATAAAATAAAATGTACTCCCTCCGTCCCACCCAATTGTTATCACTTTTTTTTCACTTTCTGACACGCATTTTAAGGTGGATTTTAAGGATAGTTCCATAACTTATTTTTAAAAATTTCTTTTTTTGTATAAAAATAGGATTGTTCTATTTTTATACAAAAAAGGAAAATTTTAAAAATAAATTATGGAACTATCCTTAAAATTCACCTTAAAATGCGTGCCAGACACCCCATTTTGAAATGATAACAACTCAACGGGACGGAGGGAGTATGTTACTTTTAGTACACAATGACAATAGACTCTAAATTTGTGCTCCTTTTTTTTTTTTGCTAAATAAATTTGTGAACTCTATTCAAGCTAGAACAAAATATCATCCCTTCATCTGGAAATTTAATACAATACAAGCCATTTACAGTTCATATACATCCCTTGTAATATATCATTAACCGAATAACAAAACTCATACCCTACTTCAGAGTGGGACATTCCAGCATAATCAAAATTATCCCATACCCTACTTCCCGATAAAAGGGCACGTTTTAAATTCTGTATAATCAGAATTTCGAGAAGCACAGATTAGTCAATATATAATCATCATAAATCAGACTTCTTAATAACTACACATCAATCATCTGCTATTCTAGTACCTCCTAAACTCCAATTTAGCCTTTCTTCTATGGCTTATTAACAACCTTTTTAAAGAAAAACCTTTGAACTCAACAACGCTATGTTACTGGGAAAACAAAACTCTTTTTAATACCCCAAATCAAATCCACAACTATATAATAAAAAGTTGAAAACTTGGATATAAAAATGCAAATCAAAGCATTTAAAAGTGTATTAGCATGGTATAGCAAGGCAATTTTAACTACCATTTACCAAGAAAAGTTAGTAAAATCAACAAAACCATTAAAATCTGAGAGTATACTTGTAAAAACAAATGGGAATCTTACAGTTTCATGTGGCTTTTGCGTCAGCTCCAGGAAAGCTTTAATATAAAATATATGTATGTATGTTTGTGTGTATGTACAGAGACTCAGCGAGATGGATTTGTAAGATTAGGGGATGTATGAAGTTGTGTGTAATAAAAATATATGTGTGTAAGTATGTATTGTTAACCTGAAGAATAAGGAAGAGAAGAGGTACAGCATTAACTAGTTCTACAACAACAACGTTGAATAATAAAACAGGCAGACATTTGTACCTGTACGACTAGTGTTTTGTAAGATTAGGCACTTCCACGTTCCTTTAATCGTGTTTCTTTATATATTCCGTCAAGTAAAATTCTAATCCGAATTCATATTTTTTAAATTAAATTTATATCATTTTTCGAGTCGAGATTGATATCGCTATTCTTACGTCTCACTCAATAATTAACATTTTATATTTCGTTTGTTTGCATTTTAAAATGAAAAAATTAATATTAAAATTTATACTATTATTTTAAAATGAAGGAAGAGTTTATTAAAATTAATATAAATATTTAAATAATATTCTCGGAGAGTGTCAAATCATGAGCATGTTGAAAAACATAGTCGTGATCTAATTTCACACACGTAGTGCTGCTCATGAAACATTGATATTATTTCGGGAGGAAGGGATACATAGTGGGTCAAGCTAATATTAGCTGACACGATTTTTATTGATTGTTTAATGTATTTAATATAAATTAATAAATACTTTTTTTATATTATTATTAAATTAATAAATAAATATGCATAAAATAATGGGCGAATAATTTGTATTGCAATTTTGAAAAACAAAGTTGGATATAGTGTGAAAATTCCATATTTAGCACAAGAAAAGTGTGAAATTTCCCGTCACGGAAGAGGGACCACATTTATTGTTTGTATTTAAAATTTTCAATTTAAATTTAGTTTTAGTTTAAAATTTTTTAATATTTTTTAAGTACAAATTTTCTAACTTGTTTTCTTCCATATCAAATTATAATATAATTTGAGGTATTTTTTAACTTATTTATACTTTATATTTTCATTTTATATTTAAATAATATAACTTTGTTTTTTAGTTAAAATTTATTTTAAAAAACTACTTTATGTAAAATTAGCCAAACAAATACATATAATTTAAAATAAAATATCAATTTTAATTTATAATAAATAAATTATACTTTATATTGTAAATAACTTTTCTTAAATTAATCCAAACGGACTCTTACCTCTTCAATTCCTTGAAAACATTTTTTTTATACTTAAACACGTTCATTTTATAACTATGATTTGGAATTAAGTCGAGTACTGATAAGTTATCTTAATAATAATAATAATAATTTAAAATCTTGTTATGGAAGTACAAATTATCAAATTTTGTGGCGCAAAAAATACAAACTCGGTATGAACAGACACTAAAATCAATTTTTTATTAAAAAACTGAAAAAGAATTGTTTGGTACAATTTACAAATAACTTCATAAAAATTGATTTTAGTATAAATATTTCCTGATATGTTTTTGTAAAAAACTACTTTTCTGCTTTTTTTCCTTCTGATTTTCAGTTTTTACAAAAAATAAATAGATATTCTATTATCAACTCTCCCTCATAAAAAATTATATTTTATATTTTATTTAAAAATATATATTTTCTTTTGATTCTATTTTTTATTATTTTTATCTTATTGAAAACATTAAATATTGAATTTATAAATTTTTCTGGCATCTAAGTAGATTGGTCTTTTCGAAATGAAAAGACCAGAAATGTTATCGGATTCAGATTTGATTCTTTTTATCCTTGTTTGAGTTGAATAATGAAAAATTATTATGTTCAAAATCGAGTACAAACGCCTATGAAAAAGATCGTTCAAAAAATTGATTCATCAAAATAATGATTACTTTATTGAATTGTTTATTAAATGAGCATTATTTTCACAATTTTTAGCACAAAATTAAAATTTCACGTATTTACCTTTTTACCATCAAACATTTTAAAATTGAATTTATTGGAATCCATGTTGTAATTAGTACTTGGGTAGTAAACAATGATTGAATTAATAGAAGAAAATTTTAGGCGATTCTCTAGAAATAAAAATGTTACAAAACAATAATACGAATTTTTGACAATACTTTTTTTAATAATATTTTTATTATAATATAAAATTTTAAATAAAAATGCAAATAGAGGCATAGTCAATTTGACAATGAGAATATTTGACAGGGTGGCCCAATCTAAAGGGTCGGGCTCTTCTGTCCCCTATTAAACTATTATTACTATTCCAAATTATGAAACTTGCCATTACATACACATTGTTTTCATGAATGTTAAGCAGCAAATTGTTAGGACATGGACCCGTGGGGCTTGCGGGTTGACCATGATTATATACCATACTTATAAATATAAAGTAGGGTTGGACCGAAATGAAATCTAATTTCTTGGAAAATTATTATATTCTGTATTTATATAATAACTTGTATTTTGTAAAAAAAAATTTTACGTGTATAATTTATTTTCATAATTATGTTTTTATTTACGGAATACAAATATTTTTGATGAAAAATGTGATATTTTATACAAAATAAGAAAGGTAGAAATAGTATATTCCATTCATAATATCCACGTATTCTGTAAATATTTTTTCCCCATTATATTTTCAAATACAAAAATTTCTCCTAACTGTGTTTGTCTATTCATCTAAAATATATGTATATTTTCTTATAAATTAGAAAACATATTTACTTAAATATTAATTAATGGGTGTATCGCATGGATCATAATTTTATTATTAATAAATTGGAAAATATAATATATATTCTAAATTATAAAATAAAATAAACAATGGGATGTAAGATAAAAAAGCAGAAGCGAAAAAATGAATTAATTTTTTTACTTGTGGTGCAGAATAAAATTAGAAAGTTGATAGTATGGGGAATAAGTTCTAACTTAAATGTCAAAGTTGAGGATTTGATAAATAAGAACCAGATGCCATGGCCCTTTTGCCATTCAATAGGCCTTTCTTAAGAATTTACTGCATATATAAATATAACAACCCAAGCCCATAACTGAATGCATACCAGGCCCAACAACCCACTACAGGTCAGCCCATAAAAAGTTAGCAATTTTAGGTATACATTAGTTATTGACTTGTCCTTATAAATGGCTCAAATACACTTTATTTATTCGATGTGGAATGTTACAATAAAATTCTTCAATGTAATGCGTTCATATTATGATATGGTTGTTGTGATTCTTTGTATCAATTTCAAAGATATTGAATATTGATAACTGCTGCAGCCTGGATAGTTGAAAAAATTCGGCATAAATAATAAATATGTCAATTTATATTAAGCAATTTATACGAATTTTTTTTAGGAATAGTTAAATTGTTCTTATGTTTTCATATACACATTTACATCTATTTCTCCAATGCTATTAGATCATGTACAACATTTGACTCCTAAATATAATATAAAATATTATTCTCCTGGTCATTAAGAGTGTCAACTCCAACAACGCTCCTTATATTTCCTCTTTATTTTATTTTTTTATTAATATATGGACCCCACTATGACAAAAAAGTGGAAAAAATAATGGATGTTTTGGAGGGAATTAATATTCTATTGATATAAAACAATTAGGAGCCATGTAGTGACTCTTAAATTAAAGAAGAGGGAAGTGACTCCTAAGATTTTTATGAGTCATTAAGAGTCTCTTGGAGCACTATTTTTTATTATTCTCTCTATTTTTGAAGATACTCTTATTGAATTGCTTTCTTGATTAAACTAAACAAAGTAAATATATAAAGGAGGGAAATCATTTTTAACCCACATAAATTGGTAAAGGATGTATTGCAGATCGCCTTCCTAGAAAAAATGGAAGAGTGAAAACTTAATTGTATAGGTGCTTGATGTCCGTCGGTTATTCTAAAATTATGTTTGAATCATGTATTTCATTTTAATAAATGGATTTCGAATGACATGAATTTAGTTATCATTTCAAATTTATACTGGTATTTAAATGTCTTGAATTTTAAATGAATTCCAAATTCAAATAAAAAGTTCTCAAACATGCCATAAACTAATTGAAATCCAGTGGTGAAAAATGTCTAATATCGACAGCCTCATCATATCCATTGGTATGGCTGTTGAAAAGAACTGCATTATTCATAATGCATTCTTTGATCAAAACCCTTGAATGTATTCTTCTTCATAAGCTGCAGAACCGTTATTACCCTACACAATGCACATAAATTTGGAAGTCATCAGCATGATTAATTGGGCAACATGCATCCACGATGAGTCGTAGTTTGCAGCTTTACAACTCTTGTGCCTTGATCCATGCATTAAGCCATAAGCCATTCAACAAAAAACCATTAAAAGATCACCATTTATAGACCCCTTTACCACACTATTTTTACCTTTTCAAGTACCAGCTATATGTTGGTAGATGGAGATGAAACATTTCTTCAACACCAACACCTGAAAATAATTAGAGACAAATTACTATTTTGAGACGTGATATGATCACTTTCTTTAAGGATTTATTCCGCCCCAATTGTATCACAATTTGCTATGAGGTTATTGGCGAAATTATTCTTATAGGATACAACAAAGCATAAAGGATAACAACTAGCAATATTGATACCCTTCCTAAATTAGTTAAGAACAAAATTTGCAAGTGTGTATATATTTTCTTGTTAGAGAGAAAACTAAGAAAGTTGTGTATTGCACAATATAGATAACAAAGATATGTATCTCTTTATAATATTTTCAACAAAGTAACTCCTCAATATATTTTAATTCACTTTATGGCCATCTCAATAAATATTGCCATTTATCTTAAGAGTTTCTCTTTGAAAAGTCATACACATTAATCAATTTCTTTATTTTCTCACCTCCTTTAAATATAATATATATATATATATATATATATATATAAAAAGACTTCACAAATACTTTTTATTTTTATTGGTTCTATAAAATAAAATTCCAACAATTCCCCACTTTTATTTATAGAAGCAATAATCTCAACACACTTAATCCACACATAAACAATATACATAATAAATGTATATTTGACGTATATTTTTTAGTTACAATATGACTCTGGCTTGGAAGAACCATTTTTGTATGTCTCTTCGACCATTCAGTCTCAGTCACCATAAACACTGCATATCCCCTCACTTGCACCTTTCAACGTTATCAACCACCACCATAATTTCAGTAGCCCTCCCCGAAATTTGTTATCACAAATTCCTCCATTAACAAAATTGTTTATACATGTTCTTGCATTACAATGACTATTTTATGCATCTTCTGTGATATACATCCATGTTCACGTCCAATCCTGCAAATTATATGCGCCTGAATCGTTAGGATGGATACCGAAAGATTAGAAAGCGGTCTCATCCAACTATCGGCATGTCTTTAAATCTTCAATTAAAAGTGAGTCTACGTTGAAGTTTTTTTTTATATATATTTTCAGATTTATTATACTTAATTTTTAATTATTATTAAATTAAATATTCTAATTAAATTATTACCACTAACTCTTTAATAAATATATATGGAATAAAAGGTATATTATACCATATATATTAACATAAATTGTCAATTCTACAAAAAATTAATACAAAAAATTTCATATAAAATACTAACAAAAATATAATATAAAATATATATTTACTTAAATATTAGTAAAATAGTACGGATTATAATTTTTTTTTGACAAGTACGGATTATAAAATTATATATATATATATAAGTGATAAATAAAAGTATTTTCATTTTAATAATATCGTGTTATGTAAGTATATTTGATTTTTTAAATGTGTTTATTAGGAAAATTAGTGTAGTACAGACATTGTTTCAAACTTTGAAATCTCAACTACACAAATCAATGAATTTGACGCTCTTCCGATATGTACATCACTCTGCTACTCGTCTCCGATCATATAAAACTCTGTATCCATATATTATACATACACCTTACAACTATATATCATTTTCCCCCTTTTCTACTAACCCTAACCCTAACCCTAATCCTAATCCCTCAGTTTCAACTGTTCAATTACATAAATTACTCCTACATAAATCCAAATTAGGGTTTGATAGCTTCGAGGAACCGCTTAATTTGTTCCACCAATTGGTAAAAATGCAACCTTTACCTTCCATTATTGAATTCAATCGACTTTTATCCGCGCTTGTAAAAATGAAAGAGTACTCTGTTTCGGTCTTCGTGTTTCGTGATATGTGTGTTTTTAATATTCCTGTTGATATTTATACTGTTAATATTGTTATTAATTGTTTTTGTCGGTTGAATGAAGTTAAATGTTCGTTTTCCATGTTGAGTAGGATTGTTAAATGTGGGTTTAGGCCGAATGTGGTTACGTTTACGACTTTGATTAAAGGGTTGATTGGGAAAGATATGTATGTTGATGCGCGGAATGTGTTTTATAAGTTGGTTAGATTGAATGTTGTTAAACCGAATCGTGTTATGTTTACGACTATTATTAATTGTTTGAGTAAAAGGGGGGAAGTTTCAATGGCGGTTAGGTGGTTTAGGTATATGGAAATGAGTGATTGTGAACCGGATAGAGTGACGTATAATACGATGATTAATGCTTTGTGTAAAGATAAGCTAGTTGATGGTGCTTTGAAGCTTCTTTCTGAAATGAGTGATAAAGGTGTACAACCGAATGTTGTAACGTACAGTTCGGTTATTCAGGGTTTATGCAATTTTAATAGATGGGGTGAAGCTAATCGTATGTTAAAAGAGATGGACGGCAGAAATATATGTCCGGATTTGCATACGTATAGTATATTGGTCCATGCTTTTTGTAAAGAAGGGAAGATTAAAGCTGCGGAGGATTTGGTGGAGACAATGATTAAAAAGGGTGTATATCCCGATGTAGTGACATATAGTACACTGATTGATGGATATTGTTTACGAGGAGAAATAGATAGTGCACTGGAAGTGCTCAATACAATGATTAGTAAGGGGATATTGCCCAATAGTCATACCTATAGCATTTTGATAAATGGGTATTGTAAGAAGCTGAAGTTGGACAAGGCATTCGAGCTTCTGAGACAAATGCCCCTTGAAGGGTTGGCACCTACTGTTGAAACGTACACCACTATTTTGCAGGGGCTAATGCGTTTGGGTAAACATGTTGAAGCACTGAACTTGTATAAGGATATGCTAGATCGAGGTCTTGTTCCAAATGATGTTACCTATAATATTCTTATCCATGGATGTATTAAAAATAATAAGTACAAAGAGGCATGTGTATTCCATGACACCATGCATGTTCAAGGCTTCACCGCAGTTGCATCTACCACCTCGTTGTTAAGTGACCTCCCAAACAGAAACAGACAGAATTCTGTCTTTGCCTAATGCAAGAAGTTGTTACGATAGGTAATAGAAGTTCTTGTTTAATTCTGTACAAACTTATGTTATTACAGAACTGATGAATTTTTATTATTACTGATTTTTCTTAGAATGGCAAACTCTTGTTGAGAGTTACACAATAATGATTTGTGGAGGTCATAAATTGTTGAAAGACATAGGAATGTTCATACCTGTTCCAACTCAGCTTTTTACCATCATAATAAGTTAACAGCTCCTCTAGTACAAGTATTGTTTTATTCTATGATATAATTTTATGTGATCCTTGTTATGCTATTTTTTTTAAAACCAACAAACTAAATGGCTTCTCACATTGTGTCCAGTTAGTTTTTCTGCATCGTCTAAAATAAGTAGAGGCACAAACCTATTTTACTGTAATTGATTAACTGACTTTGGAATAATTTGTGAGCAAGAAAAATAATTTGTTTCATGATTTGAAAAGCATATATAGGTTCTGAGGTGCCTCTTCAAAATTGTGTCTTGTTCACATGTTCCGAACTTATGTTAAGTTGCCAGGAACACTGCGTATAAGATATAAATTAATGCAATTCTGCTGTTGTGTTGGTTACTTGGTTTCAAATAGTCTTAGTTTTGGTAATTGTACATTCCTTATCTGTCTATATATACATTTTTTCAAGTGTGGATATGCAATATCAAAGAAGCTATTTCCATCTGTCTCCACAAAATTTAATGATCCTATATGCTTCGGCTGGAGGTTGTGTTAGATTTCAGGAATTTCATTTTTTTAGTATGCATACTGTTCTATATGCCAAAACTTTGTAGAAATTGCAGAATCCTTGGTGACAAGGGCACAAGAAGCGCAAAAGTCATTGTCTTTCAGAAATTCATTTTCTGATCTGTCTAGATCTCCAGATATCTTACAGAGTTACTGGTATGCTTAATGATGTCCCTGATTGTCAAAAAATTATTATTTTCATTCTTTACACTTATTTTTATATGTGCAAGTAGGCTATTAGTTTTTTCAAGAGTTGGATAACAATTTCTTGTGTTTCATATTCTCATCTTACATATTCACTCGATGTTCAGCTGATGTGCATGTCAATTGATAAGGGTTTTGATCTTAACTTAGTGTTGCAGTGCATGGCATTGAAAAGTTTGAGGACAAGAAGCGCCATTAACTTGTATGGAAGTATGAGTGCCCAACTTTGGAACCAAATGAAAATAATATGAAGAAAGTGTATACCTGGGAACCTGAGGAAGGAGGGAATGGGAAGTTGGGGATGGAAGGAATCTGGTACATTTAAAAGAAGCCGGCCAGCCATGGCCTTAAGAATGCCGAAAAATGACAGCCATGAAAGCTGATAATAATATGACCAACTTGGAATGAATGGTCATCTTGTTTCAATGAGTGACAAAAAGACAGAGGAAGATTACTTATATATGTTATTTCTTAGAATGTTTCCACATATATTGCCATAGTGAAGGACTGAAGGTCCTTGAGGCCCGCAGCACCGTAACAGCCTTGGCAGGAAGTTAACTTTTCTATCAGCTTGATTAATTTAGCTGTCAGAATGAAAAACTTAAATTTGTATAATTTGTTAAAGTTTAAATATCTGTTAAGCTATTAAAACCTTTTGGTTCATCAAAGCATTATACCAGATACTGTGACATGCAGCATCTTGCAAAATGGCCTTTGCAGCATCAAAGCATTATACCAGATACTGTACTGTGTTCTTTTAATTGATGTAATTCAATGGTTTCATCCTTGATGTTTTATTGTATAATATCCTGCTTGATGTGTTGTGCAGGGACCTGAGAGGTTGAAAAGGCCAAATATCTTTGTAACCTTCCTTAAAGGCATTGCGACCTAATTTCAGTACAGTAGGGGATACACAATGGTAGTCTAGGGATTTTGTTGAGAAGATACGATGAAGCAGCAACTTGCTGGCAGATTTGGAAGCTAAAAAATTGCTTGCCAGATGATGTCACCCGTGATGTACTTGAATGTGGATGTATTTAAACGAAGAATTACAATGAAGCATGTCTACTCATATCGGCGCACATGATTAGTTTTTCTGGTTTCTCAACAGATGCATCTACTGCCTCTATGTTAGAGGAGAAGGCCTACTCAGCAAAGAGTAACATGATCCATTTTTCTTTGCCTAGTAGTCTAATTTAGAACAGATTTTCTTTATTATCATGGACAAATGTTAATTGTTAAGGCATACACATACACACTGATCGAAGTTCTGAGGTAGTAAACTAATTGCAGATATTATATCAGACATATTTTCGTTATAATCACATTTGAAATCACTATGGTTTAAAACAATTTGCTAGTAATTGAAGAAATAATTAGGTTGTAACAATAGCTATCTGCATTCCAGCAGTACAGTGGCCCATCGTACCACAAATGAAGTAGTTGACTCCATTTTGTAGTATTATTGCATCATTTCCGGTGCTAAGAACTTTTGCTTTGTCAGATACAACACAGTTCAGGTACTCTTCATATTTGGTCTCATTTATCGTGACCACATTATGCAGATTCCTATTGTAGTTAAATACTGCAGAGGAATATCAATATCGATCAAACAAATGCAAAAGTGTAATTAATTAAATTTGACAGATGATTGTTTGCTTACCAATTATGTCACCCGCGTGAAAGGTTTTCCCAGAAGGCCAATCCTTTATGTTGAAGTCCCAATCGACATAATAAACCACTGCATTAATATAGTAAAAAATTTATCTAATTTTTTTATCAACCAAGTAATATCCTCCAACATGTTAAAATTTGGTCCTTAAAGTTTAAGAATAACATATTTATCCTCCAACATTTGCAACTTGTTACAATGGCATTCATACGTGACATTCGGACGAAATGTCGAAATGTTTGGGTTCTACAACTTATCGCAAGACAATGACAACATTATAGACAACAAAGAAGTGTCACAGCTCGCAATGCATGGCACTAGGAAGTTTGAGGACGAGAAGCGCCATTAACCTTATAATGCAAGTATGAATGCTCATCTTTGGAACCAAATAAAAATATATATAATGAGAAAAACTTATACCTGGGATCCCGGGGAAGGAGGGGAATGGCAAGATGGGGATAGAAGGAAGCTGGAATGGTGCATTTAAAAGAAGCCGGCCAGCCATGGCCTCATCAATGCCGAAAAATGACAAAGCCATGAAAATCGATAATAATATCAACTTGAAACCATTAGTCATCTTGTCTCAAGGAGTAATAAAAAGAGATAGGCAGGTTGTTTTGATTTGTTATTTCTTAGAATGTTTGTTTCTGTATATATACAAGTACTCTGTTTCGAAAGTCTTCAAATGTGTGCTTACTGATCAACCATTTTTCTTTGTTTATGTGGTAAGATTCGAAGTTTTTCATTTGTATGTATAGTGCAGTTCAGTCTCTAGAATTTGCGGTACACTAGTATAGTGTAGTAATCATCTGGTTTTAATGTGAACAACATTGTATTTGTAAGGCCCTCTACTTTTACATGACATCAAAATGGTATATGTATACCAAATCACCGATCAACTTCAACTTAGGGCAGCAATTTCGGATAATAAGTCGGGTTGATATCAGGTTTTTTGTATCCGGTAAATTTGGGTCAATCCGAACCCGATTGGATTCTAAAAATTGGACCATTTTATTTTAAAGAATAAATAACATAAAAATATATTTATTATTTTCGTATATCAACAATTTTATTTAATTTATAGACGTGAGTGTGTAAGATTATGCCTGTATCAAGCCAAATACTTCAGTACATTAACAAACCATATATTTCATGTCTCGTATAACATGTTAAAATATACTGTAGTTTATTATTAGTTTTTAAATTTTAATGGCCTAAAATTTATGGTCAAAAAGTGAAGCACTCTTGTCCTGATTATTGACATTCTCCCTACAAATTGACCCTACTTTGAAATAAATTTATTCCATCCTTTTCCTTTATTAAGTGTCCAAAGACAAAAGCTCTAAAATAGAGTATTAAATGTGGATTTTAGAAAAGGGAGACAATAAAATATGTAATTAACAGCTCAATATACAATCAACAGAAATGCAAAACTGTGGATGAGTGGTGTTATGTTATTGTTTTCTTCATATTAAAAAGAATTATAAATATAAACCAAGCAGATGATACATACATAACATTATAATAAAATTTGCAAAAAAAATTAGGTACCTCCTATATCTATTACAAATAGAGATCAATCAGATAATAAAATCGAAAAAATAATATATACCTGTACAATATTTAACTTGACAGATTAAATGATATTAATCTAACAATCTAATAATGACCTTATAATTTAACATATTAATCAAGTTGCAGCAGTGATATTTATTAACATTCCAGCAATACAATGGCCCATGGTGCCACAAATGAAGTAATTTGTTCCGGGTCTGAGAACAATCGAATCATGACCCGAAGTATAAACAGCAGCAACCTCCTCAGGGATTGAACAATTCAAGTAATTTGCCTCGTCTACTGGAACCACATTATGCAGATCTTGATCATAGTTAAATACTGCAAAAATAAGATTTTTATATTGAGATCGAGTGCTGAGAAAAAATGAATTTAAGAGAAGAACATATTTCAAAACAGGGCAAGGTCTCAATTTAATATATGAACCAAATTATTTCACTCTATAATCCAAATATATAGCTATGCAATGAAAAATGAAGCCCTTACCAAGTATGTCACCTGCCCGAAAGGTGATATTATTGCTATGAGGCCAACCCTTTACGTTGAAGTTCCAACTCACATTGTACACACCTGGAACAATCCAAGGGATGGAGGGGAAGGGCACAGTGTCTGTACTAGGCTTAAAGTGCACTGTCTCGTGACTTCTCGGATGATGATGGTGGCGGCGGTCACGACTTGCCACCACCATTTCGATTGCTGAAGATGACAATGCCATGAAGATTGACAGTAATAAAACGAACAATCGGGAAATAATTGTCATATTTACTATAAATTTATAATTATATGAAAAAGAAATTATAGCTAGCTAGCTAAGTATTTAAATTTAATTTGTAGCTAGTAGCCCCTGTAGTGTTTCTCTATATATACTTGTAGAACAGGAAAGTCGGACTTGCTGACTTTCTTAGTTGTAATCGCATTATATGTATCTTTTTATTATTTTTCTTCTCATTATTTGTAAAACTGTGTTAAAAGGTTAAGTTTAGCTACAAATATAATTCACTTAATCTACAAGTACATGTAACATGATAGAATAATATTTTAATTTATTTTTAAACAAAAATATCTCACTATATATATATATATATATTTAAATTAAGTTTTTTCCCCAACAGTTATAAGAGCAGGTGTAATATTAATATTAAAATAGATATACATATTGTTATAATATAAAATCAAAAAGTACATTTTGATTTTAAAATAAAATTCATGCTACAATAAATGATTTTAAAATATAACCAAATAAATGTATAAGTTAATAAAATCAATAATAAAATTTATTTTTATATTCATTTCTCTCCAATTTTTCAATTGTACGCCGATTTGACAATTATAACTACATCTATATTTGATTCTAAATATAGAACTAAATATAACATTTTTTTTAATATTGCACTAAAATGCTATTTTTTTATAATTATTGATATATTATAAAAATAACAGCTCTTTTAACATTGTATTGGGCTTGCTCTAAGTAGAAAGATAAAAAAAATTATTATAAAATTGGTATTATTAATAAAGAAATCCCATAATGCTAGACTTGCAAGTGTGACTCATTTTTGGGGGTGTTTGGCTTAGCTTATAAGTAATAAGTTACTTTTTTTTAAAAAGCATTTTCATATTATTTTTTTGAAAATTAATATTTATTTTAGAAATTTAAGACCAAATCTTATTTTCAAATTTAAAAATAAGTTACTTATTTTCAGAAAATATATATATATACCAACTTTTTCAGCTTATAAACTGAGACAAACGGGACCAGTATATCGTCACAGGGGACCTGTTACTTGTCAAATGTTGTTTTCCTTGTGTTACACCTTCTTCACATTAGGGTTTTGTTTCACCTTTAAAATGACAAATTGATTTAGTGCCATTTAACCATGAAACTACAGTCAATTTAATGTTGTTGTATTATTATAGTTATTATAATTATAATTATATATGTAAACTAAAAAAATTAATATTCTTACGTTGTTTTTTCTAATTTTTCATTTTTTAAATAAAAAATAGAATAGTTGATTATGATAGCTAAACACGATCTTCCTCTTCAATTAATATATTCACCGACCGTGTGTAATTGAGTTATTACAAATCGATTGTCAAATGAGAATCGTGATTAGTTATAAGCATCTAATTTTTAAGTTGAATCAAAATTTGAAACGATTGAATATATATTTTTATCATTAAATTGTTACATCACGTCAATAATTTTGTTTGTTTGCGAGTTTTTGAAAGATGCTAAGAATTAAATGTTTACTAAAATAGATAAGTATTTATATAATTAAATAATTAATATCAACCACTACGAAAATAGTGTCTATGTGTAATTCAGTAAATAAAAGTGTTTAATTAAATACACATTTATTTGGTCTTGTAACTTTCATGTTTGGGCTTTATTGATCTTGATTCTTGTGGGCTTTCTGTAACTTTGTGTAAAAATTGCTACACTATATTGATCTCATATCTAGTGGAGCTGGTGTTTCATTTCTTGTCCCAAATGCATTTCATTTTCACCCACCCCACTACCCAGCCTCCTGGTCCTCACAAGTCACAATCAAAATAAATATTTAATTTAAAAAAGGGGATTGGCCCTAACCAGCTATTATAATATATGCACACCCTAAATTTATTTATGCACACCCTGTTGAGTATTTTGGACTGAAATGTTCCCGATTTTAATTTTAATTATTAAAATATATAATATTAAGAAGTGTATTTCATATATTTTTTTCACGGATAAATAAAAACTTAAAAAGCTTTCTCAAACCGTGGTTAAGATGACTTGGTCTATAATTACTTTTATCGAAAAGTCACCGATAAAAAGTTGCAATCGCTTGACGAGATCCGAACACTAAGGTCATATTTGTTTTATAGGATTAAATATGTGATATGACTATAATCCTTTAAAAAATTTAATCCTATATTTGTTTTGTAAAAACTTATTTGAGATTAGATCAAAAATTACAATCCTTTAAAATATTAATCTCTTGTTTGTTTTCATGGACATGATTATAACACATGAAACAAACATGGTACGAGAAAATATTTACTTATTTCTAACAAAATGTTAAAGGTGCATGCAGAATAAAACATTGCAGTCCATACAATTTGAGAAGACCTATAGGACTAAAGTGCAACAGAAATAGTAAGTTAAGAACTCTGATTACCTCATAATGAACATCATCTTATTATTACACAGAGCACTCAAAATAAAGACAAGAACAGGAAATATAGCCGTTACATGACAGCCTAAAACTACATATAAAATAGTTTAAGGCCATTGTACTAATTAATATAATTTATTCCATACATGACATGTATGTGTATACATAAATTAAACATGGATTATATTGCAGAGACAGCTATCTTCATTCCAGCTTGACAATGTGATGGGAAGCTGCAGATAAAGAAGTTCTGTCCTTTAACAAGCTTGATCCTGTCATTCCCACTGGTGTACACTTTAGACCCCCGCGGCGTGCCGCAACTGTTGTAACCTCCTCCGTTCACCGCCACCACATTGTGAATTGAGGGGTTGTATTTGAACACTGCAATTAAACAATTTCTACGTTTTAGCTAAGTTTCTACCTAGCACAAAAGAATGTGACATGAACTTAATTTTACTCCAGATATGTTAACTTTGAACTCTCAATGAATCACTCGAATAATCCTATGGAAGGTAAATAATCCTATAAGTACCAAGTGATTTAGTTACTTCCTACGATGTACGGACTCCTTACTTTTGAATATAAATAGAGGATTTTTCCGTAAAATTTAAAAAGTTTTGGAAGATGTTGAAGAGAATATAATGGTGCTTATTACGTACTTATTAGATAAACCAAACGACAGTTAGATTCTAGCACATACCGAGCACATCACCAGCCCTAAAGCGCTTGCCTTTGGGCCATGAGCCAGAGCTAAATGACCAACCGCCAGGGCCTCCGACGGTGTAGATAGCAGCTTGAGCTACTTCATATTGAAGAGCAACCAAGAAAAGCACCAAAACCACTGCAACTGCACTGCCTCTTCCCATAGACATCTTTAAAACTTTAGTATATTTTGTAATGACAATGAAATAACTATAGTGTAGTGTGCTTTAAAGATGGAGTAGAAACGGATTGTTTTTGGGTCATTTATAACTTGATAATGAGGCAAGTTGGTTGGTGTCGTTGGGGACTGACCAAAATTTTGAACTACCCCACTGAAATAAAAGTAATTTAATGGAGGTGTTCAGATGTCGGTCACAGACTCACAATTTTATTGTATTATTATTCTTTGGCAAAAAAAATTGACTACCAAGTGTGAGCGTGAGAAAATGGATTGGCAAATACAAGTCATGCCGTTTGAAAATGTTCGATGAATAATGCAACTTATCCATCACCCATTCCGCCTAGTTGGACTTTTAGATCTCTTCTTTTTTCTCTCTCGAAGTTTTTAATTTCAGTAAAATTCTGAATCAATAATTATTTATTTATAAATTAAAATTCGATTAATTTAATTTTAAAAAAATTAAATAAAATAAAAATTACAGGACAGAGAGAGTATCTACGTAGATCTTACTACATGTAGTGTTTGTTTCCCCTTTACTTATGGAAATAAGTACTTATTTTCAGAAAAAAATAGGTAGAAGTCTATTTTTTTTATAGGTAAGTACTTATTTTACAAAAATAAATTTAATTTTCAGAAATAAATACTTATTTTCAGAAAAAATTAGATAAATGTATAATTTCTTTTAAAAATAATTAATTATTTTCAGAAAATAAGCTTAATCAAACCGATTAGGTAATGCTTAACAAGCTAGCCCGTAGTGAATTTAAAGTAAACAGTGAAAGCACTATTGAACCCCCAACAGGGTTAGTAGGGTTACATACTCTTAAATAGCATTAATATTGATGCCACCGAAGCTAAAGACCAAAGAAATAAATGGACAATCTTTCTTTGCTTTTTATTCAACAAGTAGAAACTTTTCTTGATGTGCGATGTTTTCTATTTCTAAGCCTTTCTGTCCATCTTTTGAATAAAGTTTTTTTACTTTATTTATAACTCTTCAGTCTTCATTATATATATAAATTCTTTCTTTTTTATCTTGCTAAGATATATTACTTCTTAATTCTTCCTTTTTTATCTTGGTGGATAAACATATGTATTCACTAACTTATTTCAAATTTATTCATAAATTTTGTTTACAAACTGTATTAACGAACCAATTCACA
This sequence comes from Oenanthe sinensis, assembly GCA_028671895.1. NCBI lineage: Eukaryota > Viridiplantae > Streptophyta > Magnoliopsida > Apiales > Apiaceae > Oenanthe > Oenanthe sinensis. The sequence goes on from CM053814.1 coordinate 15,986,113, forward strand.
AATATTATAATCAAAATTGTTTGTAAACTTTCAAATCAAACTATCTTAGTTGTACTCGATTTCGACTCATTCATTTTCAATTTTTTTTATAAAACTGAATCGGACGAGAATTGAACTATTTTCAAATTAAACACCGAATTATTCGTGAGCCGTGGTCGGGCTTATACTAGAAGGTTACGTGCAATTTCAGGACCGTGCCTGTTGGCCATTTTTATTTTTGCAGGAAAAGACATAAGAAAATGGAATATTAAAAGCCTTCTCCAATCTCCAAAATCTACTGAGTCATCGTTACACTTAAATTAGCAAACCGTCACCTACTCACCTACCGAGCAGAGGGTGGCAGACACAAACTCAATGCATATACTTTATATCCAGTAAGCCAGTAAATAAGAGTTCTGCCATTCTGTATCAAACAAGTGTGACATGTAGATTTTAGCCAAAAAATTTTTTTTTGGGATATATAGAACATATTCAATATTCATCATTAATATTATTTTAAAAATATCTAGAAAACATACGGTATATAGAAGAATCTCATAGCGATATCCGTCGTATAATAAAGAAATTTTTACGAAGACATCGTATATATATAGACAAAAATGATAATATTATCATAAAATCTAATCCGAACTCCCGGTCTTATAAATTAGGATAATTTGTTTAGCATATAAACAAGTAGATGAAATTATATCCCGTCAAATTTTCGATCTCATATTAAAAGATATTGAGGGATGTATTGATATAATTAAACTCAAAAACCTTTTACCATATTTATTTTTTTGTATATAAAGATACTTAATAGATTCTTGTATACAGTAACAGGCTGAAAAGAATCCTACAGATAATCTCCATACGTATAATTTTTAACATTTGTCTTTTTATTTCTCAACATGTAAGCTTTTCTACCAAGAACACTAAAGAAATACGAACAAAAGAAACAATTTGTTTAGCAGTGATGTGTTAATTGTACCCAGAAATGAAGGATATGGGCAAAGAAGCCTCACCTTATCGGCTTATCCTCGTACTGCCCGGTCATCATTGATTCATTTCGAATTATTAAGATTTATAAATTAAAAATATATATACTTATAAATTATAAATTACTTATAAAATGAATTATGGACCGCTTTAACATTTAAGTGCTAGAAGGTGATTTCTCACTTATGTCCGATTTACGTTTTTATGATGGCTCATAAGTCATAATCAGCCCCGGAAAATAAACAATATAATCTCACCTAATTTCATCCGTGACATAAAAAAGAAATTGAAATTACTAATCCAACACTAAAATCAAAGGAAAAGACAAGCTATAGATTTAATTATGCCTGTAAGACCTTACTTGCTTCCGACACTCCATCCTCAAAACAGAAAAATTCACATGTAGTCTAAGCTTGATTTTGTCTTTACAAATTTCCGGACAAGCAGGGAGGAAAAATACAAGACAACCGTTGAAAACTGAGACGATAACAAAGTTTACAAGACAAAAGTCACAAAACTACAAAATGCATCAACTGAAAAAAAGAGAGAGAGAGAAGTCAACACAATAGCTGTGAAACTGAAAGAGCATGTCACCACTGTACCTCAACTTCCTAGTACCTTTTTTTCTTTCTTTTCTAATAAAAAAAATTCATAGCTTCAAATTTAGTATAGATGATGCGAAAATTATGATTATATATGTTTTAAATTTTAGTACATGAAAAATAAAAATATATAAATTTTTATTTTTAATACACATTATGATATAAAAGTAGATAAAATACATTTATTTACAATTTAATAGTTGACAATATTAAAGATAAATAAATATATTAATATGAATGTCTCTTGAACACGCATTTAGGATTTCTTACAATTTTTCAAAAAAATCATGATCACCAAGTCATTCAAGCAGAGCCAACACCTCTTTCATTTCCCTTGTTTCTAAAAGGAAAAATTCTATAGTGGTGAAAGATTACAGACTTATTAGTATCTTCAACTCTTCTTTCAAACTTCTCCTAAAGGTCTTTGCCAACAGAATCAAGCCTCATCTAAATCATCTCATTAGTGAAGAACAATCAGCTTATCTTAAGGGAAGAAACATCAATGATGGCATCTTGCTGGTAAATGAGATAGTCCACTCCTTAAGCAAATTTTGAAAGGATGGATTGATTCTGAAGTTAGATTTTGAGAAAACCTATGACTCTGTGAACTGAGAATGTTTGGATCACATCTTTAAATGTATGAATTTTGGTGAAATATGGTGCTCATGGATCAAAGCCATATTAGAATTTACTAGACTATCTGTGTTCTGGTAATTGGCTCTCCCACCTCTAAATTTTCTCTAGGAAAAGGTTTAAGACAAGGAGATCCTCTAGATCCCTACTTATTCTTATTAATAGGAGAAATTCTTAGCAAAATGCTACTTCAAGCGCAAGAGAAGGGTTTCATCCAACGTTTGAAAATCTCAAAGAATTCCTCGGCAATTACTCATCTGCAATATGCAGATGACACCATCTTATTCATAAAAAATGAAGAAAATTCGGTACAAGGGATCAAAAAATTAAAATTTATGTTTAATTTCTGACTATTAACTTTTTCTGTTATCTTCTTTGAATCTTGGTTGTTTGATGAATCCTAATTTTTTTTTTCATATCACATATCTATCTATATTAATAATTAAAATTGAAATCAAATAGATTTTAAATAGAGATAAAACTCTAGCATGAAAATAAATAGAAAATTTAAAGATATAATAGTAGAATGGCACAAAAAACTAAAATCAAATTAAATTTAAATTATGATAGTAGAATGTGACAAAAACTAAAATCAAATAGAATTTAAACTGAGATAAAAATCTAGTGAAAATAAATAAATAAAATTTAGAGTTATAAATATATAATAATTATAATTTAAAAAATATTGAAACAAAAAAAATAAAAAAGTAAAACTAAAATTATTGAGATATTATAAAAAATTAAAATCAAATAGAGTTTAAATATATGTAAAATTGTAGGATAAAATATATATATAATTTGTGAATAAATAAATAGAATTTAAATATAAATAGGACTGAGGGGTGAAACCAAAACCAAAATTTGGTATGTGAAAATGAGTTTTGCTTATTAATAAAAAGTATAGATAGATACCTATTAATCATATAATATGAAAATAAAGGAAGAGAATTTGTTTGTACTTCAAGATTTTTGCCCCACTAAGGTGGCTCAGCTGGTAGGATGTGTAAATAAAAATAATGACCAGGTTCGAATCTTGACACACACACATTTATCAGACATTTATCAGTAATGAGATATATTAGGATTTACCTGGCTTACTAGGATTTACCTACAAATAAGGAAGAGAAAAAATAATATTTATACTTACACAAGTCAACTTTTCATGAAAGGGAAAAAAACTTATATTACATAAATAAATGATGCTAAGCAATTTAATTGTAAAAAAAAATTGCAATCACAAACCAATGCAACAAATTGTGATGGTTATATATACAGGGAATTGCATTGGTTGTGCGCATCTGTTGATCGAATGAAGAATCTGCAATTGTCTGGGTCCATTGTCACCCTTCTGAAATATCGAATTGAGAGCACTTCCAAGATGGCCATTTAAAACCATCCTTACACTTTAATGACTCCCAGGCATCCTAGTTAGTACGGAGTACAATTTATTGACACATACGGTTGGAATTTATATATTATATATATATTATTCCAATTTCAGTTTGTTTCAAAAAAAAAAAAAATATTATTTATTAATATATTTTTTAAATTTTATGTGTGAAACTTTTTAAGAAAGAGACTTTTAAAAGCTGAGACTTTTGATTTTTCTTGGACTTCTTCAGTTATATCTGGTGACTCATGGCTCTCTAGTCTTCTAGAGATGAGTTTTTTAAAAGTTTGATCGATGTGAAAAGAAGGGTTCTACTCGAGTTGCATGTTTTTTATCAATACAAAAGAGGTATTTACCATGGTTTTGAACTGACAACCAAAAAATTACTCTCACACATAGATAAACATGTTTATGGGCAATGGTCAAGAGTGATTTTCAATCTGTTTCCCTGTACTACACGAGTGAGATAGATGTCGTGTAACGCTGGAGGTTGATTGTCACGAGTCCGTGTGTATGTAGCGAGACAAATTCAACTTTAGCGCAGTGATTAAGTTCACGCCACGACTTTTGTTCATATAAGTTGTCTTGATTTTCATTTGATAAATTTTGATTTGTTCCATATTTTTATTTTCATCACATGATATATCTGCTCAATTTTTTGTCTAACCATTTGTGACTACGTGCATATATGCAAGTTTAAAAGGTTGTACCCATATTAAGTTTAAAAGGTTGTACCCATTACGACTCTATGTGTCTCTAGGACAGTGTGGTGCACAAGTATCCTGCACTAAACCTTAACAATACGAAAGTAATTGCAGTAAGTTCTTACAGTTCGATCTTTCCCCGCCCCTTGTAGCATGATTATTTGTAATATGTCTCTAGTCTAGTGGCAGCAGTGATAAGCTCAAACATAACCCTATATAAACTTGAACAAAATGCTAATAAAAAGCTTAGCTCAGAACACTCGTAAAGTTCTTTCATCTTCAACTCTGAAATTAATCAAAAATAAACCACACTACTCAAAGCCTTCGGCAGTAGGTAATTAGGAAGATAACAATGTATGAAGTCTTAGTGGCTTACCCTTGTTCTTGATGAAGAGGCTATTCATAAAATTCATATATATGACCTAATATGCATAACTAATAAAAATATCACAACTTTGAAATTCCCCTATAATCACATATCATTCCAACATACTGCAGATACATCAGATGTCATATGATAAACATAGATAAAAGACCCTCCAAGCCGTTCGTAAGCAATTGAACAATAGAATAACAAGCGATTCAATGCATTTTTAGATAAATAAATAATATCACACATCATTTAAATTCTTAACAAAAAATATAACATAACTAAAAGAAGGTTCCAAGGATTAGCAACATGCGGCTGTAGTTCAAATTACACAATAGTAGCAGCATTTTTTTCTTCAAAATAACTCATTGACTTCCAAGTTTCTGCTCCAATCTTGCCCTCATCCATCCTGCAGCAGAGTAATTCAGAAAAAAATCACTTCAACAAGACAAAGTGAAGACTCAAGAGACATGCATTCACTAGTACAGAAAGGACTTTTTGAGTCACACTTTTTGTGTCGGTTATAAGTGAGAGCGACGCATAAAACTATTTTGTGCATTAGTGGTTGCTCTGAACCTCTTTTTGCTCTAAGCCTCTGTGTAATTCTTTTCTCTTCTTTGTATCTTTGGGAAGGTCAATTAATATTAGAAGTATAGAGAGCTACATTTCTCCTCCAAGTGAAATAAGTGATTTTTATGGGTGTGATGTTAATTAGTATAATCACATGGAACCCCTTCATCCATAGTAAAATTTTCTTTTGTTTAGAAATGATTATTTTTTACCATTGCAAAAAAAAAAGGATAGAGGGTCATCTTCTAGAAAAGTGTGGGTAGTTTGCAAGTTAGTACCCATATATGTGATCTAGTGAACTACATTGCCAACTAGCCACATGTCGGCAGCATTATGCACAATCCAGGATTCACCAAATAATACTCATAAATATTACTCACTCCGTCTCACCCATTTGCTTGTATTTGGGTTGGACATGAAAGAGAAGGAAAATGGTGGGGTCAATTGATATTTAATTGATGGATTTGAAAAAGTGGAGGAAAGTAGTGGGTGAGAGTAAATTTTATAAGAGTAATGCTAGAGAACCAAACAAAATTCCTAAAATATTTTCCCAAAATGACGTGGCAGAATAGAAAGTTTTAATTCGTGTATTAATTTGAATACACAAGGGGTTCATCTCATTTATTGTTTTGATAACCGGTTAAAATTATACAAGTGTTTTTTGAGAATGTTTTTGGGAAATAATTTTGGGACTCTAGCATTTTTCATTTTATAATATAAAAATTTACTATTTTTTGAAAGTTTTGTAGTCCCGACTCGAATTTTATATAATAAATTAAGGGTTGTGATATATGCACACCCTAAATTTATTCTTGTACACCCGACAAAAATAACCTTAACCTCATATGGCTTTACTCAATATAATGTCTTTTTTTTTTACCGCCAAGATTTCAAAACTGCACTTTTTAAATTTTCGTAACACATTTTTAAATAATAAAAAATTATATCAATTTGTTAATTTTAATAATTAATTCTAATTCTACTATTCATATATTTAATTAAATTTTATTATATTTGTTTCTAATCTACTATGAAATGAAGTGTAATTTAAAAAATAATTTAAAAATAATTAATACATTAATGCGTTAACTTATTTAAGCAATAAAATGTTACTAACAAGAATTAATAATAAATAATTACTTTAAAAATAATATATAATATTATGATTATTTTTATAAATAACATTTATTCTACTAATTTTTTAAGATCGAAAACATCTGCTTATTAGGAATAAAACTATTTTCAATAACTCATTTTTAAAGAAACTATTTTTCTATTTAATATTTTTTTCTAATTAATAATTTTGATATTGAAATATATTATGGACTTGTGTAATTATTATTTGGAATTGAAAAAATATGTAATAATTTTATTTATATTTGAGATTTTGTTATATATAACTATGTTAATTTATTAATAAGTTTACACGGGTTATAAGATAGTTTTAATTTAAAGTTAAATGTCAATTTAAAGTTAATACATCAAATCCAAAGATATGTATATATTAATAGGCGGGAAAACGGAACAAAACTTAAATCACACTCCCCACTCTCTCACTAATTTAATAAACACCCAAACTAACCCCCAAAACATTTCCGGCCATGAGACCCGCCGGGATCCGCCGGAATAAAGACTTGTTCGCCGCCGACCACCGTAAACCACCACCACCCACCCCTACCGCGGCAGACCCATTTCAATACAACTACTCTAATCGTGATTCTGATGTGAGTTTATGCAGTAGTCGTCCCTCAATCGCATCTACCACTCGCAATCCTTCGGTACCTATTTCCGATAAGTCTTTTCAGCTCTCAGCTATACGTACAATTAATTCGTATCTATCTTTTCATTCTGCTAACTTTTCTTTGAAACCCCCTTTACCTTCTGCTAAAGATATTCTTGAAACCCTAAAATTGATTTTAAAGAATCTTGATTTTCCGGTGGGTGGGGGTAATAAGTTTGAGGATGACTTGTTTGGTGTTTTGAAGTTTTTGGGTTGTCCGATTAAGTTGAATAGGTCGGCGTTGAAGGCTCCTGGTACCCCACATTCTTGGCCTAGTTTGTTAGGGGTTATACATTGGTTGGTTCAAATTGGGAATTACGATGAGGCCACCAAAGGGTCGGGGTTGGAGTTTGAGGAGAATGGTGTGTTTGAGTACGCGTTGAGGAGTTATTTTTATTATATTAGTGGGGATGATGAGCGTATGGAGAGTGAGGATGGTTTGTTTGTGGATAAGTTGACGAATGAGAGGATTGTGGTGGAGGAGAGTGCGAATGCGTTGGCGGAGAGTGTGAGGGAGTTGGAGAGGAAGTTGGAGGGGTTGAAGAATTCGCCTTCGGAGAAAGAGGTGTTGGAGGAACAAAGGAAGTTGTTGGAGGAAGATGTGAAGAAGTTTTATACGATGATTGAGCAGTTAGACGGGCATATTGTGAATGTGCAGAAGAGTTTGGAGGAGAAAGAGAAGGAATTGGAGGCGAAATTTGTGGAGAGGAAGAGGATTTGTGAGGAGAATGAGGAGTTGAAGAGTAGAGTGGAAGAGCAGGGGTTTAATGCACGAGATGCTGAGAGGATGAAGAGGGAGTTGCAGGCTGTTGAGAGGAATACTGGGGATGCTGAGGCTGCAAGGAGCGCGTGGGAAGAGAAGTCTTGGGAACGTGAGAGTGAGACTGGGAAGAAGTTTAAAGAACTCCAGACCTTGATGATTGAATGCAACCAAGCTATCAGGAAGTTCGTTTTTTGTTTTGCTCACCATCATGTTTTTTTAATGCATATTTTAGTCGCTTTAGATTAAGTAGCTCTAATTTTGGTTATGGTATATATGATAATTGTGTATTGGTGAATTTAGAACTAATTTCTGCATATATATATAAATTCCTCTTGCATATGAGAACTATTGTGTAGTCCATACAAATTTCTATGCTTTGGGGTGTTATATATGGGAATTAGTATTAATTGTATCTAAATCGTATATTAAGATCTCTTATCCGAGCTGGTGTCCCTCTAATGGAAGATGAATCCAGTACAATCCTATATATTAAAGGATCTATATGTTAGTTTTCTTCCCTTTGAGTATCGGCTATTGCACTAGGTAAAGGATATAAGATAAGTAAGCGAAAACATACATGTTCTGTGAGACTTTCTCTAGCTCCCGGATTTTACATTTTATCAGAATCCTCTCATCACTTTTAAAGGCAGAAATCCCATATTCGATGCCAAATTGAATTTCTTGATCTGTTTTCTTTGGTGATTGTGCTCCTTTATTACATTTATTGCCTGATTGAAGTTGCAAGAAATCATTTTGTGGTTGCAATGCGTACTATCACTAAATATGTTCCAGTTAAATACTTTAAAGTGTATTTAAAACATCTCCTAGTTTTTTATATGGGCTCATAGAGAAAAATATGTGAACCAACAAAGATTACCAATTAAAGTTTCTGTCTCTGAATACTTGATAAATTTAAATGATCATCGTGACTAACTTCTGCTGCTTGATCAGAAGAAGAATCCTTAATGTTATTTTCTTTATCGTGTTTTAGAGCATTCTTAGGAAGATCACCAGGGTTATCATGGAAAGTAGAAGTGTCTCGATTTGGATAGTTATCCGTCGATGAAAATAAACATAAAGCTACAAACACTTTTTTCTAGGAAAAATGGACTGGAATTTGTCTTAACTTAAGATCCTGATGAATCGCATTGTGTACATAAATAGATTATTAGGAAATATTATCAATTACTCGACCAATCCTCTTTAAGATTACCTTTGTATAGTGCTTTAAAATATGGTTCATTTCCATATGTTGCATCAGTATATCTGTTAGTAAGCTTACCAAGTAAAAGACAACAAACACAGGTGTATAACTGAAATACCACATTCTTCTGTGAGTGATGAGGTTTAAAGAACTCCAGAGTTTGATGATTGAATGCAACCAAGCTGTCAGGAAGTTCATTTTTTGTTTTGTTCACTATACTGTGCTTTTTTTACCAGTCACTTAAATTAAGTAATTCTTATTTTAATCATGGTTTGTATGATAATTGGGTTTGTGAATTTTGAACAATTTCTGCTTATATATGAAACTATTTTTGAAAACAGGGACTAGGAGGTGTTGTACGTAAGCATTCCTATGCTTTAGAGTGCTATAGTTGGGTATTTACAATAGTTGTATCTACATGTTCTTAGAGTAAGGAGTTTCTGGATGTATTAGTTTGTGATATGCATATGTAATCAAGACAATCTTTTTCATCCTGCATCATCCTTTCTGATTGATATATTTAACGTTTTCTGTGTAATAAAGATATGTGATATAATCAATTTGATACAATCTGTATTTGTTCTTTCTTATATGCAGACTAAAGCTTGGAAATGGATTCCAGTATGAACTGAATGCCAAAGGTTCCACACCTGCAGAGGTGCTAGGAATAGACTACAAATCAAAGCTTAAGCCGATACTTGCTTCATTGGCTGATGAAACGAAGAAAAGTTCAATGGTGAAGTTGGAAGAACAGATATCTCTTCAGAAACTCTCCGTTGAAGCTGCAAATAATATTGAAGCTAAAAGGAATCATATTGCTGCCCTTCAATCTCATATTGATGAAGTAAGTGCCAATTGAATAGAATTTTCTGCAATAAAAATACTTGAGACTTTTTTGTGTAATATAACAAGTGCTAAGTGTTTGAATTAATTTTATTATTATTATTATTATCATCATCATCATTATTATTATTATTTGAGCACCATCACTGACATAGAGATAAACGTGTTTCATATGTAATTAGAATACAAATGAAGGTATAGGAATATTTAAGAAGAAATTACAAAATATAAGTCAACTAAAAGACGAGCAAATTTCACATGTATATCACTAATACTTTAGGTTGATGTACAAAATCGTAATAAATTATTAATAAGATAATTATACGGAGTATTTGCTTGTAAAAACTCCCACTTTTTAATATTTTGGTAAAGTTGTGTCTTATCACTTTTTTTGACCCTTCATGGATTAGATTAATTGTTCCATCCGATCAACCAACTATTAATCTGTGCATATATATGACTAGCATATTCTGGCGTGCAAAACTTATGGAATCCATAATGATCAAGTAAAATAACTCGAGCTTAAAGAAGAAGAAACCAAAAACAAGAAGACGTGATTTAATTTTCACGAGTATTTTGTTGGGAAGGGACCGCAAATAAAGCAACATATCGCTACTTTAGGAACGTGTTTAGGTGTGTACACGACGTATTTTCTTCCGTTACACATTATTGAAATGCAACCCACTATATGAATTTATTTACCCATTTTTTGAGCAATATATTCCAAGATTTTTTATCCTTCAAGAGTTAAGTCATTTTTGCATGCAAGAAAGTCAGTGTTTAACGTGATGCACCGCCTTTATAAGAATAATGATAATGTAAACAAGAATGTAGTTAGAATTGTGGATGACTTTCGGTAATCAGTGTTTAGATTACTTGTTTTAATGTGTTTCGGAGATAAGTTGGAGGAGAAAGAAATTAAGGAGATTGAGTAGGTAGAAAGAGAGCTTTTGTTGAATTTAGGGAGCTTTAGTGTACATAATTATAGGCCAAAGTTAGGGAGGGTTTTGTTTAATAGGAGATGGTCGGAGTTGTTTCAGCTCTGACAAAATCAAGAGAGTGTGTTGGTTTCGTTGATCAAGTCTCGATCATAAGTCCCAATCAGGAGGTGATCAAGAAGAGGTTGTTACAGCATATGTTGATACGTTGTTGAAGTTAAAGCTTCTAGAGGAGGGGGCTAGGAAGTTGAGTTTTGGGGAGATTGTTAGTTTGTGTAGTGAGTTTTTGGATGCAGTGACGGATACGACTACGACAGCTTTGCAATGGATTATGGCTAATTTAGTTAAGCATCTTTCAGGGGAAAGTTTATGATGAGATTGTGAGTGATAAAAGGGATTGTCCTGGATTTGGGGAGAAGGGAAAATGGTGGTGGAGGAGGATTTGCAGCAAATGCCGTATTTCAAGGGAGTTTTGTTGGAGAGTTTACGAGTTCATTCGCCTGCTCATTTTGTGTTGACACATTTTGTTACTGAAGAAGTTGAATTGGACGGTTATGTGATGCTGCAGAAATGGGGAGGGACTCAAAGGTGTTGGATGATCTGATGGAATTTGAACCGGGGAGGTTCTTGAATAAAAATGGAGATCTAGATATTTTTTATATAACTGAGAGCAGAGGGATTAAGATGATGCCTTTTGAGCTGGGAGAAGAATATGCCCTCGCTTGAACTTGGGATTGCTTCATCTGGAGTTTTTTGTGGCGAATTTGCTGTGGTATTTTGAGTGAATGGCTCCTGTTGATCTATCAGAGAAGCTAGGGTTCACTGTTATCATGAAAAATCCCCTACTTTCTCACATATCTCCTAGGGCAAAAATGTATATGCTGCCTGCTCTGCTGCTATATTTCGGGACATTATGAGTTTATATGTTTGTACTATGTTTTGTTATTAATCTTTTAATGTAATTTTATATGTGGTGTTTATCTTTTTCTTCTTTCTTCGCTTTAACATGGATTTCAGTATCTATGATGTCTTAGTTTTTACAGAAAAGAAACTTATAGTTAATATATCATCATATGAATATAATCTTATCACTGGGAAGGTCCTGGTGCACAAAACTTCATAGATAACAAAGATTTGACTGTATTGAGATAATTACAAATAAATACTTAGTTCTTAACAGTACATAAGAGTACTGACTACTTCAAGAAATCAGCTTTGTTGGATCTTTTAATGTTGCTATAGAGTCCGGAGGAACATTTAAATTTAATTAAGGTTGCATGAGAGATGGTAATATATTAGACTAGGACCAATTTAGTCACATTTTCATGTGGTAATTTCCTTTGGCATGTGGAAGTGCCAGCTTATTTTGAACAGCTCTTTACGAGTTGCATATGTCACTGTGTAAAGAAGACAGCAAGCTTGAGTTAGTGAAACTTTGCTAGAATTCCATATTTTAGTCCTATAATCTGTGTTGTGATGGCAATTGGGTATTATTTTAATGTTTGAACGGCATTTAGCTTGATTGCGAAGCTTGAACTTTGGGCTGACTATTGGATTGTTTGCATATCTACTTTTCTTAGTCATATATGGACTGTTTTTCCTGGTGACACCTAAAAATGAAATTTCAGATGTACCAGTGGACTAATTTGAGTTTCATCCCATCTGATACCTATTTGTCAGGTGGAAAATCAGCTGAACTTGCTCAAGGATGCAACTCAGGAGCACATTTATAGATGCATGACGGAAGCCAGAAAGTTGGTGGAGGATGTTGAAGCTGAGGAACAAAACATGGGTGTTGTAGAAAAAGAAGCCACTGAGCTTCTGAGGGTAGGCTCTTGATTTTTAAACTAGCTTTGTGGATTATATTGCAGACCATAAGCTAGTACATTTGTAACTATACTATTGAAGTGGATTATACCAGGCAACATCAGTTGTATACTTGTATAGTTGTATACCAAGTTTCCTTGCAACCAGATTTGGTTGATATCAAGCAGATTGACATATACAACTTCCTTTTTTGTAGGCCTCCCAAATGAAGTTTCAAGAAGCAATGGCTCAAAGCGAGGAAGAAGTTCAAATGTGTGCACGTGAATTATTAGCATTGATCGATTCTGTTTCAAAGTTCAAAGAGTTCATGACATCAACAATTTCAGATATGAAAGATGATTATCTTAAAACTGTTGGTGCAATATCTGAAATTCACAAAAGATCCTCGTAAGAATAGTTTGGCAATGTATTTAATTTTAGTCACTAAACTGCATTCTAAATATCCAGTACTAAGAAAGTGTGGAGACTGTGTTCATGTTGTTTTATAAGTTGTGTAGATCTTGGACAACTCAACTTCTAGTATTTGGTTATTAATTTGAATTTTCTTTGTTATGTGGTATTTTTCTATTTCCTCCCGTTGAAAGATAAAGGTAATCACTTTAGTTTTTGTTAGTTAAAACTTAAATAAAAGAGTTACATTATGGAGGATCAAGGATGTAAGTTGTGGTTAAAGTGCATCTACACTTGATTATAGATATAAAAAAAGATCATCACTGCTTTTTTATTTTTATTTTTTAATATAAAAATAGATAATTTTAAGCCTCTGCAAAACAACTTTAACAACCAAGAAAAATACTGCATTGGTTACATGCCAAAACTAATTTGTATGGTTGAACAATCGTCAACACAAATATTATATTTAAATGAATTTTTATTTAATATTTAAGTTTGATATAATAGTTTTGTAATAAATAAAAAATAAAAAGAACTATACATTTTCGTTAATAATAAAATCCTAACTAATAACCGACAAAAAAATATATCATTTTCTTAAAAAATTATCATTTTTAATATGCTTTCAATAAAAATTATATAACTCTATAAATAAAACAATATTTTTAAAAATATTATATGAATATTATGCTTATAATAACTACACTTAAAAACCAACCCTTAGAAAAAATTTAAGAATAAAACATAGAAAAAATAGGGTTAATGAAAAACACATCATCTTTTTTCTATAGTACTGAGCCATTCAACTTATACAATACACACAAGAAAACTTCCTCGACTATATATATAATCTTTGCGTATCAATTGTATCACAGATATAATTCTATTGTTGCTGTGCCAAAATCAAATTTGGATATACTCTGTTTCTCTCTCATACAAAATCCTCTACAAACCAACTACATACACACTTTGTATCTATCTAATTCACAACTCCCCTCAACTCTTGCCTTAAACACATAAAAATCGAAACTTTTTGGGTCAGACTTGTCTGCATTGAGACCCCAACAAGGGATTGAGAATTAGGGTTTGTTCTTGGCCTTAATTTACTCTGTTTTGGGGTTTTCAGGTTTTATAATTCTGTCTCTCTATGTTTTGATTTTTGGTATATTTGCATGTGGGCATGAGTAATTTGTGATGTTTTGTTGATTTTTGATTCTGGGGTTTGTAATCTTGGTTGTTTCTTGTAATGGGTCTGAATTGTTAGGTTGTTTTGTTTTGATTTTGTGGGTATGTATTGAATTAGAGTTTTTAGTGATATGAGGGTCTTATTAGAAAGTTCTAGCGTTTAGGACTCAAAGAGGGTGTTAAAGGTTGTGACTTTCTGTTGTTTGGAGTTGTCTCTAATTGACTTTGAAGTATATATACATATATATATGGTATAAAGATGGAATAGGTTCGAGTTACTGTGTACAGGACAGTTGGTTTGCTATGTTATGATACTGGATTATAAGTAAGTTTTGGGAACTTTGCTGTGGATATTAATTACGTTTTGAGTTTTGTGCCCTTTAGTAATAAGGGAAAGAAAGAAGAAGCTACATTTGGATTATAACTGTCAAGACAAATAGTTTTGTCGAGTTATGCTGATATTCGTATTAATGAACTGGATACAACTTGGAGTTTTCCTTTTCTTTTAGTACGATCTTGTTTTGTACTAATTATGGAAAAAAGTGAGCCTTCGTTTGTCCCCGAGTGGTTAAGGAGTAGTGGAAGTGTAACTGTTGCTGTTAATACAAATCATTACCAGAATGATCATCTTACATTAAAGCCGACAAGAAATAAATCGTCAGCAGATATTAGTGCCAATGATTCAGCACATTCACCTGTCTCTGATAGAACAACATCCTCTTACTTCCGTCGAAGTTCTTCTAGTAGTTTTGGTAGGACCAACCGCGATAGGGGCTGGGATAGAGATACAAATGAATATCGTGATAGGGATAGGTTAAGGTTAGGTGATCATAGGCATCGAAACTATTCTGGTTCATTAGGGAGTGATTTCTCGAGTAGGTTTGAGAAGAATGGCTTAAGACGAACGCAGTCTTCCGTAGCTGGGAAACATAGTGATCCATTGTCCAGAAAAGTATCAGCTGACTTGAACAGTTCCAGCAACCACTACAATGGCGGTTCCCGCCTTACTGGGAGTAGTTCCATCAGCAATGTACGGAAAACTGCATTTGACAGGGATTTTCCATCTCTTGGAGCTGATGAAAGGCAAACAGATTGTGGGATAAGAAGAATACCATCTCCTGGATTGAGTACGATTGTGCAGAGCTTACCAATTGGGTATTCTACAGTGACTGGTGAAGTTGGGTGGACGTCAGCCCTAGCACAGGTACCTGTGATGGTTGGAGGAAACAGCATCAATACATCATCTTTTGTCCAAGCTGCTCTTCCAAGTTCAATTTCTGTGGCATCAGGCATGACAGCTGGCCTCAATATGGCAGAAACTTTGGCACAAGGCCCCCCTCGTGTTGAAGCTTCTCCTCAGGTAATATAATTGTTTTTTATTGCATGGGCCTTTATTGTTATCTCTACTTACTTATTGGGCTTGTTTTATGATAGGTATCTGTCGAAACTCAGAGGCTCGAAGAAATGGCTATTAAACAGTCTAGACAACTCATTCCGGTGACACCATCCATGCCTAAATCTTTGGTGAGACTGTTGTCCTCTTATTTGTTGGTTCCTATATTATGTCACGTTAAGACTTGGTGTTCTGTAGTATTTTGTTCCAGTATAAATATCCTGTTCCTGTAAAGACTTGGTGTTCTGTAGTATTTTGTTTCAGTATAAATATCCTGTTCCTGTAATTCTCGTACAACCCTCTGCCTTTCCCTTTCAAAAATAGTATTGTTGATATGGCTGTTCAATAGACTATGGTTGTGGGTTTTGAATAGACTTGCATTTTGGTTGAGCCCTTCATTATTAGCTAGCTGCTATTGATGAGAAATATGTTGGATAAACCTCTTGTAAGTTGTAATCTTGTGTGTATATATGTTAGTTTCTAAGAGTAAGACGTGTAAAGGTCCAGTACTTTGGTCTTTGTCTGTATCACAACTTAATATGGCTTTGTTTAGGCATACACAGTATTGCAATTAGTTAAACACTTCAGGTAATTTTGTTACCTCAATATATGTTTTTTACATGTATGGTGTGTACAAGGGGAAGCAAGCCTTCTCATTGTCGTGGTGAAGCCTTGATTGACACTGTGTATTAGTAGGTATTACCCGTCAACTAATGAGCTGGAAAAAATATAGGATTAATTATGTTCTCATCTCTTGAACTACAAATTAGTTGAGCAAAAATAAAATCCTCTCACTAATTGATGTAATATTATATTTAGTTTTTGTTTTGGAGCCACTCTTCATGAAAGCAACTACAGTGTTATATTTTGTACAAGTGAATAATGAAAAAGAGATGTTTGTTTTGTCCCATTACTATATATTAATTTATAGCGTAAAGCATAGTTGTTTTTGTGTGGTAGAGATATTTTAAATGTATACAATATTTAATTATTTTGGAAAGGGAGGTGAGAATGAAACCTAGACAACTTTTAGCACTTCAAGAAACTTTGCCACTGCTGAAACACTCCTGATTCTCATAAACCATTTTGATCTTTGTAACAAGCTTTTAGCTGATGAACATTTTGATCTATAGTTGCGGCATTAATTTTACTTCCCAAATATTACTTACCTTTTTATCTAATAAGATGATCTTTCTATTTGTAAAAAACATAAATAAATGCTGTGTGTGTGTATAAATGCCTGGTAGTATATTGAGCTATTCCTGCTTCTTTTTTTCTGCCGCATATAAGCTAATCTCATACATTTTTTAACACTATTATTTGCCACCTCATTGGGATGTTTTATGATAATGTAATATATATAGCATTATTAAGTTTAGGCTGCAAGGAAAAGAAAAATCTTCCATACATTGTAGACTGTTGATATGAAGTAGAATTTTGAAATCATTTTCTGAACAACATTCTGTTTTTTTGCATTGCTAATTGGTTTTGTTGATGTCTATACCCTGCCTCTACCTGATATCACCTAATTAATGCTGATTAAGAGACAGAATTATAATCTTGAGAGCATTTGGGATTTTTTTAAGAACATTGGTGTGACAAGAAGCCAACTAAAGCACAATTATGTGGTGGCAATACCATCTTTTCTCTGTCATTGTTCTGAGTTTATCCTCCTGGCAGGCCTGTTATATATCATATCACAGTAATAGATTGTCATTGTTTTATGTTTATCCTCCTGGAAGTTGACCTGTTATCATATTACAGTAATATATTAGATCTGCAAAACATGTGTTCAAGTGTGTTTGCATACATTAATTATCATTCAATTACTATGTTATGACGTGTGAGCGTTTTCATTATGGCCACAAAAGATAAAAGAAGGGTTTATTATTGGAGAACGCATGAAAGAAAGATTATGGTTCTGTATTTATTTGTATATGATGGTTCGTTTCAACTTTAAAGAGAATATTATGACAACTCTCTTTTTAGTGGGAGAAATATGACGGATGGGTGAATTCTGTTGGTGGAACTAGGGTTTAATAAATGTCATTACAAGACATAAGCTAAACTGATATGGCCATGAAGGAATAATGTTCTATATTCCTAGGCCTGGTTCAAAGTTGAGCACATTGTAGTATTTTGTAATGGTGCCTTTCTATATTAATCCATGATGTAAGGAAAGCATTTTGGAGTTCATCTGAATTGTCTTGGTATTTGTATGAGACATGTTTCGTAATATGTTATCTGTTTATAAATGTCTCAGGTAATGAATTCTTCGGAGAAATCTAAAGTTAAGGTGGGCCAGCAGCAACATCAGGCCTCATCTGTTCACCCGCTACGTGGGACACTCGAAAAGTCTGATGTGCCAAAGACACTGAGCTTGGGAAGACTTCAAGTCCTCAAACCCGCACGAGAAAGGAACGGTATTTCTCATCCAGCAAAGGATAGCTTGAGCCATACAAATGATAGTATAGTAGCAAATAACCCACTGATTACTTCACCAGCTGTTGTACCTCCTCTTTCAAGGATTCCAGTCAAGAACCCAAACTTTTTTAACGTTAACCGTAAGCCTGCAGCAATATTGGTCCCCACGGCATTGGAGAAGAAACCTTTAGCTCAGCTTCAGAGTCGAAATGATTTCTTCAATCTTGTGAGAAAGAAATCTTTGACAAATTCCTCTTCTGTTGCTGATTCTGTCTCTACTGTATCACAATCTGTTCTGGAACAGCCTAGTGAAACTCAAGCTGTTGCTCCCCTTCCTCGAGGGGAAGATTCTCTATTTGCATACCAATCTAATACGGACCAGTTTAAAGAGAACATGAATGCTTTGTTCAGCAATAGAGACGATCGCAGTGGGCCTCAAAAATCTTGTGGCAACGGAGAGACTCATTCAAGATCTGATGTGATTCTTTGTTCAGAAGAGGAAGAGGCTGCATTTTTGCGATCACTTGGTTGGGATGAAAATGCCGGAGAGGATGAAGGCCTTACAGAGGAAGAGATAAATGAATTCTACAGGGATGCAAGTAAGGTAAGAGCTTTCTTAGATGCTGCTGGATTATTTAAATAAGGGTCAGGAATCATATTTCTTTTGTCCGTGTTAGATATTGCTGATCAGACTAGTGTCTTGGTGTATAGTAATTATTTATATTGTTGTAATGAGGAACCCAATCATGTATTTGCTGTTTTATTTTGCAGTATATCAAGCCTGGCTCGTCCTCAAAGACTTCCCTATGATCTAATTCAAAGCCTGATAGCCTGCCAATCTGCAAATGGACATTTTTAATCTACCTTAAGTCTTTCACTGGGTTCCATCTTGTCAAACTTGAAGATGGTAAAGTTTCTTTCGGGTTTATATGTTATTTTGTCTCTGGTGGTAAAAAAATCTGAAGGGATCCAATCAGGCACATTAGAAAGTATTGTGATATCATGCGCCTTCTCGACTACTTGAACGTTCTGAGATTTAGAAAGACAGATAGAAAAATAGGATTTAGGTGTCTATGAAACTGGCAAGGAACATTGTTCAGTTGTGCAAATTCTGAATATTTGATCGTTTCATTGGTTTTTTGGGAGGGGTATAAATTTTGAAGTTATATAGATTATGGTTTCCATACAAGTTTCGCAGCCGAAAGAAGCATTTTCTTCATTTATATTGCTCCTTTGTTTTGGTTTATAATTTATCTTTTTTTATTTTCACCAATACTTGTTTAATTTTGTGTTTTTCCCCTTTTTCATATATATATAAAAAAAATTGGCCATAGAATAGAGCAAATGAGTATGCTTATAGCATTTCTAACTCGTTAGTAATTATACACTATCTTGTGAATTTTATAATGTAAAAGTTGCATTCTATTGAAAAACAACTCGACTCATGCACAATAAACTCAGTATAAAAATTACACAATGATTTATTTACAAAAATAGCATTTGTAGTGGAAAAATATAATTTGTTTTAAAATAAAGAATTAGTAATAAGATTTATATCAAAATTTGAGTTGAATTTAATTATATTTTGAAGTCGGAGATAATTTTAATTGTCAAGGCATCTCTAATATTTGCTTCAAAACACACTTTTTCTTTATATTTGGAGTTGAAACACTAAAATTCTACTCCATCTATCTTAGTTTTTATCTTTATATTTGAAGTAAACAACTATTCAGCTTCAAATTTGAAGGCACACTGTATAAATAAAGTAAAGAAGAGAGCCACTTAAATATTATATCTTGCTTTAAAGGGTCTTCTACTACGTCATTTTATAGCTCAAAAGTACTCGTGAATTGGTGATCTGGTATTCAACTGTTAAACTATAATATTTATATTGCTTTTTTATACTCTTGGTTAAGTTTTTATTCATATTAATATAATTACTATGAATTTTAATTAAATAATTAAAGTAAATTTTCTTAATTCATATTAATATAATTAATATAAATTTATTAAATTTTGTATTTTATAATTTTAAAATATTAACTAAAATATAAGGATTTTTGATTAAATAATTAAAAGTATATTTTTTAATTATTATTAAAAATATATATATATATATATATATATATATTTAAAATAAATATAATTTTATTGTTATATATGATTGATAATTGTATAAATAAATAAAGTTTAAGGTAGTAAAAGGAAGATAAAGTAATTTTTAGAGTTAATGATTGGAGATGAAATAGTGATTTGAAGTAAAAAAGGTGAAAATATTTTAAAATCGAGTAATGATTGGAGATGACCTTAATTTGACAATGCTTTAACGATAAATATGTGTTAATTCTATCAATAATACACTTTATTAAAAACTCTAAACTCATTTTAAAAGCCGTCTATTAATTAAAAAAATTCCATAAGCAAGATACGACATTAGAACATCTCCTAGGGTGATATCTAAAATTGTTAGCTAAAATGATTAATTATAACATATATGTAAAATTTTAGCTAATAGGTAGTGTGTGTACTCCAATGGAGTTATTTACAATTGTAGTTATGTAAAATTATACCTAAAAGTTTTACATGTCCAACAAATATATAAGATTAAATATGATCAACTATATTTTTTGTTAAGCAAAATCATGGTTGAAGTGTCTCAAATTTTAGATATTCTCTAAACGGTGCCGCATAGATATCACATAGATGCTCATAGGATTTTTTTCTCAGTTCTCTCTCCTCTTGCTTGTGCCGCCGTGTCTCTGACTCCAACCACCGGCCGGAGGTCCCCTTCCTAATTTTGTTATTACTTCTTATTCAATAAAATCAAACTTTAGTTCCATAAGTTTCGAAAAATCCAGTTAAATTCTTCTTTTTGACTTTCAGATCTACTACGATTAAGAGCTCAGATTTTCAAATAAAAATCAGTTTTTGATTCAAAATCTCTGGCCTAATATTATATCAAAATTTGGTGTCATTCTGAGATCTTTTAATTTTTAGGATTTTTTATATCGCTTTGTGCGAGTTTATTGTTTATGTTGTTAGTTTTATCGCTTTATGCGAGTACTCTTATATTTGCTGTATTGAAAATGCATTATATGGTGTATTGGGAGATTTGGATATCCCGCATCGATAACACTTTTGACATGTTTATAGTTAATGTCCGGCACATAGAAAGTTAGTGTCAACCTTTGTGAAAATAGTAAAATCCTCACTTCTCACAAAAAAGTTTGTTCATAACATATGGGGCATTTGGTACCTCTCAACTCAATTTTTGCAACTAAGTCTTCTGAATATCACACTGTCCATGAAATTACTGTGAGTGTCAATTGTGAAGTTACTGTTTTCGGGGTAGATGTAGGCTGAATTGTTCGGTAGACCATTGAAGTCATTTTTAATTTTCCAGAATATTCGTATTCAATTTGTTAAGCGATCTGAAAACAAAGTAGCCAATTGTTTAGCTCGTTCATTTATTTTTCAACCTGGTTGCATGGTCACTTGGAGGTTAGTCCCGATTGAGTATATTTCAAATTATTAATGAAATTTGTTTTAAATTTGGTAAAAAAAATTCTAAACTCACATATTAAATTATTAATAACATATTAAAATTAAATTTTATATATTATACTGAATATCGATATATCTTTAATTCTCCACTCAACTTGTGATTATTTCCAACATTTTACATTCACTATCTTCATTATCAACAACTTTTACTAATTTTCTCCGATAAATTATACTAACTATTTTTTTCATCAAGTTCAATTAATTTGATATGAAAATATATTTTTTTATGGAAACTCAAAGCATGACAATAATCCAAACATGGATGATCGGCATTTGAATCTGAAAAATATTTATTAGAATGATATAGAATAAATAAATTATTAGATTTCAGAAAATGAAATAATAAAAATAAATTATTATAGTATACAAATTAATGTCCAAATAAACCTATGATCTATGAATGTGTACGAGTCATATAACTTATACAGTATGACCTTGTAAAAAAAAAAGGCCTGTGAATATGAACTAATTTGAAAAAAAAATTAAAAATAATGATTGGGCTGCCCGAACTTACACCCGTGTATGTAGCACTGTAAAAACAATACACACACCAAATTGGGTACGATTACAGTAATTTGGGGGTTAGGGTTTTTAAGCAATGGGAAGCACCGCCGTTTCCGACAAGACTGAAGAACAGCTCCGTCGTGAAATCATCGAACTCCGTCGCCAACAACGAGAGGTCTCATCTCTCTCTCCCTCCCTCTCACTCTCCCTATCTCTCTCCCTCTCTCTCCCCCCTCTCTCTCCCTCCCTCCCTATCTCTCCCTCCCTATCTCTGTTTATATGCTTGTATTTATGTATGTCATTTTTCACATTTTGATTTAGCTAATCAGCTTTAATTCTATTGTTTTTATATATTGTTTGATATGTGTGTGTAATTGGATTAACTATTGGAGTGATGACAGATTACAGAGCGGCTTCGTGATCCGCGGGGCATTCGTCGTGGAGGGTTATCGGGTTCGGGTCCTGGCCATCGCAGTTTTGTACCTGGTGGAAACAGGCAGCGCAATTTTGTGAGACCTCAATTTTTCAATTTTAGAAATGTTGCTTATATTGTGTGTTCTGTTTATGTTTTAAGTGTGGTAAAACCTCAATAAATTAGGTAACCGATTACCGAATAGTCTCCATTAAATAATACTTTTTTGGGTACAAATATAATATATACCGTATTTTTTAAACTACCAGATTAGGTCCCAATTATAATAGGTGCTGTGTTTTTTTCAACTTTACGTCAGTAATAACCTCAATAAATTAATACTTGACAATCTCGATTAAATAATACATTTTGTCGGTTCCGATTACAATAGATACTGTGTTTTTTTAAACTGGGGTTGATTGATAACCTATATTGGTTAATAAAATTCTTTGCTCGGAGACTACTAATATTTGGAGGGTTTACTGTTTTGCCGATTTAACTGAATGAATAAGTTGTTTGGTACAGGCTAATAGGAATGAGGAGAATCAACCTGCACCGAAAAGGCGGCTGTCTTCTGCTGTGGTGAAGGTGAGGTGTAATGTGTTTGATTTGCATTATTATTGAGCTTTAATTGGTTAGGGTTCTGAGTTTTGGTTTATGGTGTTGAAATTACGTGAAGATTGAAGACGGGGAGATTGTTGATGACGATGATGTAAATGATGCTGGAAACAAAGATTCTGCGGTGGAGGAAAGTGTTGAGGCTGTTGAGCCGAGCCAGAATGAGAGAATGAATTCTACTTGGCCCAGAAGGGTTGGTGATCAGAGGCCAAGAATGATGGTAAGAATTGAAATTGTGATTGAATCGGTTAATAGGGTTGTCAAGTTTTGTTTATTTCTGTTTCAGTGACGTTTTTTTATAGAAGGTTTTGAGCTGTTTCTTATGCAATAGGATTCTGAAGCTCCTCCAGTCCCTAGAGTATTGCCGAAAGACGAAGACCCAAGTTTAGTCAAGAGGAATAAGAGGATGCTTGGGCAACTTCTCGGCACTTTGGAGGTAACACTTAAGTTATGATACATCATAATATCATATGTTGTTTTATATTATAAATAATGCAATGGTGTTTCCAGTTTTGTTTTGAATTGCAAAGTACTTTCAACAAACTCTGCAAGCAAGACAACTCATGATAGTAAGTTAATTGTAACAAATAACACGTACTCCCTCCATCCCATTTTTCTTTTCCCTATTTCCTTATTTGTTTATCCCGAAAATGTTGTCCACATTCATTATATATGGTAAACTAAGTGTTAGTTTTGTTAAGCTTTATGGAAATTTAATACACATTTTTAGTAAGTTTTAGTTGTTTAATGTAATTGAATAAAGGGTGGAATTTTATCCGTGGACAAGTAAAATGGGACGGAGGGAGTAAATCTGTAT
Source organism: Oenanthe sinensis (assembly GCA_028671895.1). NCBI lineage: Eukaryota > Viridiplantae > Streptophyta > Magnoliopsida > Apiales > Apiaceae > Oenanthe > Oenanthe sinensis. The sequence continues at coordinate 16,010,025 of CM053814.1, forward strand.
AAAAATTAGGAATTATGCGAGTATACCCGCTAACTGTATTTAATATTAAATTACTATTAATTGGATTAATGTGTTTCCTATACCCGTCAGTATTCAAAGTTCTGTATATTTTTGATGTATTTATCTGGATAATTTGAACAATTATCATTATCATTATTAGGCTGTACTATTCTTTTTTTGATATTTTTTATTTACATGAAACTTTTTACAGCGATTCAGAAAAGAAGATGCAAAACTTTCTGGTACTGAGGCATACATGCGAAGATCCGATTCTTTGAAAAGAGTGAGTACATATTGCATTTGCTTATTAAATTGTACGGACTACCTGTGCGAGTGCAGAGAGCTTAGGGAACTGATCTTTACACTAAATATAACTGTTCTTGTGATTAAGCAACTGACCCACCTCACACTTGCATGTGCTTGGGTCTGAAGTAGTTAACAATGTTTTCTGGGTTTAATAGGGTTAAGAGAATAGGGAAATCAAAAGTGTATGTGTTAACCTTCGACAAGTAATGGTAGTACACCAGTTTGAGAGAGTCATGTGGGGGGAATAACTCTATTTTGTCAACCAAACTTGTAAAAAATTTGAGTTGAAAGTTATCTTTTGTAATTTTTCACTTCTTATTGTACCTTTGTTCTCTCTCACCATCTCACAAACACAATGGAAAAACTTGTTCCTCTTTTCCAGTGATTATCATGTTATCTACTAGCGCACAGAATGTGTAAGATAAGCATGTTTCCTTGTTATGCATCTATAGATAATATGTAGTCATGTGTACTGAATGGTTGGGCACATGATGTTATAATAAATGTATTAGAATTTTGTTTCAGCTTTGATTGATTTAATTAACTGAATTCAGAGTGTAATATAGGGAACTTTGTTGAAAGGGTGAGGTCACTTCCTTCCATTTTTCTAGCCACGTAATAATATTATCGCAATAATCATGATTATAAAGTTAAAAGAAGACTGCATTTAAAATCTCCCTTGTTCAGGGCTGCAGTGTGCAATAGACTATCATTGGACAGTGGATAAATAATTATAAAATGTTGTCCATTTTACATCAGTTTATATATGAAACTGCTAAAATGATTCAAATCTAACATAGGCTGAAGAAAAAGCACGTGAAGAAAGTGAAATGCTGAGGCAGCAGGAGCGTGAATTAATTGCAGAAAAGAGGCGGAGGGATTTGGTTTGTTTTTTAACTTGATAATTATAAAGTTTTTCAAATTCTGGATTCTGATATTATTGCACGTTGTCTATTAGACTCTTAGAGCACGTGTCGCAGCAAAGGCTGAAGAGAAGGAGTTGGAGGTGTTATTTATTCGGTGGAGTGAGCACCACAACAAGCTTGGGAAGTTTTTAAGGTATTCATAGAAATTCATCAGTATGATCAGTAAGGTTTTATCATTTTTGCTACCCTCTACATTTCATCTCATTATGCACTCATTTCTTTTTCATCACAGGTTATTTTTTATTTTGGTCCAAAAGTATCCATATTCACACTTTTATTGAGCAGAAGATAAGTTTCGTCCATGTGCAGATTGCGAAGAAACTAAATGATTCAATATCCTGTGTTCCTACGTGTTTATCCTCTATTATTAACCTGTATGTTTGTATATTATGTTGGTTGACACGCTTTTGCCTTTATTTGGCGGTCTGTTTGCTTCCAGGACCAAGGCAGAGCCTCCTATTCATTACTCATTTACCAAACCATTGGATGAAGATGTAACTTTGGTTGAACAGCGGAAAGAACAGGTATCCGTATTTTTTCTAATAACCAAAATTTTGTTGGTAGAGTATTTTAGTATTATGATTGTCATTCTTGGCTCCATATAATCCATGTTAGTGGATTATTACGAGTTGCTCAGAACTGCGGACAGTATCACAGTAACAGCCCTCATTTAAATGCTTCTGCCTGCTATGTGTACCTAGTACAAATTTAATTTGTTAGAAATATGACATATTAACATTGGCGATGTAGGAAATTGGAACGCATCATAGTCAGTTTTAATTATTAATAATAAAATAATAGAGATTATAAATAATAAAGCAATTACAAAATTTTCTTATATAAAATTTAAATTCAAAGTGACAAGTGAGAGTAGGTATGATGGGGAAGTAGTACAAGACTGACAGTGGAATACCCTACTTGTTAATCTAATATGACTAACAATATCATCTTGGAATTACTTATGTGCACTTGAGTTACTCAAATTGAGTATCTCACATATAAGTAGAGAGGATATAAATATAGCACATTAACATTGATTAAATAAAATGGCGCGAGGATTGAGGATGATCACTTCCAGTTAGATCATAATACTTTATTTCTATAAAAGAATGGCTATCTAGCATTTTAACTCTCTTATCCGTTTCCATGATGTCTTCAGTTTTATCACAAGTACAATTGTAGGCAGCCATCAAGTATGGCAAATCAATTATGACAACCTTTTGTGCATGAAGTTTCACACCCTCAAATAAATAAAAAACAGCTATATTATCTCATACATCAGGTTAATATTTTTTTTCAGCAAATGGCCATTTAGTAACTTGTTCATGTTTTAGGGGTCAACAATTATGTGTTGTATGCCAATGTTGGCCTCTGCGCTGACTTAGTTGCATCCATTGAGCTCCTGGACACATTTCATTTGCTCCACATTTGTATAGTAGCCGCTGGTTTAGCAGGAACTTGACTATTTCCCTGAAGTACAGTATGTGTTCCAAAATTGGTTATAAGATAATCTGCCATATTCATCTTACAAGATGTTTGTGGCCAATTTTTATCTTTTATATATTTCTAGTGAAAGATTGATGTTGCTTGCTAAAACATTGGTTCATGTTCCTTTTTACAAAAATGACGTTTGTTGGCATCAAGGTGAAGCAGAAACATGCTACATCACCTCTACAACTAGAGTGTTTAATTTCCAATTCCCTAAAATCCAGATATTTCAAGAATGGAAGGCTGCTAGGAGGGAGGAGTTATCGCAATATCAGAAACAGCTTGCTGAGCGATCTGTTGCGAATGTTGAGAAGGAGCTGGAGAGGTGGCAAAATGCAAGAAACAGCCGAAAAGGAAGCAATGATGCATTGAATTTGCAAGAAACTATGGACCAAGAATTGGAGACCCACAGGCTGGAGCATGGACCCAAGAGAAGGAAAATTTCTTGTGGAAACAACAATGAAGATGAAGATGATGTTGAAGACATCAATGCCGGGGAGGATGACATGATGGATGATGTGCTGGACGTTGACGAAAACAATGGAAGAGGCGAAGAAACAGTGAAGGCAGACACAAATAATGGAAGTTCTGCAGCAGAAAAAAAAGAGGAGGTAGCCTAAGTTTTTCTAGTTTTGTGGTTGTATTATGCATGTTTAACCTTTGCTATAGTTGCTCGTTTTATACATTAACAAATATCTTGAGTTGATCAATGTCCTCATGTTTTTTCACACATGCCATATTTATTTGTATTCACATATTATGTGAGAGTTATATTATATTCTAACGGTATTCTATTTCCATTTCTGAATACAGATTCTTTTTTTAAACTAAATGCATATATTCTTTTTAAGACAAAATGGTTATTTAACAAAATGTGAGGAGTCTTAAGAAAGGGTTTGTTTACGATAATACACTTTTGCATCCATTTCTCTTCTAGCAACGAACCAAACCTTTTTCACTTCAGTCTTATTTAATCTGTGTACATACAAATTTCGCATTTCATCGTTATATAAAAATCCAAAATTGCTTTATACCGAAAATAAAAGAAAATTGTAAAAAAGTTAAAAGCCATTTATCCAAAATAAAATGTTATTACTACTTAAAAAAGTGTTCTTTAATTTTTTCTTAGAAACTTATATCAAATAAAAATAGAGGTTGTTCATGAGGGTGAACTAAAGATTGTACTAAGGATAGTGGATGAGGTTAAGTAGAAAATAATAATGATAAAGAGATTAATGTTCTTGAGGTAATCTCACGTTACTTTGATGATGTTAAAAAAAAATTCATATAAATACACGAGGGTGTTATTGTAATTATAAGGAATTATATATAATTACAAAAATAATCACATAAAAAATACTTATATTTTATGTAATTTTCCTGAGATAATCTCAGAAAATTTATTTTCTAATGATAAAAGGGCATTTTTGTGAATACATGAAGATTATATTTACAAGTTTGTCATTCCATTTTTGTACTGGTTTTGAACAACTTAGGAGATTTCCCTTAGCACAACCTCATGAGAAGTTTTCTCATAAAAATAACCTCAAATATTCATTCAAATTAACTTTCTTTAGATTGTGTTAGAAAACTTTGATTTTATTTCAAATGACAGATTTCAAATGACATTGATTTGAGTTATCATTTCAAATTCTCATATCTGTACTAATATTTGAATTCCATGAAATTCAAATAAAATCAAAATCCAAATTCTTATGATTACCCAAACATGTCATGTTGATCATATCCAGAATTTCAAATGAAATTCATATTTTCAAACAGGCCATTAGTGAATTTAAATATTTGTTTAATTTTGTGCCATGAATTTTTATAATTCATTGGGGGCCATTTATGATGGCCTTTTGTGCCTTTTTTTGAGGTATTCGTTTCCATTTATTGGCTAATATGTTTCATATATGAATTTGATTTTAGTTATTTTATTATTATTATTTAAATGTAATAATAACGACTCTTTCTTTAATTTTTAAAATTTTTACTTTATTTTTTAAAATTGATGTCTAACCAAATGGGTTCCCTTTGGTTAGATTATATATATACACCTATATTTCTACTAGTTTATAACTCGTGCAAATCACGGACAATATTAATAAATTACATATTAATTATTTTATATGATTTAATTTAAAATTTTTTATTATGTCTGTTATAATAATATAATATATAATAAAAATTATTTAATATAAATAAAATAATAATATTATTTTAATATTTATGAGATTTAATTAATAAGTTTTAATATTCATGAGATTTAATTAAAAAATTGTAATTTCAAATAAACTAAAGAGTTTGAGCAATAATAGAAGTGAAATGAAATATGTTATTAAATTATTGTACAAAAAGATGACTTACAGATGATAGAGTTTTATGTAAAATATACATGTTTTAAAATTAAATTATAATTATATCATAATTGCATAAAAATGTTGTATAAAAAAGGACTTACGATGATAAAAAGAAGATTTACCGGACGGATGATCAATTGACCAAATTTTTTCCACTACGGCTTTAATAATATAGTATAGATTAATAAGTTATAATTTTAAATAAATTAAAAAGGTTGAGTAATGAGTAAATTGAAACATGAGTAGATTGTAAGTACAACTATATATTTTAATTAAAAGAATATGTTTGAAATCGAGTAGGAGACAAACATGTGTATTTGAAGTTGAGTGGGAGACAACATTTAACCTTGCGGCTTTAATAATATAGTAAATTTTAATTAATATAAATAAAATAATTTTATTCTTTTAATATTCATAAAATTTATTTAATAAGTTATGATTTTAAATAAATTAAAGAGGTTGAACAATAAGTAAATTGAAAAATATTAATATAGTGTAAGTACAACGATATATTTTAATTAAAAGAATGTGTTTGAAATTGAGTAGAATACAGATTGTGTGACGCCCTCCAAATCCGGGGTCTAGATTTGGGGATCAACAACCAATCAACATCCAACAATAATAAAATAATAAATCAAGTGTGCACAGATCCCGCCAATAACCAAAGATCGCTAACAGGTTATAGCATGAATTCAAGCAGTTGAAAACTAATAATAAATTCAAATACTTTTATTACATACCAAAAGTAACTTACAACTCAAATTCACAAGTCTAGATAAGTTTTAAGTCTAGATTAAGTTTTATTATAACTTCTATTTACAAACAAACTAAAACACCTTAATATATGGGAGCCTCGAAGAGCGAGCAATCCCTATCCTCCCTAGCCTGAACTGCTGGAACAACTCATACTAACTGTATAGCAAGATTAGATGAAAAACAAGAGTGAACCAAAAAAATATGCCCATCAAATATATAATAAACTTTTAATAATAATAGGAAGGGTGAGAAATGATAAATAATCAACAACAACGTTTCGTAAAATCCACATCAAAAGTCTATCTCATAAAAGTTTATTGAAACTCATGTATCAAAATAGCCAAATTGGCGAACTGGATTTGGACATTCATACTCATATTTCCCTGATCACAAAGGAATATAGTACAGACCTATACCCATCTGTATAAGTCCAACAATTCATATCGGGAACCATACGCACACATAGGCCTAATAACACGTAGGACTAGGCTCCATCCACTACTGGCCACTACGCAACACATAAGATCAGACTCCATCCGCTACCGGTCACTGCTCAATCGCCCAATCCGAAAGTAATCAGGAATATTCGGCTTGCTTAAACCAATATCATAATCCTCCACTTTTAGTAATAATAGCATTTTCGATAAAACAGGATATGATATGTTTATGTAAATCAATTTTCAAATATCAAAAGTACTGATATTAAACAATTCTGTTTCGCAATAAAAATTTAAGATTCACAAATAACTCAGAATAATAGATATTTGTCATGATATGAATAATTGAAACAGTAATTAAAAGTGTTTAAGATGATCAATGAGGAAATACTTGTCTGATATAGATGTGGTCCTAAGCTGGAATGAGTCGACTACATTGTCCGTCTCACGGTATCACCTTTTAATAATTCTTTAATTTGACGCTCATGTAGTTGCTACGAGTCTAAACTATTGAGATCGAGTCCGCGCGTCTACATCTATAGTCAAATATAATACGGTACTTTAGTCCTTCAAGTACTTCGCTATATTCTACGAGCGTTTATAACTTAATTATACTTATAAACTTGTCTCAGTCCTATTAACACGAGAACTCATATCAAACCCAACGAACCAATAAATAAAAATATATACTCAACTATTAACTAATCCTTAAACAACCAGTTAACCCTCGAGACTCGATTATAAAAAAACAATTAATACTCGAGACATGAATATAAATAAACAATTAACTCTCGAGACTCGAATATAAATAAACAATCAATTCTCGAGACTCACATATAAATAAACAATTAATCCTCGAGACTCGAATATAAATAAACAATTAATCCTCGAACAAAAAAGAATAAAAACTAACAATTCTAATTCATATTTTAAAACTGATAACGTCTACACTCTATGACGTTATCAAATTAAATAATTAAATATAACATTAATCATTAAAAAAAATATTTTTAATCAGATAATACTTGAAATCTGAAATAAATATCCTATTACAAGAAATTTTTTGGAAATAAGGTCTTTGAAAATTGAACTTTTCTCGGGGTCATAACCCCTAAAAATCAATCCAAAACAATACAATCCAACTATACTAAAATAAAGTAAATAAATTTAACACACAAAATAAATTATACATATATATATAAAATTACCGGAAACAAAAAACACGACCATCAAAATCCAAAAATCGGGCTAACGGGTAACTATCTAACATGTAGCTATCTGTAGTATAAAAACAATCTCTAAAAATTATGAAATTAATATATGTAAACTAACATGCTCGAATATTTACAAGTGTCAAGTCAAGATCTTAAAAACCTTACCATAAGATCAATTTCGGATACCCTACGAGTTTTTTCTAATGGTCGGAAAATATGATCAGAAAAAACCATGAGAGCATCCAAATAATTTCTAAAATAATAATAAAAATATGGAAATGCATCCAAATGAAATAAAATATTAAAAATTTTATTCCTCCTCTTTTGAGAAAATCAATAAAATAATAAAAATAAATTTTGAAAAATATCCGGGTCACATATTGTGTATTTAAAGTTGTGTGGAAGACAAAATGACCGAACGATCGACCAAACATTTGGCCTTACAGCTTTAATAATATAGTATAGATAGATTAATATCTTATTACCGTATATATAATTTAGTATTAAATAATATAATAATATATACTCTTTTTTTGTTTTCTTCTCGAAATTAAAGATCTATTATCTAAATTTTCACGATCATTTTTGCATGTCCGATGATTAGATAATAATATTTTTTGCAATTTTATGAAATTTTTTGCAAAAATATGGTTTGCAACCATAAGCAACCAGATGCAACTTATTTTTTATTTTTCAAAAAAATAATCGAAGTTGCTTTTGGTTGCATTTAATGTTGCTTGAAGTTTCTTTTAGTTGAATTTACGGTTGCATTTTAATTGTAATCGTCCAACTTGTTAAGAAACGTATTATGCAACCAAAAAATAATTATTTTGACTAAATTTTAAAGTTGCATTTGTGATTGATTTCGGTTGATTTCAGTTACAAATATGGTTGTAAAGTTGCAAAACCGTATTTTTGCTTTATTTTTTAAAAATCGTATTTTTGTAATTTTTTTAAAAAAAAACATATTTTTGGAAAATATTTTTAAAAAAGTAAGTATTTTCGCAAAAAAAAAGTTTACCATTAAATATTTTTCAAAAAAACCCTAAAAATAATATATTTTTAATATCGATAAATAAATAATTTCAACAATTGAATTAAATTCTCGTACAACAAAAATATTATATATATGAAAGTGGATTTAACCCGACCCAATTAACCTAAAATAATGTAAAACTGGCCCAGTTTGATAATATAGAACAGTAATACACTGTCATCTATAGATACATACAATACACACAATATTGGAGCAAGAATGGATTCCTCAGCGTTAACAGAAGCTTTGGCCTCCAAATCGTACGATAAGATCGCTGATATATGTAACGATCTTATGCTTCAGGTACTTTATTGTACACACACATATTAATATTTGTATATATACACTCATAAAAACCCTAATTTTGTTATTTTTTGTGCTATTTAGGGCGCTGCAGAAGGAATTGCTTATAACGAAGACTGGCCCTACGCAATTCATCTCCTAGGCCTCATTTATGTCGACGATATGTATGTATTTTTGTTTTTTTGATTATTTTTAGGGTTTTTAGAGGTTTAATTGTTGTTTTTTAGTGTTTATAATGTTGTTTATGATGTTTGTATATGTTTATAATTATTTGATGACGTGTCTGTGTTTTTAGGGTTTAAATTTTGATTTTTAGGGTTTAATTGGTGTTGATTAGTGTTTGTAAATGTTGTTTGTGATGTGTTTGTTTTATATTAAACTAGAAGTTGTGATTTTTTGATGAGATTTATGTTTAAATTTTTTTTTTGTTTTGTTTTTAGAAGTTTAATCAATGTTGGTTGGTGTTTTATACTGTATATGTATGTATATATATGATGAAAGTTGTAACGTTCGAGATTAAAAGTATGAATATCTGTTGACGTGAGTTTTTGATTTAGTTTTATAGGGTCTTAATAATTGATGTTAATTAGTGTTTTTTAAGTGGTGATACTTGATGATGTGTATTTTTTTAGGGTTTAGTAGAAGTTTGATTGATGTGTTTGAATGGTATTTGTTGCAGTAATAGTGCTAGATTTGTGTGGAAGAATGTTCCCAGAGCAGTTAAAGAGAATAGGCCTGAAGTGAGTGCCGCTTGGAAAATCGGTCAGCGTTTGTGGACCCGAGACTATGCTGGTGTTTATGAGGCTATTCGGGAGTTCAATGGGAGTCCTGAAGCTCAGGCTCTTGTTGATTCCTTCTCAGGCAAGTTATTATCACAATCGTGTATAAATTGTAATGAATGCTAATGTGCTAAACATTGTGTTTACACTTTTTATTATTTTCCGTAAATCACTTATAAACTCCATTTGATGTTCTGGTTACAAGATTGTTGAGTTTTGTGATATGATATAATAGCAAATTAATTAGATCATAAGTGTATTAGAGCATCTCCAAGAGGCTCTTTATATAGGTTCTCTTCAGTTGAAAAATAAAGAGTCGTGCATGGATTAAAGTTCCAAGAGAATCCTAGAGGCTCTTTAAAAAGTTAAGAGCCTCTTCTCTCTCCTCAATTTAAAGAGCTTGTACAGTTGTACATGACTCTTAACTTGTATTTATTAATAAAATAATCATTTCCTCCGATTTATTCCCCCACTTTTCTCTCTCTTTTTTTTTGTTATAATGGAGTTCAAATATGAATAAAATATTAATAGAGAGTGAATATAAAGAGCATTGTTGGAGTTGATATACTTAAAAATGTGATAACTTACCAGGAGACTAATATTTTATAGTATATTTAGGAGTTTACTACTAGGAGACTCTCGGAGATGCTCTTCTGGTACTAGATATTAGTATGATTGGTTATATGGGAATTTTATGTGAGTTTTACTTTTTAGGTATAATGAAGAATCAAATGATTCAGAAATCAGAATATTTCCAAGATAGAGTAGTTCTTGAAGTTGCTTAACTAGTTATACAAAAGGTTAAGCAGATGTTGTATACACTAATCTGTGGCAAAAGTTAAATTAGTAAAGTATTTAAACCTCTTTAAAGTTTTTTATATTTATTGAAGTTGATTAGATGCAACCAAGGAGTGGGCGGAAATTTATAGTCACGGGGGTTAGAAATTCGTCAATATCTAAGGTAAATGCAAAAAGAAATCGTCAATAGATATATTAAGTTAAGTACATAACACTGTAAAGATTATATTACCTTTTACTAATACATTATAAATTGAATTTAGTCTTATAAAAGTAAAACCTTAAAAAATGTGCTTTTTCCAAATATTTCCATACCTCCCTTGTTTTTAAATAATTTATGGCGTAACTTTTGTAAATTAGTGGGATCCAAATTAGAAGTTACAATTAATAGTTTTTTAAGTGGGCAAAATAAAAAATTATTATATATGTGTATGTATATATATTTAAAAAAAATTAACATTATTTTATCTGTTTTTCGAAGTTAAACTCAGTGTCACATTGGCTACGCCTCTGGATGCGACGACTATTTTAAAGAATTAGATCGTCAGTTATAGCAGTTTATCTATTCTTTGTTTTATGATGCAAAAGTTGTTCTAAGAAAAAATGTTTGTAGGAGATGGTTAAAGTTGAATGTTCAGTGGATTCTGGGTTTTGGTTATATTGAAGCTTTTTTGAGTTCCCCGGTGAATGTGGGTTGATATATTGTTTAACATTAGATTCAGCTATTTACGTCACATTGTACATTAACATTATCACATGACTCGTAGTTACTAATTTTGTGCTATGCCACTGCTACCTTGTTTCCTGAGTCTAGTTTATACATATTAGCAGCTTTATATGGTCAGTTAGCGGACTGCACAAATGTAAATAATATTCCAACTTCTATGCAGTTAGTATTGAACGTAACGTAGCTTGGCTTTTAATTTGAAATAGTGTATTATTGCTCTAGTTTATTGTTGTAAAGGGAAAATTAGAGGGAAAAGATCTGGAAAATTTTTGTACTAAAATGATTAAATTTGCATTTGGGAGGCTGCTATCGACAAAGCTCTACAGCTGATAGTAGCCAGGTTGATGACCAATATAATTAGGTATTAATACATAACCAATATTAATACCTAATTATAATTGGGCACCAAGTTCAAATCTAATATTTTTGGTTCCAGTGCAAGTAATTTTATGATACTAATTAGTTATTATATTCTTATTTCTATTCTGTTATAATATTTTGGTTGGTGTTTTTATCTCTACAAGACTCATATGACTACTAAGAAGTAATGTTTTTACATAATTACGAAATTATTATTTATAAAAAGTATGTTTGCTTTATGATATGTCCATAATACATACAGTTTCTCTATTGTTATCAAGATATATATGATAACAATTTTTTTTTTGTGTGTGCGCAGAAGTTTACACCAAAAGGATGTTTCAGCTCCTGCTTTCTGCTTATTCAACCATAAGCATTCAAGACACGGCACTCTTCCTTGGAATGAATGAGGAGGATGCTACTAACTGTAAGCATCTTCATTCTTGATCTTTTTATAACAGCGATACAAAAAGGTTCTGATTAGTGATTCATTTGTGGGGTATATAAGTTGGTGTTTTAGAAGCTTTACAAATACTATTTGCTGTAGCAATATATGTTAGACAACACAATCAGTTTCGTAACCAGAGTTTAATTGACTGCCATGCTGGCAGAAATCTTACGGGTATTTGATGTAAGAGTTCCACATAGAAGGGGATGTTCTTGCACACTCTACCTGTGCCTGTTTATCAGGTTCTTAGGAGATTTGTGTTGAACTGTTGATACAGTTGCTTTGGCCAAAATTAGTTGCTTGTTGCTTTGTTTATTTATTTATTTATTTTCATAAATATATAGAAATAACACAGGGGAACCTAGAAAACTAACTGACTTGTTCAAATGGATAATCCTCTTTGAAATGGGAGTGTTTTTTTTCCTGCCTTTTTTGTTCTTTGTATACTCCGTGAGTGTTGAGTGTTCAATTATATTGTTTTTTTTGCAATACCTAGCTGTTTATGGGAACTGGTCGAGTTAGTTTTGATTGCTAATGCCTAATGGGTTTTGGTATCTATACATGCAGACGTGTTACAACAGGGCTGGAGCTTTGACCCTGCTTTGACAATGTTTACAGTGAAGAAGCAGGCAACTGTAACCGAACAGAAACTAGATCCCAGCAAATTGCAACGCCTTACAGAATACGTGTTCCATCTTGAGCATTAATTTAGAAATGTATCTGCCCATCCGAGTCATCCCGGTAGATTAGCTTTTCTTCTTCAACCCTCCTATCCTATTCTCGTCATGTTTACGTTCTTTTCTGTTTCTAAACACAAGCCATATATACCTATGACAGATGAATAACTACAAGTTTTCCCTAGTAATTGGAACTATTTGTATCTTATGAATACTGTAGGTGCTGATTACTGATTAATGTTTACTCGCGACCTAGACTTGCAATTCCACCCCGACTTAAATTAAATTGTTACAAGTCAGATTTTTCCATCTTGCCTATTAAGTAGTGGTTGATTTCAAGACATAAAGATAGACATGTTGCCTGCCATGATTTCTGAGTTTCTTAATATTTTAGTTATGAGGACCATAACTATACGGAGTAACTCTCTTACTTTAATTAGAAATTATAAAATGGTGTTCTTATTTAACTCTCATAATATTTTAATGATGGGAGTTTCAAATGTTGCAATATGTTGCAATATGTGTGACTAAATATTATTTATACTCTTCAACAAAGTGGTCAAGGGCCACTTTTCTGAAAAAATAACCATTAAAAAGTAGTTTTTATCCATTTTTTAAAAATATAAAAATAATATTCAATTAACATATTATAATTTTAAAATTTTGACCAAGTATTACGCAGGATTGAATTCGCTATAATTTTTTATTTCACAATTATTAGCCTAACAAATCAAACATGATTTCTTCCTCCTAAAAGTAGTAGTTGACCAGAGATAGTCCAAAGACTCGCAGAGTCTTGCAATGTACTCGCTCTGTTTCTAAATTGAATTTCCATTTTAAAGAAAAGTTTCAAAATAATTTGTAGAAATGTTTTTTTATACATTTTAAATTCTTTACATGTTTATACATGTTACTACAAGGATTTGATACTAAATTTAGATTTTAACATACTTTAATAAAATAATAATACATGAATTTATAAATATAGTAGTTCATTTCATGTATATTATAAATTTATAAGCAAAATGAAATGAACTACTATATTTATAAATTCATGTATTATTATTTTGTTAAAGCGTGTTGAAATCCAAATTTAAGTATAAATTCCTTCTAGTAACATGTGATCAACTTCCACACAACTCATCAGCCGACTTGCATGGTATTTTCTCTTTTTAGTTAATTGACCTACATATAGTATTCTTGTTAAGTTGCTATTGAAAAAACAGACCATATGCTTTGCTTCACATGAAAATTACTTGGCATAAAACAATCTTTAACATGAAAATTTCTGTTTCAAAGAAAAAAAACATGAAAATTTTGACTAATATATAGAAACGTTAAATATTTTCTAATATGATATGTAACAATGATCAGCCGTGGGAGCAAGTAATACAAGTCATCGTATAGAGTATCCATTATTCGAGGGTAATTTTTTTTTAAAAATCTTAAAAATTATTTCGAAATGAAATGTGATATTGATTGTGTATCTGACTTTATGATGGTGATAGAAATGCCGTGTTTCCTATAAATTCTAATTTTGAAGGATTGATTGATGATTTTGTTAAAAAAAATGTGAGAAAAATAATTTTCTCATATTTTGATCATGTTCGAGTTGGACGAGTTCAATTTGATAACTCAAACTCTGTGCTACCCATCTATAAATACACACACAGAGTTTATACATTTGCACATGCATGCAATTAATATACAAGAAAAATCTGTATCTATAATTCTATATCACCATGGAAGCTTGGTTGATCCTCATTACCACCGTTTGCATATTAGCTCTCCTCAAACCCCTGCTCGCTCTCCTCAACCCCACCAGGCCCCACCTCCCACCGGGACCCACCTCCTTCCCAATCCTAGGAAACCTCCTCTGGCTCAAAAACTCACTCCATGACATCGAACAAATCTTACAGAACCTCAAACTCAAGTACGGTCCAATCATCACTCTCAAAATTGGGTCCCGCTTAGCTATCTTTATTAATTCACACTCCCTGGCCCACACCGCTCTCATCGAAAACGGCGCCGTTTTCGCCGACCGTCCTCAAGCGCCCTCCACTACTAAGTTTATAAGTAGTGATCAGCATGATATTGATATTACCTCTGCTGGGTATGGTGCCACGTGGCGTTTACTTCGTAGGAACTTGAGTTCTGAGATTTTGCATCACTCGAGAGTTAAGGCGTTTTCGCATGCGCGAGAGTGGGTGCTCAATCTACTTGTACACCGCCTTTGTTCAAAAGGCGGTGTACAAGACAATGCAGGTGTTAGGGTGGTGGATGATTTTCAGTTTGCGATGTTTGGATTACTTGTGTTAATGTGTTTTGGAGATAAGTTGGAGGAGGAACAAATTAAGGAGGTTGAGAAGGTGCAAAGAGACCTTTTGTTGAATTTAGGGAGGTTTAATGTACTTAATTTTTGGCCTAAGTTAGGGAAGTTTGTGTTTTATAGGAGATGGTTGGAGCTGCAACAGCTCCGACGGAATCAAGAGAGTGTGTTGATTCCGTTGATCAAGTCCCGATTGGAGAAGTTCCAATCGGGATTTGATCAAGAAGAGGTTACATCGTATGTTGATACGTTGTTGAAGTTGAAGCTTCCGGAGGAAGGGGATAGGAAGTTGAGTTTTGGGGAGATTGTGAGTTTGTGTAGTGAGTTTTTGAATGCGGGGACGGATACGACTACAACGGCTTTGCAATGGACTATGGCGAATTTGGTGAAGCATCCGGAGATTCAGGGGAAGGTTTATGATGAGATTGTGAGGGTTAAGGGGAATTGTCCAGGATTGGGGGGACCAGGGAAAATGGTGGTGGTGGAGGAGGAGGATGTGCAGCAAATGCCGTATTTGAAGGGAGTTGTGTTGGAGAGTTTACGAGTTCATCCGCCTGGTCATTTTTTGCTGACACATTCTGTGACTGAGGAAGTTGAGTTGGGCGGTTATGTGATGCCTAAGGATGCAAGAATTAATTTTATGGTGGCGGAAATGGGGAGGGATCCAAAGGTGTGGGATGATCCAATGGAATTCAAACCGGAGAGGTTCTTGAATCAAAATGGAGATCTAGATGTTTTTGATATAACTGGAACTAGGGGAATCAAGATGATGCCTTTTGGTGCGGGGAGAAGGATATGCCCTGGCTTGAACTTAGCACTGCTTCATCTGGAGTATTTTGTAGCTAATTTGGTTTGGTATTTCGAATGGAAGGCTCCTGAAGGTGCTCCTGTTGATCTATCAGAGAAGCTAGAGTTCACTGTTGTCAT
This sequence comes from Oenanthe sinensis, assembly GCA_028671895.1. Taxonomy (NCBI): domain Eukaryota; kingdom Viridiplantae; phylum Streptophyta; class Magnoliopsida; order Apiales; family Apiaceae; genus Oenanthe; species Oenanthe sinensis. The sequence continues at coordinate 16,025,899 of CM053814.1, forward strand.
GAAAAATCCCCTACTTGCTCACATATCTCCTAGGGGAAAAATGTAGAGACTGCGTGCGCCTGTTTTGCTGTTATACATTATTAATTTTTATGTTGGGACTGTTTTGTTGTTTTCTCTCTTTATACATTCTCTTTTACTAGTTTTTTTGTCACTTTATATGGGTTTTCATCGTTTCCTTCTTTAGTTGCATTGTTTTTTCTTCGATCAGTGAATCTCTTACTTGATATATCACAGTGCCTTGGTAGATAAAATTACAAATCTTTACCTGCTACTGCTATAAATCTTTGTCATGATAATTACAATGACAAGGAAATAAGTTATTCATTTAAGTATCATAGCTGCCCCCTTTGAAATCCCATCTAACTTCAAGTATGATTCTGTGTAGTATTAATCGAGTGACTTGTAATCTAGATCAAAACTTCCGCTGCATCATTGGCAAGGGTTTGGGAAAAGTTTGTTGCATAATTGAGGAGTCTAAGAAATACGAATATTTATACCAGTTCTGCAGTCGGAAAAAATGATTATTCTGAGTGCAAGCGTCTTTCAGCTTGTTCTGAAGCCGGTTGACAGAGCTAGACATTATATAATCTTTCGGCCAGGGCTTTGTTGAAAGGATCACCAACCAAAATACGCCATAAATTCATTGATCCATGTCCGTCATTCTCTGGATCATCTCTTCCCTGCATCTTTGATGTCTAACATAATAAATCACGGGTTTTGCAACTTGCGAACCCTAACAATAAAGATCAATATCAGTATGTGTTAACAGTATCAAACTGATATCTAATTTTGTTTTATCACTAGTGAGAACAGATTACTATCACGAGGCTACTGGTTAAACTGATGTCTAATATTGAGCGTGTCGAAAAGAATAAGAAGTCCTTCTAAATCTCTCTTTATAAATAGTCTTAGGCTTTCACTTTTATTAAGTTGAGAAAATAATTAATGTTTTCCTTTATAATTTTCAGTCTCAGTTTTAAATTAAAAAAAATATTCTGGTGATATATGGTTCTCAGGTCCTGCTTTCGACTTATTACACTGTTGTTGTGTTTGGTTGAGGAGAAAGGAATGAGTGAAATTAAAAGAAAAATAACGAAGATTTAAGGAAATATTTATAAAAAATGAGAGAGTGTAAATTTGTTATGATAAGAAATGTGAAGAAAATATATATGAAAAGGAATGGAGCATTACTTCTCAAATTGGGTGTTTGAGTTTATATTGTTAGGAATTGAATGGAGATAAAAATGAAATTTTTGAACATTTAACCATATTTTAGTTCAAATTTCATTCCATTTCTTTCCTTCCTATTTCATTCGTGCCAACCAAACACAACGTATAAATATTCAAGACACAGCACTTTTCCTTGGAATGAATGAGGAGGATGCCACTAACTGTAAGCATCTTCATCCTTGATCATTTTGTAACAGTATGAAAAGTTTTTCTTAAAGGTTCTGATTCAAAATATTTAATTATGTAAATTGTGCAAGTGTTCGGTTATGTAGTTTGTTTGCAATAATTAGCTTTTTAAGTGTAAATCACTAAAATTTGGCCGAGTTCGTTCCTATTACTGATGCTAAACAGATGTGTTGCAACGAGATCCCATAAAATTGCAACGCCTTACAGAATGTGTGGCAATTCGGCTCATTTACACCCTACTCATCCGTGATATGTCATCTTACTAATGTTATTAGTGGTGATTACTGATAGTGTTTTACTCACTTGGGTCTAAGACTTGCAATTCCACACCCAATCTCAATTTAATTGTTACAGATCACTTATTTCCATCTTGCCTTGTGAGGTTTGAGGGGTGGTTATTTTCAAGAAATGTACCTGCCTTTGATTTATTAGTTTTATTTACTCAAATTATTCCCCCAATATCAAAAAATTTACTGTAATAGAAAAAAAGTTGTTTGTATTATATTATATTTGGATGATTGACAACGTGAACTTGAGAATATTTGTCAAGCTAGCCAGCCGAGTTTATGGTTTCAATGCATAGTTACTACTCCCAATACAGCATAGTAATTACACAGGGAAATTTGAAAACCTTTGTTTTCATAATGTACAGGGGTGATAGTATTATCAATTTATAATTTCCTTCTCTCCCTTATTGTAGTTTCATGTATTTTACTTTATAAGAAAGATTTTATAACAGTTAAAATCTGACATAAGGTTTTGACCTTTGAGTAAGGTTAGTGAGTTCCATAAAATTAAAAATATAGCAACAAAATGTATGATACCATCAGAGTAAACAATGATCTTACGTCACAATGTTAGAAGCCTATGATTACTCTGTTTAATTTAATAGAAATATATATTACCATTCACATATGAACAACTTATAAACTATATTTTATAATTTTAAGGGTCAAGGAACGACATGCACCGGCTTAGGTGTAAGAGTCAGGCCCCGTTTGTCTCGGCTTATAAGCCGCTTATAAGCTGAAAAAGTTGGTATATATGTACTTTTTCTGAAAATAAGTAACTTATTTTCAAATTTGAAAATAAGATTTGGTCTTAAATTTCTAAAATAAATATTAATTTTCAAAAAAAAATATGAAAATACTTTTTTTTTAAAAAAATAACTTATTACTTATAAGCTAAGCCAAACACCCCCTCAATGAGGTAGTGTAAAAAGGCTTAAATAAGCTCCTCTAAAATATTAATTGTTGGTTCAATATAAGCCTTTTAGTCAATTTTTTAAAATCATAGTTAGTGTATAGTTTTAAAATATTTTAAAAATTATTATTTAAATTTAATGCTTATGTTAATATATTATAAAACACTCAAAATATTACTCGTATAAAATTACTAATATTTGTGTATATTGTGACATTAATATTCTAAAAGTATATCAAAATATTCTAATTTTAATATTGTGACGTGTTAATATTCATAACTACATCACGAAAAAATATATCAAAAATTGCTAATATTCTAATTAAAATTTATTTTTAAATAAAATACATAAATTTTATCTCCTTTATACACAAACACAAATAAAATATGTGAAAAATTATATAAAGGTATTTCTACACAAGATTATAAATAAATAAAGATTATTGATATATAAATAAAATTAAATTCAAATCATATAAATATAATATTAAAACAAAAATAATAATACATCAAAATCAAATTCGTATATCATACGAAATGCAAACAAGTGTGCATGTGTGTATGTGTATGTGTGTTTGTTTATATGTATGTATCATGATTTAATATTAAAATATAACTTATATTTAATTAGTTATTAGAAATATAAATATTCATCGAGTAAGTAAAATTTAAAAGTAAAATATACACTAATATGTAAATGTTTAAAATTACAAAATAATAGGTAAATAACAAAAAAAAAATGTTATATATGTATTTTAATATTGGTATGACAATTTAACTTATCTATTATTTTATATAATTATTTAATAAAAATCAATTATATATAAAGTATATTAATTTATAAAAAATAATGTCATTAATAAATAATTAATAATATACTATGTATATGTATATGTATATATATATATATTAATGTAATTAGATATTTAATAATATTTCTAACCATATTTAAGAAAAATTTAACTAGAGAATCTATATTGAATTAATAATTTAAATTTTAAAGGTTTATTTGAACCTTTTTAAATTACATGAGCTTATCCGTTCATACACCTAAATCACAAGAGTTTTTTCGCTTCTTATCCCTAATTTTAATAATTCATACATTATATATAAATAACTTAAAATTTTCATTTTAAAGAAGTTGAAATTATTAATAAATTTTCAAAATTTAGGAGAAAGTACTCAAAATCCATAGAATAGAATAATGTCATAAAGTTACGTGCCGTTCTTTTCTTTCTTTCCTCTGATCCATGTATGAATCTGTTATTTTCTCCTCTGCCACGTTGGTAGACCAACGCAATGACGACTCAACTAAGTTTAATTTTATTCAATTCAATATTTTTTACAAGTTTAATACAATGGGACTGATATCCGATATACAATTAATATCCAATTTTAAAAAGAAGGGAAAAAAAAGAGAAAAGGTTTTAGTTTCATTAATTTATTCCCAACTGAACTTTTTTGAAAGAAAAGAAAAAGAAAATTAAAAATTTGAGCACAAATTTTTATATAATTTGTTTCAATTTTTTTCCCACTAAAAAAAGGGAAAAAGCTCTTTCTTTCAAATATTTGTTGAAATTAATTTCTCAAAAGTGAACATGTGAATATTATTAGATCATGTCATCCAAAATTCCAAACCACAAAAGTCTACTACATATACAATTATACATACATCTCCCTCACTGTTATCACAAGAAAAATCTGTATCTACAAGTCTATATCATCACCATGGAAGCTTGGTTGATCCTCATCATCACCATCTGCATATCAGCTCTTCTGAAGCCCCTTCTCTCACTCCTCAACCCCAAAGGGCCCCCCCTCCCACCGGGCCCCACCTCTTTCCCAATCCTAGGAACCCTCTTCTGGCTCAAAAACTCTCTCTCCGACATCGAACAAATCTTACACGAAATCAAACACAAGTACGGCCCAATCATCACTCTTAAAATTGGGTCCCGCGTAGCTATCTTTATTAATTCACACTCCCTGGCCCACACTGCTCTTGTTGAAAAGGGCGCCGTTTTCTCCGACCGTCCTCAAGCCCCCCTCACTACTAAGTTTCTCGGTAGTGATCAGCATAATATTAGCTCTGCTGGCTATGGTGCTACGTGGCGTTTACTTCGTAGGAACTTGACTTCTGAGATTTTGCATCCCACGAGAGTTAAGACGTTTTCGCATGCGAGAGAGTGGGTGCTCAATCTACTATTACATCGTCTTTATAAGAGTCATGACAATCTAGTTGTTAGAGTTGTGGATGACTTTCAGTTTGCGATGTTTGGATTACTTGTGTTGATGTGTTTCGGAGATAAGTTGGAGGAGAAGGAAATTAAGGAGATTGAGAAGGTGCAAAGAGAGCTTTTGTTGAGTTTAGGGAGGTTTAATGTGCTTAATTTTTGGCCCGTGTTAGGGAAGGTTGTGTTTTATAGGAGATGGTTGGAGCTGAAACGCCTCAGACGGAATCAAGAGAATGTGTTGATTCCGTTGATCAAATCCCGATTGGAGAAGTTCCAATCGGGATTTGATCAAGAAGAGGTTGTTACGGCGTATGTTGATACGTTGTTGAAGTTGAAGCTACCGGAGGAGGGGGATAGGAAGTTGAGTTTTGGGGAGATTGTGAGTTTGTGTAGTGAGTTTTTGAATGCAGGGACGGATACGACTACCACTGCTTTGCAATGGATTATGGCTAATTTGGTGAAGCATCCGGAGATTCAGGGGAAGGTTTATGATGAGATTGTGAGGGTTAAGGGGAATTGTCCGGGATTGGAGGGAGAAGGGAAAATGGTGGTGGTGGAGGAACAGGATGTGCAGCAAATGCCGTATTTGAAGGGAGTTGTGTTGGAGAGTTTAAGAATTCATCCACCTGGTCACTTTGTGTTGCCACATTCTGTGACTGAGGAAGTTGAGTTGGAAGGTTATGTAATGCCTAAGGATGCAAGAATTAATTTTATGGTGGCGGAAATGGGGAGGGATCCGAAGGTGTGGGATGATCCGATGGAATTCAAACCAGAGAGGTTCTTGAATGAAAATGGAGATCTTGATGTTTTTGATATAACTGGGAGCAGAGTGATCAAGATGATGCCTTTTGGTGCTGGTAGAAGGATATGCCCTGGCTTGAACTTGGCACTGCTTCATCTGGAGTATTTTGTGGCTAATTTGGTTTGGTATTTTGAATGGAAGGCTCCTGATGGTGTTCCTGTTGATCTATCAGAGAAGCTAGAGTTCACTGTTGTCATGAAAACCCCCCTCCTTGCTCACATATCCCCTAGGGCAAAAATGTAGAGGTTGCCTGCTATATATGGATACATTATGAATTTCCATGTTTGAACTATGTTAAGTTACTAATCTTGTTGTTCGTCTCTTTGTACACTCTCTTTTATGCAATTTTATATGGGGGATTCATCTTTTTCTTCTTCTTTTTTCTTTAACTTGCGATTTCTGTGTCTATGATGTTGGTTTCTAGAAAAAAGAAACTTTTATACTTCGTACCCAACCATATCTATACTATATTATTATAGATTTGGTTGGTTGGGCGGCATGCTACTCGACCGGATTTATTTATTGGGTCATGGATCAAATTCTTCATTAATTTATCCATCTTTATTTCTTAAACATATGTGTAAAACAAACTAACACTCATTATCCTAATTCAAATACATATCACTTATTCTGTGTTATTCTTCTTAACTAATTTTTTTTTACTATATCGTGTTTTAATTAAACAACTCTTATTAAAAATTTTGGTCGGTCATTGGGGTCAGGCCTAACAAATTATATTTTTATATTATATATAATTTTATTTATTATGAAAGCTGCTCCAAATATATATATATATATATATATATTTATATTAATTAAAATTTTATTCTAGATATGTTCAAATTATATTAGAATATTATGTATCATATTTAACTTTTATAAATCCAAATAATATACATATTTATTAAAAATTTATTTATTATATATAATTTTTAACTATTATCAGAATAACTCTTTTAATTAATTTATTATCACTCACATCGTTAACAAATTTATATAAAATATGACAATATAACACGTATATTAACATAAATTCTCAACGTTATAAAATTTTATAGTAAATATCAATAAAATATAATATAAAAAATAAATTTACCTAAATATTAGTCATTCACGGGTTATAAGCTTGTAGTATATGTAATTATGAAGTTGTACAAAGAGACTCTAATGCAAAAATACTGAAAATAACTACTCCCTCCGTCCCACCCAATTGTTTGCATTTGGATTGGGTACGGAGATTAAGAAAATTATATAAAATATTATGAAATAGGAGTAAAAGTAGATAAAAAAGAAGGAAAAGTGGATAAAATGGTGGGCTCAATTAATATTTAATTGATAGATTTGAAAAGGTGGAGTGAAACAGTGGATAAGAGTAAATTTTATAATATAAAAGTTTACTATTTTTAGAAAGTTTTGAAATGTAAAAAATTGGGTGTGACATGCCAAAAAAGAAAGTGTAAAGAATTGGTTGTGACTGAGGGAGTATATAGTAAATATAATCTATTATAAACAATGGGAATACACAAATGAACCTATACTTTAGTTTGCATGATTCTTCCTTCAGTACAGGGGATATAAAATTACAGATCTTTACCTGCTACTATTATACATCTTTGTCATGATAAAAAACAACATTGACAAGGAAATAATTTGCATCACAAGGTTGAAAACGATCATATAGATTGTTAAAATAGAATAGCTGCCCCCCTTCAAATTTCATCAACTTAAAGTAAGATTGTGCCTAGGAATCTAGGATTATCCGAGAGTTATAATTTAGATCAAAATTTTCGCCGCATCATTGACAAGGGTTTTGGGAAAAGTTTGTTGCATAATTCAGGTGTGAAGAAATACAAATATTTATACCAGTTCTGCAATCGAGAAAACCAATTACTCCGACTGCAAATGCCTCTTAGCTTGTTCTGATGCAGGTTGCTGGAGGCAGTCATAACTTTCTGCGAGGGTTTGTTGAAAGGATCACCAATACACCATAAATTCATTGATCCATCTCATTCTGTGCCAGTCATTCTCCAATCATCTCTTCCCTGCATTTTTATTGTCTATAATAAGAAATCATGAAATGTTGCAACTTGCAAACCCTAAAAATAAAGATCAATATCAGCATGCATTAATAGGATCAAACTGATTTCTCTTTTTGTTTTATTGTTACTGCTTATACAGGTTACTACTGCATATAAAGTCACTAAATGCACAAAATGGAAGGTATTGAAACTGCTACAAGCAGTTATTATGACAAAAATATTTGCTACCATGAAATCTGTTTCCCATGTTTAGTACGTTCCCAGAAGCGATAGGATTGGGAACACCGTGTACGAGTAAAAAGACTGAAATATCTTCATTTATCTTTTAAACAATTTATTTGTGTATGATTTTGGAGAAAGTAAGTAGTGAGAGTATATAAGAGATTTGATAGTAAGACTATTAATAGCTAAGATATATCAACTCTAAAAATGCGAGAATGCAACTCGCATCCATCACCAAAAAGAAAAAAGAAAAAAAAGGTTCTGCCATTACATTCAAGTTCCTCAAGATAAAAAAAAGAAGAAGAAATGCATATAAATCCTATAACTGCAAACACTGAGAATCATAATCTGATGTAATATGTTTTGATTTGACCAAACATACAACAAGACAACAACAATGAATTAGTACTGAGAAACTTTTTTTTAATATAGAAAAAGTGTTCCTATAAGGAACATCTAACCAAAGTACTTTTTGCATAAATTCTTTGTCACAAGAGTAAAGGTTTAAGTGTATATTATCATATAATAAGACATAATAGGCTATGAAATAACAACTGAGAACACATGTTAAAATTTAAACTTGAAAGCAACACAAGATGAAGGTCAAAAAAAATACCATGAAAATACTTACAATTAGGTCTAGTTCCCCACCAGCATAAAGATCTAAATAGCCTATGTGTTTTAATATCTCACTGAAGTTCTAACATAGTGCATGCCCATGTATCATTCTTGCAGCAAACAATGTCAACGGCTTCTTTACACATGAAAAAAATAAATGAACAAGTAAATCAGTGAAAAAGAAAAGACATATGGCTAGAAATTACCAGTATGTCTGGATTCCTACTAAGAGTACAGCCAAAGTTGCGAAAGATTTAATTATATTTTGACAAACCAGAACGATACTAAGTTGCAAGAATTGTAGCAGGTATGCATCACATATACTGTTATGTCAATACTTATAATCAGCAGTTTTTCAATACACACTCCACATAGTTCACTTTAAGAATTAAGTTGATTGAACAATTAAACCCTAACTGCTTACGGAGTACAAATTTGAATTTTGACATGCAAATTTATGCGAAAACTGGCAATTCCTGGTAAACAATATAACAAAACCTAAATTTATCTGGTAAAGTGTTGTAGACAAACAATAAGCATTGTATATATAGTCAAATACAGTTACCACAGCACCGTAATGAACTACAACCTTTAAGACCTTATATTGCGCCAACTCTTCAAGACTTTTTGCAAGAGAGAGAGACAGATGGGGAGGGGAGAACAATAGCTAACACTTAGCATACCTACATTTTATTGACACGCCTTTTATGCTATTTTACTGCACGCCTTTATTTTCACATATATATATTTATCCTACAATTCACACTGTCTTCTGCCTTCTAATGCCTTTCTGCACCTTCTCAAAATAATTCAAATCTCCAAAATTGTCAAGATTTTTTTATAATTTCAATACCTTTGATTCTCTAAATTTTATCCAAAACCCAGGGGTTTAACAGAAAGCCTCTCTACTATCAAGTACGGGTAAGATCTGCGTACATCACACCTCCTCTGATTCTACTTCCAAGTCGGACAAAAGGGTATGATCTGGTTTCTAAACTCATCTCTAAAGAACTTTCAAGTTTCAAGTAACCATTAAACACTGCAAGTCGGCAACACAATTTGCAATAACTGAAGTTACCATTTTTTGCCATTCGGCAAATCCAAACGGTGAAGTGGTGAACACTGTAGCCATGCAACCATCTTTATAACCTCTTTTTATTTTCTGCATCCATTACGATACATTACAGCTTTCTTTTCCAAAAAAAATGATTAGTATCTCCATATTGCATCTGCAGTTTCCTAGTTGCTATAATTTCTCTACACCCCTCGTCCCCTCCCTGCCTCGTGCATGAATACAACAAACCAGCATCATGACATGTCCTGAAAAATCACACAACCACAAACTTAGCATTTCATCAAAAATAGATGGTAGAAAAATTCTTGATGTTACATAGAATACCACCTCCAGTTTAGATGCCACCGAAAATTCGGGTGTAGTATACTTGATACTAACATCAAATTTAGAAGTTCTAGTATCCTCTATATTTAGTAGTTTGAAAGAACTTTCTTCTTACCAAAGCTAGCAGGATGTTATGTACGTGTAAGCCAACCTGTAATACATGGACCAAAAACTTAAAAGGCTGCTTTCTCTCTCTTTTTTTTGGGGGGGGAGGTCAATTGCAAAAAAATTCAATACTGATGCACACATTTGCCTCCACTGAGGGTCAAAAACTCGACCTTTGGTAACTAATAAGACAATGAATGGCCATGCTGTTCTTTTTTTTTTTCCAAACTAAATGATCATGCTGTTGTCAAGTAAGTAAATCAATAGTTTATACAATTTAGTACAGCTGATCATATTTAGTAATTATTATAATCTTTATTAAAGTTTTCAGGAATAAATTTGATAAAGTCTGATTAGATTTAGGCAAGAAGTTACGATGCTTATAGATAATAGTAGTAATTCACTAGTTTGATCCTTACGTTATATCTTTAATTCAAGCCAATCTACACAAGGTTACCTAGTGCAAAAAAACTCGAAAATGAAATATCATGCTACTATGCCAAAAACGAAATATTTTGCAATTTAAAGCAATTATTTAGTTAGAACAGTCAAAGATAATAACTTGATAGGAGACCTGTGAAAATTTAAAGCCAAACAAGACAGTATATTTTTGTGAAAATAAGGGTAGCATTTTCAGGTAAGTCTCAGTTCAATCTTTATAACAGTGGTCTCAAATATAATATCCCGAAGAAAGTAAGAACTACATATAGAGATAAAGTATACAAGTTATGTCATTCAAAATAAAAGTATACAAATTATGATGGCAGAATACATACCATGGAGGGATGCAGCTTGGCCCATAAAGCCACATGCATTATAGGAAAGGCCTATTATACTACTTAACTGCTACATTGATATTCACGTCTGGAATACTTCTGCTCGAGGATGACGGACTTGAATTTAAGTACCCTGCTTCCGCTAGCCTTATCTTATGGGCTTCTTTAGGCATCCCAGCCTTTTGGAGGCATGAAATCAATGACTTAATAGTTATTTTATCAGGGGAACAACCAACTGCCAACATCTTATTAAACATGTTAATGGCCTCAAACATTCTACCCTTCATGCAATGCCCAAGTATGAGAATGGTGAATGTCAGTTTATCAGGTTTGCATTTCTTCTCCTCCATTTCTTTAAGAATCACATTTGCCTCGTCAACATTGCCAGACTTACAGAACCCATCAATAACAGGGTTATAAAGAAATGGCTGTGGTGCAATATCACCTCTACAATTCAACTGCTTTAAGAAATCGCGAGCCTCGTTTAATCGATTTTGCTTGCAAAGGGCATTTATTATAACAGAGAAAGTATACACATTTGGATGCAACCTCCTTGTATATATTTCATTCCAGAGTTTCAAACCATGGTCTACCTGCCCCATCCGACAATGGCCATCAATGAGGGAAGTGAATGTAACAACATCAGGGGGACAACCGAGATGAAGCATCCTCGCATACATACTCAGTGCTGAACTCATATCTCCAATCTTACCAAACCCATCAATAATTGCGTTAAAGGTAAATAAATTTGGCTTTATTCCTCTACTAATCATTTCATCAAAAAGATCTGAAGCCTTGTCCATTTCACCTAGCCTGCAATAACCTGACATTACTGATGTAAAAGAAACAACATCCGGTGGAAACTGATCTTGTGACTGGATTTCTCTCAATAACTCATAAGCTCTAACTACATTACCAATTCGACAAAATCCATTTATAAGAATATTATATGAAACAACATCTGGCAAACAGCCAAAACTGCCCATATCATTAAACAACACAAATGCCTTATCAGGTGCTCCAACTTTGCACATACCTCGGAGTACAATGTTGAATGTGCAAGTATCAGGGCAACAGCATTTCGATCTCAAAATATGGTCTCTAAAAAATCCTACAGCCTCGTCAACCTGGTTTTTCCTCACCAACAAACTTAAAAAGTTATTATATACAAAAGAACTTATTTTGCCTACCCTATCACTGCCGGACTGCAGAATTAACAACTCCTGAGCAATAAACAATTCTTTAGCAATATCAAACTTGCCTGCATTGGCAAACGACATTACAAGAAATTCAAACAATGCATTGTCAAGCAAGTAGCCATCAAGTCTCATACAATCAAGAACATCTTTAGCCAAATCATGAAACCCCATTTCAGAAAATGATCTCAATAACATATAATAAGTATCAAAAGAATGAATAATCTTCAAATTAGTCCTCGTAAACTGAAAGAACCCAAATGCTAGTTTCGGGTTCCCAAACTTAAAATTTACATGTTTTATAACTTCAAATGCAAGAAAAGGATTCAAATTCTTCTCAAAATAATGACTCTTGAAAATCTGAAGAGAGGGCGAGGTACGAATACAAAGTGTATACAAAACCTTAATGAACCAAACAGTCTCCAAGTTGTGAGAAGGGTGAGATTCAAGTGGAGTATGAGTATGAAAACTAGCAATAGCAGCAATTTCAGAGACCCTTTGAACCCTGGAGAAGATAAACATTTTAAAACATTGAAAATGGTCTTTTCTTGGATTCAATAATAGCATTATTTCTAATAAATATCACCCAATTTCTCAATGTTGTTAAACATGGATAACAAAGATTCATTCAAGACATTGGGATCAGAAAAAAGATTGGATTTTTAAGTGATTTGGGGGTCAAGAATTGAAAGATGAGATGGGGGTTGAATGTGAATTAGGTAGGTGAAATTGATGGAATAAACCCCTAATCTGAAACTACTTTTAGGGTTTAAGCATAAAGGGCCGGGGGCTATAGTAAGAGCAGCCAGATGAGTGAGTTTGTATCTGTGTTGGCCGAAACAAAACTATGTTTTATTTTTCTTTTTACTGACCAAAACAAATAAAGATTGAAATATATATATATATATATATATATAGAGAGAGAGAGAGAGAGAGAGAGAGAGAGAGGAGGATCCCAGGGCTATTCATGGCACCTCTTAATTTTTTTTAACTATTTTTGCTTTTTCTCTAATTTTTACGGTTTTTTAGCATTTTATTTTATATAACCTCTAATTAAAACATAAACCTACTCTAATTATAATTGAATTAATATTCCTACTAAATCCACTTTTTTCCTAATTTTAATTGATATAATATTCTTACTTAGGGGTGTTCATGGGTTACATAACCTGATTAAATTGATCCAAACTGACCCCTTTTTTTGGCTGATTTAATTGAAAATAAAAAACCCAATATTAAGTTGGGTTAAAATGTGTTCAACCCGAATTAATTGGATTGAGTATGGGTTAAAAATTATTTTAGCCAACCCAACCCAACCCGATAAATCTATACTATATACTACATAATATATAATTACATCCAATATCTTATACTTTTATGATAATTTATATATTAGATATTAATATAATAGTAATTATATATTTAAAATTTTAAATATTTATTAGATTAGCTATAAGTTTTCTTATTTATGAACATATTTCATTAATGTTGTTTTAATTTTGTTATCATTTATATTGAAATAGTAAATTTTATTATCACAATTTATGTTAAAATATGTGGAAATATCACATTTTAATATTAGTTATAAACCGATCTACCCGACCCAACCCGATTTAAATTAGGTAGAATTGAGTTTGTATGATATTTTTTAACATGATTGGTTGAAAATTTTCAAAGCAAACTAATTGAATGGGGGCAGAAAAATGACTCCAACCTGGTTAACCGGCCCATAAAGACCCCGGTTCCTACTCATATCTAATTCTTATTATAATATTATAATGTGATACCCTGCTCTAAACAATTGATATATTCATGTATCGGAGGCAAAACCAGCTACTGGTCTCCAACGGAAACGAAACCAAAACCCCAGCTATTTGCTTCCCTTCCCTCTGGCAAGTCATAAATCAAGTAAGTTAATCACTTTCCTCTGTTTCGATTGAGTACTCTATAATCTCCATCCAACACTACAAATATCCGTACAATCATGCTCGAATTGAATATATTGTTTCAATAATCATCTTCAATCAATTTGTAGTCTAAAGAACCTTAATTGAAATTTACAGTATCTATTTACTTTCTCGAATATCATGTGGAGAATTAATAGATTTTCCTTTTAGTTAATCCCAATAGCTGTATTTCATGACAACTCAATTATGATGAACTATTTTATTCCATGCTTCCTGCTGTGTAAATATACAATGCTATAGTATTTACATGTTTTTGATATAGTTAGATGTATCTAAGATATTTGTTCCCGTTTAACCCCCTGGACAATAAGTTTCTTTTCCTGTTTAATCCCCTGGACAATAGCAGGATTAGCTACTACTGCTCTTCCCCGTAAAAGGTGGAGTGGAGCGGCAGCCTAACCTGAACTTTCAGAAATGCAAACAACATTGAACCCTAGAGTGACACTCTCTGTAGTTTTCTTATCTATATGCTCAGTTTCATGATGCAGAATCAAATTTGACTATTTCTTTTGTGTATTGTGTGATTGATGTTCAAGTACTACTATTGTTTTCCTATCATTTGTGTAAGTGTGTTATAGGCACATGTCAAACATGTTGTTTAAGTTCTGTCAGAGCTTACTATTCTGTTTTTTTATTTGAATTCCTCAGAGCCTGCAAAGTTACTTGAGCTTTTCATAGACCTAAGGAGGTCAACTGAAGAACACATTCGCGTAAGTACTCAATTTAATCTGTGAGCTTTATTTGTCACTTGGTCTCTCCTGTTGGCCAAGGATATGACGACTATCATATTCTTATTTTTGCTCCTGCCCAAATAACATTGGTGAAACCTTAAAACTACTATGAGCTAAATGCCACTCATCTTTTGAGTTTTGAGTGCATCTTATTGCATAAACATTGCCTGTTCTGAAGCATGTGATATCGTCTGCCATGTTTTTATCCTCTCAAGTCCTGAAGCATCTTATGCCTTCTGAGAATAAAGTAGATCCTCTCACATGGATTTCAACTCCTCTCTGTCAACATCTTATACCAGATCTCACATACTAGAAATAATGTAGACGCTGAGAGTTCAAGAATGAATAACCTCTTAACAGAATGTTTAATTTAATTATACTGTGATTTGCTCAATAACCTATTATGTTATACACTTTGAATTTGCAAAAGTAATACAATGGAAATATTACCCTTATTTAATTGTAACACTTACATTTTCTATATGCTTCTATGCAGGATATATGGAATTTATTTATTCGACCATGAAAGAGTATAGAAATTCAAGGGATATATCCATACAAGTAACATATTTACAAAGGCAGATTTCAGCTTTAGCTCGCCAAGATTTTTTTTTAAAAAAATGCCTGAAGAACAATCCAACAGATGTCAATTATAACACAACACAGATACAAACTAAGTTATGCAAGCATTCAAGATTCAAACGGAAAATTACACTCATCCACAATAGATTCAAAGGAGACATAGACCAACGTATGAATGCAATTCAAAGAATTGTAAAACACTACACAGACATTATGAAGTCGGTTAATCTTCAAAATGGCACTAAATCACTTGAAAATAATGGTAATGCTATCAAACTATATATTTGTCATATATATACATTATTGAAATATGTATCGATTATTAAAATCTAACAATATAATGCAGCTATTATTGGCAAGTATACTACACCAATGGAAGCAACCTCATCTAGGCCTGCAAATAAAAACAATGGAGTGCTTCAAAAAGGTACATTTATATTGAAACTTGCCATTATTTATCCCATCTAAAATTTAGTATAGTAATTAGTATATCTAAAAAAATTATAATTTATTTTTTCACATTAATTGTCATTACCTATACCACATTTCTTTCTTATGACAATATCTCTCATTTCTACATTTAACAGTTGCTTATACAAAACAATTGAACTTTGGACCACCTACATACATATGCATATATTGTGGTGCCAGTTTATGGTATGAGGAACGGATTAAGAAATGCCACAATAGTTCACAACCAAAGTTTACGTTTTGTTGCATGGAAGGACGTGTGCAAATACCATTATTGAGGGAAACGCCTGCACTACTCAAGTATCTACAATCACCAGAGTCTGGACAGAAGGGAATCAAATTTATGGAAAACATAAGGGCTTATAACTGCATGTTTGCAATTACATCATTAGGAGTCCGAGTTGATACGGCAATCAATAAAATGAGAGGTCCATATGTTTTTCGAGTTAGTGGTGTCAATATTCACTTTATTGGTTTGTTAGTCCCGGAAAAAGGAGAAACCCCAAAATTTGCGCAGCTGTACACATGCGTCACTGAAAATGAAGTTAAAAACAGAATAGGCACACTGCAAATAAATGGGCCTAATGCAGCCATTGACAAAGAAGTTGTTACTCAATTATCAAATATGTTAGATCAGTTAGACAATCATTTGGTCAGATCCTTCAGGCAGGCAAGAGATAGGTACAACATGCAATCAGATACTTCATTTCACTTGCGAATTCCATGTAGCAGAGCCAAAGATGGTCAGCAATATGACATGCCAACAGGTTCTGAAATAGCAGGCCTAATAGTGGGTGATGTTAATAAGAAAAACTATGAGCGTGATATTGTTGTACACCACCAAAGTCATGGTCCAAAACAAATAAATGATCTACATCCAAGCTACATGGCCATGACATACCCACTAATACATCCCTATGGTGAAGATGGATATACACTTGGAATAACTTTGCGAGATGGGAAAAATTTGACAATGTGCCGATATTATTGCTACAGGTTACAAAAAAGATTGAATGAGGGTCACACTCTTCTTCGAAGCGGTAGACTTCTGCAACAATATATAGTTGACTGTTACATGACAATTGAAGCAGAGAGATTTCGCTGGATACGATTGAATCAGAAAAAACTAAGATCAGATCTATACTCGGGACTTATGGATGCTGTTCATAGAGGCGATTCAAATTGTGCAAAAGTGGGAAAATCAATTGTTTTACCTTCATCACACACCGGAGTCCCTAGATACAGGGCACAAAACTATCAGGATGCAATGGCTATTTGTAAGTGGGCGGGATATCCAGATTTATTTATAACTTTTACTTGCAACTCTAAGTGGCCAGAAATAAATGAAATGCTTAAACTTATTGGACAAAAAGATGACAGTAATCGGGTGGATATCATATGCAGAGTTTTTAAGATAAAGCTACAACAACTGATGCAAGATCTCAAAAAAGAACAGCCCTTTGGAAAAATAATTGCAAGTAAGTTCTCATTTTTTACAATCTCTTTCAGAATTCTACTTTTATTATTTCTATTATTTTTTCCATCTCTAATTCAATGTTCTCTTTCATATTTAGTTATTCATATTATGGAAATCCATACTAATAGAATGAAAATGATGATCCAAGGTTCCTCATAATATCTGAAAATACAAACTTTTAAATAAATTGTAGTTGACAACTACAATAAAATTCTTATTATATGGCCTAAAAATCACTACAACAAGAATAATAAGACCACCCTTTTACAGGACAATAAAAATTATTGGCATGAATCTACGGACAATATTTTCAATAGAATAAACAATATTTTTTCTAGCCTCATTTAAATGAAATTGTAAGTGCTGAAATTCCTGACTTCAATATAGTTCCTGATGGGTGTAATGCTGTAAAAAAATTTATGCTTCATGGACCATGCGGCAGCCTCAACAAAAACTCTCCGTGTATGGTGAAAGATAGGTGTACGAAACATTTTCCTAAAAAATACAATGATAAAATGACAATTGATTCCGATGGATTCCCGATATACAAGAGGAGGAACACCGGTGTTCATGTCAAAAAGAATGATGTCATCTTAGATAATCAATTTGTGGTTCCTTATAATAAGAATTTACTTGTCAAATTTGATGCTCATATTAATGTTGAGATTTACAATTATTCAAGATCCATTAAATATTTATTCAAGTATGTTAATAAAGGGCCCGATAGAACAACCGCGACACTTGAATCCATTGACACAGTTGAACGTATAGACGAGATCAAATCTCACCTTGATTGTAGATACATATCAGCTGGAGAATCTTCCAGTTCGACATAAATCACAGACATCCGTTAGTTGAAAGATTACCGTTCCACCTACCCGGAGAACATACAGTAATATTTGAAGAAGATAAGTGTGTTGAAAATGTGTTATGCATACCTGGAGTAGACAAAACCAAGTTGACAGAATGGCTAGAGGCAAACAAGAATCACGAGTATGCGCATGAACTAACTTATTCAGATTTTCCAACTCACCGGGTTTGGAATGCCAGAGAAAAAATATGGACAAGGAGGTAAAAAGGGATATCAATTGGTAGAATTTACTTTGTCCATCCTTCATCCGGAGAGCGATTTTACCTGCGAATGCTTCTCAATTTTGTCAAAGGCTGCACTTCCTTTGAATGTATAAGAACGGTAAATGGAGTAACTTATAAAACTTTCAAAGCTGCATGTTACGCTTTGGGATTGTTAGATGATGATAAAGAATGTTTTGATTGCTTGACAGAAGCAGCAATTTGGGCTACTAGCAGTGAATTGCGAAATCTATTTGTCACCATATACTGCCAAGTTTCTGACGTCTCACAGCTTTGGAAGAATACGTACAGTGCATTATCGGAAGATATAAAATCACTACAAAGGAAAAGATTCAGGAATACGGAACTTCAACTGACTGAAGAACAAGTAGAAGCGTACACATTGTGAAATTGAAATTATCACGCAAAAGTTGGGAAAAAGTCTGAGAGACATAGATGGAATGCTTCAACCAAATGCATCATTACTAAGAGATTTAGGAAACAGGTTGGTTAATGAGGAGCTGGATTATGACACAGAAACACTAAAGATACAACATGAAAAATCCTATGTTGCTCTAAATACTTGCCAGAAAAAAATAGCTTATGACGCAATATTACAATCTGTTTAGAACGAAGAAGGTCAATTATTTTTTATCAACGGACATGGTGGTACTGGCAAAACCTTTCTATGGAATACAATTATTTCAAACCTAAGATCGAGATCGAAAATAGTTTTGCCCGTTGCGACTTCAGGCATTGCAGCATTATTGATGCCTAATGGTGCCTAATGGTGCCTAATGGTAAGACAGCTCATTCACGTTTTTGTATTCCACTTGATGTCACAGCAGAGTTAACTTGTGAAATTCGACATGGAACCCAATTAGCTAAACTTCTTCTGAAAACCTCTTTAATCATTTGGGATGAAGCACCTATGGCAAATAAGTTCTGTTTTGAGGCTTTGGAAAAGACCTTGAGGGATATTCTAAGGACCAAATACGAGAATAGCATTGACAAGCCATTTGGTGGGCTTACAACAGTATGTGGGGGTGATTTCCGTCAAACATTACCGGTAATCCCAAAAGCTATAAGAGCTGAGATTATTGATGCATCTCTAAAATCATCTTATTTGTGGCCGTGTTTTAAAGTATTTGAGCTGAACCAAAAGTATGAGGCTCAATAATGAATTAATGAGCAATGCTGATGTAGATAGAATAACTACCTTTGACAAATGGTTGTTAAAAATAGGAAATGGATCAGTTTATGATGATATTGACAACGAATTGGTCAAAATACCACCAGATTTACGCGGAGACCCATGTGAAGATCCAATGAAATCTATAATCCAGGCTATCTACACCTCTCTTGTACAAAAGTATAATGATCCTGCATATTTGACAGAACGAGCAATATTGACACCAAAAAATAACATGGTTCGCGATTTGAATGAGATGATTATGAATATGATTCCTGGTGAGAGCAGAACATATTTGAGTTCGGACAACATATGCAAAACGAGCATGAAAACTGACCAAAATAATCTGTTATATCCAACAGAGTTCTTACATAGCTTAAAGTTCACCGGCTTCCCGAATCATGACATACAACTAAAGGAAGGTACTCCAATCATGTTACTCAGGAATTTAAACCAATCAGAAGGTCTGTGCAATGGCACAAGATTGATTATCACCCGTTTAGGTAAGTGGTCAGTTCGAGCTGATATCATTTCGGGCTGATATCATTTCGGGCACAAATATTGGCCAAAATATTACAATACCGCGAATTATTATGTCTCCAAAAGAATCTAAATGGTCATTTAAGCTTAACAGGCGACAACTTCCTGTGGCACCATGTTTTGCCATGACAATCAATAAAAGCCAATGACAGTCTCTTAAATATGTCAGCTTGTATCTACCAAATCAAGTATTCAGTCATGGACAATATTATGTTGTATCCTGTGTGACCTCAAGAGAGGGACTGACCATAATAAATGCTGATGATGAGATCGAGGATAAGACATTTGTAAAGAATATTGTTTACAAAGAGTATAACTCATGAAAGAGTATATGTTTACCTTTCTATATGTTTCTCTGCAGAACCATGAAAGAGTATAGAAATTCAAGAGATATCTCCATACAACTTCCATATTTGCATAGGCAGATTTTAGAATGAAAAAGGCCACATAGAACTCATTGTTTAAAACCAATTCAATACTCAAGTTTTGTATTAGTCATACGTTATTGCCATTTCAAACCCACTATTTTATAATTTCCACCTAGAGATTCTAAGAATCGAATGTAGCTCAAAATATTCCAAAGTTTTATTGTCATTGCAAAGTTAGTATTTTATAATTTCTGCCTAAAGGTTTTCGAATATTACCGATCAGGTCCTCACTTTTTCTTTTAAAAAAATGTATATTAATACGAGAAAGAATCACATATGCCTGCTCTACTCTTATTTTGATAGGTACGTACTAAATAATAAATATAGTGATGCATTTTTAGGAGTTCTTTAATAACAAAAAAAAGGTCGGACATGAATAAATTAGTATAAAATATAAATCATTGACTCAATAATTAGTATATCAATTATTTATAAATAATATCAAAAAGTTATATAATATTTTAGACAATAAACTATATGCAAATAGTTATATAAATCATTATAATTTTTAAATATGTTTAAAATATATATTATATTTACAATTAACATTAATTACAATTACAAAATAAAACATCAATATTAAAAGCAGTCACACAACAAAAACGAGATAATAACAATAACGAGACAAATTCTAGAGCAATTCAAATTCTCACACAAAATTATAATTAGTAATTAAAATCATTTGATAATTATACAAGTGAATATAAATAAATCATAGTCTTTCCCACTCCAACCAAACTAATAACTCATGCCTAAATAATTCTTACCGCATTAAAGCAAATAGAAGATCATAAAAAAATTTAAACAAATATTAATATTTTCACATCAAAATCACCTTCATTTATTAATAAAGAGAAAAATATAAATAATAGAAACACAATTAATCCAAACCAAATAAATAATAAAAAAATTAATATTATCAAAAAGACCAAATCAAAAATAAAGTAAATTTTAATAATTTTGCACCCTAAAGGAACATAAAGAGACCATAAATCGATAATCGCCTTGAGATAAGATCTAGGCGGTGTATAATCAGTTCTAGATGAGTAAACAAGACAATCCTATATATAATACAACTGAGACTATACTAATTAATATGAAATTCATACAATACTACCGCCTTTAGAAGATACATGCATTCAGATATCTATTACAAAACACATTCTGAGTACACTTGGAATACCAATTTCATGGTGCATGGACGTAACCAGCATCTCTATATAAGACATACATGTCTAACAATACTAACAACTCTTATAGCATCGTCGTTATTAATTTGTTCTCAAGTTTTATATACCAAAATCAATCTATTCTTTTCTTTTACCATGGAATACTCTTTGTTAAACGCTTTGAATGACACACATGATAACTGGAGGATCAGTGTAAGAATCTGCCGACTTTGGGAGTCAACTAATCCTCACAAAGATGATGAACTAATAAGTATCGACATGATCCTCATATATGAAAAGGTTTATTCTTATGACTCATATGTTGGCAAATAACTTATATTCGTTCAAAAGTCTTAACAGCATCATTATCATATATTTGGTTATTGGAAAATCTCATGCATGCAACAATCCGTAAGCACTTAGCATCTCGCTTCAAACACCTGCTACAAGAAGGCTCTTTATATAGCATCCGAAATTTGAGAATCGTACGGGCAACTGGCAGTTACAGACCCATATCAGGTGAATATACAGCCCTCTTTTTAGCTACAACTTCATCCCAGAGGTTGGAAGAAGACAACGCCGAGATACCACTACATGGATTCCAATTTATCCTACCTGATGTCATCGAATCACGTCTCAATGACAAGACAATACTCTCAGGTACTTGCAAAACCTATTTACTAATAATATATATATGTGTGTGTGTATAATTATTTGAGCTTATTTCGAAATCACATGGACATGTACATATATTAAATTCTTTTTAATAATGCAGATGTTGTGGGATATTTGTCTGGTATTGGTGGCATTGACATCGTTGACAACAACCGGAAAAAGAGAGATCTCGAGATTATAACAAATAAGTGAGTTATATGTAGTACCCAAACACAAACGCACGTACACACTGTTATGTATTTTTCTAATTCATTATTATCATCTGTTTTCTAATATAGTATGAAATAAAACCTTTTTTCCTTATCACAATAGCTCTGTCACTGCAACGATCACACTATGGGGAAACTTGAGTGAACAATTCGATCCAAATTTGTACAAAGAAGATGGGGCACCTTACATTATAATTGTTACCTCAACAACAGTTAAAAAGTTTAAAGGTAATAACTATTTAAACAAGTCAATATATGTATTGACGTCATGATCAACTATTGTTTATGATTACTACAAGTACGCTATCAATGGTTATTACATATGTTTGTTTGAAAATCTATCATATTTTAATTTATTAATTCTAATTACTTGTAATCTCAATAATGATCTATATAGGTACCCTTTGTTTCTCTTCTATAAATAATAGCAAGATATACATGAATCTGGACACCCCGTACGTGATGTCACTCAGAGAAAAATTTGCCCAACACTCTAAAAAATTGAAGGTTACTGAAACCTCAAATTCGAAAAAACTTACGCTATAGGAGAAAATGTTCTACCACAGGATGACTATTAAAGAGTTGGTGGATGCCAAGTGGAATGAAAATCTATAGGTCATTATTTCTCCATCATACCTCTACTAACTAATTATTCTTTGTCATATGTTTATCACATAATTCATACCATGTTTTACCTAATATAGGAGTACATTGCGACTATGAGGGGAAAGATATCCCGAATCGATAACAAGTTTGGGTAGTACTATGTGTCCTGCAAATCATGTGAGAAAAAGATCGTATTTGAAGAGGGAGTTTATACGTGCAACAAATGCCAAATAACTATTTACTACCCACTTACAATGTAAGCAAACATTACAAATTTATGTTTAAATAATACATTACACACTAAATTTATTTTTTCACTTTTGACACTCGCAGGTTCATGGTACACGTATATGTTGAGGATCATACTGGAACTATAACTTTAACGATATTTAACAATGTAGTTGAGCGTCTACTCGATACATCAGCTAAGAAGTTGGTGAACAGATTATCCTCCGGTGACGATGATTTTCCCAAAGAGTTTCAGACCCTTTTGGAAAAAGATTTTATATATAAGTTAAGTCTGAATCACTATAACTTCAAAGAAGGTTTTGCAAACTACTCAGTATATGAAGTGTATGAGCCCAATGAAAAATTGGAACGAGATTATGAATCAAAGAAATCGCAGCAGGTTAGTTACAATTAATAAATAGAGCACATATGTTGAACATGATCATGAGAAGAATCCTTTTCAAGATGAGAAGAAAAATAAATTAGTGGTGGCGGATGATGAAGAGAACAATGAAGAAGATAATGGTGGCAATAATTTCAAAGCTGATCGTGTAAATGTTGCTCTCCCACACAAGAAGAAGAGGAAGATGATACTGATAAATGATGATGAGGATGACAATGAAGTTAGCCCTACAAACAATTAGTATTAGGCACCGGTTTATATCATTCTGCATGTTTGCTTTCAAACTTATTGTTTTTTTTATTGATTTTGGTTTTAGACGTTACTATTTAGAAGTTTGTGTTGATTCATTACTATTCTATTAAATATATTTTAATTGATATTTGATTTGAAATTTTTTATTTAAAATTTTCTTGAGTTGAGAATTTATGTTGGTACATCTAATATATTTTTAAGTCGTTTTATTGAGTTTACGATTTTTTATTTATAATTTTGATAAAACTATCTCCGATTGTTAGAAAATAAAACAACTTATATTTAAAAAAAATATAATTAGAACAAAATAACATTTATTAATTAGACTCCTAATTAGAAGTTAACTAGTAATTTAAATCATAACTGGAAGACAAGTAATAAGTTGATTAGACTTTTCTTTTCTTATTAGGCTACTAATCAGAAGGCAAGTAATAATTAAATACTTCTAATTAGTCATTTTAATTAATCTAGGTAAAAATTAGCAAGCAATTGAGATTATTATTTTTTAAATAATAATTATTATTCAAACATAAAAATTATTATATTGTTTCAAATTGTTATATAAATAAATCTCAAATGCTATCCTAAATCGTGACCAATTCAAATTACAATTTAAAATACTTTATAAAATATTTTAATTAATTGTTTACTAATTTTTTATTAAATTATAAATTTGATTCCATTAATTTTAATTACCTTTTAAATTATAAATTTGATTCAATTAATTTTAATTACCTTTTTCGACTAGTTTGTTATAATTAACTGATTAATCCTGCTGGATATTCTCACGATTCGACTTTTAAAATCCTAATTACTACATATTTTTAAAATTAATACCAGAAGTTTAATAAATTAATTAAGGAAACGGTTCACCAACCATATTTGGATAACTTTTAAATTCTAGTCAACTCATCTCTGACCATTGAATTATCAAATCAATGGTTGAAATTAAATATCTACATTTCTGGATGAGTAGTAAGTCATACTGTTTTTGTGTGATATTTCTTCACTTCTTCTCATTCCTATTTCATATCAAATTTCAGAACAAAATTTAGAAGATTCAAATTTCGTAACAAGTGCTTCATCAAAATTTAGAAAATTCAAGTTTAATCAAGTGTTTATCAAAGTTTCTTGAATTAGTAATGAGATAATTCAAGAATAATATAGTTGATTTTGATATTTTTATTGAATTGGTTTGGTTTTTTTAGTGTCATATTTAGTTTGATGTTTTTATATATTATTGAATTTGATTCGTTTTGAATTTTGGTTGATTAAAAGAATGAAAAAGATGAAGAAGAAAAAATCCTGGCCTGATCCTATATAATATAGCGTAAGTAATCGAGGTAAAAAAATTAAATAAAAAATGTAAGCTTGTTAAAAAGCTTACTCTATATTATATAGCGTAAACTTTTAACTCTTTCAAAAAACTTACACTATATTATATAGAGTAAGTTTTAACCATTTCAAAAAGTTTACTCTATATTATATGACGTAAGTTTTTAATTTTTTCAAAAAGCTTACGAGCTATAATATACCGTAAACTTTTAACCCTTCACACATTTCGTGCTTGCTTTTTAAAGGTTCTTTAGGTAATAAAAAATTGTGACTTACATTATATTATACAGCTTAAACGCTATTTAATATAACGTATATTTTTTTTTAATTTCTAATTTCAGCCCTTAATTTTAAATTTCAATGGTAATAGATGTGTTAGTCTTTTAAAACATCATATCCAACTGTGGCTCTAGAACCGATTCCATTAATTATTATTTATTTTAATTAATTTAATTAATCAATTAATCACTCTAAAATTGTCATATCAATTACACGGACTTTTAAATTGAAATAGTGATGTAAATGAACTGATATGTTGTATTCGGTATTGGGCTTGAAAAAAGTTTGATTCAATTTTTAAAGAGTCAACTATAAACACAGTTTTTAGGTTCGGATCATAAATGAGTTGAATTTGAACACAATAAAGTTCAACTCGAAAGTTCACAAACAATTTCGATTATAATGTTCGTAAACATAGTTTATGATAAATTCGATTATAATGTTCGTAAATATATAGTTCGAAAGAAATTTGTAATTTAAATTTTAGATTTAAATTTTCTAATTTTTATTAAATTATTAATTGTGAAGTTTGTACTTTTTTTTTTGATCTTAGACTTAGGACTGAAAATGTGAGAAGTTTTTTTGTTAACTAATTATCATGTTATTAAAATTTAATTTATTTATTTTACTTGACATTTATATGTTCATGAACACAAGTTTGTAAGTCATGTTCATGAGTTGTTCATGAATATTGTTCACGAACATGTTCGTGAACACTAACAAGACAAAATCAAATAAAATATTAGGTTCGATAAGAGTTCGAGTTCAAAAAATTTTAAACGAACTGAACATAAACAACCTAAACTTTGATTCGACTTGACTCATTTACACCCCTAAATTCAAATATATGTTTTACTTGCTCAAATTTTTTAACAAAATAAATAAATATATTATATACTAAAAATCAAATATAATATATTATAATTATCATATTTATTTAAAAAATAAATGGTTCAATAAAATTTAATGAAATTATTAATTTGAAAAAGCTAAATGTATGAATACCTATAAAAAAATGAGCTACAAGATGATATATGCTATAAAGTAATTTAAAATATAAAATATAAAATACATTTTTAATTGTTTTAAAATTTGTATAAATATTTTCTGTTTTTTTACGAAATTAATAAAATAAACATCGAACCCAAATTTATTCCAAAGTCTCCAACATACTCGAATACAAAAAAAATAAATAAATTAACCGTTTAAAAAAGCAAAATTTGAAGTTCGCACTTAAGCCCAAACATACCTACATTAACCATGTTTTTCAATGTTTTTTGTATGGTGTTGATATTTAGACAAGAAACAAAAGAAAGAACATAAACCCTAAACCCCAAGAACTCTGTCTTCCCCAAATTGTCTACAGCCCTTAATAATAAAATATTAAAATATAAAGAATGGGTGTAGACAAAAACAAGGTTGAGGAAGAAGCTTGCATACTTCGTTTTTATAAGATTGTTCTGGGTTGGGATTATCTCCATCTCCTTAAAGAATCTGTAAGTATATGTTCATAAAGATTCAATCTTTATATGTATTCATACATACCCATGTTCACTTTTGTGTTTTCTTGATTTCTTTTTTTATTTTATGACCAGAAAAACAATAAAGATGCTGATTTGGGTTTGAAAGAAGTGAAGCATACTTATAAAGATGTTAATGACTATATATCTACATTTGAACCTCTCTTGTTTGAAGAGGTTAAGGGTCAGATTGTCCAAGAAAAAGACAAGGAAGAAGGTACTTTTTGGTTTTTTTCGAAAATAATGTACTGTACTTTTTATGAAGTATTGCGTTGTCAGTAAAGGAAATTGTTTATGTTCTGTTTTTTTTTGAAAATGGGGTTTCAGCATGGGACCTTATCTCGATATTCACACATACTCTGATACGCATTCACGGATGTTTAAACTATCAATGCTAGGATCAGGGATAGCATCTAATGGTGTAAATAAATGATAAGTGGAATTCATAAAAAAGAGCGCAATGTAATTAGCGTCCCTGCATTTTTTGAATTCCGAAAATTTACTTGCCAAATTATATACTGACATTTGACTGAGTGATGTATACTTTACATACAAATACTAATTCTGTTGGATTATTTTTTGTTGCTGTTATGTGGAAAAGGAAGTTGGTGTAATATAATGTTTGACATGGATAGCAGGTTAGGATATGTCTGTATAGATTTATCTGATATCTATATGTTTCTTTTTGGCAGATATAGATTGGAAGACTGGCATAATTCTTGAATGCAATGAGGCTGACGGGTTTCACCTACCAGTGGTTTTTGGGGAAAATTGGGATTCAATTCAACAAAATGATCTATTGCTCCTCTCTAGAAAGAAGGTATTGAATGTATATTAGATTTTGTATGTTGTCAGAAAAGCAATGGTATTAACAGTCAAATTAGTTAGTATATATTAAAGTTTTTTTGCCAGCAACTGCTACCATCTACTTGCTAAATGTTTACCGTAGATTTTTTTTAAAAATAGTTTAGCCACATATATGGTAAAAGGCTACAGTTAATATCTTATTGATCGTACATCCCTGCACGTGGGCCTTTTGCAGCTTGAAGAAAGTGAAGAGCTCGCAACTACATATGCGTTTGGGTTGGTCGAGTATAAGCAATCTGGAAGCAATGGAGGAAAGATTGGACTTAGAATGCAGTTAGGTGGAGAAGTTAATGGATCAAATGCTGATGAGATTATATCTTGCCCGAGGCTGTTGCGTATGCGCCCTCTTGTCAAAGAATCACAGAAAACTTGGGTCATTAAGAAAGTAATTTGCTGTTTTCTGAACTATAGAAAAAAGTTCAATGTATCATATCATCTATGCACTTGTTCTTTTATTAATCCACCACATCATCTTTTCTGTCTAGTTTATCACATAGTATGGCTATATGTTTTTTTAGATTTAAATTGCAGTTTTTTCCCTACAGATTTACAAATTAATGTTCTCACCTCAACAATTTATCTGGTGGACACAACAAGTTACTTGATATGAATTGCCAATATGTATTATTAAAATTTGCTGTTCAGATTTGCAGTTTGTCTACTATTGTTCGAGAATATGTCGCTCTGCATTCAGTTGGCTCTCTTCCATTCAAAGATTTGATATTGAAGGCAGCTGAAAGCCAGCAATGTTCTGAAGATCGGGCTTGGGATATTTCTAGATCCCTGAAGGATTACATAAAAAATAACCACAATGCATCCCAACTAGAAGCTATAGATGTGAGTTCTTTTGCCTAGTCATAGTCTTCTTTACGCCCATTTCATTGCTGCTTTCATACATAATAAATACGAACATGTGTGCTGATTGACATATTTTCTTCCTTCAGGCTGGTCTGTCACGCAAACCATTTGTCCTGATACAGGTTTGCCTTCTTATGTGTCATTAATTCTTTACATAAAAGTAGTTTTTGTGTGTTAACTCTCCTTCATTCATCACAGAACTGCATGCCATCTAAATAGTTTGTTTCGTTTGACATATTGGTTATCTTCATAATTAAGAAATCCTGTCCTGTCAAAAAAAGAAAAGAAGAGAAAACAATCTTGCAGTTGAAGGGAATGTTTATTGATTTTTTTTTTTTTGGTGTTTCAAGAAGTTGAAAAAATGGAATACTGTCTCTTCATTTAGAAGTGTGTGGAATAATTAAATCACTGAAATGTGTAAGTTGTCATGTGGTTACTAGTTAGCAGTTGGACTTCTGTATGTCCAACTATAGTTGAAGGTTAAGAGAGCATGCATATTGAATGGCAATATGGGTGCCCGTTGCAACACTTGAAATACTATGCAGTCTGAATCCTAGTTACATGCCGAAACTTAAAGGATGTATTATCTGGCAAGTGTTCTGTAGCTAGAGCACTGTGGAATTTAAATAAAGCCATGTCTAGGGGTGGCGATTTCGGGTATGGGTCAAGTTGGCTGACCTGGTCCTTTTTTTAGGTTAACCCGAACCCGAATTGAACCTGAAATGGGTTGAAACTTCCAACCCAAATTCGACTGTTCAGGTCTTGACTTACCTGACCCGACATGAAACTAAGCATAGAAGTGAAGGAAACTCAGAAAAAGACAATGACTATGACATATTTACACAGACACGCACGTCTTGTCCAACAACAACAAATAAACTACGCGATGTTTCAGATTTCGAAAATCGGCATTGCATGATTTGGAATTTGATATAAAATTTTCAATCGAGAGAGAGATGTTGGTTTTGTAATCGAGTGTGAGAGAGGAGAATAACTATGTAGCATGATGCAGTGTGTATTAGTTCTGATGCAAGAATACATGTTAAATTCTTAATATGAATATATAGGAGGGGCGACGGTTAAGCTAGGGATCAGGGTATTAGGTATTCAAGTCAAACTGGATTTGGGCCTGACATACTATTAGTTAAAATTTATGGTATAAATATATATTTTTTTAAACAAAGTGGTGCATGAACTGCTTGTTACAGAAAAGACAAGCATTTTGAAGTATTATTGTGCTCTCAGCCTGAGATTCTGAGCAACCATTACCTTAATCTACAACCATGGTCCATGGAGACCAGTTCGAGCTCGGCCTGTCTCTCCAGATAGTTTAATATTACAAAACATCATAAGCTTTTAAACAAAAACTCTGTAGGTCCATTGGTTTGTAGATGAGTTTTTTCCCAACAAGTTTTGCGCTCAATTCTTGGTAAAATTAAGCTAGATTTATATTACAATTAAACCTCTTTAAAGTAATAGTCCTGGGACCAAGGAAAAAAAATACTTTATCGAGTTTATTACTTTATCGAGAGTAAAAATACAGTCTCCATTATGTTGGGACCGGGAAAAAATATTATTTTAACGAGGTTATTATTTTATCGATTATTACTTCATCGAGGTTCAACTGTATTTGCTTTTTCAGCTCCCACCTCACCCCACATTAAAAGTTTGGTTTCACCGATCCTAACGAAAATGATTGATTGATTATTTTCATTAATATTAGTTGCATAAGATAATTTATGAAGACTTGGGACTTCTATTTGTGCATGTCTTGTCTAACAGCTCCCTACTTATAGGGTCCGCCGGGGACGGGAAAAACACAAACTATCCTTGGGATTCTTAGTGTCATTTTGCATGCAATTCCCATCAGAATACACTCCAAGTAAGTATTTTGTAAAAAATTCTACAATTCAATATTCATCTGCCAGATTTATTTGAGGTCGAATTTACATGGAAATAACATGCATTCTCTGCCGCCCTTATTTATCTCTTGTTTTAAGAGGAACGGAAATGTAGTTCATTTTACTTTGTTATCTGACTTATTTGATTCTGTATTAATGCAGGGGTAAATTAACAGAAATAAAGCGTGGGCCGGAACTACCGTTTCAGGACAAGTATGCACTTACATATATTGCTTCATTTATTCTATTATTTTCTCCTGATTTCGAGTGGATGTTCTATCTCATATCTATGATCTTATCATCAACTCACCAGAGTTGTAAGGATTCGGTCGTAATTTTTTCAAAATTTGTGATACTTAGTTTTGAACCGGAAAGAAAATGATTTTTTGAAGGGTGGCAACCTTGAAAGAGATTGAGAAAGGACTTTACCTACAACAGTAATGAAACCTGGATACTAATCAATTAGCAAACTGTGCATTGGGTATAAGGCTGACGTAGGTTTTTCTGAGAGTCGATTTTCGAAGCTTTTTTTAAGATGAGCTTTTGAGTATTGCAAACAGTCTAGAGAAGACTATTAAAAAGTGAACAATATTATGAAACAAAGGTAAGATGCATGATGAATGAGGGCTTTATCATTCTGTAGGTAATACAAAGATATAAGTATATATTTACATACACATGTATATGTAGCCATCACCCAAAAAGAGTAAAGCAATGTTACAATCAAAATCAGTCATGGGCTACAATATCCTTGAACTTTGTTAAGGTGAAGTCGTGAAGATGATAAATAAGTTGTGAAAGTCAGCTTATTGGACTCCTTATCACATTAGTTTTCTAAGAGTTGGAAGCGAATTAAGCCTGGGTCAGAAATCGTTGAGCTGGATTTACTATATAATAGGATGAGCGATATAAGCGGGTAAAATTTATTAGGAAAAACCAGCAAGTAAATATTCTTGAATTGTGCTGAGTCTCACTATCATTATGATGAGTTCTGAATTTCTATCTGTATGTTTGTAAAGGTGTGGGATTTTATAGAAAGCATCACTAGAACCACTTTCTTTCTAAAATAAGTTCTTAGACACCAGATCTCCGTATGCTTCTCCATCCTCATGTGCAAGTACACAACATACTCTGCACTCCCTAGATATAATGCACAGGACCTGGAATAATATTATCTGCAGTGATACAATTAACTTTACTCCTCAAGTCCTTTCAGTTAATCTTTATGCTTAAATGCATCTGAAATGAGGATTCAGGGATTGCCTAGTGGCAAAGGCTGAACGCTTCCCCTCTTATACTTAAAAAAGCTATATATTCTAGCAGCAAAATTAAAAATGCATCCGAAATCCAAACATCTCCCCTTTTTTTTGAAAAGCAGAAATCCGAACATATCCGATGAAGTGATAAAGGTAAAGCACAGCAAATCCTGTCAAGTAAGGGTCTCGCACTAAAACTAATGTCAGGAAAGCAGCAGTAGTATAGTACTAGTATTCCATTTAGTAGTAAGGGTAGTTAAGTAGATTCAGAGTCAGTTAGTATGGAGTAGTGTAAATAGCAGCACTAATTGTAATTCGAGATTATGCATGATGAATATATGAAAATAGAACTTTTTCCACCAATCCTCTCTTTCTCTCTTATAACTGATTCTGTTACATCCTCTCTCTAGGATTCTCTGTCTTCCTCTGCTATCTCTCTGTCTCTATCAGCTGATTCTCTCTTATCTCTGTCCCTAATCTGTTCTAATCTCTCTATTTCTATGTTATTTGCTGTATTTACTTTCATAAACACAGAAAATACCAAAAATGTACAAAAAACACAACTTACGAACTTGTAGTTCCTGACAACTAAACATGCCTAGTTGAGGGTTTAGCCTAGTGGTAAGGCAACCCATCACCCCTCTCTTTCTTTCTATACTAGTATATGTAACTTGTAAAAAAGATGCAATGACTCTGTCTCCAGAAACAATTCGTTTGCTCTCCATAAGGAAAAAAGATAACGAGCAACATTACTATTTGGAACAGATCTGAACAAAGCCTTATGCAAGAATAGTCTATAAAACAGAGTTACAAACTTGAATACCCAATTGAATTCGAGTTCACTGGATTTAGTTTTGAATGTTCAACTATTTGAAATTTATTGATGTCAGAGCTTGTTCTGTGACATAAAATTTACAACAGATTGTATGACCAATGACAAATTAATCAGTATCATTTTGGTGCTTGAAACTTCTTTGAATAAAGCTTGTATGACTGTATTGGATTTTAGTTATGAATAGACTTATTAGAGAAGTAAAAATATCAAATTGAACTTCTAATTTCTATAATTTCATTATTAAATTGTTGATACAATTTTGAGTTCTGTACAACTGTCTAACTGACACTTTTTAGATACAATCACTGGACGAGGGCATCACCTTGGTTAGGCGGTACCAATCCCAGGGATGCGATTATGCCTAAAAATGGTGATGACGGTTTCTTCCCAACCACCGGAAATGAATTGGTATTTTTATCCACTCAATTCCTCGTTGTAGTGGTTTATAACTGTATTTCTCGGAACTAAGCTTAGTTTTATGAACAGAAACCAGAGGTGGTTAATTCCTTTCGCAAATATCGCGTGCGTGTTCTCGTCTGTGCTCCATCAAACTCTGCGCTTGACGAAATTGTGTTGCGTGTACTGAAAGGTAAAATTTACCTCAATGTATTAATAACCAATTTTACTTGCCGATAAATGATTCGGCTCCTAGTGACTTCTAGATTCTCATACATTTATTTCAACGATATGTTACTCTCCTCTCATCTCCTTAATTAAAATCTGCCACTCTGCTATGATTTTAATTTATGGCTTAAATATGTAAATCCGTTGACATACTTAGATAGTTGGATGATTCCACTAATTGGAGATTATTAACAACTTTTGTTTGTTATTTGAGACAATGCATATACTGCTCATTTGCAATGTTGGTTTCCTTTTTCTGTGCCAGCTTATAGTATAATTTTAAGCACCAACAAGGTTCATTTACAAGATATGTATTTATAATAGTTGGAATTTCATATATTTTTGAGATGATAAAAAGTTGAAAACGGCATACTAATCTAACTTTCTACATATCCGCTCTGCTTTAATGGTTGTCACCACGATTGGCTTTTGCCACCATATGTTGGCCTATCAAGGTGATGTTTGTTGTGAAGTTTGCATGATTTGGTTGATTCTTATTTTAGAGTTTCTGCTTGAAAATCATGTTACCTTGATAGAAGTTATATGCAACAGTTTGCTGCCTCTCATATTTGAAAAGTTTTTGTCGTTTCCTGTGCTTGCCTCTTTCCAGCTTATGAGTATATGTTCTGAAGATTTCTATTAGCAGCATCTTCTGCCCTTACCGTGATGTGTTTCCAACATTTAATATATGACATTTCTGGCTGTACTCAGGTATTCATGATGAAAATGATCGTTTATACACCCCTAAAATTGTCCGAATTGGTCTCAATGTACATCACTCTGTTGCGCCTGTATCTATGGATCATCTTGTAAGTTCCTAGCAAGACAAACACATTTTGGAACTTGCCGAAAATTTATGCACTTTTTGTTAGACATGCTCAAAAATAATGGTGGTTATTGCCCCTTTTTAGGTGGAACAAAAACTTGCTGGCGTGGATTTTCAGACTGGTGAAAAACAGAAACAGGGAAGTGCTGGAAGGGACAAAAATGCCATCCGTAATTCAATTTTGGATGAAGCAGCAATTGTATGCAGTTCTAGTTTTGTTTTACTATTGAAATTTGTTATCTTTGCTAATTCCTGAACTTGTTGCAGGTATTCTCCACACTCAGTTTCAGTGGTTCATCTCATTTCAGTAAACTAAATCGCACTTTTGATGTTGTAATAATAGATGAGGCTGCTCAAGCGGTAGGTTTTCTTGACCTCTATTGCCTCAATATATGAATTTATGATTCATAACTATTATATATTCAAAGTGGTTACCACCTTGTTGAATATTATAACAGGAAATGCCTGGCTCTATTCTGTTAGAAACATTAAAGTTACTATTTATGATATTTGCTTGATTAAATTGTACTTTAATGAATTATGTCTCCAAGCCGGGAAGCTTTAAAATTATGCATTTATTTGTATATGTGAACTTCTCACTCTCCTTTTACTTCAACATTTGTAGGATTAAAATTCTCGTATCCTATTTGCTAGAAGAAAGCACATGTATACACTAAAAAATTATAGCTACAATTAGACCTATTCTGCTCTGTGCTCACTTGCTTGTGATTTTCGAGCACAAAAATAGTTTTGCAGCATTTATTGATCTCAACAACTTTTGGTAATACCAAGTACAGCAAACAGGTTGCTCCATGCTGTAATTTTTCCCGTCAGAATAAGTGTTTTATCTTTTCTGCATTAATTTGGCTTCTAGCTTTTTGTCTCCTTCATAGACATTCAAGTGGAACGTACGGTAGTAATACCAATAGAAATTCACTTGAGTGTGTTAAATGAAATGATTCCTTTATACATCTAAATTTTGTTTAGCGACTTAGCGTATTGATATGCTTGGTCTGTTTTCTGAAATGCTCTTACATACACAATTAGGAACATGCACTAATATATTTTAGATCTTCATCTGATTCTAATATTTTGTCATGAATAGGTAGAAGCAGCAACTCTTGTTCCACTGGCTAATGGATGCAAGCAAGTATTCCTGGTATATAAATCATGCTAGTGTTATTATGCAATTTCCTCTCCAACCATTTTACCGTATTTGATAATTAATTGATTCATGTATATTGGCTTCTCAATAGCAATGAAACAAGATGCTCATATCCAAACAAATCTACAATAACTCCAATTATTGTCTCATTCCTAGAGCAGTTACTTTAAAGTTAAAGAAAATGTTTAGCACATTACATACTCCATATGATAATTGAAGGTAGGCTGTCTGGAAAAGATTTTGAATTATTGTAATCCATCCATGATATATATGAAGATAGAGTACTAAACAGTAAACCTTTCAATTTAGTCTTTTAGCCTCCACGGAATAGAGATATAAGGCTTACTATTATAGTATTATGCCAACGTGTTGTATAAATTAGCTACTATTTACTAAACTTTACTCTTTCAGTTTGGAATTTACTTTCTCTGACATAATTTTTTAATCTGTTAAGGTTGGTGATCCTCTTCAACTTCCAGCCACTGTGATTTCTCCTGTTGCTAAAAAATACAAGTAATGCATATCTGTTGAGTGTAGTGTAAATATAAGGTTATGGCAATGATGACTTATCATCTTATGCTGCCATGTTGATAAAAATCTACACTAACACTATGTAATAGGTACGGAATGAGCTTGTTTAAGAGATTTCAAGAGGCTGGATATCCAGTACAGATGTTGAAAACCCAGTATCGAATGCACCCAGAGGTATGTTGAAGTTTGCAGAAATTACCTTAAAGACATCCTCTTTTTATATTTCTGATTGACTTTACTCAGAGCAGGGCTTCTGATGTTTTAGTTCCTTGATGTGAATTATCCTTGTTCATGTCGATGTTTATATCATCTGTATATTATTACTGTACAAGTATTTATCTACAAGTCTATATACTTGTAGATAAGAAGCTTCCCTTCTAAAGAATTCTACAAGGAGGCCTTGGAGGATGGTCCTGCTGTTGAAAGTGAAACTACACGTCCATGGCACAGATACAGCTGCTTCGGTCCTTTCTGTTTTTTCGATTTACACGAGGGAAAAGAGTCCCGGCCTTCAAATAGTGTCTCTTGGCAAAATGTTGACGAGGCTGAGTTTGTTGTGCTCATGTATCACAAGTTATTAGCTAGATTTGCAGAGCTCAAGTC
This sequence comes from Oenanthe sinensis, assembly GCA_028671895.1. Classification (NCBI taxonomy): domain Eukaryota; kingdom Viridiplantae; phylum Streptophyta; class Magnoliopsida; order Apiales; family Apiaceae; genus Oenanthe; species Oenanthe sinensis. Next base: position 16,062,507 of record CM053814.1, read on the forward strand.
GAGCTCTCAAATTGCTATAATATCTCCTTATGCATCTCAAGTTAGCCTCTTCTGCGATAAGTTCAAGGATACCTTTGGTGGAGATTCAAAGAAATTTGTAGACATTAACACTGTAGATGGATTCCAGGTAAGATTGAAACAACTTTCTTCCCATCATGTTATAAAGCCATTTTTACACATTATGGTTATTTAAATTACTTTTTTGCGAACAAAAAATTTGTCTTGGATCAGAGATCTATGAGTTCATTGTTTGAGATTTGTATGGCTCTATTTAGATTGCCTTGGATTCTTTGAATTTATAATGGGAGGGTGGGTGCATCTTGTGCATTCTTGTAAGTTGTATCTCTCTTGCTGTATAAATAGTAACTTCTATTTTAATAAAGTCTCTTCCTAATGCAGGGAAGAGAAAAAGATGTTGCTATATTTTCATGTGTTAGAGCAAGCAAAGATGAACGCATTGGGTTTGTTTCTGATTCTCGGAGGATGAATGTTGGTATTACCAGAGCAAGGTCTTCAGTTTGGGTAATGAATTTGAAGTCTATTATGTTCTTTAGAACTTAGTTGAATACCAATAACTCTGCTTATATAGAAGCTGCGTCTTTGTTTATACAGGTGGTGGGTTCTGCGTCAACTTTGAGAAAAGACGAGCACTGGAAGAATCTAATTGAGAGTGCAGAGCAGAGAAATGCTCTTTTTAAGGTGGTCAAATCTTTCTAGAGTAATGTTGCTTTAACATTTGCGTCTCCTTTCAAAAAACAAAATTTTGAAATTCTGTCCTACATCACTAGATTTGGCGCTTAATGTAAACTCAAGTTTTTCTGCTGCATTTTGAAAGCTTAAATGAAGAACTAACAGGGAGTGAAAATTTTAAACTATACTGTTGCTGCTTATGCAAGTTAAATTATTATTTTTTTGCTGACTCTTATGTAAGTTAAATTATTGTTTGTTATGATTCTCTGTTCAGGTTTCGAAGCCCTATGCTGATTTCTTTAGTGACGCAAACATTGCATCTATGGAGATTAAGAAGGCTGTACCAGAATCGCAAGAAGGCCCTATTGATGATAGTGACATCAATATGGCTATCGATGTTAATGTCGATGACGGACAAGCGGATATTCAAGATTGGGGAGGTGGAGATGCAGAAGGGTTTGATGGGGACGGAGATGATGACTAACCTAGTAATGTGAGTTCAAAATCACAAGCTTTGTATTTGCTGAGCAATCCTCAGTTACAGCTATAAATGAAACATTGTATAATTGTATATATTACATCTAGATGAGGTAGCATGAATAGATTGTAGATCCATGATTCTGACTCATTCAAACACCAACTATAATGTAGCATGTATACTGAGATTGAATTAATCTTCATGATTATTAATAGATTATGAATTGAAAAATGCTAGGGACCCCAAAAGGCAAAAATTGTCTCAAATGCTGAGTTGTCACGTGTGTAATTGATAACTTTCTTAATAATAATATGAAATTCCGCATACATACATATGCGTTAACGAATTAAAAATGTAACATCATTTGATAAAAAAAATTGGGATAATTTTAGGTCCCTAGCATTACTCTTATGAATTATAATTAGACTAGAATTTGTTTATAGATATTGTAATCAAATTGGGCCGGATTTGACCATATCTTGCTTATCTCATTTTAATATCAAACCGAAGCTATATATATATATATATATAGCTAAATGCTCAAATAGAAATCAAGTCAAATCTAGAAACTAGAAACTAATCTAAACCACATATTTAATCTAATCTAATGGCTCCTAGAGGGCATCCCACACAATTAAAATACACTCTCCCATACACAATCTCAAATAATCTCTTCCGTTTTTAATTTGATTTTTCCCGTCAATTGGTGAATCTTTTTTTAAATCTAATTTCACCACATTTTTTCTTATCTCCTAACGATCAGTTTGCATACCATATGTGCTATATTCCGGTGACTTCCATTTTTCCGGCGATCTCCATATATATTTATTTAACAAAACTGGTAATTTTGGTGATTCTTATAATACAAATTAGTGATTCTTATAGTACAAATTAGTGATTTATTTAATATAAATTAGTGATTGCATTTCTTCTGGTAATTGATATAATATAAATTTGTGATTAATTTTGAAGTCACCGGAATATAACACATATGGTATGCAAATTGATCGTTGAGATATAGAGAAAAATGTGGTGAAATTAGATTTGAAAAAAAGTTTGCCAATTGACGGGAAAATGGAATTAAAAATGGAGGAATAAAGTTAGTTTCTAGTCTAATTTAGTTTCTATTGGAGTAGCACCATATATATATATATATATATATTCAACTAGTTTATAAATCCATCAATGTACTATTTAAGGCTTCATTTTCTTCCCTCAAAAGCTTTTTTCTGAAAAGCAATCGGAAAGGTATAGCTGCTGTCTAGAAAAATGTTTTTGATCTAAAAGCTGTTATTAGAAAAAGTATCTCTCCCCATACTTTTAAAAAAAGCTACTTTTCAGCTTTTATTGAAAATAATTGCAAATTTCAACATCAAACCTTCCCAAAAATATTAATTTTTATATTATATTTCAAAATATGCATAAATTAAAAAAATTTATCAAATAATCATCAAAATTTTCCGACAGCACATTTTGTCACAGTACAACAATTTTGAATAGCAATCTCAAACGGAGCCTTAGTTTTGAACAACAATTCTAGACGGAGCATTAGACTTCTAGCTTTACAAATGAGTAATTTTGAGATGAGATCATTTAGACTATTCAATCACATTCCAACCTCAATTTTTGAAGGAGGATTCAGGAAATTGAAACACAATGAAATCTAAGCTCCTATTTCTACGACCTTCAGCCACATGTTCTTCAGTATGTAGAGGCAGATAATTTGTTTAGAAGCTCATTATATATATATAATATATATATATAAAATTGAACCAACTGCTATGTATACTACTATTATCGGCAGTATTCAGATATGTGTAGAAGAAAGGTTGTAAGCTTAATACTGTGACGTATTGGTCATGCAGTTATTGATTGTTTATGCAAAGAAAGACTAGTTGATCATGCTTTAGGTCTTCTTGCCGGAATACGTGACAAAGGCATACCACCAGGATACTATAACCTATAGCTCATTAATTCAAGGTCTGTACGACTTCAATCGATAGGATGATACTAGGAGATTACTAATAGAGATGAACGACAGGAAGATTTCTTTAGATGTGCATACTTATAGTATATTGGTTGATGCATATGTTAAAGAAGGGAAGGTATAATACGCAGCAAACATGATGAAAATAATGACTAAAAGAGGCCAATATCCAAATGTAGTCCCATATAATTCGCTCATGGATGGACATTGCTTGCGGGAAAAAATTAATAAAGGATTAGCAGTGCTTAGAACCATGATGACAAAGGGGGAAGCACGGAAAAGTTAATGAAGCAAGAAATCTTTTTTGTAGTATTACATTGAAGGGTTTATGATCTGATGTCAAACCCTTCAATGCAATACTTGGTCAAATACATGGATTTTGTCAAGAAGGGTATATTGATTGATGCATGTGGCGCAGAAGGAAAGGCCAAAGATGCAGAGAATCTGATGGAAACAGCGAATTAAAGAGGCCAGTATCCTGAGTCGCATACAATTCACTCATTGATGGATATTGCTTGCGTGGGGAAATTGATGAAGCATTAGCGGTGCTCAAAACCACGAGGGAAAGAGGGATATCGCCTAGCCTTCGTACCTATAGCATTTTGATTAATGGTTATTGCAAGAAGATGAAAGTAGACAGAGCAATTTATCTCTTTAAACAAAGGCCTCTTGAAGGTTTGACACCCACAATTAAAATTACAATACTATTTTGCAAGGTTATTTTCATATGGATACACATGTTGAAGCACGGAAGTTTTCTCGGGAAAGGATGGTAAACAAAGGTGTTAAACCAAGTATTGTGACTTGTATCGTGTTGCATGGTCTTTGCCAGAACCATTTTGTTGTTGAAGCACTCTCATTCTTTCACACGATGGAATCTGCTGATTTATTGCCCAATATATGCATTTACACTATTCTGATTGACGGATTGAGCAAAGATGAACATCTACCACGTCGTTGTTACTGAACTTGCTTGAATCAAAAGAACAGGATCCTGCTCTTCTTGCTTTGCACAAGAAGTTCTTGACATAGATAGTTGGTATAATTCCAGGCTGCGCTTTGATAAGCTTGATGATCCGTTTCCTTAAAATCTCCAAATTAGGCCTCTATTTCATGTTATGATATTTAATCAAATTGTTCCTGTTTGTATTTTTAAACAATTGCTAGCCCAGTCTCTATACATCTAACATTTTGATGGATGCATATTAAAAGAAGGGTTTTGGTCTCGAACAATTGACCAATCATCTATCCGCGTTTTTTCCGCGGACGGTAAAATACCCTACCTAGCCCTACAGAAGCGCGGATAGATGACGTAGAAGTTATAAAAATTTTCGTTGTTTATGTTATTTGTGAAGAAAAAACGCGGATAAATGGTTATGACAAACGATTATCAGGACCATAACCCTTAAAAGAAAAGCTAAAACTAGACATAACTATTCATATATACCCTGAGGAAAATGGCAAATGTTCAGCATTTTGTTACATGGACTATGTCAGCCAGGTAAAATACGTAAAGTAACTTTCTTATTTTTTAAAGTGACATAACCCACCTTCCTGACATCCCTGAAGTTGTCCACGGTTTCAGTTCGTAACTTGAATGATATTATACGCTTTTTTGAAAGATCTCGATAGTACTGAAATTTTGGCGAGTTTAATAAGAAATGTTCAATTTTATATTATAATAAAAATAAAATTTTAAATAATAATTCTTCCAAAGCCAGTAAAAGTACCCAGGTTATAAAAGATTATACCTGAATACAAAGACTTAGCGGTGGCAGTTTCGGGTCATATTTATATTTATGTTTCTGTGCTCTGGGTTCTCAAGAAGAGATGTTGACAAGTCAATTGGCATTGCCTATATATGTTAATGAATTTTCAAGTGCTAATAGTTCGTTAAAAAGTCTATCAGCACTGTGCCAGCTATTTGTTAACTGGCCTTGTGCCCCTGTGTACATTGAGCTGTTTCTCAGTTAAAATATATGCAATGTTGTTGCCAACACTTGCATCTGACTATGTAAATACACTTTCAACTGTATACTCGTACTATGTAATGCATGTTGATAAACCGAAATAAAAATGTATAATAAAATAGAAATGTAAGCAGGTTCTAAGCTATGACCACAAGAAAACAAATATGTGGACATTGAAATCAGATAATTTTTTAACTAAATTATAATAAAATGAGAGAACACTCAGTTGTAGGAAACCATTATGGGGTCACATGTGATGTGCAGGAAACATAATCTAAATAAACAGCACTTGCCTGATTGAGATAGATAACAGAAACCTAATCCTGTTCCCAAACAACCAAACATGTTCTCCTGAAGATCGAGCACAGAAAACTCAATATGTAGGGTATAAACCAGTATCTCAATACACTTAACAAATCCCTAATAATCAGATCATAACAAAGGAAATTTAACTAGCCTTCGTAACTCTAAAGCATAAGCCACAAGCTAATAGAGTGAAACAAGTATCAGTTATCAGCTTGGCTAGCATTAATGAACATATACACTGTATATCCACATTCCTGGCACAACCATATACACTTTATATCCACATTCCTGGCACAAACATCAAGGTTCCAAGAAAGATCCAATGATAATTGGGAACGATTAATAATAAAATAAAATAAATGCATGTCACAGAGAAAATGTGCAAGAGGATTCTGTGAAGGTAAAAACAATAAATGAATTTGATAATTTAACCATACTTCCAGATGGTACAATCTAAGCACTGTTCTTTACATACCGCATATTGGTAAACACAAACGGTACTTCTGCTATGACCAAGCTGATGCCATACCTTGAACTACACTGGTGTAGATTATAGCAACATATACTTGGAATTCTTGTAATTGTTATTTTTATAATCAAAATTTAAGCTAGTAAAGGCTAGCTTGTCCTCCCCAGTAGTTCAAGACCCTCAGCCCGGCAGCTCATAATTTTACGGAACACTTCCCTCAGTTGGCGATCCAGTGGATCCATTCCATTCTTACAAATTCCGCAAATTAGCGATAATTCTTCAAGCCCTTGTTTTGCTTCTTCCTTTTGTTCATCTGTCAGTGGAAAACTAGCATAATCTACCAAGTCTGTAACATGACGTATACTATTCTCAAGCTGACTAATCTCCTGCAGTAAACCAACGGAATTCCGACGATCTTGCCTTTTAGATTCATCCATAATCTGACAATGAAGCAAGTTAAATGGAGTGTACCACGTGAATTGCCTTGGAACAGAGAAGTGAATCTGGAGGCTTCGATCTTGACAAGGGATTGCAGCAACTAGAGCCCACAGGACAAACATGAGCACAAAGCTCATCGTAAACACGGGAACAGCAAGCCCATTAGTTGCTGCAATCTCATTAGGACGCGGCGGAGCTAAACTGTTTGCCATTAATTGGAGCTGCTTTGTTGCTGACCAAGAATGAGATACACTCCAGGACAAAGATTTAGAATGTCCTGATGGACGAGGCTGGTGATCCTTGCCTTTATTTTTGCGGGCAAAAGATCTATTCCTTTGCGAAAAAGCACATCCAGAATCCTTGTCCTCCAGCATCACAAGTGCCAAATCCATCAAAGCTTTTCTTGCTCGACGGAATGAACCTTCTGTAAACATCCGCTCTCGAGAACCAAAGGCACTGAGAACCACATCCAAATGCTTCTGCCACAAGCGAATCTTCTCAATACCATCACGAGTTGCATTACATATGTCAAGTGCCTTGATGCTCCTCTCAAAGAATTCAGAAACCATCTTGTCTAGAGGTGGTTTAACAAGACGTGCCTTATTATTACACAATATAACCTTAAACTCATCCTGACAATCAACAAGAGTATCCAGTAGCTTACTCACCCATGTAAGAGAGAGAAATTCATATTCAGCAGGATGTGTAGCTAACAGATCATTAAATCGCTCAGCGACTTGCTTTTGAAATGATTCAAACTCTATATTCTGTGTAACAGATTCATGATTTGCTTCAATAGAATGAACCTGATCCTGCACAACACCCAAAATAGAACGCCGAAATGCAGCAAATGGCCTCGGAAGACCACGAATATCCGGCATTGTCAAACTAGAAAGGCCTTCTTCCCAATCAACATAACACTGCCTACCAAGTCAAGCACACATTTTGCAAAACTCAACACCAGATAATACCATTCATTTCAAAATTGATCTAAACAAAAACATAACTAATACAATTCACAGAATCACCTCGAAAACACCCTCAAAACCCATAACTATTCACCAAACCTCAAATTCCATACATACATATACACAGACATAAATAAAATTAAAAACAAAAAGCCTTCAAAATGCTGCAAGATTCACCAATTAAACACCCCACCTCAATTTTTTAAAAGAACACCCCCAAAAAAACTCTCAAATCACAACCAAAAATCAATTCCAATCAGATCAACAGCTCATCACATAAAATTTAATAAATTTCAAAACCTAATATAATAAATTCAAGAACTTAACAACCCAATTCAAGAAAATGCAAACCCATACAAATAATAATAAAAAGCACCAGTCTTTTTAAAATGCCAAACCCAAATCAAGCATAGAAGAAGATCTAATAATAACAATGCCTCATAACCCATCAATAATTTAACAATAAAAAGTTAAAATTAACTAAAAAGATTGTACCTTGATGAAACCCAAGAAAGGAATAAAATGAAACCCTACAGAGAGACCACCCCTTGTTTGCAAGAATTCTATGCTTCTTGAAAAAGATATGTCAAATAATAGTGATTGTTGTCAAATAATATTTTGTTTATGTATGTATAATATCTGCTCCATCCCTAATCAGGTTCCTTTTTGACTTTTTATGGACAATTAAAATTATTTTTTTATAATTTTAAAATACTAAAAAATAAATTTTAAAATATTATATATATATATATATATTAACAACATAAAATTTTAATTTTTATTCAATTAAATATTATATTTAAATTATAGTCAAAATGAGTTAGTTTGACGAAAACAAAGTGAACAATGGAACGGAGGGAGTATAATTTTTACATTAAATTATGTTTGTTACTTTAACAATTTGTTTTTTGCCGTTTTGTAGTTCCATTTAAGAAATGTATTTATGAAATTGATTACCCCGTAATTAAGTGATGCTTCCTAATTACAGGCATGCCCTCAGCATGTCTCCATCTTTAATTGTTTTTATTTATTTAAACCTGACTTCGGTTATAAATCTATTTATTTATTTATAATTTATGTCTCTTTGTTTAACACTCTGGAGGTTTTCTTTTAATTAATGTGTATCAATTTCTTCTAAAAGTGCAGGGCAGTTTGTCAGTATTTATTTCAGTTCACAAAATTGTAAATTACGAGTAATTTTTTTTACTCACTTCATCTCATTTTACTAGTCTCTTTTAAAAAAACAACGTATATTAAAAAATTTAATTGTGTAACATTTTTCCATATTTACTAAATTTAAAATATAAATTTTATATATAATTGAAATAAAATTTATATTAAAAATGATAAAATAAAAAAATAAATTTAAATTTTTTTGCATTAAAAATAAAAATGAATAATTATAGTGGGATAGAAAAACCTTCAAAAAAGACTAACAATTTACGATAAAAGGAGTATTGAACTAACCAGACAATGACGTTACACAAATTATAAATAGAAGAGAAATAATTCTTTTTTGTTGTTATATTTAGTGTTGGGATCAAATTGCACACATTTCGATTAATTTTACTGACATAATCTCGCACTCATTTTTAATACTAGAATTATTGAGAATTTAATTTATCATATGTAAGGACTCAATTTCTTACGATTTGATTAAGCACTTTATTGGTCCAAAGGTGTAATCGTAAAGTCTGAGAAAATTTGAAAATAATTAGTGATTTATATTTCAAAATTCATTTTTTTTTAAAAAGGTACAATTCCGCTAATATTGTGACGGAAGAAAAGGCCAGAGTAATAATTTTTAATGATTCTTAGAAGAAAAAGATAGGGAGAAAGTAGTTTTTAATGAAAAAACTGATTCTTAGTTGAGTTTAAAATTACTTCTTGAAGTTCTTATAATAACTTCGATTCGAAAGTTTATATATTCGTACGTTATAATTAAGAGAGCTGATATTTGCACAAGTGTACATCTTTTATTGATTTTGAGACTATATTATTTATATTTGTTAAATATTATTAATTTTATTTAATTTATGTGAAGAAATAATTTAGTCTCAATGTCAAACAACAGCTATAGCTTCCTATAATTAATCTTGTGTACCTTCCAAGGTGCAAGTTCTCATCCAGTACCAGAAAACCAGCAATGACAACTACCAGAAGCATAAAAGGGCTGAAAGCTGATACAAATATAGGACCTCTCATTTTTACACACCATGCAAGTACCGTAAATATCAATCCCGACGCTATGATTCCCTGTAAATACAAGTACAATCAGTGAAATGAATTACATATGTTAAATCTTTATTTAAAAAATGTGAAAGAATCATACTTGTCGAACATTAAAAATTTATTTAACTGAATAAGCAGTAGTGAGGAGTCTGATATTCCATCCCAAGTGCCACTGAGTCCAATCTGATTCCGTGATAACGGCAGATATTGTGGCTTGAATTGCAGCCATTATATTCATCAGGGCTGTCATGGAGTACGGACAAGGGTATTGTTCTTGCATCTTTGCCTGCAACACAATTTACAATAAATACAGAACACAGAATATCAAATGTGGCTTGAGCAAAAATTAGCAAATTTTCAGGAATATTGAAATTCAATAAATATTCATGTTTATCTGTCAATACGAAACCTTCTTTTGTTTCCTCTTTTAAGTGACTTATAAATTGAAAAATGTACTCGTTTGTTGATCGATTAGCTTACAATATGTAAGTTGAGTAATACGTTCACACTGTTCAGTTTCATACCTGAAGAATCAACCAAACTGCAGTAGAGAGAGTACCCGATATAGCCAAGAAAGCACCCAAAATTCGAATGAGGTGGGATTCTGCCACATGTCCAACCTGACGATGTTGACTATTTTTTAAAAGGTCAATGTTAGTTTCCAAATAGTAATATTAGGGCCTTTGTAGAATGTGAGGAACATGGCTCTGGTCACACCTACAAATGTTCCCATGACTTTTGCTTTGCCTGCTGCTTTACCCCAATCCAACTTCTCCAACCTATATGTAGATATGTAAATTTAACAATGAATCACAATAAATTGAGGTAATGTAAAAATTAACGTTAGTGTATAACATGAAAATGCAAGTAGTAAAACAGTGCGCGTACTATGTATAATAACACACACAGACAGATTGGACGAATAAATTAGTATGTACCTAAAGCTGATTGCCAAGACAAAAGTCATGGCAGGAATGAGATTCATCATGGCAGTTGCGAATATGGCTGAGGTCAAGGCCAAACCCTGCAAATACATATTTTGCTCCAGTGATCCTCTGAAATTCATGAACATAAGAATTTCAACAAATTGATGCATAATTTAGTAGTAATACATTAAAATTTCTATTATTTAACAATTAATGTAAATATGTGTCTGTCCAAAACAAAGTTGATTTACTTCAAAATTCATGAGGCCTGCAGTTAAATCATATATATTCAGTTCTAAAAGTCAGAGACTGCAGACCCCGTGAGGTGGTGATCAAAGCAATATATGTAATTGCATGAAGCTAGCTTACCCGAACAATCCACAAAGAAATGCTTGGAAAATCACTGTCCATGATAATTTCGTCCTCTTGTTCCTATAATATATATGCAAAAAGAAGACTTATGTTTAATCTAACAATCTCTCATCATATGTAGTAGTATACTGTATACCCCAGAGTAACATCAATCCATCAAAAATATAGAGAGATAGAGTGCAGAATTAGTAACCTTTCGATGAAAAAGGCAAGTGGAAGCATAAAAGCAGCAGCAAAAATGAAACGATAAGCAATTAAAATGCTCAAGTTCATTCCATCATCTGCAGCCAGCTTGTAAAACACATTGACTACCGCAAAAGTGATCTGTACCACTATCATAAATAACACCGGCTTCAAGCCATTCACTGTGTTCCTTACTTTCCCCGTCATCTTAATTATTTTCTCTCTGTAATACATGCAATAATGCATGCCAGGTGATACATATATAGACCCATCCGTTCGAAAGGAAAACAATTGAAATTCGTACAAGTAGGTGAAAGACATATTAATTAAGTTTTTTATATATATATTAGTCACGGCCTAATTAACTATGCTTTCATGGGGTAATTGGGGTAATACATATTTTTGAACTAATATTCAGAACCTATGAAAGCTTAATTTGTCTAATTAACGAGCGCGGCCCAGTAGATTTGGGACATATATAGCTAATTAACAATGTCTGTTAAATATGTACACTTGCATAAATAAGTCTCACTAGTACAGGATGATCAGGGAGGAACATAAATCCAACAATACATTTACAGCATTGCTAAGCATGTGTGAGAGCTGCTTCATCAGTTTGGCTATCTACCAGCCTGCTATTACAGTATATGACAAAATATGCTTAGCAACCTTACATATTCGACAAGTATTTTTATTAGCAAGTTCATTTAAGTGATCATATTTTAGATCTCTAGAATTCAACGACTAGATCGTCTCTCATACCATATGTTTTCTTTCCTTTTCCTTTTCAATAAGATTTGGTGTAACTGATTGCATATATTTATCTTCACTGTTTTGATTGCTAATCGATATTATATCGGTTTGTTCTACATATACTATTATGTATATAATTAGTCATTATCCTGGTTGTAACCTTGTAAGTTCCATCATCAACAACAGTACTTGGCTACATTGAATTGTATTGTAAAGCAAGAAACACTTCTCATAGTGTCACTTCTCATAGTCTATAAATTTAGAAATTTTCATCTTGAACTCGATTAATTAACTTGATCCTCTGCATTTATGATTTCATTAGGTTCTTCATCAGTATTTGCTGCTGCCACTGAACCCTCATGTATGTTTGCACATATATAAAAGGTCGTATAGATTGTTTTGATATCCAGTCTAAAATTTTGTCCGATGTCTTTGTAGAACTTTAATTTAAATTAGACAGATAAATTCTTTTACAACTAAATTTAATAGGGAAAGAATATGCAAAAATCCCATAGTTAATGTCGTCGTCTTCTTGTTTCTCAAATATCCTTCAAGTTTCATACATAAGGCAAATCGAATCATTAACATTGCAATAGTATTTTGTTGATGAAGTTATGGAATTTCTGTCTCTATTAATGAAGGGGTCAAACCTTCATAGCTTTTCTTTGGTAGCAGCTGATTAATATTTTTCTTCTCTTCCTTTTCCCCCCAAAGCACAGCATATAATCCGCAAACTATTATTACTGCTCCAATCACACTGTCAATAAATTACATTTACCTCCTATTAGTAACACCTATGCATAGCCCTATATAGCCTACATCATTATAAGAGCTAAGTAATTTTCCTCCTCTGAAAAATGTAGTAGATACCTATTTGTGCATAAAACATGTGAAGCTAAATCTTGATAAATGGATATTCTACAGATTTTAGAATATAATATAAGATTCTAATATATCCTCCTCCTAACGGTCATCACTTCTAACTCTAGATTTTAGGAGGACTCGTAATTTAACATAGTATCAGAGCGAGTGGGGGTGTTAATAGGAGAACTGGTAATCTCTGTTATGTTAGTACAATACTGTAATTATACATTAGTACCTTCCAACGTGTAAGTTCTCACCCAGTACCAAAATTCCAGTAATGGTTACTATTATGAGCATTAGAGGGTTAAAAGCTGAGACAAATATTGGGCCCTTCTTTTGCATACACCATGCACCCAGGGCAAATACCAATCCAGAAGCCGCAGTTCCCTGCATCCACACACACATATAGGCCAATAAAGAAAAGTATATGGAAGATTTTGAAACTTTTTTTGTTGGAATGTGTAAACATATCCAAGAGCCTGGAATGTGATTCAGCATGCACACTAATTAGTAATTAACGTAACATTTTTGTACCGCGTAAACAACAGTGAGGAGTCTAATGTTCCACCCCAGTTTCCATTGGTTCCAATCTCTCTCCATTAAAAGTGCAAAAACTGTACTCTGAATTGCTGCCATTGTATTCATTAGGGCTATGCTGGAGTATGGATGAGGATATCGCTGTGTAATTTTTGTCTGTTCATATGCCATGTAAAATGAATTAAACTCAGAAAGCAAGAAAATTAATATGTATCTTTTATACATGCCATGTCACATGTGTGTGTGTTTGTGTGCGTTTTTGAAGTGTTTCTGCCATTGATGTAGTCTTGATGAACACGGTTAATAAGATATAGCTCAGGAACATTTAAATTTCTAATCCCATTGCGTACTCTTTGTAATTCTACCCAAAATGTTAGACGATGCATGACGACACCGAAAACAATGCAAAACATTTCATTATCAAATTGTCATTGCAAAAATAATCCTCATTTGAACAACTATAGATAATATATGTGAGGTGCGATGTACCTGAAGAATCAAATAACACGAGTACATGAATGAAGCGCCTACAGCCAAGAAAGCACCAGAAATTCGAAAAGGGTGGAAGTCTACCACGCGATGTTGACTATTTGGAAGAAAGTGAGTGTGGGGAATCCAGATTTTAATAAACGGGCCTTTGTAGAAGGTGAGGATCATTGTCCCAATAACACCCATCAATGTTCCTCCCACTTTTGCTTTCCCTGCCGCCTTGTTCCACTCCAATATCTCCACTCTACACACACACAATTTTCATATATGTCATGTATTAATAAACATTAAACAGTCTTATATCATATAGCTATATACATTAACTAGAGATGAATATATTAGACTTGTCAAGTTAATAGTACCTAAAGCTGATGGCCAAGATAAAAGTTATGGCAGGAATAAGATTTGCTGTGGCCGTTGCAAAAGATGCTGAAGTTAACGCCAAGCCCCGCAATGAGAATTGTTGCCCCAATGTTCCCCTGGGTTTTTATGGAAGTAGAGAACAACACAATCCAAAAAAACACAAATCTTCTTCAAGTATATATAAAAACTACCTGGTTCACCAATCTTTCGCTAGATTGGTTTTAGATAGCTTATTTTTTATTGCAATCCTTTTCGTTCTGTTATGTTTTTCGGGTGTAGTATACTCTTTAATAAAGTACTGCAAAACATATTGCAGAACATGTAGTTCTTCAAGAGAACTGTACTGAACAAAACGCATATTTTTCATTATATTTATAACAATTTTACTTTAAAAAAGGGAAACCAAGTACTGATCATAAAAAAAAGTGAAAAGTCTACCCAAGTAATCCAGAAAGGAATGATTGGGAAACCACCATCCATGTTAGTTTCGATCTTTCATTCCTACACATGCACAAAACAAAATTTTTGATGTATCCACAACATTGAGATTTGTGATCCATATCGAACCATCTTATTCATATACACGGAAGATATTGTATTTGGTTCGATTGTAACTCAATATTTTTGAAATATGTACACTGTACCTTTCAAGGAAGAAGGCAAGAGGGAGCATAAAAGCAGCAGCGAAAATGAAGCGATAAGCAACCATAATGTTCAAGTTCATCCCATCGTTTGCACACAATTTGTATAACACGTAAACTCCAGCAGACAAGAACTCAACCAATATTATTGTTATTGTCAGCTTCACCACTTGTACTAGGTTGTTTGCTTTCTTCATCTACTTGTTTTCTGATCCCTAAAATATTATTTGTTTTCTTCAAACAATTTACGACCCGGACTGGACTCAAACTTTTTACAAACAGTTTGACTTGTTTATGCCCCAAATTATGACCACGCGTTCCTTATAACATGAACTTAAACGGGGGCACACATGTTTTTGAACTAATGTTCGGAAACTATGAAAAAAATTCTGATTAATAAACGGCCAGTAAATTTGAGACGAACACTTGCATAAATAAGGCTCACTAATTCAGGATGATCAGGGAGGAACCTAAATCTAACAATACATGCATTTACAACATTTCTAAGCATATGTAAGAGCTGCTTCATCAGTTTGGCTATCTGCCAGCCTGCTAATTATATGACAAATTATACCAATATATTTGGGCAACCTTACATTTTCGACAAGTACAGTGATCATATTTATATCTAGAATTCAACGACTAGATCATCTCTCGTACCATAAGTTTTGTTTTCTTATCTTTTTCAATAATGTTTGTAATTGATTGCGTATATTTTTTATCTTCGATCACTGCTTGATTGTTAATCGATATTATAATGGTTATGTTCTGGTATATTATTATGTATATAATTAGTCATTAACCTGGTTGTAATTTCCAACATTAACAACCATTGGCAAAACCAACAGTACTCGGCCAGATAGATTATGGCACAAATTAACTGTACTCTATAAATTAATTTAGAAATTTTCATCTTGAACTCGATTAATTAACTGGATCCTCTGCAATTATGATTTGATCAGATTCTTCATCAGTATTTGCCGCTGCCACTGAAGCACGCTGCATGGTGACCCCATTCAGAGTATTGTTGTTACGAACAACATCCTTATGGTTTTCGGATGCTCTGAAGATGAAAAATAATTTAAATATAATTTTTCTTTAATTTTTCAAAATATATGATTTAAACTTATTAAATGACTTAAATTAATAGTTCACAAATTCCAGTCATTCAGAAAATGCCCATTTCTACTTTACAACGTTCCCTGTTTTCTAATGTATTTAAAGTTCCATAAAATTTAATTACATATTATAGCATTCGAGTGGATACTAAATTTGTGTTTGATTGATTATTATATAACTTGTTATTTAATATACGAGTAGTTAATTTTGATAAATTAATTAATTTAACAGTCAACCAACTATATTTCTGTATATTAATAATGTAACTTTTTTTAATTTGTGTTTCAAAAAACTTTTAGTTACACTGTTGGATTCATCCAAATAAATGAGGTCTTAGTCAAATTATTTTGTAGCCCAAAATTCTACTTAAAATACTGTTTATAATTAAAATGATTTGTAACTAAATAAATCCCCATGTATATATCCAAATGCTTGAAAGAAAAACTACTCGAGAGAGAAACCATTACACATGTGTGCTTGCAAGATTGTCAATTCAAAGTTTATTGTGTAACAAAAGTTACTTGGTAGAAAACATTGCATAAGCTTTAACAATACAATAGAGCTAGTTTGCATTGAAATTTAGCATTACTACATGGCGATTTCCTTTCATTTTATAGGCCTTGTATATCTGCTAGAACACACGTTATCAGTCTAGATTCTCATCAGCTTTCAGACCTGTCCAAATTCATGTTACAAAACAGAATTCCAGTCAACAAAAAATCACAACACTAAAGTCTGTCCATATAAACAAACTCTAAATGACCTTAATCAATCGACTAATATGAATACGCATGAATAAATTTACCACAAGTCCATAAAAAATTTTGACATCTTATCTCACCTTGCCACAATTTCATAAATAGACTTGAAACATTTTTGGATGTCAGTGTTACTTTTATATGCCGAAGTGGACCAGTGGATAGAACTTAACAGTAATAAGTAGGGATCATGGGTGTTTAGGTGGGAGTGTGGGCAGAATAATACGTATATTAATAATTTAAAAATTTTAAAATAAGAAAAAAATATTAATTTCATCAAATAATTGTAAGTATGGTTTAATCGAGTCGGATTTAATCCGCCTACCATATTAATCGCTGATTTTTAAAACACTATTTAACATATCTCCCTTGTTCTTCATGTTAAAGGTAAAATTGAAATATGGATTAGTCAGTTCTTAAGCCAAGCTGGGAGATTACAGCTGTTAAAAGTGGTGTTACAAGGTATTCAAAGTTACTGGTCTTCACATCTCTTTCTTCAAAAAGGGGGGTTCACAAAACTTCAATCTATTTTAGCAGATTTTTATGAACTTGTTTTAAAGAGAATTGCTAAAGTAACTTGGAAAGAATGTTGTTACCCTAAATTTGAAGGGAGTCTTGGTTTACGTGATCTTTATGAGTGGAACCATGCAACTATCTTTTACTAGTTGTGGAGATTATTACACACAAATAGTAATTCTATTTGGGTCACTTGGGTAAAAGATAACATTTTTAAAAATTAGCCCTTTTGTACTATGAAAGTCCAATTTTTAATGCAAGAGAAGATGCATTGAGGTATGTTCAGTACAAGGTAGGATCTGATTCATTGTCCTAGCACGATCCATGGCTGGCAGGAGTCCCTTTGATTCATTGGATTAACAACAACATTCATCTAGTAACAAGATCTTCCGGTAGGGAGCTAGT
Organism: Oenanthe sinensis; assembly: GCA_028671895.1. Classification (NCBI taxonomy): domain Eukaryota; kingdom Viridiplantae; phylum Streptophyta; class Magnoliopsida; order Apiales; family Apiaceae; genus Oenanthe; species Oenanthe sinensis. The sequence continues at coordinate 16,079,971 of CM053814.1, forward strand.
GAACTCTTTTATTGTTAATGGCCCCTGGCCTCTAATCGTGCTTGGAATTCGGAGCTGCAGAGAGTTGTTTCTAGCATCAAATTCATAGAAATGATTTGATGTCATGGTCAGGGCAAACTGAGTCATCTATTACTACTTCATTTATCTTAGAATTCTATTAGAAATGTTAAAGTCCCTCCTTCTCCGCTTAATGGCATCCATTTTCTATTCCAAAATGTGATTTCTCCCTTTGGTTTGGCTCTTCATAATAGATTGTTCACCAAAGATCGTATGGTTCAGTTTGGATTTAATGTGCATCCAAAGTGTGTTTTATGTAGTATAGGGATGGTGGAGAGCGTGAAGCATATCTTTGAGGAATGCTCTTATTCCAAACTAGTTATGCTTGCGTCCTCTCTTATGTGATTGGGGGAAATATCTTCAAAGTTACTTTTCTTTTGGGGGGCTGAATAAGGTGCAGGAGCACATGGCGTTTTTATATCTTTGCCATTCAATTTGGAAAGAGCGGAATGAACGCATTCATAAACATGGTCATAGTTTATCAGTTATGCAAATTACCCGGAGTGTGAAAGAATAGTCCGTGCAAATATGTTCACTAAAGGCCGCAGCTAGAAGGGATAGTACTTTATTACATTGTACTAGGCTGAGTAGAGTGATTGTTTTAATCAGTTTGTAGTTTTACTGTGCAGTGAATATTATCCATACTCCCTTTTCTATTCTCACGGGATATGCCCTAGATATGTCTTAGTGCTTCGATTGAATTAATTAATTTTATTTAGCAAAAAAAATTAAAAATAAAAATCATATACATAAATTGTGCTAAAGACCGGAGTAAAATGGTTAAAACTTCAAAATATGGTTTACCTGGACCGCATTTGATCCTGCATTTAGCCTCACAGTGGGACAAAGCTCTACCTGTAAAAATTACAAACTATGCTCATGAGCACCAACTTCATGCCAGATCCACACAATACAAAGGTATATATACAACCCTTTTTATAAATTTCCAGGAAAAGAAGAAGAACATAATTAAAAGTAACTAAATTAATTACCATCGTTGGGAAACACACAACCAGTGTAACAAGCATCAATGCAATCCTCAGGGCCAGACTCCACCAGCTTTATATTTGTAGAAACCACAAACATGGCCAGGACTAGAGCAGCTATCATTACTTTCTTCTCCATTCTTTTCCCTTGTGTTTATACAATTAAACCTTGTGCACATGTACATATATATACACACACACACTCTCTTATATCAACACTATTTACAAGGATAGATCTGCTTGGTATGTCAAGTGGACATAAACACAGACGTGCATACATTGTATTACTTTTGAATTAGCCCTTGATGTTGCAATTTATTGCTGAAAGTGCCCCTGCATCTGCATGTGTCCAGCCGCCGAATCAAGGGGTCAGGTTCTAGCCTGTTGACCTTTAAAAATTACTCATTTCTTGCCTTTAACTTTTTACGCCTATTTTATTGGGTATAGAAACACAATTCAACAAATTATTTTTAAAAATTATTATATAATTTTTTTTTATCAAATTATGTTTTTTATACATATTAAAATACACGTAAAAAAATAATTAAAAGGGGACGGAATAAATAATAGAAAATTTATTTTTCAAGTCATGAGTTTAGTTAAAATTAATAAATTTTCAACACTCAATAATTTATTAATTTATAATTAATTAAATTATCAACTGAGTACTTTATATATATCGAGATTTAAAACTGTTCGGAAAAACTCCCCCGATCTGATTTCAAGAAATATTGAGATCATATTTCGTTATCAGAAGGAAAGTGGGTACCCTAATATTAATTGTTCTGCATACAAATATTTATGTGTATCGTTGGGCCCCCTGATGCTAAGTAGATGCTAATATAATGGCAACCTAAGTAATTATCGTTGTGTCGAAGGATGTAAAAAGAAGTAAATTATTGAAAGCGGATGAATAATAAATACAAGCTTATAAAGGATAACTAATATTTAAATAAATTAATTTTTATTGATATTTAATATATAATTTTATAATATTAAAAATTTATGTTAATATTATATATTCTTTTTTTATATATAAATTTATTTTATTTAATATAAATATGTTATAATATGAATCCGTGTTAAAAATAAAATTTTAATATATATAAATATGTATATAGTTAGAACCCGTATTATAATAAATAAAATTATATAATTTGAACTCATGTTATAAATGTATAATTGAGTTTAAAAAATAAATTTTTAATTAATATTGATATGTATGTAGTTAGAGTTTATATTATATTCAGTAATAAATAAAATTATATTGTATATTTTACCGACATATAGTACAGTTGCGCTCGCGTACTTTGTTTGAAAAAGTGATTTCCCAATGTTTTGAAGTCATTCTTTTCAACTTTGACTCATTTATTAGTGCGTTGTTTCTAGTGCTACCTCCATGGCTCCATGTATGTTGAAATTATTTTTTTAAAATAAAAATTTAAATATTAAATTTTTATTTACAAAAATGAAACTAAAAATAATAATTTAAAAAATTATATGCTCAATACATCTCGAACATACGTGCTAAAAATTAAAGAAAAAAATGGAGGAATATATTTAATGGTTAATTGTAAAATTCAACATTATATATTTTGGTGGTGTATTATTCTTCCGAAGTTCCGATTATACCTTCTTGCCTAACCAAGAAAAAATTGTACAATAATTTTTTTTATAAATTTAAAGCAAAATTCATTAACTTGAATGGAACTCGGCTGGTACAAATCCCGAATCAACTATGCAACCAGGTTGAAAAACAAGTTAAACAATTAGCTATTTTGTTTCCAAATTACTTAACATAGTGAATACAAAAATTTTTGAAACTAAAAATGAGTTCAATAGTTTCCCGAGTAATCCAGACTATACAAATTTTCGATATCTTTTTGAAACAGTAGTATCACAATTGGTCTTCACACAATTATATCTAAATCTAGTCCAATATTCACATATCTCAGTTGTATTAACTGAGGTCGGAGTTACATATATCCTCACAGTATGAATAAACTTCTGTAAATGTGAGATCTTGCAATTTTCATCACCATTTCATTTAATACCAAAAAGTTAGGTACATAAAACACACATCACCCAAAAATGAGTATTATTGAATGAAAAATAAAATTAAAGTAAGAAAGAAGGTCTTCAGCCCGTGGATAAACCACCGTTAGATGGGGAAGGACGAAGGAAGATAACTAATAAAAAAAGAATAAAGCGTACTGAAAAAATTATAATTTTGAGATCAACTAACTAGGGGTGATCATTCGGGAATTTAGATACCACACCGAAATTAATATGAATATCCAAATTTCCAAATACCGAACTGAATTATTTTCGGTCGGAAATCGATTCAAAATTTTTTAATTCGGTTCGGATATCAAAATATCCGAAAAAACAAAATTTATAAAAAGAACAAATGTTGCATGATAAAGTATTGTCAAGTAAAATGTTAGATTTTATAAATTAAATAATCATTTATGTTCGAATATAAAATTGTGTCTCTTAAATTTAATTAGGCATTATTAGACGAAATAAAATAAGGAATCATGAATTTACCAAAACTATAATAAAATAAATAATAATTCAATAAATCCATTCACTAAATCATGATATAAGAAATCATGAATATAGATAAGATATATTTGATAACGATGTAATGAAAAAGATAAGAACTATATGTTGATTTTGCTTATCTTGTATATATCACAATTACAATTAAAATGTATGTAAAAGAATATAATATATAAATAAATTAATTCGGATTTATAAGATAATTTGGATAATCCGAAGATCCGGGAAAAAAAATTAATATTCCAAAATAATCTAATATGCATTCCAAATACCGAACCATATTTTATCGGATTGGTATCCAAATTAAATTATTTCAGATTTATCCATTTGGTATATGAATATCTGAACCGAATGCTCCCCACTACAACTAACGGTTACAACTAACGGTTAGAAAAAACCTATTTCACACATCAAATACCACACTTCATTAACTTTTAAGCTCATGATCTATTACATCTTCTTTAATCGTTTAACAGATTCTTTTTTAAAAATACTATCGTCTCTTTTTCAGGATTCAGAGACTCCAATTCTGTTTGTAACTGTGAATACATAATTATATAGTCGTTTTTTTGTTATCTTCATTGTTTTTTTGTTACTAATCCGTAATACCCTGTAATGTGCTTGGACATAATTATATAGTCGTTTTTGCTTATTGTAATTTACAAATTAACACCAATAATAAGATCAAGAGCAGTTGGCTACCCTAAATTGCATAATAAAGCAAGTTCCCAAAGTGCCAGTTGGATCACTACCATAATTCGCAAAATACCTTGGGCAAATGGCTTGTGGCACACATGAACTGTCCTAATTTCAAAATACTCGAACTTAAATAATATAAATTATATATTAATTATTTTATGAGTATAATTTAAATATTTTATTTTATTATTACGTGTTCTTATGTTTTTGTTATAATATTATTTATATCAAATAAATTTATTATGATTCACATTTATATTATATGTTTAAGTCTTTCATCCTCCTGAGATTACAAAAAATTATATTTATTTATTAAAATACAATTAATTTTTCACATTACAAAATAATCACATCTCAGCTAATTCCCTAAGAATATAAAGATATTGTGTAAAATTATAATTTATGTAAAGTATCTTTTCTTTTAAACAAATCCACCATCTAAATTATAAAAGATATTATTTATCTTTATCATTTATTTAACCAAGATTTTCTAGCATTGTACAAGTTTAAAATATTTAATTAAGATTTTGAAAATATTATGAATATCCAAAAATATTTGATGAAATATTATGAGTTGCTTTAAATTACCTGAGAGTCTAATAAATTGTCCGCATAGCATGGTTGCTAAATTTTGGTGGGGGTCTTCAGATAAGCAAAGGAAATTGCATTGATGTAAATGAGAATTTCTTTGTTTAACTAAAGAGAGAGGGGGTCTTGGTTTTAGAAATTTAGAATATTAAAACTTGCTATATAAACAAGTGTGGAAATTTATTCGAAATCCTAATTCTCTTTGTGGCAGGGTCCTCAAGGAGAGTTATTTCTATCATGGTAATATATTTGAGGCTAGGGGTGGGTCAAATGCTTCATATATATGAAAAAGTCCTTTGTGGGGAAGGGAAATTATAATGAAAGGTTATAGATAGAGGTGGGTAATAGTAATAATACAAGATTCTTGGCTTCCCCGACCTCATACTTTTAAATTTTTTGAGAATCCTGAGATTCCGAATGATTTATATGTTAGTGATCTTAAGCGGGAGAATGGTCAATAGGATGCTGATTTTATATCTAAAGTGTTTGTCAAGGAAGATTCAGAATTAATTTTGAGTTTACACAGTGAAAATCCATAATAAAATGATGTGGCGTTATTCTAAAGATGGGGAATACAGTGTGGAGATTGGATATAAAATTGCTTGTGATATTTTTAAAATGTCAGAAGCTTCTATATGAGTAGGACAGAACATTGGTGGAAATTTATATGGAAATTAAGAGTGCCGTCCAAAATTAAACATTTTATATTTAAATTAAATCATTCATAGTTGCCTACTATAATGATATTCTTTCTGACAAGGGGTTAAAAGTCAATCGTGACTGCTGTAGATGTTTTAAACAAGTTGATGAAAGTGTTTTTCATACTCTTTGGTGTTGTCCGAAGGTTATTCCAACGTGGAAAAAGAGTGGTTTTTGGAGTAAGATGAAAAAGTGTTTTGCCAGTAGCGTTCAAACTTTCTTGCAAAAGTTATCGGGTTTTTTTTTTATCTATATATGAATTCGAGCTATTTAGTGTTATATCTTGGCAGTTTTGGCATGTAAGAAATAGCTTCATACATGGCAAACTATTGCATACGTGAGCTGTCTTAGTTGAGTGGTGCATGTGTTTTTTGGGTGAGTTTTTCGGCAATAATAGTAATGTTAAAGAAGTAATGGAATAGTATGAATTAAAATGGCAGCCTCCTGAATCTGATGTTCTTAAGATTAACACTGATGCAAGTATTTGTGGCTCTCTAAATCAAGGAAGAGTAGGGATTGTTATGCGTGATAATAACGGAAGAATGCATGCAGCTTCTTCCATTTTCATTCCTTCTTGTATGGATGTTACATCAGCTGAGTTATATGCGATTAAAGAAGGACCAAAAGTAACTAGAGCTAAGGGTTGAAGTAATTTTCTACTCGAAACGGATTGTCTTAATACAGTCTCGTATTTGAATAATTTTATTGTACATTGTACTGATTTCGATAACTTGTTATCTTGTATATGGTCTTTGGTCCCCAACAGTGATTTTAAGGGGTTTAAATTTAGAAATGGATCAGTAAATTGTGTCGCTCATAGTCTCGCCAGTTACGCTTTGCGTTGGAAAGTTAGTGCAGTGCGGTGCGGGCGGGGTGGTACAGATTTGCCAATCATCAATATATATATATATATATAGGGGAGTGTTCAAAAGAAAACTCAAATTTTAGAGAAAACTGAGAAATTTTTTTCGGCCATTGATTTGTAACTAATCTAATGGTTGATATTGATGGAATCTTAATTCAATTATTTGCTTGACATAAATGATAAATGCATATGAATTTTTAATTTTATGATCATTAATTAAAATACACTTAACATATATAAATTACTTAAATCAAGTAAGTATAAGATCTCGTGTATATGTCATATCACTTCTCCCATATATCATATCTTTATTAAGATTTCATTAATTATTTTTATTTAAATTTTATGAGGTGTACAACAATATTCAGTTTTATAATAATTATTAATATTGAAATATATTAAAATTATTAAAATTTCACTAACTCTTACACTATTTATATTTTACATATAAATTTATTATTAATATTAGAATTCTACTATTTTTTAAAAAATTATTATTGGATTCCACTAAGTATTGTACTAATTATTTTACAAAATAGTAATATTAAATTTTTAACAATTATTATTTTTAGATTATATTAAGTGTTCAACCATACTAAATATTATAATAGATATTGTACTAATTAATAATTTTGAAATTATATAAAAATATATTAAAATTATTAAGATTTCACTAGGTATTAATATAATCTAAATAAAAATAATTAGTAGAATATATAAATTTTAATATTAATATTTTGTAAAATACTTAGTGTAACACTTAGTAGAATCTGAATAATTTAATAAATTTTATTAGAATTCTAATTTAAATATTAGTTGAATACTTGGTAGATTTTAAAATCTTAATAGATTTTAATATTTTTATTTTATAGAATACTTAATGCAAAACACTTAGTTGTATAATTCTAACATTAATACGTAATAGAAAATCTTGTCGAATTTGTACATAAATAGATTATACAGTAGAACACTTAATAAAATTTTAATATTTTAACACTTAATGGAATTCTAATAATATTTTAAATATCGGTGATGTGTCATATTTAGTAGACTACTTAATAAAATAGTTAGTATAACACTTAGTGGAATCTTAATTAAAACAATATATTAAGTTTTAATTTGAAATATTTAATAGAATCTTAACATTATTTTAAAATAAATAGTGAAATATTTAATAGAATATTTAATAGAATCTTTTTAAAAACATTGGGGAGGTGACATATTTAGTAGAACAATTAATGATATAGTTAGTAGAACACTTAGTGAAATCTTTATTTAAAAAATATATTAAATCTTAACTTGAAATATTTAATAAAGTATTTAGCATGATCTTAATATTATTTTTAAATAAAGAGTGGAATATTTAGTAGAACATGTAATAGAATCTTCTTAAAACATTGGCGATGTGACATATTTAGTAGAATATTTAATAATATAGTTAGTAGAACAACTAGTAGAATTTTTAATAGAATAGAAAATAGAAAATAAGATCTACACCACATATTCAATCTAATCTAATGGCAAGGGGAATGTCCACACACAAATCAAATACACCCTCATACACCCAATCCAACATAATCCCTCCGTTTTTAATTTGATTTTTCCCGTTAATTAGTGAAGTTTTTTTCAAATCTAACTTCACCACATTTTTCTTCATCTCCCAACAATCAGTTTGCATACCATATGTGATATATTCCGGTGACTTTTATTTTTTCGGCGATTTCCATTATTTTTTGTGAACCCAGGATATATAATTTAGTGATTTCTGTAATACAAATTAGTGATTTCTATAATAAAAATTAGTGGTTTCTGTATAATTTTAAATTATGTTCTATAATATTTACATAATGTTACTAATACTTATCTAGATATCGTGGGTTGTTTGACATACATTGATGTCATTGATATTGTTAGCAGCGGTTAGAAAAAAAGAGATTTTAGAATCATAACAAATTAGTAAGTTGTGAATTATAATACAAATATATATTTTTTGAAATTATTATTTTATTTTATAATATTTATAAATTTAATACTACTATTTTGGTTTAATATAATTTTGTTATATCAAATTTTTATCATATGCAGTCCAGTCATCAGTAATGTAACTTTGTGAATTTCTTTTAAATAAATTTAAAATTTATTATGAGGCCGCCGCGAAACGCGGTTTTTCCCACTAGTTCTTTCATAAGATGCTTGTTTTTAATGAATTATTTTAGTTTCACAAATAAAAAAATATTTGATGAAAACCTAGAGCAAGTTGTCATTTAAAAATACATAGAGTATTTTTAACAAAATAAGATATTTATAATTTTTATTAGTTTAATGGTAAAATAATCATATTAAACATTCATTTAATTTAAATAATATATGATCGTATTTGTAGACTGTAGGGAAATTTCTTTGAAAAATATTCTCTTGATTGATGACATTAAAAAAATATTTGTTATTGAAATGTATTCCCTTCATTTTTTTAATATTATAATTTAGAAAAAAATTAAAAATAATAATTAAATCTAAGCGACTTGTAAAGAAAAATGGGGGAAGTAATCGCCACTTATCCGAAAAAATATATTTGGACCAACTAATTATACTGTATTATTTATATACGGGCACTGAATTTATGAGGCCCAATACAACTCTAAACAAACCCTCAGTGTATTATTACATTCATAGGCCCATTCATACAGTAGCCACCAGAGACTGAGGAAGACCAGAAATAAAACTCTTCAATCTCTTATATTTTGGCTTCTGTATTACAGCTGCTGCACACACTCATCAAAAAGGTACAATCTTGTTTTGACCCTTTTCATTTTTTTTACTTCTGCATATTAAAGTTTTAATCTTTTTGATTTTTCTTGAAATCTTGGTTTATAATTCTTGTTTTGACCCATTTAATGGTTTTTAGCTTTGCTATAGTGCTATTGTTTTAGTCTATTGGGTTTTTCTTGAAATCTTGATTGTAATATTGTATTGACCCATGAACTGTTTTGATGTTTTTTCTTGAAATCTTGATTTATAAATCTTGTTTTGACCCAATTGATATTGTTTATCTCTGCCATTACATGTTTTAACATTTTGTTATTTTTGTTCTTGAAATCTTGATTTGGATATATTTTAGATCTGTAATCTTTAAGCGTTCATTTAGATATACAGATAGTAGTATGTATAGAACTGGGAATTTAGAGTTTTTGGCTTATGACTGTTTTGTATTTCGTATGTATGCAGGTTAACTAGAGGAGCGGTGCTGTGCTGTTGAGTGACTTGTGTTCATTTCATATGTGAGATTTTTTTTATATGTAATGATGAATATTCGAATCCGTGTTATGTGATTTAGTTGTGTATGTGTGAATGCTGTAGGCAGTTTTTTTATTGCATTATTGTTGCTAGAAGAGGTGTTGTGATAGATTTACTGTCTTTCCTGTGAATTTGGAGGATACTTGTTTGCCCGAGTATTTATTTTAAGTGTCATTTGTGATATGGGCAGTAGTATTACTAGTGATGTTATAAGGATAGAGATAAAAGGACATCCCACTTATGTTTTATGGGATGCATTGCAGTACTTGAATAAGCTGTGTTTACATATGTAGTAAAGTTAATCTTTTATATGAAAACTTGTGGTTGCCCTAATTAAATGCTTTTGTTTGTTGTGTTATATGTTTGCTTTCATTGGATAAAATAAATTACCTCCTCATATGGGGGTTGAGACTCATTTCAGAATGGGATGAACAATAATATTGGGTATGAGAAATTCTATAAAGGTTTAACAGTGTATAATTTTAATAAAATGTGCATGGGCTTTTTGTGAAAAGGTCTGTTCTGTGTCTGAGAGAACACACATCTAATAATCTGAATCTTCTGAAAGATGGTACTGTGCTTCCTACAGTTCCACTGCACCAATTTGTTTATCATATACTAGAAAAAAGCATTGTGGTTTAGTGCTTATATATTAAGAAACATATTTTAGGGAACATTTTGGAACAAGAAAGAATTTATAAACTTCACTTTTACTGGAAGTTTGTCTATATGTTTGTACTTATGCTTTTTAGTTCTTTAATTTAGGGCTGACGAGGAACCTGTTGATCAGAAACAGTTGTTGGAAGAGTTATGCAAGCCAAAGTGTGTTAAACCTTTGTTTGAGTATCAGGTAAATCCTGCAAAAAATGCACGCAAACTTATTTTGTTATTTTTGTCAATTTTTCATATTAAAAAGATGTTGCATGAATACTTTTTTTTGCTAAGTTAATGCTTAGCTTATGATACCATCAAATAGATATTTTTAGCATCTAATAGTTGATCTCCAATATATAGTTGATTAATGTATTTAAATTAAGTGGGGTTAAAATTTGAATATTAAATATCAATTGTATAATTGATGTGGTTATGTATCTAATTGGAAGTTTAGTGGAGTCAAATGATCTCATAAACTTTAACCACCCTTGATCATGCCCCCAAATAGGGTGCAGAGCCATCCATAGGCGAGGATGTGCTTCACCCAAAAATTTGCATTGGGTTCTCTTTTATATATTATTTATATATCTGTCTTTAGTTTTATTTTAAATGTATTTATGTGGTTGAACACAAAAGCATCAACTAAATATTGGGCACTCAGTTTTGATTAACGCATAGTGTGCTGAAATGAATAAATGCTTTGCTGTTTAATTTTTTTTTTACCTTATTCTCGTTTGGGCAGTCAACCTTTTAACTAAGTCACCAAAGAATGAAGGACAGTACATTAAATCACAAATGTTTTGTTTGGTTATTTTTCCAAAAGGTGATCAATGAGAATCTAAAGTTATGTGGATTAATTCTTGTGAAACTGGTTGTACTTTCAAGAAATTAGGACGACGAAAAATGTTGTAAACATGTGTTTTCTTTTTCCACAGAATGTGTAATGTGCCAGACACCTTTCTATTTGGGCTTGGACGTGACACATATTTGACTTGTATATACAACTAGGTTCTGACCCTAGTTTTAACTCTTTTCCTTAACCCTGCCTTACATCATTCTCCATTTTTTTTATTTTCAATCCCATAAATGACCAGCTATAGCCATTATGTTGAGTCCACCGATCCAAATTGACGAACTGTATTCCCGACTGATTGTACACTCTGGTTCTCTGCCTTGGACTTAGGACTGTGTTCCCCCTTGTAGTCAAATATTAGTATGTGGGATTCGGCTGCATGAATAAATATCATTGCAGCTTCTTGTTTGACAAATCTGTTAATTTCTGTATAGAAGAAGCTAGGATGGGGGTAGGGAAGCGACCAGCTTTATCTTTAGGAAAATCAAAGCTGGTCTCCTGCTCAGCTTTATCGCTACTTGTGGAAAATGGCATTGCTGTTCATCGAAAGAAAAAGTGGGAGGGAGTGGGTCTTCTTCTTTGCTCCAGTTATACCTTTCCTCCTATATGGTCGGATGTTCTGGCACAATTAGGGTCTGATATTCATGCCCCTCTATTTGTATGTATTCTAAAAGACACTTAGTACGTTGTAAGCATTGTAACTAGCTCTATAGACCCTGATTGCTGGATGGACAATACTTTTTTTTAATGTAAAAATAGAGTGTCTGTTGGAGCATATGAACTCAGATTGCTTGTATATGACCTAAAGTTAAAATGGAAATTTTCCTGATATTGGTCTCATTTTGAGCTTTTTTCTCTTTAACAGTTTTTAAGTACAACTAAATGAATTTAAGTTTCTTTCAAATGCATGTATAGTGTAGACCAAGTTTGGAGTGCCTCTACTTGTACAGATAGCTATTTGGCATATGTTAATATATGGGAGTATATATCATTCCCCTTCTACAGCAATACGGTGAATTTGTTGGTCTTTCTAAATATTTTGAGTTGTTCGACTTTTCAACAGGCATGTGTTAAAAGGATCCAAGGGGATGAAACTGGTCACAAGCATTGCACCGGGCAATATTTTGATTATTGGCAGTGTGTTGATAAATGTGTATGTATATCTTGTTTGTATCTGTAATGTTTTGCTATGTTAGTGCTAAGCCAATGCAGTAGAACTGCTCGTGCTGATATTGTTGTTTTCTTTGGACACAGGTTGCAGTCAAGCTGTTTGAGAAACTCAAGTGACTGGAAATATCTTCTTGGTATATCAATACAAACTAGCGAGGCTTCTGTATGCTTCTGATATAGTTCATTTTAACAATTTCGTTGAGCTAAAGAACATCAAGTTTTATTAATAAATGAGATTGTGGGATTTGATTTGATGATCATCAATTGTTTCTAGTATTTGCATGCACGAATATAAGTGTAAACATTGCCCATTTTTTCTTTTGATTATTTATAAGCCCAGTGGACAATCATGCGTAAACATTTGCAATGCTTTCTTGTTTTGGTTCTAGTGTTCTGAACATCTCCTGCCCATGTTTTTCCGGTCTCATTCTGTCATGAGACCTAGCAAGTATAAATAATGTGAAAAAACAGTTCTATTTTCTTGGCTAAAGAAGTTGGATTAATTATGAATTGAGTTGTCAATGATATTCTTCTCATGACTTCACAGTTTATTTTTCTCAAATAAAAGCAAAACATACATAGAAATTATATTCAATTTTTTATTTATATAAATTTATATAATTTTGACCATATATAAACTAACGTTATCATATCATATTTTTATGATTAATAACACATCAAATATTTTGATTATTCTAATTCTTTTAATTAGACATGAAAATAGTATTGCATCATGTCATATCTTTAAGAAATATATATTAAATATTTATACTTTTGTATAAAATTTACAATTTATAATTCTATAAATATTTATTAGTCTTTTCGTCCCATTTTACATGACATTTTCAAAATTAATTATTTAATCTTTGTTTTAATAAAAAATATTGTAAATAGGAGAAATATGATTTTAATTTGTTTGATAAATTTTTCATAAAATAAAATAAATATCAATTAAATAATACTAATACACAATTATTATAAGTAGATGTAAATTAAAAGATTATATTAAAAGTTTTAAAGTCATGAAAATATTAATTTATGTTGAATGATATCAATTTAGTTTTGGTAAGAAAATGATTCATGGGTCATTATAAAAATATATATTTGATTAAAATACATTATTTAAAAATTAAATATAATCAACTAAATAAATATGTGAGATAGTAAAATTATTAATATTAATATGCTAAAAGTTAAACTTTTCTAGCATCCGGTCACATTTTATATAATATAAAGTAAAATATGATTTTGAAGAATAACTTATCACACTTTAAACATTATAGGATACAATATGTACAAATTAATATATATTAATTATTTATTTTAAAATAGTCCATCATAAACTTAAAAAATATTATTTACATTTAAATTATTAACATCATCTACAACCATAGTTTCTCTTAGTTATATCCATTTAGATGATATAAAATATAAATATTTTCTAAAATATGTGTCATTTCAGGGAATATAATTGTTGTTTCATTAAATTTTAAAACTACGGAAGCCCCTTAGAAAAACTTACAAATTCTTAAAAAAGTTTTTAATTGACACCGACTCCCATTAATTAAATGTCCTTTATACACGACTCGATATCCATCTTCAAATACATTCTCCTTGGAAATTTATTAGTTGCAACTTCAAAATATTTTAAAATAAACTAATGACAACCAAATACATTTTCTTTATAATGCTTCAAACTCTTTTTAAATATCAACTTTAAATAAATTATAGAAGATGTAAAAGATTATAAATTATAGTGATACTTGGTATTGGTTTCCAGATGAGAAGGGGTGTTTTACAGTGAAGAGATGCTATAGAGTATTACAAGGGGAAATAGAAGCTCCATACGCACAGTTCTGGAGGAAGCTTTGGGGGTTAAAACTCCCTGGTAAGATTATTCAATTCTTATGGCATGTGTGTTCGTTGTGTTTGCCATCTACAGTTCTATTAGCTGCAAAACGAATACAGATAGATACCATATGTCAATGGTGTCGAATGTATCATGAAACAGATGTTCATGTATTGTTCGAATGTCAAATAGTAGTTGCAGCATGGAGGGAAGTTGGTTTGCAGGATAGTATTAGTTTATTACCGGAGGACAATGTGTTTGATGTGATTCGTAGAAGTTTTGATAGAGGCAACAGAGAACAATGTACTTTGATAGCTTTAGTCTGTTGGAACATCTGGAATAGAAGAAACAAGTGGGTTTGGGAAAAAATAAATATGTCTGCTTTTGACATTAAAGTAGCTGCATTGAATCTACTTACTGAGTGGAAGAAGGCTCATGAACAGCAGATGACATCGAGTACTAGTACAGGGGCATGGATTGTTCGAGGGGCTTATGGGCAGTTTTTTATGGCTATGAGTAAAAGACAGGATGCTTTGCTGCCACCAAGAGAAGTCGAGGCAGTGTGTTTGAGAGAGACTTTGACATGGCTTCAAGGTAAGGGTTTCCAAAATTGTATTCTTGAAACTGACTCGCAGGTCCTTGCTCGAGCATGTAAAGGGGCAGGTGGAAGATCGTTTTTTTATACAATTGTTATGGATTGTATTGATTTATTTTAACACTTTGATGAAGTGTTAGTGTGTTTTACACATAGGTCTGCGAACGGGGTTGCACATGCATTAGCAAAAGCAGCTCATTCTATGTCAAACTTTCGGGAGTAGCATGTTAATGCTCTTAATTTTATTCATCATGTAATTTGTTCTGAAGTTTTATAAGAAATGCAAGTACGATTATCGTAAAAAAAAAATCCGATAGATACAATATCATCTAAAAATGAATGTTACAATGGGTGAAGGAGCTAAATAACGTTTTTTTTATATAATATTGACCAAAATAAGAATTTTTAGTGTATGTGATTGAAAATAACGGATGAAAAACGCATTCACCAACCGGGTATTAAGCATCAGGGGCGGAGCCACACACAAGTGAGGGGTGTAATATTTACATTATTACATTTAATTATATAATTTTACTCTGATAAAATAATTTTAATTTTAAAAAAAATCAATAAATCTTATTTTTATTCTCACACAAATATATTATAAATTTCTAGCATAATATACATAATACATATATTTAATAAATTATTAAATTAAAAATGTTATTAGTGTAATTTTAAATTTACACTAAAATTATTATTTTTGGAGGAAATTTTTTTAATCAATGTTAATTTAGCCCACCTTGACTCCAGGGGATGACTCCGCTGCCGTTAAACATTTTGCATTCCAGAAACTGGTTATAGCAGAAAAACAAAACAGCTAATATGCGCATGTAAGTGGGGTGTTGTGAAAAAATTTTATTTATAAAAAAACTTGTTATTCAATCGAAAGTTGGGTAATGTGTACTATAAAACTCAATACACAATTATGACTTGAGTAACAACAGGGTAATATGTATTAAAGGAAGGGATAAAAGGCCTATACACATTCAGGATTTGGGTAAAGACCTCTAATCTTTGACCGACACATACGCCTGAATGGTATTGCAACTTTCATAGGTATTGTAGGATTTGCCGGAGCTCGGCTGTACTTGTTGTACTCTTGGCCACATAACTTCGGACTTGTTGAGTAAAACATACTTGTCACTCTTTCTATGATCAAAGTTTCATTTTTCATTTTTACCTTTTATTTGTATATTTCCAAAGTCAGTTCGCAAATATAATTATCTTGCTCCTAAGTCCTATCTAAGAAAAAAAGAATATATCCTTTTTTAATTGTCCATTTCTATAATTAAAGTTTCATTTTTCATTTTTTCATTTTATTTGTATATTCCCAAAGTCTGTTCGCAAATATAATTAACTTGCTCCCAAGTCCTATCTAAGAAATGGAAGAGTTGGTGACTTTTTTTATACACTACTAACAAAACATTAAATAAGGGCTTTACTGGAATTTTTTTTATCAAAATTACTTCTCCTCGTGTGTGAAATCTTAAAAATAGATACTTATAAAAGGATGGAGAGAGTAGTATATTACCAATGCATAATTAATAGGGGTACAAGTGAAACTTAAATCTATATTAACGGAAATAAGACAATTTTTTGGGACAAACTAAAATAGAAACTCAGTTAAATAAAATGGGACAGAGGGAATAATAAAACATGAAACTTTACTATCATTATTAAATACTAAGTTTTCGGGACTTAAAAATTATTTCTCACATTTTAATTAGCAAATTCATCAATCAATATATCAAAATTAGAATTTGATGGGAAACACGACATTTCTATCACCATCAGATAGTTAGATACACAATCATACTTAAAAAAATCAATATCACATATCATTTTGAAATTATTTTTAAGATTTTTTTTTTAAAAATTACTCTCGATTAATGAATAACATATGCGATAACTTATATTGAGGGTGTTTGGGGGAACTTTTTTCCAGAATAAGTCAACTTATTTTAAGACAAAGTTAGAGATTCCTAACTTTTTTTCTGAAAAAAGTTAACTTTTTTTTTGCAACTTATAGAATCTCAAATATACATTAAATACTTGTATAAAAAATATTTATCAAAATATGAAATTTTTACCCGAAAATAAGTCCAAAAGGACTTATTTTAAGGCAGACCAAACAGGCCAATTATTTGCTCGCATGACATTTGTTACATATCATATTAGAAAATATCTATATCTTACGCATCTGCTAATGGGGTAATCAATCCGGTATTTTTAAGCACCCCTCTAAAAAATGATATTTTCATTTTCTTTAATTTAAAAAATATTATTTTCAGCATTATTTCCTATACAATGTTAGTCAAAAATTTGTATTATTATCATTTTTCCCGGAAAAAATGGGTAACAAGAGCAGAGTCCATAGGAAAACATAGGAGAGGAAGATGATGAAGATGAGGGCTTTCACTAGTACTTTGCCGCCTCTGTTTATTCCACATTCAGGTGCACCTCATTCTACTCTTTTTTGTCTTCCTTCCTTTCTTTTTGTTTCCTATTTTCTGCGATTCTCCACTAACCCTAACCCTAATCCCACTAAACCAACTCACTTTCCTAATTCCTCTAAACCATCTCATGTTCGCCTCCAACAATTGCTGCTTCAGAAATCCAAGACCGGCTTTGATAAACTCGACGATGCTCTTGTTGTGTTTGATAAAATGCTCATTATGAAACCTCTGCTTCCTGTTATCAACTTCAATCAACTCTTAGCCGCCCTCGTTAAAATGAAACATTACTCTGTTGCTGTCTCCCTCTTTAGAGATATTTGTGTCAAAAACATCCCCCGTGATATTGTTACCTTTAATACTGCCATTAATTGTTTTTGTCACTTGAATCGTCTCGATCATGCTTTTTCTTTATTGGCTGGAATCATCAAGCGTGGTATTGTCCCTGATGTCGTTACCTATACCACTCTTATGAGGGCCCTCCTTTCCCAAGATAACCCTGTCGAGGCTCAGCCTTTGTTCCAAAACCTCATCAGATATAAAGAGATTCAGCCTAATGTATTTACCTACAATACCATAATTAACGGCCTATGCAAGACAGGAAACCTTTGTATGGCCGTTGCGTTGTTTAGATATATGCACAAGAAAGGTTGCAATCCTGATGCAGTAACTTATAGCACAATTATTGATTCTTTGTGCAAGCATAGATTGGTCGATCAAGCACTGGGTCTTCTCCATCACATGACTAAAAAAGGCATACCCCCAAATGTTATAACATATACCTCATTAATCCAAGGTCTCTGTGACTTCAGACGATGGCAGGATATCAGTCCATTGCTAAGAGAGATGGATATTTTAAACATCTCTCCAGATATCTATACTTTCAATGTATTGGTTGATGCACATATCAAAGAAGGAAATCTTAAAGATGCAGAGAATGTGATAGACATTATGATTCAAAGAGGCTTATCTCCTGATGTGGTCACTTACAATTCACTCATGGATGGCTACTGCTTGAGAGGAGAACTTGATGAAGCATTAGCAGTGCTCCAAACCATGAGGAGTAAGGGGATATTTCCCACCACTATCACCTACAGTATTTTAATTAATGGATATTGTAAGAAGCTGAAAGTGGACAGAGCAATAGATCTCTTGCAACAAATGCCACATGAAGGCTTGACACCAACTATTGTGACTTACAGTTCTATATTGCAAGGTTTTTTTCATTCGGGCAAACATATCGAAGCACGCAAATTTTTTAAGGAGAAGATGATGCTGAACAAAGGTCTTAAATTAGATATTGTGACATGCAATATCTTGTTGCATGGTCTTTGTGAAAACCATTATGCTGTTGAAGCATTGTCCTTCTTTCAGACAATGTTATGTGCTGGTTTAACTCCTGATATATGCAGTTACAATACTCTAATTCACGGATTAAGCAAGAATGGATATCTTGAAAAGGCAATAAATCTGTTTGACAACCTTCCTTCTAAAGGTTTGCAACCTAATGTCAAGACATACAATATGATGATCCAAGCATTTTGTCACCAAGGGTTACTCAATGATGCAAATGAACTATTTCTGAGAATGGAAGCTATTGGTTGCTTGCCAAATGATGTCACCTACAACACACTTATTCATGGCTGTATTCATAATAAGAAGTACAGTGAAGCAGGTGGACTCGTGGATCAGATGTGTGCTCGCGGATTTTCAGCAGATGCAACTACCAGATCCTTGTTACTGGAGTTGCATGAATCGCAAGAACATGATCCTGTATAACAAAGCGATAGGTTGCCAAGGTACATAATTTTTCCGATTTGCCAACATTTTTCAAGGGGTTGCAACCAAATTTGAAGGCAGTAATAATTGTGACAGTGGCATATAGTGTTGACAGGCTATGCTACTATCCTGATAAATGTCACTGTTGTAAAGTTTGTAGTTGAGTTCTTCTCATACTGAGTAGTATATTGCCATCTACGTACTATAATTACAAATAGTTGGGGTTTATTTGATATAATTTTATTAACTTTTAAATTTTAGAATGGAGGTATTTGTTGTTTATGCATCAACTCTTTGTCTATAGTTTGCCGATTTTTCCTAATGTCTTTAGTACACAAGATAACTTAAAGGCTTTATACAATTTAAATGTAGTCTGGAATCATCTATCAAAAGAAATAAAGAGCATGTATATGTGGATAATAGTTGGGGAAATTAAGCTACACTTTGGAGCCCCTTAACTCAATTCAGTACAGTACTAATGTACTTACGTTTCTTTGGTCAATAGGTCAGGAGTGAGGTTCATGACTTTGGTCGTGGGGACTGGGGATTGGGAATGCGTTTTGCAAATTTTCAATTAATGAATCCATTTTTTTAACCAAAGAGGTCTAAGCCTGGGATTATTGGTTTAGTAGGGAAGAATACGTAAAATGTGTTTTTATCAATTCCTCCTCAACTTGTAACTTACGAGTCTAAATAGAGAGTCTCTTTGAGATGTTCTTAGAGATATTTAAATTTTTGGAAAGTTGTCTTCCCTTCACTGAAGGAGCTAGTTTCATATTCTTCTTTTTTATTCCTTTTATGATGTTAACAACAGCTTTCTTACAGGGCTTGAAATTATTTTGACTAGGTGCTATTTAGAAAGAGAAGGGTTGAGCAGGAGTTCATGTCACTATGCACTGTCCCTGCACTTGATTCAGTAATCAGTTCAAAAGGATGTTATACCTTATTGCTCTGTTTACTCAGTTTCATTAGAAATTTGCATTTGGTTTTGTTGCTGTACTCAGACTCCTTCAAATAACTGTGAATACTAAATATAGTTTAAATTTTACAACAAATGTGTTAAATATTCTGGGGATATTAATCTGTAACACAATCATCGAGTATCATATACGTGAACAACAATTTAAAATATGTAACAATGTAAAAGAGGGCACACGCAATCAGATAGCCTAATGTAGTTCTCTGAATGAAAAGAAAATGCAGTTTGATGTCTAATCCCAACTTGAATGTTCCATTAAATTTTTAATTAAGTTTTACTTCAATTTGCATCATTTCTTTAATTTAATTCGTTAAAATTAATAAAATGAATGTTAAACCAGATATAAAAATATATAAAATTATTTTTGTGGATTTTAAATATATAAAATACGATTTATATATTTTAATTTTGTTAATTTCTTTACTTGATTTTAATTTTCATTTTGTTAATTTTGATAGATAAAATTAAGTGAACGTTACAAATTGAAATAAACTTTAAATAAAAAGATTGAAAGATGTTTGCATATAAAATTTAAAAATAACTCAAGTTCTTCATGTTTGCAACTCAACATGATATTGAAGACACTAAAATGAAGAGTTTATTTGGTTCACAGAACGCAGGGAATGTTGAAGATTGCATGTAGCAAACTTGTTTGTTTAACAAGTAAATGTAATAGCCCTGTGGCGGTGTACTGAAATATAGCATCTATCCGCAAGTTCTTAGCCAGTTTTTATTAAGAACTCTTGACTTGGTTAAAGCTGCAGTATAGTTGCATTGCTCTAATAGAATGCTACTAGATTGAATTTGTCAAATCTGCAAAGCCAATTACAGAGAAAATGGCATCTGTGAATTTTCTGAATTTGAAATACCTAGGTCCTTGATCTTGACACTAAGGGTTACTGAATGATGCAAATGAACTATTTCTGAAAAATGGAAGCTAATGGTTGCTTCGCAGATGATGTCACCTACAACCAGGGGCGGAGGCACGCCAGGGCGAGCCTAAGCGGCCGCCCCCCCTGAACTTTGCCTGACTGCTACAGTGTGTACAGGGGCGGAGGCATTAAGAGCCGACCAAGCTAGGGTTCCTCCAGCACTTCAATTGCCCATCCCTCCAATCACCAAAGTCAGTTTCTTTCTCTATCTAATTATAAAATACACACAAATCATTGCATGTATATGTTGTGTTAGATTAAAAGATATGATCTTGACGAAGTTAGATGCTTTCTGTGTGTGGGCGTCTGTGTGTTAGTGTGTTCAGTTCAAAATTGGACAAACTACTATTACATATAATGTCTAGTTTCTGTGTGTTTAAAAGATTTGATCTTTTTGACAAACTTTAATGCTTGGTGTGTGTGTGCAGGGGCGGAGGCATTAAGAGCCGAGAAGCAGCGGTGGACCACCCTGAAATTTGAAAGTTAATTTTAGAGAAAGAGAGAAACGAGTAAAAATTTTTTTTTTGGCTCCCCCTAACTTTGAATCCTAGCTCCGCCACTGCCTACAACACGCTTATCCGTGGTTGTTTTCAAAATAAGAAGTACAATGAAGCAGGTGTACTCATAGATGAGATGCTTGCTTGTGGCTTCTCAGCAGATGCTTCTACCGCATCTGTGTTTTTGGAGTTGCTTGAATCGCAGGAACAGGATCCTGCTCTTCTTGCTTTGTGTATGAAGTTTTTGCCATAGCTATAATATAGTGAGAGGTTGCTAAGGTACCTAATTTTTCCGATTTGCCAACATTTTTCAGGGGTTTGCAACCAAATTTGCAGGCACTAACAATTGTGATAGTGGCATGTAGTGTAGACAGGCTATGCTACTTTCCTGTCAAATGTCATTGTTGTGAAGTTTGCGCTTCTGCTACTACTGAGTAGTATATTTTCTTCTATGTACTAGAAATACAAATGGTTGGGGTTAATTTTATTGACTATTGAATTTTAGAGGGAGGTCCTTTGTTGTTTATGCATCGACTCTTTGTCTATAGTATGTAGATTTTTCCTAATGTCTAGTACATGAGATAACTTAAAGACTTATTAGTTTAATTGTAGTCTAGAATCATCAGTTGAAAGAAATTAAGAGTCTGTATGTGAACAATAGTCAGAGAAGTTAAGCTACTCTATATATTCCCTTGATTCAATTTAGTACAATAATGTACTTTGGTTTCTTTGTGAATTACACTATGCGTAATAAGTAAAGATGTCTATGAGTTCTAATATCAACCAGAATGTTTCGTCTAATTCTTGATAATGTGCTGCCCGGCATGGTCTTAAACATTGACCGATGAGTTTAATAGGTCCCCAGAGATAAAAGGAAGGGAACATTGCATACCATGTGTTCAAGAAGTAAGATGTAGTATCTATCCATAAAAATGCTCACACACACAGCTGAGTAACTTAGAATGCTGGAATTTCGCAGATTTATGAAGTACAAATTAGGCAGATTTATCAAGAATCGGTTAGTCCTGACTTGGCTAATGCTGCAATATAGTAGGCTTTTTCTCATACTTCCAAGTAAATTCAAAACAGCAAATTTAATGAAAGAGAGCTGGATTGGCAAACCTCTAACAAGTTGTATGCTTTCTTGAAGTGAACTAGTGAAACACAAAGTTTATACATATATTGTTAGAAAATGGAAAGTTTGAGGCACTTTTTAGATGTGCTCTTGATGTAATTTCCGGAAACTAATGTATGGAGGTTGTTCCTTGATACGAGGACTTCAACTTTCATGTTTAGATCTAAGACATTTTCTTAGTGGAATCCATAATTATATGTAAGCAAAGTTGCTAGTTTGAAATGTGTTATTTCTTATATACCATGTCGAGAAGAATATGAACATTGCAACTTGTTTTGCCTATATATAGAAGGCTTATGCTTGAGTTTTAGAGATAATCCTCAGTGCCTACCTCACATACATTTATAAGATGCATAGGTTTTTTGGGCAAACTGAGGTGTTGGTCGATGTTGATCTCTGTCGTGTTTGTGACCGGATTGATCTGTGCTGGTTTTATCTTGGAAGCGATATTGTTGCAACTCATCACAGTGTAAGTGGAACAATAATCTCTTCAGGAGCAGTCAAGACTTCTCTAAGGCTTGACTTGGCGACTCAGTTGTTATGCTCTTTCAGAGTTATAAAGCTTCTGTTTGAGCTAAGTGTTCTGAGTGTTCTCTCTTTTCTCTTATTTTACAGGCTTTAGTTATATATTTTTTTATTTTGCCATTGTGTTTATTTCGTTATTTGGATAATTGCATGTTCTTGTTAATTGTTATATAATTGTCTCATTGTTGCGTTGTTTAGTTAAATATACCCAACAATCTTGAAGAAATTATTTGTTATATTTGTTAATTAGCAAGATGGTTAACGAAACTGTAACTACTATTACTGTTATTGCTAACAATGGTTCTTGTGGTACTGCAACCATTGATTGGACCACGTACCGTTTCCTAAAACCCATTGATTTGCCGGGCATGCCTGATAAATTGATGTCGGTGTTGTTTTTCTCATTGGCAAAAAAAGATGAAATTGTGGCTAACGGTAAAGGATCTATGGCCGGTAGTGCAGTATGGGAAGCCAGTTGTTGATCATGAGAATGTTGACTCTGTTAAGGCTTATGCAATGTGGGAAGAAAAGGATGGGGTGGCTAGGGCTGCAATCTTGGCAGCTTTAGCGAACACTCTATTCGATGTTTGCTCATCAGATTCCTACAATGCTAAGCTCTTATGGGATAAGCTAGACCAAACCCACAATACTGACTCACAGGGTCTGAAAAAGTATTATGTGGCAAGATTTCTTGATTTTAAACTGGCGGATTCTAAATCCATAACTGAGTAGGTGCATGAGTTTGAGATGTTAGTCCATGCTTTAAAGGAGTTCGGAATGGACCTACCTGAAAAGTTTTAGGTTATGTCTGTGATTGAAAAGCTCCCGAAATCTTGGGAAGAGTTTGCTCTCTCCCTGAAGAGACAAAAAGGAGGATCACATGGACTAATATGATGTTGGACATCTCAATGCATGAGCAACATAAGTCCAAACAGTGACATGTGATGTCTTCTGAACATGCTAGTAGTTCGAAGGTGAATGTAGTGATTGTTGGTAAGAAAAGAAAAGTATTTACTAAGAAGAAGGATAACACTAATTCTAATGGCAAGAACAAAGCCGAGAAATCAAAGGCAAACAAACCATGTTGGTCTTGTGGACAGGCTAGTCACTGGAGCAAAGATTGCCCTGTAAAGAAAGTAAAGAAAGCTGATGTGGTTGCTCAAGCAAACACTATGCTTGGAGCTGAAACCATTGATGGGTCTATGACTAACATGGTTATTGGTGAATCATCTGCTTCTGTACCCAATGATGGGTATATTACTTATAAGCCTGTTTTACTATCCACTTATCTGTCACATGAATGGTTGATTGATATAGGAGCTAATATGTATATTTGTTCTGATATTACTCTATTTGTATCTTATCAAAAGACTAATGGAGTGACAGTGACGATGGGAAATGCTAGTGCCTCACAAGTGTTCGGAATAGAAAACGTGGACCTGAAGTTTGCTACTGGGCGTGTTCTGTCCCTCACTAGAGTGCATCATGTTCCCGAGATTCGTAAAAGTATAATAAGTGGAAATTGTTTAGTTAAACTTGGTTTTGAACTTTCTTTGAAATGTAATAAAGTTGTGATTACATAAACTGGTACATTTGTTAGCAAAGGTTACTTGTCTGATGGTTTATTTTTAATTAATGTTGAACATGCTATAGGTGGTTTTATTAATGATAGTGTTACTCCTTCTGTTAATTGTGTTGAATCGTCTGATTTATGACACTCTCGTCTTGGTCATTTAAATTTTGGTGCTCTAATGAATATGATGAATTTAGAGTTGATTCCAAAATAAGTCATTGAAAAGAAATCTAAATGTCAAGTATGTGTAATTGCTAAACAAACAAAGAAACCTTTTCATAAAGTTGTTAGGTTTTTTTGGGCGAACTGAGGTGCTGGTCGCTGTTGATCTCTGTCGTGTTTGTGACCGGATTGATCTGTGTTGTTTTATCCTGGAAGCGATATTACTGTAACCCATCACAGCGTAAGTGGGGCAATAATCTCTTCAAGAGCAGTCAAGACTTCTCTAAGACTTGGCTTGATGACTCAGCTATTCTGTTATGTTCTTTCAGAGTTATAAAGCTTCTATTTGAGCTAAGTGTTTTACAGTCTTTCATTATATATTTTTTGTTTTACCATCATGTTTGTTTCGTTATTTGATTAATTGTCTGTTCTTGTTAATTGTTATATAACTGTCCTTGCGTTGTTTAGTTAAATATACCCAACATATATGTTTAATATACTACAAATGTTTAATGGATTACTCGCTGCACTCATATGTTAATATATGGGAGTATATATCATTCCCCTTCTATAGCAATTACGGTGTATGAATTTGTTGGTCTTTCTCAATATTTCGAGTAGTATGAATTTTCAACAAGCATGTGTTAAAAGGATCCAAGGGGATGAAGCTGGTCACAAGCATTGCACCGGACAATATTTCGATTATTGGCAGTGTGTTGATAAATGTGTATGTATATCTTGTTTATATGTGTAATGTTTTGTTATGTTAGTGCTAAGCCAATGCAGTAAAACTGCTCGTACTGATATTGTTGTTTTCCTTGGACAGAGGTTGCAGTCAAGCTATTTGAAAAACTCAAGTGACTGGAAATATCTTCTTGGTATATCAATACAAACTAGCGAGGCTTCTGTATGCTTCTGATATAGTTCATTTTAACTTTTTCCTTGAGCTAAAGAACATCAAGTTTTATTAATAAATGAGATTGTGGGATTTGATTTGATGATCATCAATTGTTTCTAGTATTTGCATGCACTCAAGTATAAGTGTAAACA
This sequence comes from Oenanthe sinensis, assembly GCA_028671895.1. NCBI lineage: Eukaryota > Viridiplantae > Streptophyta > Magnoliopsida > Apiales > Apiaceae > Oenanthe > Oenanthe sinensis. The sequence goes on from CM053814.1 coordinate 16,105,933, forward strand.
GTGCCCATTTTGTTCTTTTAACGATTTATAAGCCCAGGGGGCCATCACGCTTAAACATTTGCAAATTCTTTCTTGTTTTGGTTCTAGTGTTCTCAACATCACCTGCTCATGTTTTTCCGCTCTCATTCTGTCATGAGTTCATACCTCCGGGAACTGTGATTCAGGCTCATAGATTTTTACTTATATATTAGCAGCTTTATAGTTTGTATCTTTTGGTAAAGCATAATTCAGGATGTTGCCCTATTTGTGAATTAATACTTTATACTTTGATTAATGGATATTGTAAGAAGCTGAAAGTGGACAGAGCAATAGATCTCCTGCAACAAATACCCTGTGAAGGCTTGACACCAACTATTGAGAGTTACAATACCATATTGCAAGGTTTTTTTTTTTCATATGGGCAGACATGAGAAAGCACACAAGTTTTTTAAGGCGAAGATGATGCTGAACAAAGGTCTTAAACTTGATAATGTTACATGTGCTATCGTGCTGCATGGTCTTTGCCAGAATCATTATGTTGATGAAGCATTGTCCTTTTTTAACATTCTGGAATGCAGTGGGTTAATTCCAAATATTCTTATATACAATATTCTGATTGATGGATCAAGCAAGAACGGACATCTTGAAAAGGCAGAAAGTCTTTTTCACAGCCTTCCTTCGAAAGGTTTGCGACCTGATGTCAGGACATACACAATGCTGATCCAAGGGTTTTGCCAAGAGGGGCTACTCAATAAAGCAAATGAACTCTTTGCCATAATGGAAGATAATGGTTGTTTGCCTAATGATGTCACTTACAACACACTTATTCGTGGCTGTTTTCACAATTAGTTCAGCGAAGCAGGTGTACTCATAGATCAGATGCGTGCTCACGATTTCTCAGCAGATGCATCTACCACCTCTGTGTTACTGGACTGACTTCAGTCACAAGAACAGGACCCTGCTCTTCTTGCTTTCCGTAAGAAGTTCTTGCCGTAGGTATAACAAAGTAAGAGATGGACCCTCAATTTCTGGATATGGCCCCCTTTCATAGTGTGACGGATGGACCCTCAATTACTGGTAATCTTCGTTCATGAGTATGTAATCCGAAATGAGACTGGTAATTTTGGTTCGTCGGTATGTAATCTGAAATGAGAAGTTGGTTAGTATGTTGTAGTAATATGAAAAAATTAGTTAATACGGTTGATACCTTTTTTTTCCAGAAAAGGGTTGGACTTGGAAAATTTCTGATAAATTAGATAGAATCGATATTTTAAATCACACGGAATATGTACAAGTACAGATTTATTTGCAACAAAATTACCTTTGATATGAATTATGAAGTTTTCTCAATGTTCTTCACATGACTTCACAGTTTTTTTCTCAAATAAAAGCAAAACACACATTGAAATTATAAATTGCTATTACAGACATTGGGATTTGAATATATGTTGCAATTGCAACAAGTACACGGACAACCGACGAGATAATAATAGTATACCATAACAAAATGAAGTGGCATCATTCTGGCTGTTGAGCCTTTTCACTTTTGTGATCACCGAAATATAGCTTTGTAAAGCAATTACAACATTATGTTTGAACAGAATTTTATTCTTTTTCATAAAGATAACAAACATAAAGCATCTTGGTGAGCTCTTCTTGGTGGCAACCTTTGATCTTTACTACTTACTGTTATCATGTTCAGTGAAAATAGATTGTCCCTTGGTTTATTCTTAAGTTGCCTAATTAGTAATTTACATTGGTAATTACTTTTACGATACATACCAAATTAGCATTTAATAGTTTGTAATTATCCAGTTGCTGACTATTGGTTTTAGAACACGAATCCACAGATAATATATGTTGGCTCTCCCACATAATTCTTCTTAATCAACTAATACTTTATACTTTAAAGGAGTGTAAACACATACATATTCCACATTCTTCACAAAAGAGACAGCACTAGGCATCACAAAAGCACAATGGCCATCAATATTTTTCCCACAGTAAACACACTAACAACTCCTTATAAATATGGCGTGTGTTCTCCACATTCCACCATATCTATCTTAACAACTCATACAAACACATACTTATTCTTTCTCTAGCTATATTTATCCTCAGTTTTTGCCTTAATTTTCATTAATTCATTTTCTGTTTTTTTTAATTATCATGGCAGTTGCCATTAAGGTTCATGATCAACTCACCAAAGATCTTGAAGAACAAACCACAAAAACACTCGAAGTTGAGGAGGATTTTGATTATTCCAAAAGATCGCAGTGGCTTAGAGCCGCTGTGTTGGGAGCAAACGATGGTTTGCTTTCAACTGCAGCTCTTATGATGGGAGTTGGAGCTGTCAAAAAAGATAACAAAACCATGATCCTCACAGGAATTGCAGGGCTAGTTGCCGGTGCTTGTAGCATGGCCATAGGAGAATTTGTGTCAGTGTATTCTCAGTATGACACAGAAATGGAACAAATAAAGAGGGAATCCTTGCATGGAAATATAACAAAAACTGAGTTAGAGGCCAAGAAAAAGAAGGTACCGAGTCCTCTAAAGGCTGCAGCAGCATCAGCATTTATGTTTGCTATAGGTGCGGTGGTGCCTCTGCTGGCAGCAGCGTTTGTGATGGATTATCATGTGAGGTTGGCGGTTGTGATCGGAGCAGTAAGCTTTGCATTGATAGGGTTCGGGGGTTTGAGTGCCATGCTAGGGAAAGCACCTATGGTGAAGTCTATACTTAGAGTTTTAGTTGGAGGATGGTTAGCCATGGGGATCACTTTTGGAATAACTAAGTTAGTTGGTTCCACTGGCTTGTAAACTGTATCAGTGTTTAGAAATGTAAGATAAATGCAATATTTCCTCTTTTAATTAAACAAGAATTTTTACCTCAACACGAAATATCAGAGTACGTTTATTACAAGCCTACAAGTTTCACTAAATATTTACCAGTAAGATTTATAATAAAATTCAAACGCATAAATATACGATTCACAATTTTCGTAGGTTCTAGGCACAACTTAAGTGTTTATCTTTATTGTTTGTTTAGTTTCTTTTCCGAAGTTTGATAGGAAATATCACTAGCAAGTGCTTTGTTAAGAAAGCATGTTTGTGGATCTATCTACTAAAGTATACTCCTGATTTTTGTTTATTTGTTTTTTTACAGCAATGTTATAGTTAGCTACTGTGGAAATATACACTGATGCCAGTGCAAGAACTTGTATATGAGTGTGTCCTGTATGTTATGTAGTTAATCTAACCTAATGTAGTTTGTATCAGTAATCTAGTTAAATCATTGATTTCATCCGACAATAATAACAATAATAAACCCTAATGAAAAAATGGAGTGAACCCAGACTTTGTTTGAAAAATCTGCCCCCTAATTATATCTAGCATCTCTAAACATCCGATCCAACCTAGTAAGCTACCTGCCAAATATAACAAGGGTATATCACTATTTTAACTACGATCCATTTTTTATGACATATATTCCCGGATGCGGGAGACTTGTGTACTCGTAAAACCGATTGTTATCTCTTCAAGTTTATTACCAAACTACTAATGAGATTGTGAGAGTGTAGTTTCCACAAGAAAGCCACCACATTACATCCAATACAATTGTTGATACTTTGTCATCTTCCAAATTTCTACCATTTTATCATTAGTTTAGGTGAAATACTAGATGAGGATGGAAAAATAACTGATACTCCCATAGATGAATCCCCACTATAATGTTAGCCCATCAAACTTTACAGCAGCAGTAAAACATATAATAAAATATAGCAATTTTAGTGTCTACAAAAGAAGAGAAAGCAGATCGTAGAAGATCCATAAATAATTTACAACGTATCTATGCAAATGTCACCAAGTTATACTTTTCGACCAAACAACCTAAATCGAAAAATTCAAAAATAAAATAGACATGGCATTAACATATAAACAGTTAGCACTCGGTAGAAACAGGAGAAGGGAAAAGAAAGCAAAAGTATGTTTTGATTCCATGGCAAAAGGCAAATAAAAGCCTAAAAGGCTCTGTATTACTACAACACAGGGACAAAGCTTGAAAATCGACATCTATGACATTAAATTATTCTCCTCTTTTTGAAGAGTCATAACTAACCATTATGACCGATCGAATGCAATCTTAGAATAATTTCTGGTCTGATAAAAATTCTCTGAACACGCCCTTTTACCGTTTAACATTGATTGTTAGAAAAAGCATGTTGTTGGCGAAAACATTGAAATCATGCACAAAGATCTGCATATTATAAGCAACGAATCCATCGGATTCAACACGTACTCAATATATAATAAGGTCGGCCACTGATGGCTTTTAGTTGGCAACAGAAGGAAGGTATATTATGGTTTGAAAAGTCTCCGTGTTCTTTCTCCTCCTCCTAAGAATCTCCTTTAGTGTTTACATGTACTATGTGTAGAAAGAACATATTCCAGTGATAAGTGATCATGTTTGTTTAGTCAAGGATTAGCACTTATTCTTTATGGTACTCAGTCCTCAACATATCTTAAACGTCATTGCAGACACTGTCGATTATGGAACTGCCTTATATATCAAAAGTTAATGTTGCATGAAATCTCCATTGATCTTAAAGTACTTGTTCAGCATTCAGACACCTGGGCGCAAGGGTATATACATAGAGCAGTTCACTATATTTTAAGAAATAGCAAAACTGAGAACCCATGCAGGATTGTTCAAAGCCCCAATCAGTATGACTGGACACTTTATCTGAGTCCGAGTCCGAGTCCTAGTCCGACTCCATGTCCAACATGATTTTCACTCTTGGATTGAGCTAACAGATGCTTCTTCAGGGAGATAAAAGAGGAATTATTAAATATCTACCCAGCCGAAACTCTCCCTTGACAGTAAGAAATCGATGTAACTTCCAGTTTGTTTAATTTCAACCAGTAATCAAATTGGGGAGATCAAATGAAACATAATCCATTTCCCCTGCATGCTTATCTTGGATAAGACTCACTCTAGGTTGGACAGTAGTAAAATATAATACCCCACAGGTACCAAATCACACTTCTATCTAGTGCTAAATAAAGATACCACAAGCACATCATTCGGACATGTGCTAGTGTTGGGAGATAAAACAGTTTCTAACAGATAAGATCTTAATGGACAAAGCAGCAAAAAATATAATCGGACAAGCAATTGAAATGTATCTAACATCGAATACAAACAGCAACAATTTTAGTACAGAAATATTAATAAAAGTAATTTGCCAACAAGAGCACTAGTGCACTACCATCATGGTCATCCGTGCAAACCACAAAGACAATTTTCCTCACCCAACTCAGATGCAACACAAGGTGACTGAACTGTCCCGTTATTATACCACATAGCACGCTTTTCAATGAGTTCACACAAGAATTTATCCAGCTTTTCAACAGTGATGTTGGGCATTACTACGACATGTGCTATGTTCCCTTGGCAAGCTAGCTGCCACTTGCGGATGAATTCCTCATCATGAGGGCGCTCAAATACAACTGTGCTACTTAGTTCATTTAGCATTACTCCGATCCCAGCATCTCTAAGGCAGCCCTTTAAGTAGTGTGCATTTCTCAGGCATTTCTGAACTTCTTTTTGAAATCCCTTATATCCTTTCCGGTTTAAGGTATACCAAAGGAATATAGGAGCATGCCCATTTCGGCTACCCATGATAGTTGCATCCCTAGAAGCAAGATACTCCACATCCCTGGAAAGAGCATTGATGTGCTCTAATCTTGTTATTTGAACACCACAAGGCATTGGACAACCAACAAATTTGTGACCTGAGACACTGACACTTCCAATGGGCTTTTTAAATGATACTTTTGGTGCCTGTCATCAACAAAAAACGATCTTTAACTTCTGTTTTTTCTTTTGTAAAATTAAATAAAGATGCGCATTCGAGCAGTATTAAGAACTGCTTATCCCAAAATGAGATTGCTCAAACATTGATGCACAATAAGTTTTTCAAGCAACTTAATATTTTTCCCACAGATGTTTTAATGATAGGTGTCAAGATCTTAGATCGCTTTAAAAACTTAATACACATCAATACAGATAAAATGATAGGTGTCAAGATCTTAGATCGCTTTAAAATCTTAATACAAATGAATACAGATAAAGTGGGATTGTTACTTTTAAAAAAAGGAAAATATCAATGATGGTTTTTTAAATAGGAATAATATTTTCATCTACTTGTTTCTTTACTCTTGTAGTCTGCTTGCATGAGTGCTTCCGCATAAACAATAGTAATATTAACAGACTTGGGTCTCAAAAGCTTCAACTTTATCTCTGATGAATAACTAGGATAAAGACATGCCTCAACCATGGAAAGTCAAGGTTGTTAAATTATCTGAAATATACACACATGATACAAGCACCATAAGGATTTAATCATGAAGGGATATTAATGGGCAAGCAGATCAGCCAGCATTATCAAATGACAGCAACATCCAAGGAATTTGAACCTTATTAATCTAAAAAGTGGATATATATATATATATATATATATATATATATATATATTCTTGCAAAACAAATTAAAACTCACACGTTTGACAAAAGGCATCATGAGGCCAAAGAGAGCTCCATCACAGTGAATATAAAACCTGTCACGGTTAAACCCAGTTTCCTCAAGGGTCTTTATAACAAGATCAAGATCATCAACGGCACCCTTTACAGTTGTTCCTGCAGAATGTTTTGGTTTAGCATTAAGTCACACATGGAAAAAATTTCTGTGGAGAAAGGTAGATACCAATATTGACATTGATAATTGCTGGTTTGTCCTTGTGGCAAAGGAGTTTAGCTTTGAAATCTGCGCAATCAATCTCTCCTGAGGTCAAGGTGTTGACCTTTTCACATTCCATACGGTACATTCGTGCTGCTTTAAATATAGAATAATGTGTGTCGCGCGATGCATACAGGATTCCATCAGGAAACACTTCCCTCCTGTAGAGTTAACTCGTTAGATTCTTTGATGAATTTTAGAACAGTCTGATCAATAGAGAAGTATCACAAAGGTGCAAGTGCAGAACTACTGACCCGACTAATATACCATGAAGATTGCCTTCTGTACCACAGTTTGTGATGTAACCCCAGTATTCATTCTTCTCCAATTCCCATAGGCGAGCAAACCAATCCAATACACCAACTTCAAACTGCCTGGAATGGACACCGTAGTTGCTCTCTATGAAAGGATCTCCAAGGTTGTTGATTGAAAAGTGTTGCAATTGTCCCAATGCACCGTAATCAAAATCCAGATTATATGGGTAACCTGTTGCGGGTATGAATTTCATGTGAAAACAAGAAGGGGCATGCAGTCCCTATGCTATTAGATACTACTGAGTTGGCCTCATTTGTTTACATGAAGAAGAAAACATCTTATCACTACAATCACGTAAATGTTATAGTTTATGGAAATTACAAAACTTAAGACATAATCAAGTTTTATATTTTAATCTTTTAGTATTTGCACAAATACCGTTTAAACTCACTCTAACATGAGCAAAGTTATACTTACTAGTTACTCCTTTCCAACATACAAGGGACAGGGTTTCATTGACTTCTAAAATTCTATCATACAAATTTTGTATTCATTAATCATAATTATCATGTATCTACTAAAAATTGATATACCTTACAATTCCAAAAATGAAAAAATACTTACAAACTACATGATGCAACACGAAAGTGGACAATTTATATATGTATTTAGTGTGGAGATAAATAGTATACTTATCTATATGTTTAAAGAATTATAACCCTTGCAATGCACAGGTTGGCTAAGATTTAAGTAAATATATATATTTATGTTATAATTTTATTGGTATTTGATATGAAAATTATATTAAATTTTTATACGGTTGAGAAATTATGTTAATGCGTACGATATATTTTCTTATTTAATGTGAATTTGTTAAGAGGTGGGTGATAATAAATTAATTACAAGAGTTAGTTTGATAATAATTAAAAGTTAGGTATAATAAATAGAAATTTATTTAATATAGATACGTAAAAGTTAAGCTAGAGTAAATAGAATCTTATTTAATATAGATATGTAAATGTTTTGGGCACGTGCTACTAAAATAAGTATACTCCTATGTAATATATAGATATGTATCCCGTGGGCCAAATACTAACCAACCGATAATAAACCCACTTGTGTTGGGCCATAGTCCATTATATTATAAATTAGGGTTTCTATTCTCTGTATAACTCAAGTATTTCCCCCACATTAATAAGACTTGATTATTGGAATATTATTACATATTAAATTGGGTCTCATTCTTGGGTTGTGATCCTTGGGGTAGTGAATTTTATGCAGTTCACCCAAATTAATCTTATTCTTGTTTTTCTATATCATAATCTTCTTCAACAAAGTTGTCCTGCATCAATACAATTACTTCAAAAATATTCTTGCTTGAGAATATGAAATATAATAATACGACTTGTTAATATGCATCGGAGATAATTCAAAACTTAAAATGGGTAAGTTGGAACAAATGGAGAGTTCTAGTGGAAGTATCTTTACATTACTCGATGATTATGACACACAACTCGCAATCAGCAAGAATTTCTATTGAAAAATACAGGCAGGAATAAGTGCTTACCATTTAGGAACACATTGACCAAGCTTCACTAACAATATCAGTTTTAAATTTTTAATATATACTTCACAAACAATATCAGTTTTAATATATGACCCCATATCTGATTGGTCTATATCTTAAATTGGGACACTCGATTTGAGATAGGGATGGTGAAACAATGATCAAATTCATGAATCATGACTGAATACATTAAATCATTAACATGCCTATTAAAAAAAAGATTTGAGAGACAATTAATATGGGTAAAAATTAAACCTAAAAGCAGCCCGTAAGTAATGTGAGAAGTAGAAAATTAGTACTTATTTATTTACTTATTTGAAACACATTTTTCCAAAATTAACTTTTTTAAATGTAACTTCTAATCCCCCCCCCCCCCCCCCCCCCCCGTAATTTTTTACATCTAGGAGAAGTAGGAAAATTGCCTCCGCAGATAAGTTATGATAATAACTTAAAGACATGATTTTTTTATAATTAAGCAAGCAATTTTACACATATTGCAAGAACAATGGGAATTCACATGCAATGAATATAAGCTTAACAAGTTGTGATAATTACCCAAGTGATGCTTCGTCCTCTCAAGCAAAGACCTTCTATATCTAGCCAATACGCTAGCCATATAAGCCTCCCTCTCCCCGGTAACCTCATCATCAGCATCGGGTTCCGTAACCTCAAGGCACATTGTATGCACATTTCTTCCAAGTACAATCTCCCTCTCCTTTTTCTTCACTTCCCCATTTCCCCCAACTTTAATGCTCACTTGAGTATCATCAGCTAAACGAGGCAATGGTTCTTTAATTATAGCTGTTGGATCAAAATCCTCCGGCAAAGGATCAACATTTTCAAGATCCAGCTCTTTTACAATAACATCAACACTTCCAGCCATTACTAATCAATATAATTTTAAAAAATCAAATTACACATAAATAAGATCATTTAATCAAAATGAAAGCAAACCCACATGCATATACATCTCAAAAATTATCTAAACATGTAAAGATTCAAACTTGAGATTAAAAAAAAAAGTTCAAAACTTTCTTGATTTATTGAAAATAAATACAAAGAAATGTCATATACACTCACAAATATACATATGTAAATGAGATTGGACACAATATATAGATCTGGGGTTAAATGTTACCTTGAAATAAGTGGATTTACAGGCCAATCCAGGGAGTTATTGAGGAGGTTGTGGAGAATGCAGGGATGAAGAGGGAGAACTAGAAAGCTATAGTTTTATTTATATATAGGGACTTAAAATGTGCAAAATATCAAACACTTTCAAGAAAATGCAGCCTGGGCTTTTGTGATAATTGGGCCGGATCCAGTCTATGTCAAAATCTTTTTCGATCTTCGAGTTGGGTAGGAATAGGATATCTGTAATTAATTAATTGAGTATTTTGTAAGATCTCTCTATCTCTAGACTTGTAATAATGAAACTAAAAATATTGTTGAAATACTAACTGAAATTTGAAATATATAATTTAATCTCTTTAAAACTGAAAGATAAGACTTCATTTTACTTAAAACTTGAAAAACGGTTGTGATTGGGAGTATTGAATAAAAAAATTTAATTATAATTTGACCGTAAAAATTAACTACTCATTATTAGAAAAATTTTAAGTAAAATTTGAGATAGTCACGTTAACATGTTAGTCTGACCCAATTTATATGTCTCATTTGACTTTTTTCAGTTAAATTTATCAAATTTTGATTGAAAATTACATCTATTATATAATTGAAATAAATTATAAAAAATATATTATTAGAAAATATATATAATCTACTTTAAAATGTAACTGATAGCTTTTTGAATTTTTAAAAGAATAATTTATAAATCATAGTCAAAGTTCGGTCAATTTAACAAGATCAAATAAGATAATTAATTTGGGACAGAAGGAGTATTAGTATATTACAAATATATCATGATTCATGACAAATTAAGAATGAAGAAGGTAAATAACATTTTTCATATAAAATTGATGAAAATCACGATTATGGGAGAAGAAGATTAACGGATTGAATACACATTTATCAAATGAGTATTCAAAATACATATGGTAGGTATTTATGAATTAGGTATTTACATGTAATATGCATTTGTCAGTTGGGATTATATATGGGATATCCAACTCATGACAAATGCGTATCATATCCGTTAATTTTTTTTGTTAATTTTACTTAAAAACTTGTTATTTTTAACAATTTTTCACAAAGTAACAAGATTAACATCTCAGATAGCACTCGCACCTTATTTGGCTACTTCTATGAATGAAGACAAGTGTCGATAATGTTTTGTTGCCAACAGAATATATCATTTGTTGTAGAACTAGTCTCTATCTATTAGTTTAACTAGGAATGCTTATCCTAGCGTTTATGTATAGTTATAGTTCTACATTGATCACAAAATATACAAGTCAAAAAATGCCACTTCAGTTTCTCAATCTCTCTTTATATCATATCATCACAAGGAACAAGATTAATCACACATAGAAACATAGTATCAGTTTCTCAATCTCTCTGTATATCATATCATCAGTTAAAATTTATCATCAAGGAACAAGATTAATCACACATAGAAACATAATATTTAACATTATCAGGTATAATAATCGAACTGTCAAGATTAACTTTAAGCATCGACAAAGGCCAAGCAGTTTAGTAGTATAGTGCACAACATCAGTTCTTAGCAAGAACTGTATCTAGCAATATGCATCGATAATTCTACTCTACAATTTTATTTTTTGCATTAATTACGTTACAATAGGTATAATAACAACTTAATGCATTTTAGCTTAGTAACTCAATAATCTTATTGTCAGTTTGATTTTTAGGCGCACTTTTCTTAATTTGACATACAAATCAAGTGTTCATTAATTCTTTATACGCAAGTAAAAATGTGGATCAGAAAAATGATTTTACAAGAACTTATAATACGATAACACATAAACTTTTCTTTGACGAATATATCAGAATCAAAATAGCTAAAATAACCTAAATTAAGTGAATTTTATTGTAAAAATAAATTTCGGACACATGATCAAGACAAACTCGAGCTGATCCCAGTTATTCTCAGAAGCTAATGCCACACACACACACACACACTGATACTAGTGTGTGAACAGGATAAATGGATTGGAAATTTTAACTACTTGACAGGAAACTGGAAAAGTGAGAATAAAAAGATAGCAACCTAGTTAGTTTTTCTTGTAGAATTAAACATATAAAAATTTATTTATTACTAAAGTGCTTGTGGCCCCTTTGTGTGTGTTCCACACACTCTTTAATTGTTTTTATACTTTTTATCCCATTTGTGTCATTGTGTGTGGCAACCACACTCCATCTTGTTAGTTGTTACTATATTATCAATAGATCAACTAATATATGAGTGTGCTCTCCTATTCAGCAATCCATTTTATTAACTTTTATCTATTCAACTGCAATCAGCTTAGCTTGCTTTGTTAGAAGCAGTTATTAGTGTTATTGCCATTAAAAAAAGTTATATGGATTGGGAAAAATCAGTAGTACTGTTATAACGTCATTCAGAGATGGTAACATGTACGCAGACGTTTTTGTGAATAACTGAAGATTCGCAGTAGAAACTGGTGTGAATGCAGACGTTTACTCAAAAACCAGCAGACGTTTAGAACAAATGCTTTCGATAAAATTCTTGAATAATTTTTTAAAAGAAATTAAAATTTTTAAAGGCTAAATCCACTAAGTACGAAAAATTGAGTGCAACATACTAGATATAATCTCCGTCTGTAATAATATATAACTGCAAAATGTTTAAGAAGGCTAGACTCACTGCCAATTTTCAGAGAGATCGAGTAATTTACATAACGGGTTATACTGGGATTACTGTTATTGTATAATTTGCGATTTATTAAGATTTGTTCGACATAGTTTTCGTAGAGGAAGCACTTTAATTTCATACGTTCATGATTTTGACATTATATTGAATATGATGTCATCATCACGTTTCCTGTGTAATCTGCTAAGTTTAGCATTGTTTTTTTACTGGAAAGTGAAGCAACAAAAAAATGTTATATAATCATTCTGTCTAAGGAAATGACAATATAGAGAAAAGAAAGGCTTGTGCACAACACACTCTCTCTCTTTTTACACCACTAATCAACTTAATTACCATCAATAATATGATAGCTTAGTAGCTCTTGCCCTTATATATACTCTTCACTGAAGGACTACATATATATAAACATTATCTCTCCAACTCCCTTTCTTCTAACTATTTGACATTTCCTCCCTGATCTGCATGGCTTCTTTAAATGATGTCCAGATTTCGATTCCTAAGGATACCCAAGTACCTGAAAAAGAGTACTTTGATTACTCACAAAGAGCACAATGGCTTCGAGCAGCTGTGTTAGGAGCCACGGATGGATTGGTTTCAGTTGCTTCACTAATGATGGGTGTAGGAGCTGTTAAACATGGTATTGCAGTCATGATTCTAACTGGTTTTGCAGGATTAGTGGCTGGTGCATGCAGTATGGCTATAGGGGAGTTTGTGTCTGTGTACTCTCAGCTTGATATTGAGGTAGCTCAGATGAAAAGAAACAAGAGAAATGTGAAGCACGATGAAGAAAGCGAGAAGGAACAACTGCCAAATCCCTTTCAGGCTGCATTAGCGTCCGCTCTTGCATTTTCCTTGGGGGCTTTAGTCCCATTACTAGCTGCTGCCTTTATACGTGAACATAAGATGAGGCTTATTGTGGTAACTGCTGCAGTGACCTTTTCTCTGGTTGTGTTTGGAGCTGTTGGAGCAGTGTTAGGAAAGACTCCGGCTGTGAAATCTTGTGCCAGGCTGCTGCTTGGTGGCTGGATAGCAATGGCTGTTACATTTGGCTTGACCAAGTTAATTGCATCTAATGGATTGTAAATTATGATTGCTAGATTAATCTTCACAAATATTAATGAAATTAACTTTTAGTAATCATTTCCCTCTTTATCATTTCCTTTCTGAATTAATATTGCATAATTTTTTTCTTTTTATTATTGTGGATATATGTTGGTTTTCCTGGAAAAGGACTGCTTTATGTTTTTGTTTTGAAGCCGACTGATAGATAGGTAGTGGGAGTCTTAAGAAGCTAAGATGGTAACTTATGTATATACTAAATGCAAATATATGCAGGTATATGTAAATATGTCAAGAAATAATGAACTTGCTTAAATATATACAGATGCGGACACACATAAAGTGTGCAACAGCAATTAGCACTCCCAGACTCGAAATGGTTTAAAAAGATACAGAGCACTGATACTGGTAAGGTATCTGGATCAACCATACAACTAAATATGCTTCAGTGTGTAGAAGATAGTTCGTGATCAAGATGTATCATTAGTTTTAAAACAGACACAGGTTCGATCCTCATGATCTTGTATTAAAAAAAGAGGAAGATAGGACTAGAAACATTGTGCACATTATATCCATTAGATTGCAAACGGACAACAAATTTACTTGAGGCCTGAAGGCCAACACACACTGTTAATAATTGGCCAGGCACAATATTCTAAATCATGCAGTCTACCACAAAAGCATTTTATACAATCTTTTATCTCCTCTTTATGGTCGCAAAGGTTGATCAGTTATTGGCTTAAAGACGGTAAAGTCTGTCTGAAATCCTAGTGCAAACTCTTGTGTACAAGAGTATCACTATATATTAGTGATAGTATGTGTGTAAAATGTCATATCATAATTAATAGCTAGCATCTTAACCAAAAAAAAAAGCCACATCTATTGAAGAAGAGAAAAGCAGGATAACAATGGGGGAAAAGGAATCAGATAACATTATCGACCAATATTTCAAAGAGACAAAGACTACAATCTTGGTGGATCTGATTTTAGTGGAAAGCTAAAAAGAAGGCCAACATGAAACAAAAATTTGTGTCTTATTCCATTGTAATTCTTTGGAACCTTTTATCTGTGGCTTAAGTGTGTATTCCCCACACCTTTCCATTGTTTAGTGGTATACTATCCCACTGCTATATAACATTCATACAATTTTTCTGCAATAAAGAATCTCATTTCACCCTAAATTAGGTAAGAAGTATATATCTTGCATGCTTAAACAATACATATGGAGCTCATGTATTTGTATAAGATTTACTATGACTTTTTGCATGTAGGATTTTAATAATCTTATATTTGAATAACTATATCCATTAATGGCTTGTGTCCTCCACACTATCTAGGCATGGAGGCCTGTCATATATCATAATGCAATTATATTCAATCTCTCAACCAAGGACTTGTGCCCTCCACACTGTCTTAACATTTTGAAGCACTATGCCTGTGCTCACTATGCCTGTGCTTAATTTCTATCACTAATGCATGTATTCTAATAATTTTGCTTTCCCAATAGGTGAGTGAGCTCACTTCTTAGGGCTCTTGATATTTGATTGTTTGCTATATATATATATGCTTCATAAAGATTCTGGTTTTCACAAACAAACTCATTTTCTATTTATTCTCATATTTTTGGGATAACATCTGTTATACCTTCATATATTCTGTTAAATACTTATGTGTTACTGTTATTAAAGATTCTATTACAAGAGATGATACTTACAAAAAACAAAAACAATGGCAAGTATTTAAGCAGATGGACTCTGACTACTCACAAAGGTCAAAATGGCTCCAAGCAGCTGTATTAATTGGGACCCAATGATGGTTTAGTTTCAGCTACTTCACTGATGACGGGTACTGAGTTTTTGAGAAGGGAAGGGAAGAAAATTAAAAGAAATTGAGTGATGAGATGGTAGAAGTCATATATATAAAGATGGGCTCGGAAATGAGAAAAAATAAAATTTGTGTTAAATTCCTGTAATGTAACATCTGCTCTTGCATGTCTTGTAGACATGCCACTATAATTTGTGATAATAGAGCTTATGTTCTTTTCTGTAATTAATGATTGGATAGTTTAGCTATGTTTTTTTGTCTTTCACTTTCTCTTTTCCTTGAACTTATCTTAGATATATGCTGACTGTCAATTTAATTTGAAACATTGTTCGTGTAATATGTGAATGATGATGACCTGTGGCATTAGTGAGTGTCTAAAGTTGTGTTTACTGTTCACTAATAGATCTGTAACTTCTTCTTTTTTCCAAGTTGATAGATTTGTAAGTTTATATGTGAATTTTCAGTAATTATCTTCATGGGATGATGAGAACGATCTAAAACTTCAAAATGCTTGCAAAACCAGATCTAAAACTTCAAAAGGCTTGCAAAACTAAATCATATAAAGCAGCACACCATGAAGCTCAGTTTTCATCAGTCGCAAATGTTGTCTTCTATATACATGTCACTCTAATTGATTATTTCATCAATGTTTTAGCTTTTATATATTGACTTCCATTATTAGTTTGATATGTTATTGAGTGCCTAAAGACATATGTGATATGTAATAGTGAATTGTGATATTAACGGGTGCCTAATCGTGTGTTGTTTGTTCACTAATAGATTGGTAAAAAAAATCCAAAAATCACTTGTACGATGTTCAAAGTGATTGCTTCAAATACTGGGCCTATACTTGTATCTCCATGTTTGTCTGTTTGGTGTAAATTGAAAGAGAATGGATGAATCTAGGTGTCATTGGGTGAATAAAATATATTACTACATGCAAAGCTTCTACACATTCATAGTTCGAAAACTGCCTCCAGGGTTGCCAAGAACCTGCAGAGGTTCAACACCTTCATCCAATAACTTTACTGATAATGATATCAACTTCATCACAAACGTCAGTTTGCTATTTGCAAATGGTACCTTTTTTATTTTTTTACTATTTATTTCGAGAGTCAGTAGCTCTGGGACACCAGATTCTGCATACACGCTGAGATATCAAGGTGCATGGCTGAGTTTATGTTTTGAAATGTGGCACAGTGGCAGTTATCCTCAGAAACATAGTGCCAACCAGCCATGACACACATGCATTGATAGTTTGATACTAGGTGTGAACGAGATAAATGGATTCAAAAATGTTAAATTACTTGAGGGAAGAAGTGAGAACAAAAAGAGAACTAACTAAATGGTCCACAATTTACCAAAATATAGTACTACCTTACTGCAATTCTTAAATACAAGTGTTTTCTGTTAAGTTAAACATATAATTTTTTAAAAATATTTTGATCACACAACTAAAGTGCTTGCGGTCTTTGTGTGTATTCCACAAGCCCTTGAATTTTTTTTTATACAATGTATCTCATTTGTGTAGAATGTGGCAACACTCCACCCTGTTATAATCTTGTCAATTGGACTTCCTAATATTTGCCTTGTGAGACTGTGAGTGTGCTCTCCTACTCAGCATCCATATTCCCAAGTTTTCTCCAACTTCAATCAACCTGCCTGCCTTGCTAGAAGCAGTTAGCTGCAAGTTAGTGCACTTCCTTTAATAACAATTATATGGAGTTGGAAAATTAGTACCAATTAAAGCAATCTTTCTATTGTGTAAGAAAGCATACATTTTATCCTTCACATACTCAGATACTCTGTCTGAGAGAGTCATACCAAGTATGTTAGTTTAAATTTGATTAAAAAGTAGTGATACTGCTGCCAGCAGTGTGACATCTCGCTCTGTTACGCTAGATAAGTGTGAAAAAATTATATGGCTAAAAATTACTACTAATTTCCAGAGAGTTTCTTTTCTTTGCATAACTGGCTATATCAAGATTAGGTTACCCATATGTTCATAGTTTTGACATTAATGAATACAATGTCATAATCACACTCTTTTGGTAGAGATAACAGACGGCAAGTTTAGAAATATCATTAACTGAAAGTACAGTAAAAAACACCTATTTAAAAAATCATTATGTCAAGTAATTTATATGATAATTAGACAAAAGAAAGGCTTGTGTGCAACACACTGTCTTATCTTTTTGCACCACTAATCAACTTAATTACCATCGATAAAAGGATAACTTAGTAGCTCTTACACCTATATATACTTGTCATTTAAGGACAATATTATCATAAGCATTCCAAGATCTCTTCTTTCATCTCCTTTTCTTATAACTACTCTGGAGTTTTTCTCTGATCTTCATGGCTTCTTTAAATGATGTCCAAATTACAATTCCTAAGGATACCCAAGTACCCGAAAAAGAGTATTTCGATTACTCGCAAAGGGCACAATGGCTTAGAGCAGCTGCATTAGGAGCCACAGATGGATTGGTTTCAGTTGCTTCACTAATGATGGGTGTTGGAGCTGTTAAACATGGTATTGCAGTCATGATTCTTACTGGTTTTGCAGGATTAGTGGCTGGTGCATGCAGTATGGCTATAGGGGAGTTTGTGTCTGTGTACTCTCAGCTTGATATTGAGGTAGCTCAGATGAAAAGAAACAAGAGAAACGAAAAGCACGATGAAGAAAGTGAGAAGGAACAACTACCGAATCCCTTTCAGGCTGCATTGGCATCTGCTCTTGCATTTTCATTAGGGGCTTTAGTCCCATTACTAGCTGCTGCCTTTATACATGAACATAAGCTGAGGCTTATTGTGGTAACTGCTGCGGTAACCTTTTCACTGGTTGTGTTTGGAGCTGTTGGAGCAGTGTTAGGAAGGACTCCGGTTGTGAAGTCTTGCGCCAGACTGCTGATTGGTGGCTGGATAGCAATGGCTATTACCTTCGGCTTAACTAAGTTGATTGCCTCTCATGGAATGTAAAATATGATTGTTAGATTAATTTTGGTAGACAATAACAAAAATGCTCTTTTAGTATTCCTCACCTCTTTATGCTTTCCTTCTGAATTGGTAATGCATTACTATTAACTATAATCATTGTGAAGAAATGTTGGTTGGCCCCAAAACAAGGAGTGTATTTTCTTTGGATAGTGGGAGTCGGTGACTTGTGTAAATACTATACGCAGAGATATATGTAGATTTGTCCTTAAACACATACACAGACGACTAGCTTAGCACTCAAAGGCTTACAATGATATATAAAACAAAATTCTAAATACAAGTTCTGATACTTAAAAGGTTGGATTAACCTTATATATGTTATATTAGTATATTACGAAAGGATAAAAAATTTATGCGAAGAACAGAAAAATTGCTGAACTGAAACATGACAAGATAAACAGATTTGGAATAACTACAAAGGATAGAGTAGATCAGTAGATCAACAGACAGAAACATATATATATATATATATGAATCATGTCTTCTACCAATAAAAACATTTTCATCTCTTCTTTACGGTCCCAAATGTTGTTCATATCTTGGCTGAAAGACTGTAAAATTAGTGTGAATTGCTAGCTATTGCGATATCTTCTGTACATATTAAGGACAGTCTACATTCAACTTGTCTCTTGTAATCGAAAACTAGCATTTCGATGCTTCTCATATACCAAAAAAGGAACCAGCTTTTTGAAGAAGATAAAACGAACATGTGTAAGGGGGATAAAGGGAAAAAAAACTGCATTACTGAGAAATCCAAAAACTAAACTACAACTTTGGCAGGCCTGATTTGAGTGGAAATTCGTAAAGAAGCCCAACATAAAACAAAAAGGTGTTTTATTTGCATAGCATTCGAGTATTTCACACTCCTCTCTATTGTTTAGTTGTATACTATCCCACTGCTGTACTTAATTTATCAAATCTATCTTTAATACTTCATTTTATTAACAAAAAGATTTTTTTTTTAAACTGTAGATTAGGTACAAAAGTAGATATCTTAAACATGCATAAACAATAGCAATATTACATGGAGCTCATGTATCTCTGTGCAGATTTAGTATGACTTTGCATGTTGGATTTAGTAAATCTCATTCTTGATTATTAAATCCATGAATGGCTTGTGTGATCCACACTATCTAGTCATGATGGCATTTAATATTTCGGAATGCATTAATATATTACACAACTATAGGACGTGTGCCCTCCACACAATTTTAGCATTTAGAAGCACTACTTAGTATCTCAATAATGAACACATACTAATAATTTTATGCTATAAATATCCTTCATTACAGATTATGGCATTCACAAACAAGCTCAACTCTCTTTACTATCCAGATATAACCAATCATACCTTCATGGCTTCTGTTAATGGTATTACAGATTCTATTTCAAGGGATGTTACTTACAAAAAACAATGCCAAGTATCCATGGAGAAGGACTCTGATTACTCGCAAAGGTCGAAATGGCTACAAGCAGCTCTATTGGGACCCAATGATTGTTTGGTTTCAGCTACCTCACTAATGATGGGTACTGGATTTTTAAGAAGGGAAATCAAGAAAATTAAAATAAACTGAGAAATGAGAAGACCTGCAAGATCGAAAGATTAGTTGCCGACACGTTTAGGACTGTGTTTGTATAAAATTGATGTAGATGTAGATCAAGTACTGATATGATTGTGATAGAAGAGTTTACTTGTCCCTAGTGAATGTAATTGGATGGTTAATTATGTCTATGTGTCTTTCACTTTTTCAGTTCCTCTGTAACTACGTTTAATATATAATGACTTCTATTTTAGTTTGAAACAGAATTGGTGTAATAGGTGAATGATGGACTGTGGTGCTAGTAAGTGCCTAAAGTTGTGGTCTTTGTTCACTGACAGATTGGTAACTATATATGTTTCTTTTACTAATTGTTCTTCATGAGATGAGATGAACAAACTGAACCTCCAAAAGCTTTGAAAATGGATACCGTGTACAGCACACCATGAAGCTCAGACTACATAATTTACAAGCTCTGTATTCTACACTATCGATTACTTCATCTTTGGTGACATTGTATAGTGCTTTTATATTATTTTTCACCAACTAGGTACCTATTATTAGTCGATTCAATTAATCTAATATGATGTTAGAATGATTACACAAATATTAACGACACATAATGAATTACTTACTTAAAGAAGCAAGATCACCTAGTTAGTTTTTCTTGTGAAGTGAAACATACCAAAATTAAATTTTTCTTTATAATTTCCATTTTAATACTGAAGTGCTTGTGGCCTCAGGCCTGTGTATATTTCACATGTTTCGCTTTTCTAACTATTATCCCATTTCCATATATTAATAATAGATGATATATATGTACTCATATTGTTATTTCGTATCAACAGCTACCAGTTCGACACTTCTCATAGACAGAAAAAGAGGCCGATCAGCACTTTGAAGAAAAGCAAAGGAGCACAGTTGAGGCAAAGAAAGGTAACATATAGCATTATTGACCATTCTAGAATTTTGGTAGGTCTATTATGAGTGGAACTCTGGAAAGAAGTCTAACATAAAACAAAAAGTTGCGTCGTCCTACCATTGAATCACTCTGGATGCTATTGGACGTCGTCTAAGTGTGTATTCCACACTCCTCTCCATTGTTTAGTGGTATAATATCCCACTGCTATATAAAATTCAAACAACTTTACTTTTAGATCATCTTTTCTGCAATAAAGAATCTCATTTCACTGTAAATCAGGTAAGATGCATATATCTTAAGTATGCATGAACAACACATGTGAAGCTCATGTATGGTACGCAGATTTACTATGAATTTTGCATGTTGGATTTAGTGTCTCATGTTTGAATAATTAAATCCATGGATGGCTTGTGTCCTCCACACTATCTATCTAGTCATGGAGGCCTTTGATAAATCATAATGCATTAGATTATTTCTTAATCATAAGACTTATGCCATCCACACTACCTTGCATTTTGAAAGACTTTAAGAGTGCATTACTATCTCAATTATGCATTTATTTTAACAATTTTATGCTATATATACACTTCATTACTGATTCAGTCTTTCACAAACCAGCTCAATTTCTCTTTATCCTCATTTCTTTCGAATAATATCTGCTGTACCAGTATACCTTCATGGCATCTGTTAATTGTATCAGTGATTCCTTTACGAAAAATTCTACTTATAATAAACAATCTTAAGTATTCAAGGAGATTGGCTCTGAATACTCACAAAGGTCAAAATGGCTCCAAGCAGCTGCATTGGGACCCAATGATTGTTTAGTTTCCGCTACTTCACTGATGATGGGTAGTGGATTTTTAAGAAGGGAAACAATGAAAATTAAAAGGAACTGAGAAATGAGAAGGCCTGCGGACCTGAATAATTACTTGCAGGCGCGTTTAGTATGCTGAAAGATGGTCCAAGTTATATATATAAACTTGGTGTAGAGATTGATCAAGTCAAGATAGGCCATAAAGACAGCCACAACAAAGATAAAGGATGAAACTTGTCTTAGATCCTGTAATATAGCATTTGTTCTTGCATTCTCTTGGGACATACTGCTATAATTAATCTCTGATATAAGAGTTTATTCTCTGATAGTTGGCTTTCTTTGTGTCTTTCACTTTTTTCCTTTTCCGTGCACTTATCTTTGATACTAGATTTCAACCTTCCTTTTTACTATACTTCTGGGTCAACCCAACCCGAGAATGAGAAGAAGAGGGTCAGCCAAACTGCGGTCCACTTTGTACGTGAGTCGTCCGCAGCGAGCGGAGGCTGCTGGCCCATCGGATTGTTGGACTTCAATCGGCGGGGAAGTCTGATAGGACCTTAAGAGACAGGACGGGGCATGCCTGACTCTTTATAAAGCGTAAGATGCACGAACATTTTGTTTTATTAATTAAATTATTTATTTTAAAATTAATAATATTTTTATAATTTTAAAATGTCTTAATATATTATAATTATAGGGAATCATGTATCTGGGGATGACCTTAGGGTACTATCTAAGGTTATAACAATTTCTTATATAAATACATAAGTTTAGATTTGTAAATTCAGAATAAATTTTTAATATTTGTAAAAATGTCATTAAATTTGCACGGAAGGAGCTTATAACCTCAGGGAGTTATCTGAAGTCATCCTCAGACCCATTTTTCTCATAATTATATTAATTTTTTAAACTGATTTAACTTATATAGTTTTAAATCAACCGAACTAAATTAATATAAATAAGAAATTATAGAATATTAAAAATAAATATGCATATCGCACAAAATATAAATTTATATTATTAATACATAAATATGTAAAATTTTGTGATTCGAAATATTATGAACAAGATTTTTTAATATATCAAACAAATATTTAATATATTTAAGATTATACATATTAAATTTAAATATATTTTTGATAAGATCCCTATTATGTTTATTTTATATAAAATTTAATAGATATTATGGTATATGAGATATAATATATATGTATCTGTTAATAATATGATAATATAATTATTAATTTGGAAAAGTTTTTTTTATGTTATTAGATTTTCAGTAGTATAATGTTAATTACAATTTATAAATAATTATATAACATATATAATTTAAACCCTGCATCAATAAATAATAGATGTTATTCCCTCCATCCCTATTTACATGTCCATTTTGATTTTTTAGAGTCAAAATGACTAATTTTTTACTGGAATTTAAAAATTATTCATTTATAATTTAAGAAAGCTAAAAAATACATTTTAAAGTAGATCATATATACTTTTTAATAATATAAATTTTAATTTTTTTCAATTATATATTATTATTAAATTATTGTCAAATATGAGTCAGTTTGACTGCACAAAAAGTAAAATAGACATTTAAATAAGGACGGAGAGAGTATTATATTGCTAATGAGATGTAAACTTTAAGTTAATATTAAAAAAATATAATGATACATAGCAATTACCGTCATAATAATTTTTAAATCCCAATATTTTTTGTACTAATATATGACATGTTTTTTATTGAACCAAACTTTTTTTTCTCATATATAAATTGATTAAATTTAAAAAATGTATTAATATTTATTAATTTATATTATTTTGATTTTGATTTTATTTATTTTATTTATCAGAAAACATGATTCAAAGTATGTGATAACGTGTTTTTTATATAGTATTATATATAACATAGTAACAAAATAGAATGTGTATATAATAACTTAAGTTAAGACTGAACTTTTAGTCGGGGAACTCAATTAATTATTTAAAAAAAACCTAATTTATTTAATGGGATCCAAACCAATTAATTAATAAGGTTTCTGGATTCTCAATATAATAATTTCTCCCGTAAGTGTAACTGATTCTCCGTATAAAATTATCATTATATCTTATACCTTATATTAAATATTTTTATAGAAAAAATATGGATAAAAAAACTTTAATCCTCCCTCTCATAAAGAAAAATTCATTGTCTCCCTCTATCTCTCTTAATGTAAAACATTAATATTAAATTTACTCTAATATAATAATAATACATTATAATGTGTGATATATGACATATATCTATATAAATCTAATATAAAAATATTTTAATGTTTTAAATCAATTATAAAAAAGTTTCCTAAATGGAATAAAATTCTCCGATAAAAATTTGTAACTGTCTTTTCTCTCGAGATTACGGGCTGCTCTAGTTGGATTTTGGATGGTAGACCACCTCAAAATTAAATATAATTTTGTAAGTTTCGCGTGGGCTATAAAATCGCCTAATTGTGACTTCTAAAATTCAAAATATGGACCAAACAATGTTTCTCGTGTAAGGAACACAATAATTACGATTTTTTTTAAATTTAACCCCAAAATAAATCTTTAAATTCAAATTTATATATTACTAAGATATCCAATAGAATTTGAGTTATAATAGAAAGCGGGGTAAAAAAAATTATAATTGTTACGAATCTTAATAATAATTATAACTTATAAATAATTAGTACATAATATTATGCAGTTATTAAAAATCGATCATTTGACTTTTGATAATATTTGAATAAAATTTCTCTTACTCATACGTGGGATATAACATAATGTAGTGACTTCAATGTTTTAGTTTGAGACTCTACTTGTGACATTACTGAGTACCTAAAGTTGAGTTGTCTAAATTGTAACATTATTGAGTACCTAAAGTTGAGTTATCCCTTTGCTGATAGATTGGCAAGTGCTTACTATTAATTGTTCTTTATATAGGATGGGAAGAGAAAACTAAAACTTCAAGAACTTGCAAAAGCAGCACATAGAGAGCACAACATGAAGCTCAATTTTCATCTTTCACCAGTGTTATTATCCATACACACGACACTATTGATTATTCTTCTTTTTTTGGTAATATTGTACATAATGTTCTTTCCCCTTGTATCTTTTTTCATCTTCTATATATCATTCAAATGATATGTAGTCATGTAGAACACTTCTTTTTTTCTTCTGAATTATAACTCTCATCAACTGTTGTTGTCACTGGAATCCACTGGATTATGCCTTTTCATTGCTCGGTGAAATCATTAAACGTGGTCTTGTCCTGAATGTTGTGACCTACAACACTCTCAGTCTCTCATTAAGGACCTTCTATCTCGTGAAGGCTCAACACTTGTTGAAGAAGCTTATTATATTCAATGAAATTCTGCAAAACTTCAGATATTTCCAGGGCTGTCAAGTTGTTTAGATATATGGAGAAGAAAGGTTGCAAACCCAAATACTATTGATTGTCTATGCCAAGCCAGCTTAGTCGATCATGCTTCGAGTCTTCTCGATGAAATGATTAAGAAACACATGTCTCCGAATGTTAAAATTTATAACAGATTAATTCAAGGTCTTTGCAACTTCAGTCGATGGGAAGGCACTAAGCACTTGTTAAAGAGAGATGGATGTTTGGAAAATCTCTCTAGATTTACACACCTAGAGTATATTGGTTGATGCATACTGCAAAGAAGGGAGGACAAAAGATGCACAAGTTGTGATTTAAATCATGATTTAGAAAGATGTATTTCCTGATGCAGAGGCAGAACGGATGGGCACTGGAGGTGCTGAATACCATGAGGAGTAATGAGATAGCACCAACTTCTTATAGCTATACCATTTTGATAAATGACTATTGATCTACTCAGACAAATGCCCGCTGGAGGTCTGAAACCGGAAGTTCAAACCTACAACACCCTCATACACAAGGCATTTGCCGAACAATTCAACTTACAACACAATCATCCGTGGTAGTATTGTCAGTAAGAAATGTAAAGAAGCACTTGTACATATAGAGAACATGGGAATTCGCGGTTTCTCAGCAGATGCGTTTACCACTACCATGGTACTAGACCTTTTTTCCACAGAAGAACAAGAACCATCTGTTCTTGCTTTCCGTAAATGGTTTTTGCATTAAAAATTTTATGGTTCAGTGTTATACATTGTCATTTCCTAACTTTCTCGAGGATTCAGCAAAGTGCCTGTTTGTTAAGAGCAACTGCACACATGATATGAGTGAATCTGCTTGATCCTATATCTCCCAGAAATTTGTCCAGGACATATTGCTGCCAGAATCTGCTTGAAAGTTTGTAACTTTAAGCAGTAACATCCGTGAAAAATCTCATCCTAGGAAAGACAAAGGGAATATATTCTGTAATCATTATGGGAATATATTCTGTAATCATTATGTTTGTAATAAATAAAAGTGTGTGGTGTGTATTAAATAAAGTAAAAGTGCCAAATTTACAACTAACTTATAAAGGTACAACCACTAAGGAGGTTACAAGTATAAAAGATAAAGGACACCGAATAGAATACTGAAAGAAAGAACACTATTACTGAAAGAGGAAAAGAGCACACAAGTTTATTGCTTAGAAGATATTGGTTAAGACTAGAATGCCTTAACCATTACAAAGGATCCCTATTTATAGTAGTCTCGGAGGAGACAACTAGATAATGATTACAGAATATATTCCCTTTATCGACCAAGAGTGAAGTGGTGGTCGCAACTGCAGGGAGAAACAAAGATGCATTTGGGTTCATCTTATGAAAATTGAAAGGGACAAGATGTTTAAGAGCTTTGCTATGGCAACAACTAATAATGGCACATTTTGGTCTCATACTCCCACAAAATTAAGTTATTATTTGTTGTGCGTTTAGGTATCCAGTGTTACGCAACTCGTTATTTGATTTCGCCATTATTCCAAATACTTATTCTACCGCAGTTCAGACCATCTTTCCACCACTAGGAACCATGAGAAAACTGGACTACACCGAATCCCTTGAATGGTTTAAAAAATGATTTAGTTTTTTTTTTTGACTCCATGTCATGAAAAATGAGTTAAAGATTTATATAAACTCTGGCAAAGTATGTCCCCTTTCATCATGACATCGAACCTTAAAAATCTGTCTGAAAAAGAAAACCGTCAACTGATTTACATGCATGCCCCCTAAATTCAAGCTGATCAGGCAGCTGGCTTAAAAATTATAAGGTAGTGACATCAATCAATAAAATCAAAAGCTAAAAAGGAAAAATGGATATAAAGCACACAAATCTCAATAACAAAACAATGTAAAAAGAATGTTGTAAATCACATTGAGCTCCCAGCAGCTGAAGCAACCACCTACACCGAAATATTTTTTTTTAAATAACTCAGATTATATATCAAACCAAAGTTACTCCCATTACAGTATCTCAGTTGCAACTATGACATCACAAAAACACAAAGCATTCAGTTAAAGTTCAGAATCAGCAACACAATAGAGTCATATATCATGCAATGCCTGTGATATGCCAAAGACTAATTAGATTACTGATTACAATATCAGCTACAACATAGAGATGTTCTAGTGAAATGTGCAAGAATGAGCTTGTAGGGGTTGCTACAGTAGATAAGCTCAATTCCTAAGGTCTATAGTGTTATACATGACTGTCGGAAATTCAAAACAGTGCAACCCAAAAATATGAATACTGTTAGAACAAAAGAACTTCAGCCTATCAGCCCTATACCAGGTAAGTTATTCCAGAATAATAAAAATCAAATTTCAAGTCGGGACATGCTTCAAAAGACTAAAGTAGACTTCACTAGGAGATTTTGAATCAAACCGTCCAGGCCATTGGAAAACAAATTAAGAGAACCTTAGACCAAGAAAAGAACAGCAATCTCATTCAACCATCAAACTGATGAAGGAACAGCAGGCTGAATTAGCTCCTGACCATGATCTCAGCAACAGATAATAGACCATAGTGTAGATAAACAAGGACCAATTCCCCAAAATAGCAATGAGGAGACAGGAACAATAATGGGGTGTAAAACAGTTGCCAAACTCATCAAAGAGCTTCCAAACAACATGCGAAGTGCTTACAGAAATGGAACATTTGCATCACTGCTCCTCTCGGAATATAAAATGTTAAACAAGGGATTTATTTACTTGCGGAAGGCTTGTTTCTTGCTAGAAAATCTCTCTCAACTAAAGTTTAAATATTCCCAATTAGCAAGAAAGAAATCGAATCATGTACCCAAAAAGACCATAACTAGCCAAAGAGCCTGCGAAAAGGTTAACGAAATTAATAATGCATATGTTTAAGATGGTAAATTAGTAGCAAACGTTGAGGTACATGAAAAAATTACCCGGCCGATTATTCCATCTTACTTTTTGAGTAAGACAATGAGTTCAAAAGAACATGGAAGGGTTGGCTATATCCCAGACCCACATTTAAACCAACTGTGCACCCAAAAAATTGTGAAAGTTGGTTCTTCAAGACCCACTTATTATCAAATACTTTCGAGATGTGCAAGTGTTTATGAGGTAAATCAATTTGCATCCAGCAGAATATTGGCAGTTGTAAATTTGTTTATATAGAATTGTAGGTAACCAGCAGCAATTATGGCAACAGACCAGATTTGCCGTGCAAAGTCAAGCAAGCATAACACTCCAGCAGACCACATAACGAACAATTTAGGACACAAACAGTACTTTACGAAAACCAAGGTTCACAGTTTCACACATTCAAAAGTTTGACCCTACAATGACGAAAATCACCAAACGCGAAAGAAGAAATCTTGTTCGCAAAAACTTCAGGCTCTTGCTTCTAGTTTCAGCAACACGTCCTATCTCCATCTGCAATTGAGCATAACAATGTACTCATTAGCACTGACTCACCCAAACATAGTTAATTTGCAGCAAAAAAGGCATAATTGTACCATTAACTATGATTGGTATACATACAAATATTAAGCAATTGCTTCATCGGCGCTCGTATGGTCCAGAGCGGTCCCTGCTGCTATAACGGTCGCCTCCACCATAGCCACCACCATCCCTGTTGCGTCCACCATACCTATCTCCATTCCTATCAGGACCTCCACCACCGCCACGACCACCGCCATACCTGTCATCTCTCCCACCATACCTACCACCTCTATCACCTCCTTCACCAGGACATTCCCTTGCAAAGTGTCCTGGCTTTCCACACTTGAAGCACTCTCCACCACCGGAACCACGTCCACCACCTCCTCCATAGTCACGATCCCGACCACGATCCCGACCACGGTCTCGACCACCATCACGGTCTCGACCTTGTCCCTGCGGCTGAGCCTTGTCCACAGTAATTTTTCTACCATCCAAGTCAATTTCATGCATCGCTTCAATAGCATCTTCCATTGCTTGTTTGTCATCAAACGTCACAAACCCAAATCCACGAGAGCGACCAGTTTCTCTGTCAGTAACCACCTACAGTGACATAAACTTTCATGTGCAAGTCTACTGATTGTTGTCAATGAATATCCATAATAATATTACATTACACATACAACATGCATTACTACCCCTAGTAGGAGGCATTAATTTCTGTTGATTTACCACATAGAAAAGCCTGTTTGCAGATAGAGTACTACATCTGTTACACATAATGTATGTAAAAGTCACCAATATTCATAGAATGATAGAACACAACAAAATCGATAAAAATGGCATGATACCGATAATTGTTAGGACAGAACTAGGATATTTAAATCTATTAGCAAAAATGAAAGAACCCAAAAAGTTGAGAAGACAATAGACTAGGGAAATTATTATTTAAACAAAATGACACAAATTAATCGCCTTGAAGATAGTATGTACATGAAACTTGGTTAAAATGGTGTGCGATAGCAAGATACATGGAAAACCTGCATAGTGTATAGTTACCTTTGCATCAACCAGACTACCAAACTTCTCAAATGCTTCTTTTAAAACTTGATCAGAAGTTGACCATGACAGGCCACCCACGAAGCAGCGATATTCCGCATCATCTGACATCTTCGCACTGTATCTCAAAAAGATAGCATTATAAGAAAACTTAGTAGTGAGTAATGACCTCTTTTACATGATTAAAATACAAGGGCTTTCAGAAAATATTAATCATGTTACAAGAGTCTCAAACTTTGGAGACGATTGTTACATTTTCGAGCTATAATATATCTATATAAAGAAAACAATCCATTAGTTGTATCAGCTATGGCCCAATTTGATTATCCTTTTAGTTTACTATTAAAAAAGCCAATCACAAAGCTCAAAAAAAAAGAAGGGTATTATAAATTTAACAGAGTATTTCCTTCTGTTATTAATTTAAGTTAGTTAATTAGTTTAGATATTAAAGTTGTCTGACATATCCACAAAACGACACAAGTAACTGTTGTATCATGTTCAATAAAGCAACACAAATTTTGTACAGATGAACAAACAACAAATAGGATTACAATATCAGGATGGATCAGACCGAGAATACATAAAACCTAATCATGTCCACCATTGAAAACAAAGAAAAAAAATGATTTCAGCACATCATATATAGGCATATGCCTACACTTAGTTCACTCATTAGTTTTTACTTTCTAGTCAAGTCAAGAATTATGTACTAGTGTACTACTCAAAAACATCTTATACTTATAGCCGAGCTTATTCCACAATCATATTACATTTTCCTTGTTCGATGTAATACAACATGCAATATCTTAAACTTTCACTAAATAAAAAGAAAATCAGAATTTATCGACCAAGATAATTCCAAAACGAGTCAATACAGTGATAGCAAAAAAGACAAATCAAACCACTTTTATTAAAACCGCAAAGAAGTACAATGGATCTTTTATGTAAATTTCAATAAATTAACAAAACAAGTCCCCTAACAAATCCGAACAATTTAGTTGCTTTTAAATTCCAATTTTGTGTCGTTACAAAGGTTCTAGTATAAATAATTATAACAACGATTATTTTACTTGATCAACACTTTCTCGAGTTTCTTCACAATGATCTACTTAAATCCATACAAACTTATTGATATAGTATACAAAAACAATCACACAAAGAGCTTAATCAATCAACATATACATACAATCAAGTAATCTACTATTGAATATCATTATAAAACCCAAGAAAACTAAATTAAACAAACAAATAGCGTAATAGATACAGATCTGATCAATTATATATCACAATTAAAGTTAAAATTGAGAAGAATCAAGAAACTTGTGGAACAATTATATAATTGGTAAGCAAATAATTAAAACAAAATAACCCAAATTAATATTACCAGTTGAAAAGGGTATCAAAAGATTGAAGCTTTTTGGGGAATTGAAGTCGCTGTAGTCAACAAAATTAAACCCTAGAACCGGAAAAAGAAGAGTAGCGTGTATCTATACGTTGAGAGTATAAATCGTAAGAATATACTTTAGGGCTAATAATATCTATGGGCCTTAATATTGATTGGGTAACAAGCCCTGATTAAAGTAAGTTTTGTTATCACGATTTTCCGTTGATTTTTTTTTATCAAATCAGTCTATGCCATGTTGAAAAACTCCATACAATTAAAATATAGAACGCTTGAAACCAAAATCACGAAATGCCAATAACTTTTCATAAAAATTGTAATATTTTTTAGAAAAATAGTAAAGATACATGTAAATTGGAATATGTTTGCTATAATATTTAAATCCGTTTCTTGGAAAAGAAAAAATAATAATTTCACAAGAATTTTGTAAGATGCCCCCGCCTCTATAAATCTATATTTATATGGGTAACTGATATGTCACATATCATATGTAGTGACGATATAATTTTTTCCACCAAATTCAAGTTTTATATATATATATATATATATAGAGGCTAATGATCAAATGAGAAATGAGAAATAAGAAATAAGATCTTAGCCACATATCCAATTTTAATCTAATGGTCCCTAAGTGCACTCACACATAAATTAAATGCACCCTTACACACATAACCAACTTAATTCCCTCCGTTTTAAATTTAATTTTTCCCGTTAATTAGTTAACTTTTTTTAAAATCTAATTTCACCATTTTTTTTCCATCTTCTAAGGATCAGTTTTCATACCATATGTGATATATTCCGGGGACTTTATTTTTTCGGCGACCTCCATTTTTTTTTCCGAACCCAGAGTATATAATTTAGTGATTTCTGTAATATAAATTAGTGATTTCTGTAATACAAATTAATGATTTATGTAATATAATTTAGTGATTTCTATTACATTAAATACTGATTTTTATAATATTAAATATTAATTTATGTAATATGAGTTATTGATTTTTATTATATAATTTATTTTAATAAAAAAATATCTATTACATTTATTATTTAAAATTAAAAACATAAATTATCAAGTGTAATGATATTAAATACAGATTTTTATAATATTAAATACTGATTTATATAATATGAATTACTAACTTTTATAATATAATTTTTTTATAAAAATTTATTTATTTATATTTATTATGTAAAATTAATAATATAAATTATTAAATGTGAATGTATAATTAAATTATATACCCAAACAGTAGAACACGTGCGAGTAGGGCAGTAGTGTGAACGCGCGGGAAGGTGTGAACGTGCGGGAAGTCCTGTTAAGTATTGTATTTTATGTGGGCTGGGCTAGTTATTTCTCATTTCTCATTTAGTCTATTTCTCATTTGAGTAAGACTATATATATATATATATATATATATATATATATATATATATATATATATATATATATATATATATATATGCAAGTATAGGGATAAATTTATAGCAACCCAAACCCATAATTGAATGTATACTGAGTCCAACAATCCACCACAGATCAGCCCATAAAAACTAGCAATTTTTTTTGATATACATTAGTTATTGAATTGTCCTTATAAAGGGTCCAAACACACACTTTCTATTCGATGTAGGATGTTACAAACACCCCATCTTATTGAGTCGACGTCTTCGTCGAGTTCACGGATAAATTTACGGAACCCGAGCAATGAAATAGCACTTCCGGCCGGGTATGGCTTTGTTAACATTTTTATCGGATGTCCCTAAATGTGTGATGAGAGAAGTGTTGTCAAGTAAGATGATGCTATGGACTCAGATTATTTTTAATATTTTATTTTCAAAATAGTGCAATTAAGTTCCATTATAACTTGTGTCACGAAATTGTTTAAATTAAGGATTTATTGGGTTTTGAATATATTTTGAATTGTGAATTTCTCAAAATAAATTCAGGAATCATAATATACTTCACGATTTATATTATTTTCGATTTTTCTGAAACAGCTGTTACAAAACTTCTCCCCCATAATAAATGTAGCTTACGTATATAGCTTGACATTACATTCGAGTTTTGACAAAAAAGAATTTTGAAAAAATATACTTCCTCTATTTTCTAATTATATAACTAAAATTATAGTTCTTAAACTTTTTTGTGTGAATTAAAATTGTTTTAAAAGTACATTTTAAAATTTTGAAAAATATATAATAAACCTCGATTTATTTATATATGCAAACATTTCGACTTTTAGTGGTTAATCTGTCTATTCAAGTGTTGAAAGGTTTTCTCTTTATTTTCCATTGATTAATACATGTAGATTAACCACTTAAACATCATATTAACAAGATCAAGCAATCCAAATTTTACTAAACTACTTGAGGATTAATTATTATGTTTGTCCAGTTGTCACAAATAATTATTACTACTATATGTATTTAGATTTTCCGTATCTAGTTGTCCATTTATTGAGCATTAAAATTTAAATAGGACCCCAGTATATTATAAATGCATAATTTTAATTCTTCATATTCCCTTTATCTCAAATTAACTATTTTGTTAGATTTTTTATGTTTAAATTATCCAAACTTTGACTGCGATTTATAGATTATTTTTTTATAATTTTTAAAAATCAAAAGTTACATTTTAAAGTATATTTTATATATTTTCTAATGATATAATTTTTTTAATTATATAATAAATGTAATTTTCAGTAAAATTTTATTTAAATAAATTGAAAAAAACTGGACAAATAAATTGAAACCCCGAACTAATATAAACAATAAATTTGAGATAAAGACATTGAGAACAAGTTGAGAAGAAAGAAAGTTGTAGTTTTTAGAGGAGATAGTAGATTGGAACAGCTATAAATGAGCAGTATTCATGTGTAGCAATTAATGCTAAAAACTGTATTCCACCATTTTTCAATCATCAACACATGAACAAGAATTACTCCCGCATCTTTTTATATTTTCATAAAACATAATAATTTTTATTTATCGAATTTTAATAATTACATAATATTATCATATTACGAGAATAATATCGTAATATTGGGGTGTTTGACTCCCAATTTTTTCTGAAAATAAACCCTTATTTTCAGAAAAAGTAAGTATGTGTGTACTTTTTCTGAAAATAAATAACTTATTTTTTATTTAAAAAATAATATTTGGTTTTAAAATTGTAAAACAAATATTTATCTTTAAAAAAATATGTAAAAAATAAAATAAAATAAGTAACTTATTTTAAGTTTAAGGAATCTCAAACGGCCACATTATTTTCTTTTATTTTTAGATTTGTTCTTCGAGTTCGAGTAAAATATATTGGATATGTTTGTTTATTGTGTCTGCGAGTATACTCTCTCCGTTTTTTTATAAATCATTTTGACTTTTAGCGCACATGTTTATGCGTTTATAAGTATGTTTATTGTGTCAAAAGTCAAAACGACTTATAAAAAAACGGAGGGAGTAATACTAATTTTTTTTTAAATTTAACTGGAAAAAAATGTTATTTTATAAATTTATCTAAATTTATAAGTTTATTGTTTATCTATATCTTGACTGGAGGTCCTAGCTAGATAACAAACCACATGCAACTCATTCTTGACACATTGACATCCACCATCTCTTAAATACTGCCACCTTTATATATGAGTTGTGCAACATTTATCCCCCTCTGCATACTTCACCTATCTTCCCAAAACTTCCAACTCCATTTTATTTTACACACAAAAATAGAGACTCTTCTCTGTAAAGTTTGAATCTTTACATGAAACCATGTACAATTACAGTAAGTTAGTTAATTACCAGATTATGCTGGCTTTGAGTATTATTATTAGCTGTTTTCTTGGAGTTTCTCAAGGCCAGCTTATGTTTGGTTTTTATTCTAATTCCTGCCCAAATGCTGAATCAATTGTTTCCAAAGTTGTCAGTGAAAAAGTCAGAGAGAACCCAACTAATGCTCCTGTTCTGCTAAGGCTCCACTTCCATGATTGTTATGTTCAGGTTCTTTATGTCTCCAATCTTTGCATCTACTCTTTGTATATGTGTGTACATGATTTTACTGTTTTTGTCTAGTGGAATGAGTTGTAACTGTGTTTGTTTTCGACAAATTTTTGTGAATTGAGAGATATGGGGTCTGTTTAATTGTTTGGTGATTCATGGCAATTGAATGATTTTGTATGCATGTGTTTTTGATGAATTTAGGGGTGTGATGCATCAATACTGATTGACAATGGCCCAAACGCGGAAAAAACAGCGTTTGGGCACCAAGGAGTTAGGGGATTTGATGTGATTGAAGAAGCCAAGGCACAATTGGAAAATGTTTGTCCTGGTGTAGTTTCTTGTGCTGACATTGTTGCCATGGCTGCAAGAGATGCTGTAGTTTTGGTAATTTTTTTTCCTAATAAAAGAATTTGTTGTCGGTTAGCTTCAGAAAAATTATTTATGAGTACGTTTAATGTGATAATGCTTATATTATTTTGGTTGTCATTTCATCTATTAATATTAGTCAAGTGGTCCGAAATATCGAGTGCAAACTGGTAGAAGGGATGGAACGGTTTCTGATAAATCTCTAGCAGAGGATATGCCGGATGTTAATGATTCGATTCAGACTCTCAAGGCGAAATTTGTTAGCAAGGGACTCAATGATAAAGACCTTGTGGTTCTTAGTGGTAATACATTTCTCTCTTAATATTCACAATTTACCCATGGTGTGTGTGTATTGTAGTACTGTTATGCACTTGTGCAACTGCTTCTATCAATCACTTGATATCACATAGCAAGTCCCCTTTCTTTCTCTCTCACACGCACGGGAAAAGACATACATGCAGATAGGGTGGCCTGATAGTTGGTAGACATTTAAGGTGTATGAAGAAGCTTTAATATCATTGCATATTAGTAATTTAGCATTCAATTGAAGGGCATGGGGGTCTAGACATGGAAGGCAGAAGTAGGATTCTAATATATGACGAGGTTATTTCCTTAACAATCGAATGAATAGTTTTTAGGCGTATTTATATGCCAAGTACAATGATTTTCTCCACCTACCTCTTCTTTAAAGTTTCGACTTGATTGAACTCTTAATTATTATTATACATTGTCAATCGCTATTTTTACTATGTGAGAAGTCTTGTGATTTTGTGTTCCTTCAAATTTTAGCTGCACATACAATCGGCACCACAGCATGCTTCTTCATGGAAAAAAGACTATACAGCTTTCTCCCAAATGGTGGTTCCGATCAATCAATAAACCCCGCTTTGCTACCAGATCTACAGGCCACGTGTCCGCATAATGGAGATGTTAACGTCCGACTACCAATGGACCGCGGCAGTGATCAGATATTCGACAAGCATATTTTGCAGAACATCAGAACCGGTTCCGCAGTTATAGCATCCGATGCAAGATTATATGACGATGTTATTACAAGGAGCATAGTGGACTCGTATTTCGGCCCACTAAATCCGGTTCTCGGACCATCTTTCGAGACAGATTTTGTTAATTCCATGATAAAGATGGGTAGTATTAATGTTAAGACTGGTACTCAAGGGACAATCAGGCGCGTTTGTAGAGCTTTCAATTAATTGATACCAGCATGTCCTAAAGAAGGGAGAAAAATAAGACTAAAGAAATTGTATGATTATATTTTGGTAGTTTGTTGATAAATAGTTTGAAAAAAAAGAACAAGAGAAGCACCTTCCCTAGTAACCGACATTGCTTTATACTAGAATACAAATTGTATTGCAGGCTTGAAATAATAAACCAAAGTGGCTATGTTTTCTATGCTAACATGTGATGCCTCTGATAATATATTTTTTGTGTTCTATCTACAGTCTACACCGGCATGCATATCTATAATCAGACTACAGATAAGTGTGTAACTGTTTAAATTTTAAAATTTTAAAAGGAAATTAACTTGCACTAAGATTGAGGAGAAGACAAGAACCTAAAGAAGTTAAAACAATTTCAGCTCAATTTTGTGCATATTATTCAGAAAAAAAATTAAAAATAACTTACGGAACTATACTTTATATGCACCTTAAAATGCGTGACGTACCCTCTCTCTGAAACGTAAACAAATGGGTGAGGCGGAGGGAGTATATGTTTAATTTGATTTGTTTCTTATAAGAGCATATGCACCGCTCACGTTAAAACATCATTTCGGGAGCATATTTGATTTTTTCCTGCCATGTGATAATGCAGCGCAGTGTTTATTGCTCCTTTGATTTTCAACGGCCCATCAATTCAGCAAGCAGGTCATCAGTATTTGATGGAGTCTCCAACGGGCATCAATACGTGGGGCCCCCGTTTCAAAGCATGCTGTCATTTCTTTTTTAGTTCTTTTCACTATATAACAGCCATATTATTTTTAGTAACGGTCAATTTTTTTTGCTTATAAAAACTGATCCCAAAATTTTATTTGTAACTCAAACTTTTACACACTCATATTTCCTTGCAAAAATTTTACACATTCATATTTTGGTACAAGTTCTGTGATTTTTATAAAATGGGTACTAATTGGCTCCCTTCCGAGAAATTACAATTATGTGTTTCGTGGGCTCGACAATCTGTTGATCCGATCATCGGTCGTTATTCGAACAAGAATAATTTATGGAGGCGAATTCATGAGGATTATGAAAAAAATTGGTGTAGCACTCCGGAAAATCCTCATGCCGAACCTCGTTCAAAAGTTGCTCTTGACTTACATTGGGTACCATTGAAGAGAGCACTAAAAAAATGGCAATGTGCAAAGAATCAAGCTAGTCGATATAGTGCAAGCGGAACCAATTTGGTAGATGAGGTAAAATATATATATTGTGGGATCATTAAATAATAGAGATGAAATTAAATTTATGATATATAATATAAGGGCTTCATATTCCTGAGGGTGACCTTAGGTAACTACCTGAGGTTAAAAGAAATTTTCATACAAATGCACAAGGGCATATTTGTAATTACAAGAGGTAAACTTTAAAATAACAAAATTGCCATTAGTATTTACATACAAACTCCTTATAACCTTAGGTATGTTCCCTGAAGTCATCCTTAGGAACATTTTTCTCATAATATAATTATTTATTTGATGAATAGTAATTGATTGATTGATGGAGTTATATGGGTGTATAAAAATTAAGAAAAAAAGTGATTCTAGCATGAATAGTAATCAACTCCATTGATTGAATTGATGAATTAATGAATTGATGGACTTGAGGGGTGCATATGCTCTAACCGTAACCACGATCACCAAAGTAAAAATAAGTGTGCCAAATTAACAAGTTCGATTCTTGTGTTGGAACATTTTTAAGGACTTTCAGTTCCAAGGTTCAAATACAAAATGATCTTTTTTTGTAACCATTGCAGGTGGACTCTGTGTTAGACTATATGAATAAAATTAAATTGTATTCTATTATTTTATTTTTGTAACTTGTAAATTGATTTTGTAACTCCCTCCGTAATGACTAAATATTGATGTGTTCTTTATGTTAGTTCATTATGGTAGAGGTTACATTTTTTATTGAGTGTATAAGTTACACATCTTCTACTCCTATATAAGGATAGTCTTGCTCCATTGTTTGGTGAGAGGAAAAATGGTTATAAGTTTTCATCATTTTCAAGCATATTCCTCTTAGAGCTCTAGGTTCTGTTCTGTGAGATAGCAGCGGTGTTTGTTCAGTCCGTAGAAGGCGGATTTGCAAGTTCTTCAAATCACATTTGTTCGTTGTATCCTGAAAGACAGAGGTCATCACACCTTCGAGCACCATACGGAAGGACTTATCTATTTAGGATAACGTGGTTTTCACGTGTCTCGAACTATTCTTGGTATATTTGTTCTTGATTTATTGATTTCAGGTATGACACTAAATTATACTTCCTACACTCTGACCACAACAACACACATTTAATCTCGAGACAACCATATACACACACACAAACAGGAGACTAAGAGTCCACGAATCCACAATTCCACACCAAAATTCTAATGCATGGTTACTTGGACAACCACCATACTAGTTTTCAATTTGTTTCGACTCATTTCCAAGTTCAATCTATAGCTCATACCTTTGCTGCTATATTTGGTTTATATAAAATGAATCGAATCTGTAAGACTATCCCGGAGAAAATTGCTTCCAGAGCTCTAAACACAGCAGTAGGTTTTATGTACTTTAATTTGTCATGCAATTGTAGAGAGAGAGTTTTATTTGGGTATGTGAATCTCTCTACCTTGGGCTTGGGCAGATAGCAGCAAAAACAGGCAACGTCGGTTTTTTATTGGAACCATAAAGAACACTGTTTATATAAGCATCAACTTCTTCTCTTCGTAAAGCTTTGTCAGTTGAGAAAGAACAGGGCAAGAGAACCTCAATGCCATCATCCAGGGGAGACCAATCAGTTCTAGCAAAGGTGATGTTGCTGCTTTCAGAGCTGTTCATGGCATTCTCTAGCTTGACAGGTGAGACTATTCGAGTTTTTGAAGGGATCACACTGACCGGTGAGTCTGTTGCTGATGCAGGTGAATTGCTCTGTGAGACTGTTGGAGGTGTTGAAGAGGTCACAGTAAATGGAGAATCTGTTCCTGATGCAGGCGAATTGTTCTGCTGATGTATAAAGCGGCACTTGGAGCCATATGTGCATGACCCTGAACTATATGACTTGCAAATTTGAGTCTACAAGTGCCAAAAAATGTACATTTAGCATTATTTAAAATGTGTCTACACAATTGAAACTGAGCAAATAGTCAAAAAAGGCTGTTTTTGACAAATGATGAGTTCATTGGTAGGTACTACCAATATAATTTTCTCTACCTTAGAAAATCGAGTTGGGCGCAGCTCTTCTTTTCCATGTGCAAACTGTAAAAATTGGAGTTACTATGGTAAAGGGACATCACAGAGTAAGCAAGTATGTGCAATATTGAGAACAACTAAGAATGAGCATAAAAAGCAATCAGGATCAAATCCAAGACTATCAAGTAACTAAGCTATAAAATTATAACATATCAGACTCGAGCAATTTTGTTTTAGGATAAGAGTTGTTTAAACAGAAGGAACTGGGAGTTTAAAGGAACCTAATCATCTTCAAACATTTTCTTTTAAAAGCATTGACCTAAAACATAACTTTCTAGTTTTTGATATAAAAAAATTCCATGAATCTGAAAGAAACTTTATCAAGTCCCAAAGTTCAATAACAAATACAATTATAAACAGACTTAAATAATCAGATGTAACAGATCCTAAGGGGAAAAGGTGCATTGTCATTTATGTCTATTGAAATACCTATCGAGTTTCGAACTTCAACACAGTTCTTTACAAAGATAGATTAATCAGAAATTGCTGTCCTAGTTGTGATCATTGTCTGCAATCGAGCAAGATCAACAAAATACATCACATATGCACATATGAGTTGAAACAATACCAAAGATAGAAGGCTGGCTTGAAATAAATTAATCTACCTATGCATTTTCATTTTTGAAACAGTCATAGAGTCGTAAGTTTTCTGAACATGGTAGATACTGAAACATATAGAGCCATAAGCCAGGGATCCCAACACATTTCCAAATTGCTACGACTTCTGCTGACACTAACATTCACTGAAAGAAAGAAGACAAGTAGCATCTATAATATACAGCAATTTTAGCTTAGCTTTACTTTCTGCTAGTGCTCAAAACCACCTCTTTTTATGATTAAAAGTTTTACATGGTACATGTAAATTAATAATAAGGTTCTAAATTATCAAGTTAAAAAAACACTGGCTTTCCAAAAATTCTAACAAATAAATATTTAATCATGAATCTAACAATTAAAGAGGAAAATAAACTCTCGTCTTCAAAAATAACTGTATCCTGTATAGCATCATAAATTCATCATCAAGCTATGCGAATTTACTACTAAACACTTGCTATCTTAGAGGTAGAAAGATGTGACAAGATAACTAATATCTTGTTCATTGCGGCAACCACGGCATTTACAAGCCTACATGTCCAACACATACAAATGTCGCAAACAAGAGTTTCTGCTAACAGATGGAACTTTTAATCCACTTCGAGCATATATCCCTTTCAAAAGTTTGTATTCATCTTCGAATGTTATAAGTTACTATTAAAAAAGCTCTTTTTTTTATCACCGCTATTAAAAAAGCTCTTTAATTTTAAGTAATAGTAATCGACTTGTAATTTGCAATGTAAGGTTCTATAAAGACAAATTACAATCTGTGTTACCTGACATTTAGCTCCATAGCGACAACTACCAAAATCCTCCCACGATCGACACATCTCCATCTTGTAAAAGCCTTTACCTCCAGAAGACGACGATCCACCAGAATCCGACATTGACAAAGACCTAACCCTATCTCCACTGACCGGTCCAACCAAAATCCCATCCATCACAACCACATCCTCCTCCACCTTCACTGGAGTCCCAAACACAATCGGCGAGTTCGATTTTGGCGATCCAGAGCTGTAGTACCTAACAATTGGAGAGTCGAGGTTTTCCAAACTACTCAAAACATTAGAATTCGCACGCGACTCAAATCCAGAACTTCTCCTTGGATGATTATATAAACTGACTAGTGAATTGTTGATCGGCGAAACACCACCACTCCACGGCATGACTTTACGAAGCTTAGAATTGTTATCAATGTAAATCCTTTCCATTTCGAAATCCTAAAATCTCTGCAACTAATTAACAAAATCAAACATAAATCACCTTCAACTTATCGAGTTTTATATTCGCGCCTAATTTTCAATCTCACACATTAACTAAAACTCGTAAATCATTTCAAAACCTGAATCATTACAAATCCGATCATTTTTTGTACACACACAGAGCTTTAAATTCGCGCCTAAATATTAGATCAAAACTCAATCAATTTAAAACTTAAATCACTAGAAATCGGAACACTTTTTATATACAACACACACACACACACGCAGAGAAGTATTGAGTTAAGATTTCGCGCCAAAATTCGAATCACTCGCAGCGAGTAAAACACAATTGAAAAGTTAAATCGAATCACTATAATTCGATAGAAATCGGAGCATCAAGTGTATATGATACAGATACACACATAGATTATATATAAACATTACATACATATATGCATATATGAGATGATGATAGATGGGGAATGATGATATGAAATAAATCAATAATAGAGATAAATTACCTCGATAACTGTGAAATCAAGGAAATGATGAAGCTTTCATTTGATTATTCGAGCTCAAATGATCGATGATGCTACAGCTGCTAGTTATGTAGTTTTAGTGATACATACACATACACTCTGTATCTCTATGTATATCGTAAGTATATTTTAGCCTGCTAAAACATCATCGAATATTAGTATATTTTGTTCATTCGATTTTTTAAATTTATTCAATTTTTATAATAATAATAATAATAATTTAGTTAAATATAAATAATTATAGATTTAATGTTATTATAAATTTACAATTAATCCTTAATGTATTTAGGTTATTTGAAGTTAAAAAGATATTATAATATTTTAAAAATAAGAAGCACTTAAACATATTTCTCAACTGTGATAAAAATGTTTTTTATTTAAAATAAAATTAATTTTTAATTTTTATTACTATTCTCCTATTTTTAAAAATGTGCCGATTATCAAAACATCAAAACAAATTAAGAATATCCCAACAATGACATTAATGAGTTGTTTCAATGGATTGAAAATTACGATTTGTGAAGTTAAAATGAAGTAAGTTAAATTACAGATATATAATTTAAAAATAATACTTCCATTTAGTTTTTTAGATTAAAAAAGAGTACTTTAATTAAGTTGGTTACCAACCTTTGGAATGTTGTGGTGAAACCAAAATCTAAATACACACACAATATTATTCAATTCCTTTTCATGTAAACTTCAAGTATATATTACATTACAATTGTCTTCAATGGATCCAAAATCTGGATGCAAGTTCATATCACTGAATGATATACTATGTGCATAAAACAAAAAACTTTAAAGGAGGATAAGCTTAGCTTATACACAAATCACAATAACATGGTTCAACATTCAATATCAACCAACATCCATATCCCAAATGGTGGGATTTTGG
The DNA here is from genome assembly GCA_028671895.1 of Oenanthe sinensis. NCBI lineage: Eukaryota > Viridiplantae > Streptophyta > Magnoliopsida > Apiales > Apiaceae > Oenanthe > Oenanthe sinensis. Next base: position 16,148,870 of record CM053814.1, read on the forward strand.
AAACGGAGACATCAATATCAAGTTCCATCAATAGCATTCTTCAAATCTCCACCAAGCAATGACATTAGACCTCCACCATGAACTCGTCCCTCGGGAACAACAAATTTGAAATTCTTTCTCGTACTGCAATTTCTAGAGCCACTGTCACCATTGTTGCTCCTAATGCTTCCTTCCCCTTGCTTCTCAGAACTCGACGGTCTTATATAAGATGTAGAGGACTTCATTGATAAAGGAACCAATACTTGAGGGGGGATCAGACACTGACGTTTGGCCGGCCTGTTCCTGAGATCCATAGTATATTCTGAAAGCTCGCTTGCCCCAGACAATGAATATGTGTTGTTATAGCTGCTACCACCAGTAGATAATGTATGCACGAGCCCATGAAAGAGTCCAGGTCCAATCAAACCCTTGTTGTTTGTATTCCGATCTTGACACAAGCTACCATGTGCTGCACATAATCCACTCCTTCCCCTAGCAAACTTCTCGCATTTTCCATCACCCCAGCTGCATCGTTTTCCACCGCCATGTGCTTTGCAGAAATTAGTGCTTCCTTGTGCACTCTTGTCACAATTTTCAAACTGGCAACGTTTCCCTCCACCGTGCCTAACACAGGAATCAGTTCGTCCCCGTGCACTCTTTGTGCAGCCTGAAACAACACACCTCTTTCCACCACCATGTGCAACACAAAAATTTGTGCCTCCATGCACACTCTTGGGACAAATCCCACCACCATCAAAGAGGCAGCGCTTCCCTCCACCATGCCCTTTGCACAATGGTGTGCTACCTTCAGCACCTTTAGTGCAACCAGCAAAAATGCAACGCTTTCCACCACCATGGGCTTTGCAGAACATTGTACTTCCTTGGGCACCCTTATTGCAACTTTGGAATTGGCAACGACGTCCTCCTCCATGTGAGATGCACAGACCGATCTGACCCTCAGCACTCCTGGTGCAACCCTCTACCTTGCACCTTTTCCCTCCACCATGTTTGATGCAAAGGCCTGACTTGCCCCGTGCTGCTTTAGCACATCCTGATGGATGCCCACAACGCTTCCCACCACCGTGTGCTATACAGTAGTCTGTCCTCCCCTCGGCACTTTTAGTGCATCCAAGATGCTCACACCTCCTACCTCCTCCATGCGCTTTACAATATGCAGTACGGCTTTCAGCACCTTTATTGCACCCTGGTTTCTGGCATCTCTGACCACCCCCGTGGCCAATGCAAAGGCCAGTTGCTCCTCTTGCTCCTTTTGTACAACCTTCAAACTTGCACTTTTTAGCATTGCTGGTCTGGTAACTTGATAATGTTCCATCTGTAGCAAGCTCAGAAACCGTACTCATTGAATAATCTGAGACAGCAGAAGGCTCGGAACTTAAATGACGAGGATGGCTATAAGATTTTGTTTCACGGCCAGAAATTTCTTCTGGTTGCCAAAAGAGATTGATGCTACTAATGCTTGGAGCAAAAATAAGTGACGGCATATAACCACCTGATTTCTTTGCCGATGTTGAACCCTCGTCGGAAACAGGGGCCATAACTTTGCGACCAACTGTAACTTGGTCAGTACGAGGTGCACGCAGATCATTTTGTGATGTGAATGGACACTTGAGCATTGCAACTTCTACATTACCTCCTGATACACCAAGTTTCAGAATCGAATCACTCTCAGATGACATCTCCTGATGCAATATAGTCTTCGATGCATTACTGTTACTCAAGTCAATCGGGATCCAATCATCATGACTCGTAGTTGGCGCTGGGCCCAAACCAAGAACCAACCTGCACCCATCATCAGATGCACCTGAAGAAATAATATGGTCCCCAAGACTAGCTCTAGCTCTTCTAACGCCTGTGGCTTTCTTTTCTCCATAACCAAAGAAATCCAGGCTTAATGTAGTATCAGTTGAGTTGTTATTTTTTATCAGCTCGCGGTTGCAAGGGAACAATTTCTTATTCGAATTGATATCCATTTTCTGGGTACTATGTACTAAAATGCCAACAACTAGCAAACTAGTGTTACTGAATGGAACTAGTAAGATGTATAAATCAAAATAAACAGAGCTTTCAAATACCTCAATAAGCTACCTCCACTCACAAATCCTGATGTATCTGACCTATCCATTACACCAATTTGTCACAAGGAGAAAAAGATCCTGTACTCGGAGCACTCAGATCTAAATTTTAAATGATTATATTACTTCTATATAAGGGTACTAAAGAGTTCAACATAAGAGATTAAGCTGACGTGCAGAGTCTAAAAGCATGTTCAACTTGATGCTGGAAACTCCTGAAACTTAAGTCACCTGAATGAAAATTAAGAACACATAAAGATCAATGTATTAGTACAATTCTGAAAGGAATTACGATAAAAACTGAAAATAAATAATCTCGAAAGCGCAAGACTAAAAAGATTTGAATGCATTAAGCAAACCGATGTTGCTTCATGAAAAAATGGTCAGATTTCAGAGCAATTTCTTTGAGGGAAAAAAATAACATCGAGGAGTATAAATTGACATATTATAAGTACAAAAATCAAGGATAAACTATAAAGTTATAACACTTAGTTCATTGGATAACATGGGGAATAAAACTTGAGACTGTTTAGTCCATTGTACTCTAAAATTAAAGCAGAATAGTCGTATTTTAATCTTAATTCTTGAAACCAGCATAGCCAAAGAGTAAAGGTCTTCAGAATAATTATAAAGTGGGTATATATTCTCTGGGCTAAGACGTCTAAAAATAATGCGTGTAACTTTTAAACACAAGTCAGTATCATAGATAAGTCTGGATGTTTGAGCTTCAAAACACCATGGCAGATAATTAGCCTATAGTATATGTATTTTCTCTTGTATGTGTCAAGAATATTGCATACATGTAAGAGCTGAATTTAACATGTGTTACTTGGTCATAAATTTTAAACTTAAAAAGGAAAAGGGATACGTCAAGAAACTAATATTAACAAGCTGGACGATTATACACTTATACAAGAGAAACCTGCCTAACCTTGATTAAAAGTATATAAAATGAAGTAAAACCCTTTTGCCCCCCATGAAGTAAGCAGGGTTGGTAGAATTGCAAACAAAAGAAAGTGATGACTCAAAAACACATTGAAGCACACAAATATCACTATAATCACAAATAATTAACTTGAGGCTTGTGTTTCCAATACACATGATGTTTTCCATATGCTTTGTTGCTTGTTTACTGCACTATAACCTAGGTCACAAACTCACAAAGAAAAACCAATTATATGTCCATTTATCTATCTAATGAATTCTTGGAAACTGCCAACCTTTCAGAACCCGAAAGTTTAGTTGATTCGTTCTCGGAAACAGTATTCTTTTTTTAATACAACCAATACTACAATTACACAATCTAACTAATACAACCAAAAAACACATAGAATTAAAGAATCTAACACCAAAACATGATATACATGAACAAAGAACACAAATCTATAAAAGACGGTGAACCAAAAAATTTCCATTTCTCAAGAAAACAAAATCCAATTCAATTCAACTGAAACAGAAACTATGATACTACTAAACAAGAAACTCAAACAATCAGAAAAACTAAATCTTGAACAAAACACAATTAAATTAAACACAAATCACCACATATTTAACCATAATCAAGAACACTGAGTAAAAATTAAAACTTGGGTCACCTCAGAAGTAAATAAAGTTTCAAACTTGATTAATATTTTCAAGATTTATCACATACCCACCATGTAAAAAACATCATAACACCAGTTTATGATCAAAGTAAGCAACTTTAATATTCAGATAGCAAAAAAGACAGCCACAAATATACATACATACATACATGCAAATATAGAAACATATAATATACATAAAGATTGGAGCAGAAAAGGGTACCCTTAGTTAACTTGAGAAGAAATTACGGCTAAGTTAGCAGATCCATAGAGAGAGGATAGAGAGAGAAGAGCGAGAATCCGGAGACACCGTGATATGAGCAATTTTATTTTTATTATATGTATTTATTTTTCTAGTTTGTTTAGTCTGCTACGTTAATTAATATGATAGTGACAAGTTGAAGTATACACTAAACTCATAGGTCACCTTGTTAAGATTAATGTTTAACCTTTAGTGACTAATGTTAAATCTTTAATTAGAAACTCTAGTACAAATTTGTGTGTTAGAAATGTTTTCGAGATTTTTTATTTTCAAGAAGGGTGTTGGATTATTTTTTCGAGTCGTAGATTTTTAAAATTTTAAAAAAAATCGAGTTTTAATTTTATTGACATTTTTTTTTAATATTAATTTGTGATGGAATTTATTAATTTGCAACTAAGCACTTGCCTAGACCCTAGCTGACCAACTGTTAGATGGACCTTCACATACTTTTTGGCGACAATGACGTTTGTTCGAAATGACAGAGTTGACCCTGTTTTGATATTATTACAAGGGGGGGACCTGAGAACAAATTGGTCATTTAGGTTATTATATTGGTAAATGTCACTTTCTGGTGATGAGAAAAATGGGCAGCAGAGATGAGTGGCGGAGAGAGAGTTGTCGTGGAGTCACCAAGTCACCAGCTTTACAAAAGTGTCATGTTTGCTAGCTTATCTGGCTTTGTTAAATTCATAACATTATTATTTATTTTTGAATAAAAATTAAATTTTTTTATATGGTATAAATTCTAATTTAATGATGATTCGAATTTTTTTAATTATTGATTTTTAATGTTGTATACAGACCGAAAATTTGTGAACAAATTTAAACTTAAATTTCGTATAACTATACATATATGTTTTTTTTTCAATTTATTAATTTTGTAATTGTTAATACAGTGAAAATATAAATATTCATACAAACCTTAAGAAAAGGATTTAAACAAAGTTTGAATTTAAGTTGAAAATGAGTTCCAGCTCAAATAGCTTGTTTCACATTCATGTATATGCAGTATAATCAATAATTTATAATCCACATTGGCTGTCACTGGCTTAACTTAAATAATTGAGATCTAATTTTGATTAGCCACTTAAAGTTAGGTAGATCCATTTTTAGCGTACATGTATACGTATATATGTATATAGAAATGGAATAACATGTGTGAACGGAAACACGCAGTTTGAGTAGGGTTAGCAATTTCGATAATAGGTCGGATTTGTATTCCATATTATTTTTAGATTAATTTAAATATAAAATGGATTAAAATTTTCAACTCGAAGATGACATATTATATATTCAATCAAATTAAAAATAATTTATTCTAGTATTTTAGTTATATAAAATTATAATATATATTATTAGAAAGTTAAAACATTAAATTTTTAATAATCAAGTAATCATGAATTTTTTTCGATTGATATAAGAAGGTGTATTCAATTCAGATTTAAAGATATTTTAAATAATTTATGACTTTTTATTGGTTATATTTGATTTAACATTTCATGCAGAGTTAATCCTTAAGTCAACTGAATATCTTATTTACATGAGATTTTAAAATATCTAAAGTATATAAGAAAATCTAATAGAATTCATGAATTTTTAAAATTCATTAGTATTAATAATTTTTGAACACCCTTAAATTTTCATAAACTATTAATAATCATCAATCATTAATATCATCAATATATATATATATATATATATATATATAGGGAGTTGCTCAATATAAAATTTTTATTTTATAGAAAACTGATGCACTCTTTTCATCCATTGATTTACTTTCCATTGTTAATTTTCTACTAAAATGGCTTGATTTTAAGTGTGAGGGTAAAATAGTAAACTTAATATTCTTTGTTTCATATATATATATATATATATATATATATAATAAAGGAGAATCCCCCTGCGCTCTCAAATCGCTCAAAATTATTTTTCTAATATTTATAGAATTTATGCATTAAAAATTTATATAAATTCTTATTTATATATATATATTAATATTTATTCATTTAAAAATAAAATTAATAAGTATTTTTAAATAAATTTCTATAATATATTACAATTATATATTTATTAAATATTTTCAATATCAAAAATAATTTTAATAAATTTAAAATTTATTATGAGCCCGCCGCGAATCGCAGTTTTTTTCACTAGTCCATATTAAATATTCCTAAATTTTAAAATATTATTTAAAATTCTGAGTGAATACCTTTAAAAGTTTAAAATTCAAAAAAATACTGCAGAATTAGAATCGAATATACCCTCTAAATTTAAGAGGCCTAATTATTTGAAAAGCCTATGATAATTTATTAAAACATATATATTTATATAAAAATCGATTTTAACTAAAAAACATATAATTATTTCAATTAAATAACTAATTAAACAAATAAATATATAATTAAAATACTGGGTTTTTGATATTAAACGGAGAAGGTAAGTATGAAATATGGGTATCATATTTTTTTTTGCTAAGTTTATCAGAATTTATTTATTATAAGTAAAATAAATTTATTACAACACTCAACCAAATATACGAGAAATGATATTGTAACCTCATACAAACCTAACCTGATTTTAGAGCTGTCAAACGGATAATTTGGATACGGATCCGTCTATATCCGTATCCGAATCCGAAAATCCGTATCCGTATTCGTATCCGAATCCGAAAATTTTTAAAGGTTAATATCCGAATCCGGATCCGACGGATACTATCCGGATACGGATAATATCCGGATCCGAATCCGATTTTTAATAATTTTTTTAAATTTATATTAAAAATTCAAAAAAATATTGCAAAAAAATATTAAAAAATTAATTTTTTTTAAAATTAAGTTAAGAGTTAAAGGGATTTAAGCCTATTTTATTTTTTAAAAAAATAATTATTATTTATATTTTCAATCTAATTTTGTTATCTTAATAATATTAAGCTCAAATGATATTTTTATATATGTCTATAATATTTTTACAATTATATAAAATTTGTATAAATATATTATTTAGGCCCCGTTTGTCTGGACTTATAAGCAACTTATAAGCTGAAAAAGTTGGTATATATGTACTTTTTCTGAAAATAAGTAACTTATTTTCAAATTTGAAAATAAGATTTGGTCTTAAATTTCTAAAATAAATATTAATTTTTAAAAAAAAAATGAAAATACTTTTAAAAAAAAGTAACTTATTACTTATAAGCTAAGCCAAACACCCCCTTAATGAATATATATACACACACTACAAAACTAATAGAATAAATTTTAAATTGTATATATATATTATTTATGTGATATATGTGATACGATTTAAAATACATAAAATACTATAGAAATATAAATTAATATATATTGAATATAAATTTTAAAGTATAATCATGTATAATGTATATATTAATTTATTAAATTAAAATAGACATTAGAATTGAGCTAATTAAAAAATATAATTGAATCAAATTAAATGGGCTTATAACTATAAGTGTATGTATAAAAATATATAAATGGACTTATAACTATAAATGGTTTTAAAAATATATAATTATATATTATATATATTAAAAATATATATTTATATATATATATATATATTATATAATTAATTTCGGATACGAATATTTTCGGATACGGATGTGCCTATATCCATATCCGTATCCGGAATTTTCGGATTCAGATACGGATAATATCCGGGTTTTTTCAGATACGGATAATATCCGTTTTTTTCTGGATACGAATACAGATATTTCGGACGAATATCGGATTTTTTTGTCAGCCCTACCTGCTATCTCATTTCAATCACATTCATTTCCACAAACCAAAGAGACCTTATTATCTTGTTCAATTTTTCCTTTGAGATATTGAGCAAAGAATAAGAAATTTACGAAAGCAGCCTGAATAATTTCAGCTATAGTAAGTCAATCATCAATGTCTTTCCAGTATGGCAAAGGGGCATAATCTAAAGAGAACAATACCTACGTAACGACTATGACACAAAATTGTTCACAATTATATTTAACTTTGTCATATAATCTGTTGCTATTGTAAAAGGTCATTACGCTGATAAGTGTATGTTAATTATTTTCTAGTTATAAGATGTATTATGAATAATAGTATAAGTTTAATTAGCTGATACATACCTAAGTTTGAAATAATCAAAGTAGAATAAAATTGTCTTGTCAAAAAAAAAAAAGTAGAATAAAATTGAAGTAGAACTTGAATAACATGGCCGAACAAAAGGCTTGAATAAAAAAATGCAAAAGAAACCTTAACAAAGTCGTGTGCGTAATTGTGTGTATATATTGCCCTGTCTCTGTCCAAGTAAACTAATGACTTTGATTAATCAGAAAATTAAAAGTTGAAAATAGACTTTCCATTGTTTGAGAGAGACATGTCGCTCTTCGCTTCATGCAAACAATGTCCTAGTCATTTTTCAATTATATGCGTATAAAACAATTAGCAAGTTTCGTCACATGTGTCGTGGAGCTGAGTGTATTTTTACCTTTATAATATTTGAAGATTATTGAGTGCATAGATACTTATTTTCTTCCAGATTAATAGTCAAATTTGATAATATTTAGTTCTGTTAAGAGTGTCCTGACCCCATACGAGCAAGATAAATGTCCAGATTTATCAAAAATATATATACACAAAATTTCGTAAATTCATAGTAATTTTTTTTTTGCTAAATTTTAAGTTTGATAACAAAAATTCCGGTCATATATGTCTTTTATGAATAAATTTGGAAGTTATTTTTTTCTTTCATAAGGAAATAATTACTTTTGAGATTAATTTGAATTAGAGATAAAATCACACACACACACACACATATATATATATATATATGTTTTTGCTCAAATGAGAATCCCAATTAAAATGAGATATGAGATATAATATCAGCCCTCCATTTTACATTACATTTTTTAATCAGAGCTTTTAATTCCCCCCTTCACCTGTTGCATACATCTACATCCTCCTTCCTCCACGGACATAATTTTCGTTCACCACCTGCCAACAACCTCCGGGCCAACAGGCAACGCCGACCCTGCGCGATCAACCTCCGGCCACATCATTCTTCTCTGATAAACCTATTTCACCATTTCCCTCCAACATCTAACCTCCAATCACCATGACTCATCCCATGTTGCCGCTGCTACCAACTTTCTCTAAATTATGAAAAATCTAAATTATGTTATATTCTTCTAAACTTTCTATTCAAGTCAAGTAAATTATTATTATCCATAAGATAAGTTTCGAAATTTTAGAAAAGACATTATTATACGTAAGGTAATTACGTATAATAAAAAAAAAAGATATTAGAATCATAACAAATTAGTAAATTGTGAATTATAATACACATATATATATTTTGAAATTATTATTTGATTTTATAATATTTATAAATTTAATACTATTATTTTGATTTAATATAATTTTATTATATCAAATTTTATCATATGCAGTTCAGTTATCAGTAATGTAACTTTGTGAGAAAATTTTTAATAAATTTAAAATTTATTATGAGACCGTCGCGAAACCCCGTGTTTTTCAATAGTCAAGGTCTAAGGATTTTCTGAATTCCGATGATACTTATAATGACAAAATAGTGATTAAATAATTGCTAAAAGAGGGCTAGTATATTAAAGTTAAGCAAGCTGTTAATTTGGTTCTACAACCTTCTTTTCTTGATGGAATCGAAGTGACTCGAAATAATGATTAAATTAGAATAGGACATGAGGATGATCATGATCAATAGATAAGTGGACTTAAGGTAAAGTTTGATCTGTTAACATTTCTTGGTTTTATACGGTAGTTAAGAAACTCAAACTCCCATCCATTTTGTTTCCTCTTTGAGAGCATTATTATATGTAAGATTGAATAATTAATTAAGAACATATTAAATTATAAATTTATGAAAATAATATTTTTTTTGTACACTTATGTATGTCTAGGTATTTTGTTTTCTTTTAATTAATTACTTGAAAAAATAATATATTTGAAGTGCTATTGTTTTTAATAGTAATTATCAGAACTATATTACTACATTTTGCATGAAATCGTGGAATACTAGGTTGAGTAAATTATCAACAATTTTTTTAAATATTAAGAAAGATTAAAATAATAATAATAATAATAATATATTTTGTTGTCTATAATTCAATTTGTAGATGATTACAAAACAAATCATGTCAACTACTATTGAAATTAACAAGAAGCTTGTGATTCGTTGTTTATTTAGTCAGAGATAATAAAGAAGAACATGTGGCATTGGTTTATTGACAAAAGAAAAGGCCAGAATCCACATACATAAAAAATTGCAAGTTATATTATTTAGTTCTTAGTTCATGCATCACTTTGATTCATGTCATTAGGCATCGTTTGTTTTGCAAGTTTTCTACTTATCGTAACTGAAATCTCCTTGGAACTACCTTACAAGGTATAGTTCCTAAATAAATAAAAAGCACGTGTTTCGTTGGTTTTGAATATGTAACTCATCTATTTTGTTGTTTAAATAAATAACAAAAAAACTTTTATTTATATAAATAAATAAATAAATGTAATAATAAAATATTCAATACTAAAAAGTATTTGTTTGATTTATGAACTATAAATTACATGATTAATTATTCATATATAATAACAAAATCAATTTATTGTATAAATAAACAAATAAAATAAAAAATATACAATATTAAATTGTTAGATAACACTTAAACTAAAAAAAAATTGAGATTTTAAAAAATCAAATTGGCCATTAAAATGAGTTAATATATTAATATGATGTTACTCTATTTCAAAAATAAAAAATAATATAAATAAAATTAAATAATACATTTTTAAAGTAACTTTATATAATAGTTGACTTACATATTTTAATAAAAGAAAATTAATTTATGTATTTTCTATTTTATTATGATCACTTTTTATTATATAAACACACATCAAATGAATTATATATTTGTCACCCGAAAGACAAAAAAAATACTATTAAATATTTTTTGTTTATATTTTAATATATTTTATACAACTTTTGTATTCAATATAATTTAATATATAATAGTATATAGTTTTATTTAATAAAAATGAAGACACAACTATGTAACCCACAATGACCATGCATGACCTAACTAAGTTAACACATAACCAAACACGATAAATAGCTAGGTTTCTCAAAAGTTAGAGATACTGGCCGTTACATCAAACCAAACGAGACCTACGACTTAAATTAAATTTTCAGTTTTAACAATAAACATACAAGAAAACAATACCAAGACTAGGCCCAGGTTATACTCCATAGGCCTAATATGAGATAATTAAGGTTAAGATTGCCGACTTGAAAATTGATTGAGGCCCAGACCTTTTGTTTTAGTCTTCCGCGAATGTCCTGCATTTCTTGAACTTCACTTCTTTATAAATTATACGTAGATAATTATTTTTCACACCTTCGCAGTTCGCACTGGGGGTATACATGGGTAGGAAAAACCGACTAAACCGATCCTAATCAATCTTACCGATATATAGCTTGTAACCCAATTTAAATGAATTGGGTATGGGTTTAAGATTTTTTAACCCAACCCAATTAAATTAGAAGGTATTCTATTAATTATCAATTTATATTATGTTGCTAGACCTCATTTGGCTAAGTTCATATTGAAAGTGGAGCAACAGAAAACTTCCCACTATTATTTACAAACTTACATTACATCTTTGGTAAATGAATGACACAGTATGACCGTAGATTTGCAACAATTTAGCTTTTAAACATAAAAAATCGTACGTATGCAATATTTGGGACTGAATTAATTGAATTTATAATTCAAATTTCATTATAGTAAATTTGTAATAAACTTTTTTTTCCCGGATCTTTTCTTCTGTCTTCGTACTTCGTAGTATTTTTTTAATTCATTCATTTCATTTTCTACGAACCAAACGTAACATAAGTTTGTGGTGGAATTAAAAAAATAATTATAGATTTTTAACAGGTTGAATTTGTTTTTCAATCATTGTTGAAGAGAGCTGATTCTGTAACCTAAATTTATTCCACTGATATAGAATATAGAGCGGAAAGGTTATTGTAATATAAATATTCATGTATATGATAAAGAGTAATATTAGATACTTCAAAATTATTTTTAAAATATTTTATTAACAGTATTGACGAATGCAAAGTTTTAATCGGTAGGATTTAAAAAAAGTTCATTCCATTTATTATTTTGTAATCAATTAAAAAATTTTATTGTAACATATCAGTACTGTCACATTATTTAATAAAAAAATTTAAAAATAAATTTAGAATCTCTGACTTTTTGAATGAGTAGTACAATTATGCAAGTAATTTATTCACCTCATTTATCCTCATTAGCTTTCGTTATCATTAGATTATGAAAAACTACCTAGTTTAGAGATCATATGAGTATTTGATTAAAGATTAGCGGTAACATTATCCAATAAGTCAATGAACTTATCCTTAATGTCAACTAGCATATCAAAATTAATATATACCTATGTGTCCGTTTCGCTTGCGTCAATTCAAATTATCTTTATTATTTTTAAGTTAAAAAAATATTTGACTTGTACATTATTATTAATTATTAAATTTATTGGTAGTATATAACTTAAATAGTATAAAAATTAATAAAATTACAAAAAAGTTACCTTTATATAAGATAGTATTCAATTATAAAAATCAAAGCAAATAATTGAAATAAGATTATATTTTATACTTCTTAAAATTCAACTTATACAAATAATTAAATAGTATATTTATAAAATAAAATAAACATAGCCTATATATGTGATTATCTCCTTCTTGAATTTCAAAACTCTATAGTTCGTGGGTCTGAAAAATGAATATGAACATTAAAAAATACCCGATCAAATATTAAGTATGAATTTTATTAATTTTAAACTCATTCTCATTATTGTATGAGTTAACCGAATAACCCTTAATTGATATGGGAATGGCCATCGAGTCATTTTATGGTTGAAGATCAGTGCTCTTCCGTCTCCGATTTCCGAATCTTAAGCTGATTCCCGAACCTGATTTTCGAATGAGAATTATTTTACACCCAAATTCCCATCTCGAACAAAAAAAAGGGCTTCTGGCGAAAAATTGTGGAATTTTCTTTTTTCTTAAAGAAAATTATATATTTTTCATACATTTTCTAATTAATAAAAATTAATTTGATAAACTGTAATATATAATATATTTTTTAAAATTTTAATTAGCATTTATTTATAATATAAATAGAAGATAAAAATTAAATATTAAATAATATAATATTATAATTTCAAATTTTTAATTAATAAAACAGATTAAAATTTTTTATTTTTAATATACATATAAATATATATTATTTTTGTTAAATATGAGAATTATGGCAAAAATATACCAATCTCTATCACGTCCTACTCCCCAAAATTTAATAAAATATTTCTATACCTAAAAAGATCCTTTAATAACTGATCAATTCAACATGAAGATCGGATCAGAATCGATCAAACTCTCGGCTCTCTAATTGATATTGAAGATTGTTAAGTTAATTATATTTTTCAAAGTGACAATGTATAAAATTAATCGAGCTGTGAGGTGACAAATCATAAAAGTACAAACATGTATTATATATGCTTTAAGTTGATATCATAAATTCATAATCAGGCGGTGCAAATGGACACAAGCTGACATCCTTGGATCGTTTTATTCCAACTTATATCGATGACAATCTTATGATTACTTAATTGTATTATTGTGTTTAAATATAGTTACTCTGTCCTTTTCAGGTTGAATCAAAAGAATTGTCCCCAATTTTAGATTTTCGAGAGACTGCTTCTCAGGGTTTGTGATATATAAATAAAGAATAATGTTAACCGTTAAGGACTCCAAAAATTATCTCGATTTTTTTAAATAAAGTTGTATGACATAGGTCATATTTTAATTCGTGGACGCTATGTGAGGGGTTCAGAAAAGTTACCAATTACGCGACAACTTAATATTTGAAAAAAAATGGGATAGTTCTTGGGATACCTAATATTTTTTATAAATAAAATTTTAATTATTGACATTTTAATTATGAAAAATAGGAACGATTAAAAAACGTGAAAATGAATAATGTTTCACCCAACTGACCCTCATGCTAAAAAGTTGCTCATAATTCGAGATGCGAAAGGTAAATATAACAAGATTTTAATCAAAATAGAAAAATATAATATTTGCTTGCAGTCGCCACTTTTTAAATCTGCGGTTATTTAAAAAAAACTTAGGTGAAATTCACAACACCTTAACTGATTGATATGGGGATGTATGTGTTAAAAGTATGATATAAGTAATAAGATGTAATTGAGGCATTTTCCTAGATTTTAAATGAGCCGATTATTTATCATGGTATCAGAGTTCCATGACAGGGGTCTGTCATCCATTCTTCAACCCAAAAATGGGATTTCAATTGGATATTGCATGTACTGTAGTTTGCTATGCATATCTCAATTTAAAGAGACCTTCTTTTATTTAATAAAAATAAAATCAATTGAAAATCATCATCTAAACCCATAGGTATCCAATATAAAAAAATTGATAACTCTAATTTTTTAACTAAATTTGTTGATTGCCAAATTAAAAAAAAACAGTCACTAAGGTTTTATTGCATCTATTATTCGCAATTAAGTGATAATTTTTGTACGTGAATAGTACATTACATTTATTTACCACTCTCATGTAGAGTAATGATTTTATGTGGCAATAATACATCGACGTCTATTTCTTGGATGCAAATTCTTGATCTCCGTTCAAAGTTTCATGCACACCACAAGTAGAAAAGACAACAAGAATGACCTGTTAACACCAAGCCTCATGTGTTGCATGTATTTATTGTAATTGATTTTACCAAGAACAAGACTACTAGAGTACTAACAAACACTTTAAATGTTCCTAGACTTTATTGCATCTACCTTCATAATCTTGAAATACAGAGCCAAATGGCAATTTTATTTGAAACTTTCAGACACTTGTCCTGGTTCAAAGAACCTGGACTAATTTTGGTTGTTAATTACCCATCTCCTATTTTTTCTCTATTTTTTCATATATATATATATATATATATATATATTTCGATATCACCACCTCATAAAAATCTAGTCTCGGTAATTATCTCAACCTCTATTTTTATTCGATATATAATATCTACATGTTTTGAATTTTATTCATACTTTTCTGGTTATCTCTGTGCAGAAAAGTTCTCACGTATACATAAAAATATATGTGTGAATATTTACATAGATATTATTATATTATATATTTTATATTTGTGTTGTTTTTACGAAAGATTTTCACTTTTTGTACTTTTTCCAGTTGTTGTAATTAAAAGGTGGAGGATTGTGAATGTGGCAGTCCGGGTGTCATTCATAACAGAGCTTGCATTGACCAAAAAAGGTGGAGAAACAATGGTGAGTTATATGAGTACTTGGCAGATTTCTTTTATTTATTTATTTATTATTATTATTCGATGGTTATAACGAGAAGTTCAGCAAAGTGGTTTCATAAAGTAGGATTCTGTTTGTGTTTTTTTATTCATGATCATCATTTTAGGCAGACACTGAAAAAATTACTTTTTTTTTTTTTTTTTACTTTTTCAAGTTGAGTTATTTGGGACTTTACCTGCTTTGAACATGATTTTAGTTGCCCCCAGATGTTTAAATTTCAGGAACCCCTAAGCAGGGGTTCCTATGGATAATTCAATGTATAGTACTCTATCGGAACATCTTTCGAGTGAGATATGATGATTATGTTTGATTTGGTTTAGCTAGAATGCTATGAGTAATTATCGATGAGTGGAAGTTTGTTTGTTAGTGATATTATTACTCTGTGCACAATTTTCCTATATAGGTAAATATATTGGAGATCAAATTATACTTTCAAATGTTGAAGATGAATCAGTGTTAAGAAACGCCTCGCAAGTTGCAACCATTAGCATATGATCATGATCCGCACATATAGATTTGATGAATTATATTTGGTTTGTGGTTCGTATTAATAAAGAATTATTGCACTTTGAATGGTTCTGCATGATGAACATAATTTGTATTTGTTCTTTCTCCCCATTTAGTGCAATTCCTAAAAACTTATGAAACAGTGTTTATTAGTGTAGCGTCGAGAGCTACATGATAGTATGGAACAAAACCTAGATACATTTAGTCAACTTATGGGTTCCTAAGCCAGTAAGGCATCACTACTACTGTATTGTTTACAGCTGAGATGAGATGAACTCACTCCCTTATTATATTACCATCTGCTGCAATTATTGATTATTGAAAATTACAATCGTCGCACGCATAATCTCTTATCCAAGCTTCTCCTGCTTGCCTTGTGAATGTGGTATGCATTGGATCTAGGTTCATTTGACTTTTTCTCAGTGATGTGGCTTTCTGCTTATTTTTATTAGGTTGACTTTTAAGATCTCTAGTAACCTTATAAGTAAGAGCTTTTCTGTGTTCCGTTTCATATCCACAGTCTGCGTTTGAGTTTTGTGTAGTTTGCCTACACTGTGGTAAGTTTATCAATATGAGCACTTTTTGAGCCCTTTATGAATCTTGCTAATTAATAAGAAATCACTATACATATCTTCGTAAGCTGATTACGATTGAGTGGGACTTGCTATATATATTTGTCCTGTTATAATTTCGTGCAGAGGTTAACTTTTTTTTTTTTTCTTTGTGAAGTTCTGTTCCAATGAGTAATCGTATTAGTCACGACATGGGAACAGACAACACAGAGAATCCAAGTTTGCATGCATTACCTCATGGTCTAGAGGATTCACCATATATTCACAAGGTGGGGGTGCCTCCAAAGCCAAGACTGTTGAAGGAAATTACAGATACTTTGAAAGAAACATTCTTGTCAGATGATCCGTTGCGGCCATTCAAGAAACAACCACGGAGGAGGAAGTTAGTCCTAGGCCTTCAAACTGTATTCCCTATACTTGAATGGGGAAGAGATTACAATCTTTCCAAGTTTAAAGGCGATCTTATTGCTGGGCTTACAATTGCAAGTCTCTGTATTCCTCAGGTAGAATAACTAGGCATAATGATTTTGAACTTGTCCTTGGTTAGACTCTTCGTTAACAAAAATTTGAATTTCTCTATATACAGGATATTGGCTACTCACGACTTGCACATTTAGATCCGCAATATGGGTTATGTATGTTTTTTTCTGTTATCATCAAATTATTTGTCTTTCTGAAAAAATTTCATCATACTCATGTATATGGTTATGCTATATCACAGACAGTAGCTTCATTCCACCTCTTATATATGCCTTCATGGGTAGTTCAAGAGACATTGCCATTGGACCTGTGGCAGTGGTCTCTCTGTTGCTGGGCACTTTGCTACAAGACGAGATTGATCCTCGTAAAAACAAACTTGAATATCAACGCCTTGCATTTACTGCGACATTCTTTGCCGGTGTCACTCAAGCCACACTTGGTTTTTTCAGGTATAAGAAAATCTAATCATCAGAAACAATAAAAAAGCACTAGATCCCCCACCTACACATTCGTATAATACAGGCAAACATTTCCCCCCCATTATATGTGGATTTCTCTTCTCTCCTAGATTGGGTTTCTTGATAGACTTCCTATCGCATGCTGCTGTTGTGGGGTTTATGGCTGGAGCTGCCATCACCATTTCCCTTCAACAACTTAAAGGTCTGCTAGGAATAAAGAAATTTACAACAAAGACTGATATTGTATCTGTTATGAAATCAGTGTTTGCCGCAGTACATCACGGGGTAAGTGCTTTGTCTATTACCTGTATTTACTCTTAATATTTTGCTCTATCTTATTATATGCTTTGTTTTGTACAGTGGAACTGGCAGACTGTACTCATTGGA
Source organism: Oenanthe sinensis (assembly GCA_028671895.1). Classification (NCBI taxonomy): domain Eukaryota; kingdom Viridiplantae; phylum Streptophyta; class Magnoliopsida; order Apiales; family Apiaceae; genus Oenanthe; species Oenanthe sinensis. Next base: position 16,166,650 of record CM053814.1, read on the forward strand.
GTAGCCTTCTTACTCTTCCTTTTGTTTGCCAAGTACATTGTAAGTCTTTTTCCCTCAAATCATTTGAAATTATTCATCTCAATCCATGCCCATTCTTTTCTTTTCTTATCTATATTACTGTTTCAGGGCAAAAAGAATAAAAAGCTATTTTGGGTGCCTGCAATTGCTCCACTGATTTCTGTCATCATCTCGACCTTCTTTGTGTATATCACCCATGCCGAAAAGGATGGTGTTCAGATAGTATGTAGTTTTCATTTGTGATCTACTTTTTCCAAGGGTATATTAAGTCGCAAACGCACACGCGCACACAGACACATACATAAGCTAATATTTCTTTCCTCCTGAAGGTAAGGCACATCAAGAAAGGCGTTAATCCGTCATCTGTAGATCAGATATTTTTTACTGGGGACTATCTTGTCAAAGGTTTTAAGATTGGCGTTGTCGCAGGCATGGTAGCTCTAACAGTATGTAAAAATATTCCCACCTCAATCATTATCTCATTCAATTCACTGCAGAAGGCAATAATAGAATTATTAACTCAATTTTCTGGATCATAGGAAGCCGTTGCAATTGGAAGAACATTTGCAGCTATGAAAGACTATCAGATAGATGGAAACAAAGAAATGGTAGCACTAGGAACAATGAATATTGTTGGCTCAATGACATCATGTTATGTCGCTACAGGTGGGTTATAGCAAATTTCAATGCCATACCATATGCTACCATAGAACTCTTCTTTACATTTCTGATTTCACAATTCTTTTAAGTAAAAAAATATATTCCGAAGATACCAAAAATTTGTAAAAAGGCATCAAAAAACATAGATCTGAAGGTCATCAAGTGCTTTCTCATATATAGATTATAATTGCTTCTATAATTCTTGCAGGTTCTTTCTCTCGCTCAGCAGTAAACTACATGGCCGGCTGTTGTTCAGCAGTGTCTAACATAGTGATGTCGGCTGTTGTACTACTAACCCTGGTAGTAATAACACCATTGTTTTACTACACTCCGAACGCCATACTTGCCTCCATCATTATATCTGCCGTTCTAGGACTTATAGACTTGGATGCTGTAATTCTTATATGGAAGATAGATAAGTTTGATTTTGTTGCTTGCATGGGAGCATTCTTTGGCGTTGTTTTTGTTTCAGTTGAAATTGGTCTCTTGATTGCCGTAAGTAAATTGAAATTATATTTTTACCAGGTGTTTACAAGAAGATTAAATAAATAAATCTAGTACAGAGATTTCTAACGCCATCATTCTTTATCACAGGTATCTATTTCCTTTGCCAAAATTCTCCTACAAGTGACTAGGCCACGGACAGCAGCTCTTGGCAGGATCCCAAGGACTAGTGTTTACAGGAACATGCTGCAATATCCAGAGGCAACAAGAGTTCCCGGTGTTCTAATAATCAGAGTAGATTCTGCAATCTACTTCTCCAATTCCAACTATATTAAGGAGAGGTATAGTTTCATTGTATGCTTTTTCCAAACTCAGGCATGGTATTATCTGTGTATTTCAAGTATTAATACCAAGTACTTAATATTTTGCAGGATATTAAGATGGATACTGGATGAGGAAGAAATGCTAGTTGAACATAAACAGCCCGAAATCCGAAGTTTAGTACTTGACATGTCACGTAAGCAATTTTTACTCTACTGATATTGTTTCTGCTTGTGCTTAAATGATGATACTTAGAAAAGTGCTTACACGATGATAGTTTGAAAAGGGAAACTTTTGTAAACTTTAAGCATTATGATTTTATCCCCTTTATTTCTATTGCAGCTGTTACAGACATAGACACTAGTGGTATTCATGCCTTAGAAGAACTCTATAAAAGTCTCCAAAAAAAGTCTATTCAGGCAAGCAAATAATTACCAATTTTATCCGAGTTATATTCCATACGTAAAATAAGTGCACAAGTCCTTATAACATTTCATATTATAGCTTATTTCCTGAATGTCTATATAAACAGCTCAATCTAGCAAATCCTGGGCAAGTTGTACTTGACAAATTACACGCATCTGAATTCGCAAACTTGGTTGGAGAGGACAAGATCTTTCTGAGAGTTGCGGACGCAATTGTTATGTGTGCTCCCAAATTCGAACAAGTTTAATTTCATGTATACCTCTGTATCATATACTGTCATATGCTGTAAGTATAAGATCATCAGTTGTCATAGCATTTGTACAGTTGCTTAATACATGATCCAATCTATTTTTATTAGAGTAGTGCTTTTGAGTTTTTCCTACATCACGTTATGGGGTGTGATCCAGAGCAATCGTATGCTCTTTAAATCATTGTATTGTTTTTCTTTGTTCAATTTCTAATTTGTAAGTAGCTTGGTTCTTTAGACCAAGAGTCATTGAAAGTAAAATTCTTACTAGTGGAAAACCAATCCACTAGTAATTTTTAAAATGCTTTGTTTTTGTTCTCTTGATTATTAGTTTTCAATTATTAGTTTAAATAGTTTCTTCACTATATATTTCCGAATACTAAATCTATCAAATTAAAAACTTGAATCCGCAAGAGTTAGTCAAAATTCTTAAGTTTGTATTCAACCCCCCCCTCTACAAACTTGTACTAAGGGAAAATAACAATTAGTATCAGAGCACAACTTTCAACATACAGAAAGTTAAGATCTAAGTACATCAACTATGGGTCAAAAAGACACAGGGGTGAAGATTCCAGTTCTTGAAAAATATGAGTACTTTCCCTCGAAGGTCAAAATGCACTTTCATCTACTATCCATTTATTGGTCCCTGATATTGTAGAAGGGGGGTTGAATACAATATCTAAATTTATCGTGGAATTTTGGATTTAAAATATTATTTTAATTAATCACGAAATATTAATTTTAATGAAATACTATTCAAGTAGAAGATATAATTTTTAACTTGAAAAGTATTACAAAATTAATATGATGAAAAGTGTATATAATTGATAAAGTGTTCTAGAATGATTTCGATATGAATTGTTCGGGTTTAACAATTATATTCCAAAATTGCACAGAAATCTGTGAACATACAATTTCTTAAATTTAAATGTTTTTCAATCACACAAATAATGAAACCTTTGGCCTCATATTTATAGAGGAAAAATCTAGCAAGACTTTTGAATAAAACTTATTTAAAAAATCAAAAGACTTTATAAAATAGCCTTTACGACTTTTGAAATAAGCTGGGAAAGACTTTTAAAACTCGATAAGACTTTTAAAAGACTCCGTAAGACTTTTCAGAAACTCGGTAAGACTTTTGAAAAGTCTTGCCGAGACAAATGAAAGAACAAGGTAAGACTTTTTAGAAAGTGTTACAGATTCTGTCTGTAAGACTTTTTAAAAGGTCTTACCGATTTAATTTGGTAAGACTTTTAAAAGTCTTACCGATTTAATTCGGTAGAATTTTCTAATAATTATGCAGCAAGACTTTTTTTAAATGTTAATTTAAATGTTCTTTTTAGCTTAATTAATTCCACCAATTTAAATTAAATAATTTATAAATTAAATCAATTCAAGATGAATTAATTTAAGTAGATAAATTAAATAATTAATTAATTTTTGATAGTAGAATTAATTTAGTTTCTTCACTGCACAACCACTGTAGATTTGACTTGAATATTTATGTCTTCTATCTGAAAATCACTTGAACTAGGTGATAAATATTTATTAACTTAGTTGACACACAAATGTACTGTCTGGTTCATTTGTGTCATACTAAATAAATATTCTTCACCTTTTAACTTTAATTGTTGTGATCTTCTGTCTTGTTCTTGCTTCTAGCTTTGTCTTCAATATTTTCTTTTCTTGGAATTTTTCTGTAGTAGCCACTTGGAATCTTCTGATTCCTCTGAACTCTTATGAAATACTACTTCTTTATTTTTCGCCGACGCTTGAACATATTAATGAACTTCTTCCGGTAAAAAACAGTAACTTTATTAGAACACTTCTGATATCTAGATCCTTTATGTCTAGTTGACTTTCTTTGTCTTGATTCATGTTATCATAATTATTATTTACTTCTGTTTTTTTATCTTAGTTGAGTTGTCATCTAAGTATTACAAATAGGCCTAGTCATATGTCTTTCAATCTCCCCTTATTTGTTATTAAACATTTAACACACAAATTTCTAGAGGATAATTTAGCTAACAACTAAGAAAGTAATACGACATGTAAGAATTGTAAATAATAAACAAAGTTCCGGTATTATATTTAACAATTTTTCAGATTCATGTTTTGAAAGATAAATACAAGATAGATGTTCCTCTAGACTGAACAAATATCACATTGATTCTATCTTGACCTATCTAACTCTTCAGTCTTCAGAAGTATCAAATTCACTTTTTTCTAGGTTTGAACCTTTATGCACTGGTGTCATTGGTACATCTTCAACTTCTGTTGCAATGGGTTCTCCATATAACCTTCTTTGCTTAGCACGAGCTAATTCCCATTGTACTTCCAGCTCAATTGGATCTACTGTCTCTTCTACATCATATGGCTGAGTTGAATCTATCTTTGTTATTTTCCTGATGTAGGATGGAATCTTTTTGGTTAAGCAGTAGTCTTTGATCTTTTGAGCAGCTTCTAGCTTTGCTTGGGATCTGAACCTTTTCGACCTGAGCATCTTCTCAACTTCAATCATATATTTGACTGTATAGCCCTTCAATGACTCCTCATTTAGCTTCATAATTTGATATAACTTGTAAGAGAAGAATCTTACTTCATGAGGATCATATATGATTTGAGGACTGACAGCTTTTGTGAAGTCTCTGAGCTATCTCTCAGAAGCTCATTCTCTTCTGAATTTCTTTTGACTTTATTCAACATGGTCCATATCACTGATAAACTTCTTTGTTTGAAAAATTCCAAGGAGATTCTGTATGTACCATTCCTGTGAGTGAAGACTAAAATCTGTCAGTCTTCAAGAATGTGATCCATTATGACAATGATATAGTCAACTTCTTCTTTCAGTGCTTTCATGAAGTTATCAATGTTGTCATTTGAATTTTCTAGACGCTTGATGATTGACTTAAGATGCTTGTCTTCAAATGGACCCTTCTGAAGTTTGTCCATGATTTCTCTAGATGTGTCCCAATTCTTTCCTATTTTTAGCTGCACATCTTGCTTTTTCCTTTGCTAACTCAGCCTGAACAACCTGTATTTCTTTCTGGAGAGCTTCCATTTTTTACAATAGTTCACTGTGTGTGTGTGCGCACTCTTGTTTGTTTTACTTAAACTATGTGCATGTGTTTCGCTCGGTGTTTCACTCTTGTTTTGCTCCATTCCAGATCCAGATATTGTACATGTATATATTACTATAGCTTTTGAAGACTCGTAATGTTCTTCTGAAGCCTGTGAAGGCATGCCCAAAACAAGATTATCTTGAAGTGGCTTTGCTACTGACGTAGCTACTCCATGAATGAAGTCTCAATTCCCTCTAAAGAATGGTTGCCTCTCAAATCCACTAGTGGATAAGAGAACTTCCTCTATAGGAACTGGATGTGGGAAATCCAGGGGGGGTCACCACATTAAACAATGTAATGTGTGGCTCGTTAGAGTCTGTGGTGCCCCTCAATACCTGTAACGGCACCTGATATTGCACTACATCAAAAATGTCTTGGTCCACTGTAAATGTGGCATCAGACAAGTTTGTTTCAAAAAAAAATTCTTCATTTATTGATGTGCCCTCATCTGATTGTGTTTCTTCAAGTGGAGGTCCTGCTAGTGTGAGCGCTAGCAGTGTGCATGACTCTTCACAGGATGCCGCGGCTGAATGACGAATTTCAATAGAATCACCTGGTTGATCGAGTGAGTCCAGAGACTGTTGTATTGCCATTTCAAAATCCACATCCCAATGAGAGGATAAGGATGGGTTTGTAGTTGTATCAGGTTCATTCCTCGATCTTTTTTACGATGGAGACAGAGCTGCGGGTTCACTCACTGTGATACCTCTACCTCATACTTTCCTAACATGTTTCTTTCTTTTTTTGATTTGACTCAAAGAAGTTGATGAAGGAAAAACTGTTTGGGGTTCTATCTCAGCTTGGGATTGAACCTGTGTGTTGTCAGGTTCATAGTCGAAGTCCTGAAGTGTAAGACCCCAATAATAGTCTGTCACAAATATATTTAAAGGTATACTAAATATATTTATAGGTAGGAAATTAGAAGCTAAAGTGTGAAAAATTACCTGTTGTACTTGTGTCTCTTATTCTGCATGATGAGCAGCTTCAATTAGTAGTTGCGCATAACTTTCTATTTCTATTGGCACATGTTCTAGCTCTTGCTGATGCTGTTGAGCCTGTGCAGGATTGGAAATTTGATTGAAAATGCTAGCCATATTATTTCTATGGCTACCCCTTCAAATTTGTTCTTGTTGATGAGCCTGGTGAACAAATTTTTTTGAGTTGTAGGAAATTTTTCCACTAGACTGTTAGCAAATCTTGTTTTGTCCTCCTTTGATAATACATTATTCATTAGTAACATTAAAAATCTTGGATAGAAACATGCTACTTTCTGATCTACATCCAGTCTTCTGCTCTCAGCAGTGCCCATCTTTCTTATAATCTCTGTCAGGATCAGTTTCCCAAAATTTATTCTTCGGTTGTGGGCCACAGAATACCCAATGACTTGCAGAAGAGTTGAGATGTTGTGGAAGTTTCTTTTCATTGTAGGAGCAAATACTTTGGCTAAAGTGTCGAAAAAGTAATCTCATTCGCCTATCAACTGGGATTTTGACATCTTTACTAGGTCTATCGAGCCTTGATAGTGAATTGACTGTAAGAAGTTGGTAATGTCTTCAACTGTTGGTAGGGCCTAGAAATTATCTGTCAAGAACCTTAAGACTCTGTTTACGTCAATCTCATCTATTATGTACTCCGTCTCACCAATTATGAACAAAAATTGCACCAGCCTATTATTTGAGATATTTCTGGCAGTGGAGTATAAGGCTCTGAGAGGTTCAATCTGCAGTTGAGTGTTTAGGGTAATAACAATTTCTCACCAGTGAATGCTCGTTCATAAAACGTATCCAGGGCCTAAATCTAGCCTCTTTGTAATGTTCCGGATCAAAATACCCCACAAAATTTGTCTTTGCAATTACAAACATAGCAGCTATTTTAATTAATTAATTAAATTGGATTTTAATAGACAAATTACTAATTAATCTTGAGTTACCCTAATTAATCGAAAATCACCTAAATAAATCGACTTTTAATAGCAACAAGCCCTAAATCAATTTTATAACACTCTAAATCAGTCCTCTAATTTTGCAAAGATCAAAACCAAGCTCAGTTCTTGACAAAACAGTCCACAATCAGTTCAGTTTAAAACAAACTGGCAGAGTTTCGGTAAGTTTTGATCGATTTTGACGAATTAAGCAAGCTTAAAGCTTGTAATTACGAGATAAATAGCAACTGAGCAGTTGAGATTTGCATAAATCGAGCATTTTTTAGGAGTTTTCCAAAGGTCTTGCTAGGTCTGTTCTATTGTAGTCGACTGTGTATGTATTCATGTATGTATATAAACTGAGTAAGACTTTTAAACAAAAATGAAACGATTTAAGTACAGAGATTATAAACTCGGTAAGACTTTTACTCGGTAAGACTTTTGAAAAGTCTTGCCGAGTTTTATAAAAAGTCTTGTTGAGTTTAAATAAAAATAAAACAAAAAGAAGGTAAATATTTTTAATCGGTAAAACTTTTGACAACTACAGTTGGTAAGACTTTTTAATATACACTCGGTAAGACTTTTGAAAAGTCTTGCCGAGTTTTTATAAAAAGTCTTGTTGAATAAAAGTTTTTTCTGAATAAAACTGTTAAATAAAAAAAATCTCACTAAGACTTTTGAAAAATCTTGCCGAGTTTTTCAAATGAAAAGTCTTTTCGAAAAATAAAAACTAAACAAAAATATATTTACAAATAATTGAAAGCATAATTAATATAGGAAATTTTTATTCGAAATTTAGATTAATTAATAACAATTAAATAATAAAATATTTACATGCTTTAAATAATTAATAAATTAAGACAATAATTTACAAACTACTAAATTATTAAGGACATATAATAATTATTTATATTATTAACTGTTTTAATTAATTTAGGAATTAAATTAATTCACACTTGAATTAATTTGATGAATAAATTAATTAAATAATTAACAACATAATCATTATTAATGTACAATAATAATTAGAAAAACATATTACAATATATATATATATATATATATATATATATATATAATGCTTATAAAATGCTAAAAATAAATATAAGTACTTATACTATAATTGAAATAATTATCTATTAAGAGTATTAAATTATTCTCAAGATAATTTATGCAAATATTCATAAGCCCTAGGATTCTGTTGATTCGAACTTCATAAATTTTTTAAATATTAACATTTAATATTTGTGAATTCAAATCTATTCCTAACAACAAAAAATTAGTCATTATTTAACATTCCTAATTCACTAACCAATTTAGAGAAAGTTGATTCATCAAGTGGTTTTGTGAAGATGTCGGCTATTTGAGCTTCTGTGGGTACAAAATGTAATACCACAGTTTCATTCATGACATGCTCTATAATAAAATGATACCTTATGTCAATGTGCTTGGTTCAAGAGTGTTGTACAAGATTGTTGGAGATGGATATTGCACTTGTGTTGCCGCAGAAAATTGGAATTTCGTTCAACGCAAATCCATAGTCATTTAACTGATTCCTTATCCACAAGATTTGTGCATAAACAACTACCTGCCGCAATGTATTCTGCTTCGGCTGTCGAGGTAGACACTGAGTGTTGTTTCTTGTTGTACCAAGAGATCAACCGATGTCCTAGAAACTGACAGCTTCCAGAAGTACTTTTCCTGTCCATCCTGCATAATCTGAATCTGTATAGCCTATTAGATCAAAACTTGTATCTTTAGGGTATCAAATTCCAGGATTTGGTGTATCCTTCAGATATCTAAAAATACGTTTAATAGCTATAAGATGAGATTCCCTAGGGTCAGATTGAAACCTTGCACATAAGCATGTTGCAAACATTATATTAGGTCTACTAGCAGTTAGATATAATAATGAGCCTATCATACCTATGTAGCTTGTGATGTCAACTTTCTTACCAGTTTCATCTTTGTTAAGCTTGGTGGCTGTTGGCATTGGGCTTTTTGCCGGTGAAGAATCCCTTACGTACTTTAATTGGAAAATAAAAATCCCATCTTCCTTTTACTTTACTTGCAATCCAAGGAAGAATGACAGCTCACTCATCATGCTCATCCCATACCTACTCTGCATTAACTTAGCAAATCTCTTGCAAAAGTTTTTGTTTGTAGAACCAAATATAATATCGTCAACATAAACTTGGACAAATATCATATCTTTATCATGTAATTTATAAAAGATAGTTTTATCTATGACACCTCTAATGAAACCATTTTCAAGAAAAAACTCAAAGAGAGTGTCATACTATGTCCTCGGTACTTGCTTGAGCCAATAAAGAGCTTTGAATAGAAAAAACACAAAATTAGCAAACTCTGAATTTTCAAAACCAGGGGGCTGTTCCATATATACTTCATCTTTTAACTCTCCATTCAAAAATGCACTATTAACATCCATTTGATAGACTTTGAAATTGAAATGTGCTGCGAATGCCAGAAATATCCTGATGGCTTCAAGTCTTGCAACTGGTGCGTAGGTCTCATCATAATCAATTCCCTCTTCCTGGGAGTAACCCTTTGTCACCAGTCTAACTTTGTTCCTTATAACAATTCCTTCACCGTCTAACTTGTTCATGTATACCCATTTAGTGCCAATTACAGATCTATCTTTTGGCCTAGGAACTAGTGTTCAGACTTCTTATCTCTCAAACTGATTGAGCTCTTCTTGCATGGAAAGAACCCAATCTGGATTAGTTAGTGCATATTCCATCTTCTTTGGTCCTTCTTAAGATAGAAAAACTGAGAATAGACATTCATTTGAAGTTGCACTTCTAGTTCTGACTCCAACATCTGGATCACGTATGATCAATTCAAAAGGATGATCCCTGCTCCATATCCTTTCCCTTGGTAGGTTTGATCTTGATGATTCACCTCGATATACATTGTGATGTTGTGTTATGCCAGTAGATTCATCATCTCCCCCTGAGTTGCTGCTAGGATAACTTATTGATCCACCACTGGTATTAGTAGTATCTCTAGTGTTACCATTGTTTTCACCACTATTACCTGGATCATTATTATTATTGTCATCATCATTTCCTACTGCAACCTCAAGTTCTTCTTCGTCATCAGAATGTGAGTCTGGATAATTATCAAATTTCAATGACTCAGAAGAATCTTCAGTTTGGATACTTAGGAGTTTAGTGTCATCAAAAGTAACATTGACACTTTCTTTTACTTGGTGCTAATCAATGATGTACACCATATATGCTCTTCTTGAATAACCGACAAAAATAGTTTCATGTGTCTTGGCCTCAAACTTGCCACGATGTTCATCTCCATCTTTCAACACATAACATTTGGCTCAAAATACATGAAAGTACTTGAGTGTTGGTTTCTTTCCAGCCATTAATTCATAGGGAGTCTTCATATGATCTTTGTTGATTAAAGTTCAATTCTGGGTATATCATGTTGTATTTACTGGTTCAACCAAGAAGTAGATAGGTAACCTTGATTCACTTAACATCATTCTTATAGCTTCAATCAGGGTTCAATTTTTCCTTTCTACAACTCCATTCTGTTGTGGAGTTCTTGGTGCTGAGTATTGTCTTGTTATTCCTTTGTCTGAGTAAAAGTTATTCAGAACTTTATTCTGTTCCATTATCTGATCTGTTTCCCGAACAACTAACTTTGAATATAACTCAATAAGCTTTACATGATCAATCACCAATTGTGGAGTTTCATCCTTAGAGTTCAAGAACAAAACTCACGCGTATTTTGTTAAGTGATCTATAATTACTAAGGCATATCTTTTCCTTGACATAGACATAATATTGACTGGACCAAATAAATCCATGTGTAGTAGTTGAAGTGGTTCAATAGTGTTTGTAGTGTATGTGCCTTTGTGACTTGCTTTCTTTGACTTCCCTTTCTGACATGCCTCACACAATTCTTCTTGTGTAAATTCCATCGAAACAGTCCTCTTACCAAATCCCTCTTGACTAGAGAGTTCATTGTTTTGAAATTTAGATGTGATAGTTTCTTGTTCCATATCAAGATTTCTTCTGATGAAGCCTTTGAGTAGAAACAGTTTATTTCATCTTCAGTTCCTGAGTTGAGATCAGCTACGTACAAGTTTCCTTTCCTTACTCCGCGTAAGGCCAGTTTGTTGTCTTTAGAATGAGCTATTAAGCACTTTTCTTTGAAAAAGTTTACTTTGTATCCTTTATCACAAAATTGACTAACGCTGAGTAGATTGTGCTTAAGTCCTTCCATTAAAGAGACATTTTCAATGATAACATTTCTAGCATTTAACTTGCCATATCCCGTAGTCATTCCTTTGCTGTTATCTCCAAAGGTGATGATTGGGCCACCTCTTTAAACCACGTATGATAGCAGGGCTCTATCTCCGGTCATATGCCTTGAAGATCCGTTGTCCAGGATCCATACAATCCGGTTTACCTGTTTAACTCCCTGTAAATATCAAATGGATTAAATCATGTTCGAAACCCAAAACTGATTAGGCCCGACATACTTAAAGAATTGACCTTTGTCAGCTTTGACAACAGAGCCTTTTTGAACAACAGTAGCATCCACCTTGACTGAACTTACCTTCCTATAAACAGTCTTAAAAACTTTCTGTTTAGACTTAGGAATATATGTTTCCTTTTTTTACAGGTAAAGGAATCGCAGTCCTGGATTTTGTAAATTTATTATTGATGTGCTGTCTAGGTGTCATGTTATCTTTATTAGCAATCATGCGTTTGAAATAAGCAGTCATAGCATTAAAGGCACATAACATACAATTTAAAACACCACAAGGTTTATGGCATACATCAATAACAGACATGTTATTCAAAACAGTAGGTGTCTTAGCAGTTTCTACTTCAACTGTATCAACAATTTTAAAGTTCTCAGTAGAATGATATTTGTTGTTACTATTCCTACTATTAACAAATATATTAGGTCTGTTCACATTATTCTTTAAGTCTTTAACACCTATACCAGTATTGGGCAACCTAGAAGTTCCCCATATCTTTCACTGGTGTCTTAGGTGTAGTTCTTTCTTCTTGGACATTAACTCTTTGTATGTCCATAACTTGTTCCTCTCTTTTCTTCTCTTCCTCGAGATCCTCTAAGTTCATTTCATAAGCAATTAATATAGAGCTCTCAAGGATTGGTTCTACTACAGGGGTTATGAAAAGAGGTTTAGGTGTGTCTTTAACAACATGTGAGATACCCCTCTCTTCAGCACTTTTTTTTGAATGGGGTTATGTTGCTTGCCTTTCCTACAGATTGATCGTACACAAAGCCTATTCCAACTTTTCGATTTATCTCCTGTTGGTCAATTAGTTTTTTTTACAATATAAGAAGAATTCGTGTAGGCTAGACACTTCTTCTTCTCTTCCTCTATTTGGTTTATGAGATAGGTTTCAACTTTAACATAACAACTGACTCTATTGACTTAAAAAAATAAGTCCTCAGTCAGTTTGTCACATTTTCTTTTTAAAAATTTTAAAACATCATTCTCATCAATTAGAACTTTGTTCTGGAGAATTAATTTCTTAACTCTATCTCTTGTACCATCTAGTTCTTTACCTAACAATTTAAACATTTTAGGGCAAAATGAATTTACATCTATTCCTCATTGATGTGTTGGAGACAGTGATTCTTTGGATGAAGCCATAAGAGAAAGATTTCCAAGCTCTTCCTCATCATAATTGTCTGAGTCATCCCAGCTTTTGGCCTCTGCTAGATAAGACTTTCCTTGATATTTTTCACAAGTGCATCATACTTTTCCTTGAGCTCTTGATAAGACTCTCTCTTCTTCCCTTGCTTAGGCTTTTTGCATTCAGTTACAAAGTGGCCTAGCTCATTGCAGTTGAAGCAACAAAACTTTCTTCTATCAACTAAGTCGGTCTTGTAGCTGCTTCTTGATACAGTTGTAGAATAACCTCCTTTTTGGAACCTTCCAAAATTTGATTTAACTTTTTAGGAGGGATTTCTTCGAAATCTCATGTTGCAAAATCTCCTGACAACCATAGCTAGAGATTCATCTTCCAGCTGATCCAGTTCTTCCAAAGAGTAGAATTCACCATCTTCTTGTTTTTCTGAAGTATGTCCAAATTCTGGAACCACATACTCTATTGATTTATTTGAAGGTATAGCAGCCTTCACTTCCATCTTCTCTAGTGCTTCCACTATCAGTACTTTGGAGGAACTCAGAACCTTACCTTTGCCATATGTTTCTCTTGTCTGGATCTGCTCCAATTCATAAGTCTTCAGTACTCCGTAGAGTCTGTCTAGTGTAAGTTCTGTCATGTTCCTAGACTCCCGGATGACTGCGATCCTATGTTCTAGATGTTCTGGAAAGATTAGCATAAACTTCATGTTGACCTCCTGGTTCTGATAATATTTCCCATTGAGGTTGAACTCATTTATTAATTTATTCAATCTCTGAAACACCTCAGAGATACCCTCACCAGGGTTGGATCTAAACTGCTCGTACTAGGAGGTCAGGATCTCCAGTCTATTCAGTTTCTTCGTTGATTATCCCTATTGTATCCCAGATCTGTTTGACATTTCTACAATTGACCACGTGATTGTACATGACGTAGTCCAGGGATTCTATCAATATGAGTTTGAGATTGTTGTCCAGGGACAAAACTTCATTTTCTTCATCTGTGTAGTCAGTTAGACATTTTAGAAACTGTTTGTGAGGAATTACGACCTCATCTACCTCGTGTTCGAGAATAACTATTATTAGGGGTTCAACATCATTGGCCAAAATTAATGCATACTTGAGATTGACAATCCCAATGAATAATAACATTTTGTGCTTCCACAAATTGTAGTGATCTTTATCAAACTATGAAATTTTAAAGCTCGTCACTTTTTTGTACTCGGCTTTAATAAGATTAAAAATTAAGTGTTTCAAAATATTTTTTAATTTTTGACTTAAAATAATTTTTGATCAAAAATAATTTTTGTGAAAAATTTATTTTGAATAAAAATTATTTTGAATTAAAAATAATTTTTGAGATCTGTATGAGTTACAGAATATTTGGTTCGGATATGATATTAAGAATATCAACCAGTTCTGATGCTAATTGTTGGTCCCCGATATTGTATAAGGGGGGTTGAATACAATATCTAAATTAATCGCAGAATTTTGGACTTAAAATATTATTTTAATTAATCACGAAATATTAATTTTAATGAAATAATGCTCAAGTTGAAGATATAATTTTTAACGTAAAAAGTATTATAAAATTAATCTAATGAAAAGTGTATATAATTAATAAAGTGTTCTAGAACGATTTCGACATGAATTGTTTGAGTTTAACAATTATATTCCAGACTTGCACAGAAATCTGTGAGTATTACAATGCATACAAATTTATGAAATTTGAATGTTTTTCAATCACACAAATAATGAAAACTTTGGCCTCATATTTATAAAGGAAAAAGCTAGCAAAACTTTTGAATAAAACTTATTTAAAAAATCAAAAGACTTTATAAAATACCTTGAAGACTTTTGAAATAAGCTGAGCAAGACTTTTAAAACTCGGTAAGACTTTTAAAAGACTCGATAAGACTTTTGAAAAGTCTTGTCGAGACAAATGAAAGAACTCGGTAAGACTTTTTAGAAAGTCTTACAGATTCTGTCAGTAAAACTTTTTAAAAGGTCTTACCGATTTAATTCTGTAAGACTTTTAAAAGTCTTACCGATTTAATTCGGTAGAACTTTCTAATAATTTTGCAGCAAGACTTAATTTAAATATTCTTTTTAAGTTAATTAATTCTACTAATTTAAATTAAATAATTTATAAATTAAATCAATTCAAGATGAATTAATTTAAGTAGATAAATTAAATAATTAATGAACTTTTGATAGTAGAATTAATTTAGTTTCTTCACTGCACAACCACTGTAGATTTGACTTGAATCTTTCTGTCTTATGTCTGAAAATCACTTGAGCTAGGTGATAAATATTTATTAACTTAGTTGACACACAAATGTACTATCTGGTTCATTTACGTCATATTAAATAAATATTCTTCATCTTTTAACTTTAATTGTTGTGATCTTCTGTATTGTTCTTGCTTCTAGCTTTGTCTTCAATATTTTCTTTTCTTGGAATCTTTCTGTAGTAGCCACTTGGAATCTTCTGAATCCTCTGAACTCTTCTGAAATACTACTTCTTTTTTTCGCTGACACTTGAACATATTAATGAACTTCTTCCGGTGAAAAGCAGTAACTTTATTAGAACACTTCTGATATCTAGATCCTTTGTGTCTAGTTGACTTTTTTTGTCTTGATTCCTGTTATCATATTTATTATTTACTTCTGTTTTTTATTCTTTGTCTTGCAGAAGCTGAGTACATTGCTGCTGAAACTTACTGTGCACAAATATTATGGATGAGGAATCAATTATTTGACTATGAGTTCAACATGAACAAGATTCCTATTTTCTGTGATAACACAAGTGCCATTTGTTAGTAATTGTGCTCTAGAGACAATACTTTTTATATTTTAAGGAAAATATTTATTATTAAGAATTATGTTTTATTGATTATTATTTATTTATTATGTTTTATTTACTGCGTAATAAATTGAAATCATAATAAATGTCCTTGGAATTTTGATACGTATTATATATCTTTAAGTATGTGACTTAAAAATGAAATTATATGAATAGTATCTTATTCCTAAAATTCCCTAGTCGAGTATTATTATTTAAGGACAATAATAATGCACAAAGACTAGTATGTTTCTTGACAGATTGTTGGACTTAAATCAAGCCTAGCCTATTTAATTATCTGTCTTGCTGTAACTTAGTTTGTGCTTCTGTAATAGACTAGTGACTTAGTAATTCATGTGTAATTTGTAACTAGAAGTTTTCTCTGTTTATCTTCAAATTGTAAATTAAGTCAGAAATAAAGTCAGTTAGAAGATTCAAGTTGAATCATGCAACCAGACAAAGAAGACTGTGAAGAAAATAAAAAGAGAAGTTATCTGAGAATTCTACTAAGGCAAGTTACTTGGTCGAGAAGTCAGCCATTCGAGAAGTCAGAACTGTGAAAACATTTCGAGAAGTCTCAAAACTTCTATCTGCTTAGTACTCGATCGAGAAGTCAGTCATTCGACAAGTCAGGTATTGAATCCAGTCGAGAAGTGTCAATTATGAGGCATTCGAGAAGTGAAAATAAACAATTCGAGAAGCTAGCAAATGGAGCATTCGAGAAGTGATAAGGCTGAGTCATTCGAGAAGTCAATATCAAGCATGTATTCGAGAAGTCTAATCTGATCGAGAAGTCATCAAGCTGAGTATGCGATCGAGAAGTCTAGACATTCGAGAAATCAAGTATTCAGGATCAATCGAGAAGTCACAGCTGTTCGAGAAGTCAATCTCCTTGACTTATCGAACCAATTTCAAGAAGAGTACTCGACTGCAAAAGAAGCTAGTTTCAAGGAAGAATTGCAGAACAAGACAGATGATGTTGCAGCTCTGTTTATGCAGGATAAGTCAAACCTGCACAGACAGAGACAAGTCTACAATGTAGCTGGGAAGATAAGCCAAGAAAAGTGACAGAAGAGATAAGGCAGGATGGAGCAGACTGTCACTACAGTGTTAGCTAGAAATAGTCATTAGTCAAATGTAAAGCAATCTCTGTCTATTTCTAGTTTTAGCTAAACTGTCTCATGTGAGCATGTGCACAGGACATGTTGTCTATATACTTTATGCACAGCCACATTTGATAGTGTCTTGAGCATTTTTACAATAGTAAGAATCCCAGAACAAGAAGCTGAAATTCAAACTGAATTTCAGATTGTAGCAAAGATCATTCTAATACAAAATTAGATTGAAAGTTACATCTGTGTCTATATTATTTCCTGTTATATGTCTTGATAAACACCTTCGTAATTCCATCTGTTCTTCAAGCTTCGAACAAGTTCTTTTCAAAAACAAGAAAATTTTTGAAGTATACATTCACCCCCCCCCTCTGTAACTTCTGGGCCTCTAAATTCCTAACAAGTGGTATCAGAGCCAGGCTGTAAACAAACATACAGACTAAAGATCAAGATGAGTTCTCAGAAGTTAAGCAGCATAAAGATTCCTACCTTTGACAGAGAAAATTACAACCTATGGAAGAAGAAGATGCTGATGTTCATAAAGGCTGCAAACCCCATGTATCCAGAAATATTAAAGAATGGTCCTTTCATGCCAGTAACTCTAGTTCCTGAAACTACTAGTGGGTCTGAAGTTATTCCTGCAACATGGATACCTAAAGATCCATCTCAGTACACAGACTCAGAGAAGGAAAAGGTTTCTCTTGACAATAGCTTAATGTTAATATTAATTGAGTCACTGGATCTTGTGATGTACAACAATATTGTCAATTGTACATCTGCCAAACACATATGGGAGACAATAGAAATTCTGTGTGAAGGAACTGAGGAAGTAAGAGAGAATCAAAGGCAGCTCCTTGTTTCCCAATATGAAGCATTCATGTCAAAATCAAATGAGGGCATAACTGAAGTATTTGAAAGGTTCAATAAACTGATCAATGATCTTCAACTTCATGGGAAATATTATGAAACAAAGGAGAAAAACATGAAGTTCTTGTTAACTCTCCCAGAGCACCTGGAGCATAAAATCTCTGCAATAAGAGAAGGAAGAGATTTGACAAAACTTCCACTTGAGACACTCTATGGAATACTGAAAACATATGAGCTGGAATTTTATCAAAAGAAGGCCATTTTAGCAAATAGAGGAAAAATGGCAAATGTCTCAAATGCCCTGGTTGCTAAGGAACCATCAACAATTGAAAAGACTGGTACAAGCAGGAAGTTGAAATCTGAGATGATTGAAGATCAGGAACAGGAAGACAAGGACTCCATCAAGAGTGAGTCAGAAGAAGATGACTTCTACACCATTGAAGAACTTGAAGGCATGGACAACAAAACAATGGCCTTCATGGCAAAGAAGTTTGGAAATTTGAGATTCAAAAGAAACAAAAGTTTCAAACCAAAACCAACCTTCAAGTCTTCAAGCAAAGGAAGGAATCCACAGAGAAGCTCCAATAATGGAGGATACAAGACTGGAACAGTTGATAGATCCAAGATAAGATGCTATAACTGTAATGATCTTGGACACTTTGCAACAGAATGCAACAAACCTAAGTCAATCAAGAAAGATAAAGACTACTTGGAGTTGGAAGCCAAGTATGAAGCTCTTCTCAAAAAGCAGACAGGAAAAGCCTATATTGCTGAAGGAAAATGCTGGGATGATACGGATGAAGATGAGGAGGAAGAATATGGGAATCTGGCACTCATGGCCAACTCACATGCTGGAACTTCATCCTCGAACTCTCAGGTACCTTCTTTAATCTCTCTTGATATGTCAAATTCTCAATACAAGAAAACTGTGGAAGATTTAAGTATTGAGATGTTTAATATTCACACCAGTATGACTGCTGCTTATGAGGAGATTGCTAGGTTAGTGAAAGCTAATGAGGAACTAGTTGCAAGAAATGAGACTCTAGAATTGTCTGTTATAAACATGGAAAACTTTAAACAGGAAAATGAGTATCTCAAGAACAAATTTGTTTGTTCTGAACAAATTGAGAAGTTTCTTAAAGAACAAATTTCTGAAAATGAGTTGAAAATTAGATCTTATCAAAACTCAGCAACCATTGTTAAAGAGTTTCATGAGAAGAACAAGGAAAGCACTAGGATTGGAGTTGGTTTTGATTATGAGAATCTTAAAAAGAAAAAATCTGTTTTAACAAGAGGCAAAAAGATTGAAATCCAAGGTAATCCTCATATTTTGAAAAATGTCAAAGAACCAATTTTTAAGAAGGCTACTGTTGAAGTAGATGAAGCCAGTATGGTTATCAAACAACAATTAGATGATGAGGATAAGGAAGCAATTGAAAGAAATTTGGCCTCTGTTGAAAAAGAAGAACCCACAATCAGAACCAAGTCCACTCCTGTTCAAACTGAAACTAAACAGGATGCTCAGAAAAATGATGCTATGCACGCTAAAAAGAAAAAGGCTAATAGAAATGGAAAAATAGGCATTAACAAACACAACAACTATGCACCTGTTCATAATGCACCAAGAAAGATTTGTAAAAACTGTGGTTCAACAAATCATCTTACTCACTTGTGCAAGAAACCTGTTGTGGGAAATGATAAGTTTGCCTGTGGTTATGTTAAGCCTTTAATGCATGATAATCATAAATTTTGTGACAAATTTGATTGTATGCCATGTAACATGAATATCATGAATACCTGCTTTAGGCTCAGGAAACAGTTTGTTGATGGATGCATAAGTCAGAATTTGTATATCAACAGTCCTAGGCCTAAATCTGCTAGTCCTGTGAAACACAGAAAACACTCCATGTCACCTAAGCATGCATCTAGTTCTGAAAGCACTAATCAAGCAAAAAATCAAAACAAGAAAAATGAAAATGTGCATGTGCAAGTGACTGAGACTGTTAAGAACAGGAAGGATATTCATGTGACTAAGCATAAAGGACCCAACCTTGTTTGGGTACCAAAGAAAACTTGATTTGTGCTTGATTGCAGGGCACAAGTAAGAAGAAGGTCATGTGGATTTTGGACAGTGGCTGTTCAAGGCATATGACTGGTGACAAGGCCCTGCTGTCACAGTTCAAGGATGAGGCTGGCCCAATGGTAACCTTTGGAGACAACAGCACTGGTTTTACCATGGGATATGGCAAATTGATTCATGGAAATGTTGTCATTGAAGATGTAGCCCTAGTCAGTGGTTTGAAGCATAATCTTCTCAGCATCACTCAATTCTGCAACAAAGATTTGAAGGTGGAGTTTGATAAGGAACTGTGTCTCATATCACACAGGAAGACAAAGGAATTTGCTCTGCAAGGAGTAAGAAAAGGAAGCCTGTTTGTAGCAGATTTGGACTCTGCAAACAAGGAGAAGATTTGCTGTTTCTACACAAAGGCCTCAGAAAATGAAAGTATGCTCTGGCATAAGAGATTATCTCACCTAAATCTCAAGAACATTAATTCTTTAGTCAAAAGAGAATTAGTGAAGGACCTGCCCACACTTGAATTCTGCATAGAAGGATTATGTGAGGCATGTCAAAAAGGGAAAATGAAGAGATCTAGTCACAAGAGTAAGGAATTCACTTCAATCACAAAACCACTACAATTAATTCATATGGATCTGTTTGGACCAGTAAATGTCATGTCCATGTCTAAGAAAAGATTTGCTCTAGTCATGGTTGATGACTTTTCAAAATACACTTGGGTGGAATTCTTGCACTAAAAAGATGAAGCTCCTGAGATCATCATTGAAAATTTGAAAAGATTGGATAAAGGCCCTACACCAGTAGTTGCCATAAGGAGTGATAATGGTACAGAATTCAAAAATGCTATACTCAATGAATTCTGCAAGGAAAAAGGAATCACTCACCAATTTTCAGCCCCAAGAACTCCACAACAAAATGGAGTGGTTGAGAGAAAGAACAGAACTCTCATTGAAGCTGCAAGAACCATGTTAGCAGAAGCCAGTCTACCAACTAGCTTTTGGGCTGAAGCTGTTAGAACTGCATGCTACACTCAAAACAGGACACTCATCACAAAACCAGTTGGAAAAACTCCTTATCACATCATGACAAATAGAAGACCATCTGTAAAATACATGCATGTGTTTGGAACCAAGTGCTTTGTTCTCAAAGATGATGTCAACAACCTTGGGAAGTTTGAAGCCAAGGCTTATGAAGGAATTTTTGTGGGATACTCTTTGGACAAAACTGTCTATAGAGTATATGTGATTGATCAACAGAAGATTATGGAAAGCACAAATGTGACATTTGATGATTTCAAGTTCCCTACTATGAATCTGGAAGGAGAAAACTGTGACACCTTGAGGTTTGAAAATGAAATAGAGACTGGAACATTTGCAACTGAAAATGTTACCAATATGCATGAAGAGTCACATGTAGATATCTCACATGGAACAAATGTGGAAAGAGAAAATGAAGACTACAGTCATATTCAACTTGAGAATTCTCCACACAATCCTAGCATTCACTCAGGGGGAGATTCTCAAGGATCTGCAACTATTGGCAATCACTTCAATCAGGAAGAAACAAGTTCAAATGATAGAGATGGAGCTCATCAAATTAAATGGAGTAGAGCTCACACAGCTGATCAAATCATTGGAAATCCTGATGAAGGTGTAAGGACAAGAAGAGCAACTATAAATGAATGCCTATTTGCTTGCTTTCTGTCTCAAAATGAACCAAAAAGGATTGAAGAAGCCATGTTGGATCCAGACTGGATAATTGCCATGCAAGAGGAATTGAATCAATTTGTGAGAAACAATGTTTGGGAATTAGTGCCACCTCCAAAGGACAGGTCGGTAATTGGCACTAAGTGGGTCTATAGGAACAAAATGGATGAACATGGAATAGTTATAAGAAACAAAGCAAGGCTGGTTGCAAAAGGCTATTCCCAGGAAGAAGGCATTGACTATGATGAGACTTTTGCTCCTGTTGCAAGATTGGAAGCAATTAGAATTTTTCTAGCCTTTGCAGCACACTCAAATTTTAAGGTATATCAAATGGATGTGAAAAGTGCATTTCTCAATGGTGAATTAGAAGAGGAAGTTTATGTGCAGCAACCTCCTGGCTTTGAAGATCCAAATTTTCCAGACTTTGTTTACAGACTCATTAAAGCATTGTATGGACTCAAACAAGCCCCTAGAGCATGGTATGACACCTTGTCAAAATTTCTTCTAGAAAATCATTTTACTAGAGGAACTATTGACAAAACTCTTTTCTACAAAAAGCATGGTGAGGATATCATACTTGTTCAAATCTATGTAGATGATATCATTTTTGGATCTACAAATGAAAAAATGTGTCAAAGGTTCTCTAAGCTAATGCAAGGTGAATATGAGATGAGCATGATGGGAGAGCTCAATTATTTTTTAGGCCTTCAAATAAGTCAAAGGGATGATGGCATTTTCATAAGTCAAACAAAGTACATCAATGACTTACTCAAAAGGTTTGACATGCAAGACTGTTCTACTGCCAAGACTCCAATGTCTACAGCTACAAAACTTGATGAAGATAAGAAAGGAAAAAGTGTAGACATGAAGACCTACAGAGGAATGATTGGATCTCTCCTTTATCTCACAGCTAGTAGACCTGACATAATGTTCTCTACATGCCTATGTGCAAGGTTCCAGGCAAACCCCAAAGAATCTCATCTCATTGCTGTCAAAAGAATTCTGAGGTATCTAAAAGGAACATCATTCATGGGGTTATGGTACCCTAAAGAAACAGGATTCAACTTAGTTGGATATTCAGATGCTGATTTTGCTGGGTGCAGAGTGGATAGAAAAAGTACCTCAGGAAGCTGTCAATTTCTTGGACAGAGATTGGTATCTTGGTTTAGCAAAAAGCAACAATCAGTTTCTACTTCCACAGCTGAGGCTGAATATATTGCTGCAGGAAGTTGTTGTGCTCAAGTGCTTTGGATCAGGAATCAACTAAGGGACTATGGACTAGTGTTAGAAGGAATTCCTATTATGTGTGACAACACTAGTGCCATCTCAATTGTAGCCAATCCAGTCAACCATTCCAAGACAAAGCATATTGATGTAAGGTACCATTTCATAAGGGAACATGCAGAAAATGGAGTAATTAAATTATTCTATGTTCCTACACAAAAACAGTTGGCTGATATATTTACTAAACCACTTGATGAAGCCACCTTCAACAGGTTGGTTAGTGAAATTGGAATGCTAAACTCTTCAAGTTAGGTGGCCAAATAAATATATCTTTTCAACTGTTACAACAATTGTTTCACAGACATGAACTCAAATGATTTATCTAAGTGAAACAAAACTGGTATATGTTTATAAATATGTCAGTTATATTGTTGTACATATTGTTAACAAATGTTTTTAAAACTATCTTGGAACTATTTTCTTGTTCTGAGAAAGCCTGAAAAGAATTATTATACTTGTGCATTATTAAATAACAAGTGTGATAATTAAAGATTCAGGAATATCAATCAGACACATTTCTCTTTTTAAGATGAATAAATGGATTTTATTTATCTAAGAAATGAAGTCTGTAAATTATTATTCTATTTTCTAAGTGAAAATGGAATAATCTGTCAAAAACTAGAGTTTGTGATTAAGTTGCCATCATTTTCTAACTTCTCGACTAGTTACTTATTTCTTTTGAGTTCTCGACTCATGATTTTGTGAGTTCTCGAATAGCTCATTTTTAGAGTTCTCAATCGAGTACTGTCAAGAGTTCTCGAATCATCAGAGTTCTCGACTATCTCAGTTCTCGAATCATGTATATATATTCTTGAGAGTTCTCGATCAAATTCTGACAGTTCTCTACTGAAACTAACTTTACTCTTCTCTGAGTTCTCGAACATACAAAATCGATTACAATTCTAGTCGAGTTGTCTAAGTATTATACATAGCACAGTAGAAATAACATTTCATTTCTACACTTAATTTCAAACTCAAAGAAACCCTCTCATTCTACAGCTACACTTGAACCCTTGCTATTCTACTCTCTAAAACCTTCGATTTCTTCGTTTCTCTCTTTCTATACACAACTCTATGGCATCTTCAAGCTCGAAACCTGCAACTGAAGTGTACGTAATTCCTGAAACCAACTTTCTCGCCATTGCAAGAGACGCAGATGCTAAGGCGCAGTACAAATGCTTCACTAGGTTTCTCATCGATTCCTATCTGAATGAAGCTCTGTTGGCAAACCCCACACTGTATCTCGACATTCTTGAGCAATTTTGGAAGACTGCTGACTGGGAAAATATAGCTTTGGAGGATGGTAGGTCAAAAGTGGTTGTAACCTGCAAAATCCAAGGAAAAGACATCAGTTTTGATGAAAATGATGTGAATACAAGCTTGAATATACCAACCGAAGAGTTTAATGAAGAACCTACTGAAGATGATCTTCTAGATTTTCTGGACTTCATTAGGTATGCTGATAATCTAAAGAGAGGAGTTGATGAGAA
Source organism: Oenanthe sinensis (assembly GCA_028671895.1). Classification (NCBI taxonomy): domain Eukaryota; kingdom Viridiplantae; phylum Streptophyta; class Magnoliopsida; order Apiales; family Apiaceae; genus Oenanthe; species Oenanthe sinensis. Next base: position 16,190,863 of record CM053814.1, read on the forward strand.
GTTCAAGCTGGGTAAATTAAACAAGAAGTACATGAGGAAGGAATGGTCATTCCTGTTTGATACCATCCTAAGAGTCTTCACCTGCAGAAAAACAGGGTTTGACCAGATAAGCCTCATTGCCTTGAAGCTGGCCTACTCATTAGCATACAACCAAAAGCTCAATGTTGGAAAGCTAGTTCTTGGGGAACTCATAACCAGGATTCCCAAGAGAGGTAATGAAATTTTCTTTCCTCGCTTTATTCAATTAATTCTCAATTATAAGAATGCTGGTTTAATTGAATTGCCTGGAATGAACAAACAAAGAATTGGCTACTCCAAATCCATGTCAAAAATCATTTTTGCCACATTGGATAGGAGAACCACTGTGAATGTCCCTCTCATAATCACTCCTCACATGAGGAGTGTGTTTGAGGGATATCCACTAGTGCAGCCTAAATATGGTTACCTTGATACAGTAGGAGGTCCTAAGGTTGCAGAAGCACCAAATGCACCTAACCCAAGGACTTCCAACCCAACTGCTAGCCCTTCTTTGAAATCCCTAGATGTTAGCAAACCATCCTCTACATCCTCTCAACAGGGTGTAGTTGCAAAGAAGAAGAAGGAGAAAGCTGTTAAGAAAAGAGTGTTAGAAACAGTTGTAGAAAATGAATCAGATGAGTCACCTGTGGAGCCTTTGACCAGGAGAAAGAAAAATAAAAAGGCCACAACAGACCACTCTACATCCTCTCAACAGGATGTAGAAGTTAACAAGGGATTAAACCTACTTCTAGGTGCACTTTCTCAACAAGGTGCATCTATTGAAATTGGGAGTCAGCCCACTCCACCCTGTACAGAGTCTGCACCATTGCAGGAATTCACTCCTGTCAATGAAGAAGCTGTAGTTGAAAAAGAGACACACTGTGCACCAGTAGGATCTTCTCTTGAAACTTCCCCATTTTCTCAGGGGGAGTTGCCAATACTCAGTTCTACTCACACTCTACCTGCTATCTCTCAAATTTCATCTCAACCAAATGTGTCCAGCCAAACACATGAAGTTGTTGATCATCAGGACTCTTGTTTCCCTGGTGAGCCCCATTCAAGTGACTTGGTGCATGACACCTTGTTCACCACTCAGGACACTCCTTTAGATGGTGAGGGAATGCATGCTGAGGCATATCCTGATGACACCATCAAAACCACAGAGGTTCCAGGAGTTTTTACTTCAGACTCTGTGGGGGCTCAGGCATTTCAAAGCCAAGTGTCTTCACAGACATTGGGTAATCTGGGGGACCTCCACACCATGCAAATGGCATCCCCTAGACACTCCCCAGTCATTCAAAGACTGTCTCCTCAGGAGAATTCACCTATCCATCCAGTGTCTAATGAATCATCTGAGAAATTGGATGAGGAAATAGATGCTGAGGGGACTACTGTCACAAGTGGCCCTAGCTCTCACTCTCTGTCACAATGGCTGGAACCTGTGCAACATGACAGGGATTCAGGACCATCATCTCTTGGTGGGTCACTTTCTGATGAGAAACTAAAGGAATTGTATGGAGATCAGTTGGAGGGCTTCTATCACATTGCTCAGCAGCTTGTGACTTCTCATTTGCCAAACAAAGACTATGCTGCAATCATGCTTGAATATGCAAAAGATCAGGAGGAGTTGAAAGAAAAGAATGCAAATTTGGATGAAAATGAAGGTGAAAATGTGGATGCCTGGCTGGATGGTAAATCTGCAGTTAGCATGCAAGAAGTTTTGGAGTGGACTAGACAGAAGTATCTCACTTCTCTTGGATCTTGTGAGAAGATTTTTACTCCAAGTGCCATGTATGATGCAATTCATGAAGCTGCTAAAGTCCAACTGCAATCAAATCACTATCTTGCCAAAGGTGTGCAATCTGAGATAGATGATCACAGAGCTAAAGTAGAGGGCACCTTGAGAGCAATGGAAGACAAACTGAAGCCTGGAGGTCTTCTTGCTCACACTTCAAGAGGAGATTCAGGAAAGTCCTCCATTCTTCACACCAAAATAGACTCTATGGAAAAGGTGTTTAAGGAAATGGTTCAAGGTCACACAACCATCATAGACAATCAAAGGAGAATAAACAGTATGGTTGAAGTTCTGTACAAAAACAGGCATGCAGATAGGCTGCCTGAGGATGTGCCTCTACACACCTTATCACCTTTCCAAGTGGACCTCTACTATCAGTCAAAGGCCAAGGATGAAGCTGCAAAGGCCTCCACCATTGATACCTTAAATGCCAGAGTGGATTCTCTCACATCCACAGTTTCACAAATTGTCTCAGATGTTCATAATCTAAAAAATGAGTTTGTCTCTACTTCTGCAAATCAAGGGACTTCTCTTGCCAGCATCTCAGCACAACTCACCTCTCTACAATCCCTCATCTCCAACCTAAGCACAACTAGTCAGGCTCCTCCAGCACCTTTGCCAACTCCAAGCTGGACTAAAATTAAGCCAAGTCATTCTTCCTTTCTCCAAAGTCAAGATATCAACCCTAAGGGGGAGAAGGAAAGGAGAGAAGAAATAGAGGCTGAAAGGCAAAAGGCAGTTATGAGAAAGCTCAGGAGTGAAATTTTAAAGCCCAACTCTGACAAGGAGTTTCTTGAACTTCTGCATCATATCAAAAAGCAAGTCCAGGGAAATCATTGGAAATATAAGAAGATGCTTGAAAATGCTATTGTTGCAGTAAGGGGAGTTAAGTTTGAACAGAATGGACAAATGTTCAAAGAGCCACTCATTCAAATGGAATCTGGCTACTTTAAAGTTTCAGTTACTCTATTCCAAAGGCTTTCATATACTGAACTGGAATGTCTGTACAAGGGAGTGGAGTTGGTAACCCAGGAAGATGAAGAATTGAAGAAGAAAATATTGGGGCCTCTCCTACCTCTTGCTCTACCTGAATCCTACTGTAGTCCAGATGGTGTGATGTATATGGCTAGAGAAGAAAAACTTGCTCATTTCAGGATCCCTCAACATCTCAATTCAGGCAACAGAAGTCAAATTATTAACCTAATTGAGTTGATTGAAAAGAAGAAGGTGAAGCAGATAGAGGACAATGAAATTGTAGTGAAAATGAAAAAGTTTATCTCTGGACAAATCTCTGAATTTGCAAAAGAAGAATTGAAGAACAAAAAGAAAGATGATGACAATGAAGATCAGGACAAGAAGGATAAAAGGTCTGAATCAAGGAGTGATAAGGAAGGAAAGGGAGAAGACAAGAAGAAGAAGGATGAAGACAAGAAGAAAAGAGACAACTCTGAGGACAACAAACAGTATCAAAGAAGAAATTCCTCTAAGCAGCAAGCTGCTGGCACTCATTCTAGTTCACCTACCAAATCTCAGGGTACTAGTGTGATGTCAACAGTTTCTGAAACTGCAACTGCCATCAAAACTAAATCTCCAAGAAGGATGTTCATGAAAGTTACTGCACATGGAGTGATAAGGAGGGAAATTAAAAAGGAACAGTCAAAGAAACTGAAGCCAAGCCAACATCTCAAAGTCAACACTGCCACATCAACCAAATTCAAGAACTCTACTAGCTCTTTGCTAGTAAGATGTCCTAAGTGGAGAAAACAACTCATTGTTCCTGATAAAGGTCTACCTATTAAACCTATTCAAGAAATTGCTGAAACTGACAAGGTGAGGATCAAACTGTGGAAGGCTGACAGAATTGTCAAGGTAGAAGTCAGAGACAAGAGGATGTTTGTTACTAATGTTGATGGAGAAGAAAGAGGATTTCATCATGACAACAGTGATGCTACCACTCATGACATTAGGAGAGTGATTAGCCTGTTTGACAAGAAATGCATGATTAACAAGCTGAGAATGATGGAAATGGCTCAGTACTTGGAAAGGAAGTATCAGAAAAAGACTGACAAGGTAAGATACATGGAGGAGATGATTGAGAAGAAAAGGAGGGAGGAGGAGAGAGTAGAGCAGTTGTCTGAAGAATTGAGAAGACAGGGTAAAAGTAGAGTGTTCAAAGATCCTGACAGAGTTGAATTCAAACTGAGAAGTGGAGTCACTGTCAAAGTTAGACTCAAGTTTGTCCAAGACTATCCAATGCTCACTCTACAGATTGCTGCAGACATGCTGAAAGATGCAATTTTGATTGAGGAAATCATGGCCAGACAAATGATACTGCAGGCAATTGAAGAAAACAGGGCCAGGCAAGAAAAGGAAAGAAAAGAAAAATATGATCAGGCAGCTCATCAACAACAACAATATAGGTAGGCTTGATATCTTGTATTAATTTGTAAAATTCATCATTTTCCAAATTGGGGGAGATTGTTGGACTTAAATCAAGCCTAGCCTATTTAATTATCTGTCTTGCTGTAACTTAGTTTGTGCTTCTGTAATAGACTAGTGACTTAGTAATTCATGTGTAATTTGTAACTAGAAGTTTTCTCTGTTTATCTTCAAATTGTAAATTAAGTCAGAAATAAAGTCAGTTAGAAGATTCAAGTTGAATCATGCAACCAGACAAAGAAGACTGTGAAGAAAATAAAAAGAGAAGTTATCTGAGAATTCTACTAAGGCAAGTTACTTGGTCGAGAAGTCAGCCATTCGAGAAGTCAGAACTGTGAAAACATTTCGAGAAGTCTCAAAACTTCTATCTGCTTAGTACTCGATCGAGAAGTCAGTCATTCGACAAGTCAGGTATTGAATCCAGTCGAGAAGTGTCAATTATGAGGCATTCGAGAAGTGAAAATAAACAATTCGAGAAGCTAGCAAATGGAGCATTCGAGAAGTGATAAGGCTGAGTCATTCGAGAAGTCAATATCAAGCATGTATTCGAGAAGTCTAATCTGATCGAGAAGTCATCAAGCTGAGTATGCGATCGAGAAGTCTAGACATTCGAGAAATCAAGTATTCAGGATCAATCGAGAAGTCACAGCTGTTCGAGAAGTCAATCTCCTTGACTTATCGAACCAATTTCAAGAAGAGTACTCGACTGCAAAAGAAGCTAGTTTCAAGGAAGAATTGCAGAACAAGACAGATGATGTTGCAGCTCTGTTTATGCAGGATAAGTCAAACCTGCACAGACAGAGACAAGTCTACAATGTAGCTGGGAAGATAAGCCAAGAAAAGTGACAGAAGAGATAAGGCAGGATGGAGCAGACTGTCACTACAGTGTTAGCTAGAAATAGTCATTAGTCAAATGTAAAGCAATCTCTGTCTATTTCTAGTTTTAGCTAAACTGTCTCATGTGAGCATGTGCACAGGACATGTTGTCTATATACTTTATGCACAGCCACATTTGATAGTGTCTTGAGCATTTTTACAATAGTAAGAATCCCAGAACAAGAAGCTGAAATTCAAACTGAATTTCAGATTGTAGCAAAGATCATTCTAATACAAAATTAGATTGAAAGTTACATCTGTGTCTATATTATTTCCTGTTATATGTCTTGATAAACACCTTCGTAATTCCATCTGTTCTTCAAGCTTCGAACAAGTTCTTTTCAAAAACAAGAAAATTTTTGAAGTATACATTCACCCCCCCCCTCTGTAACTTCTGGGCCTCTAAATTCCTAACACAGATGACCACATCTCATTGGTCATAGGTATGGTGATACTAAAGTCATGAACATAAGTGCATGTATCAATGCATGGCACTGGAATGACCCGCCGTGAGATTCTACATGTTGAATAAGTGTCATAAGTAATTCTCACTGTGATAATGGTGTAATGATCCTTAGACCTGCAATCATTATATTTCTATACGAGAATTAATATACTTTGATTTCATTAAAAGTTACATTTGACCGGGTGATGATAAAAGTGGACATTGGGTATATTATGAATCGTATGAGAAATATGAATGATCTAGATGGGATTTAATCCTCGTAATTTTAGGAGTGATATTATCGGCCTCTTGTTTGAGTGAGACTATGAAATGCACGGCCGTGCTCAAATGTTGATTTGATTTTAATAGTCTACTCATCGATCAAGAAAATAAAGATTAAATTATGAAGAGGATGACACGAGACATGCCTTGAGTTTAATCTATAATATCAAGATTAAAAGGATTATATTACATGGAACATTATTCACGAAAGGCTTAATCGAATCACCGATTTATTATTATTACTTGAGTAGCAATGATGTATTACTAGATGCCGCTCATTGTTTACAATTTTAATTAGATATTAAAATAGTTGCCAACATAATAATAACCTACAGGGTCACACACAAAGAACGCTTGAAGGAGAAATAATTTAAATTATAAATTTAAATTAAATAAGTAATTTATTTTATTTATGATATTAATAAATTATGACTTAATTAATTATATAAATAGAATAAATGAATTATTTAAACTAATTCTAAAATTAATAATTAATTAATTAAGTGAGACTTAATTAAATAATTTAGAATTTTGGATTAGTATTAATTATAATTGGACTATAAATAGAAAACTTATTCATCTCTCTATATAATCTCTTTATGGGCTGATTTAATTGAAGAGACATATTTTTACTAAAACCCTAGCCGTTTTGAGAAAAGAGGAAGATAGAGAGAGAGAAGCAGTTTTCAGGTGCTAGTACACATCAATCCTTCATGAAAAGTATTCGTGTGGATACCGTAAAGCGTAGATCGCGAGAGCGGGATACGTGGTGATTAAACAAGCTTTGGACCTCAATTAATCTTCCATTAATAAACTGTTAAAGCTTCTAAAGGTATTTATTCTTTATCTCCAAATTAAATCTTTTATTTTCGCATGAATCCTGCGGAGGGTTTCGCTAATTTGATTTATTTTTTACGTTTATTCCGCTGCGTTTGTGCCTCAAAACCCATCACCATTGCCATAACTGAAAATCCTGTGCAACATTCCAGAACCAAACACATTGACATAAGGTATCACTTCATTAGGGAACATGTAATGAATGATACAGTTGAATTACATTTTGTCCCTAGTGAACAACAACTTGTAGACATTTTTACGTAACCTCTAGATGGATCTACTTTTAATAGATTAGTCTGTTTGCTAAGTTATTTGTTTTTCTTCATGCAACCATTGTTCACATTTAGCTGTTGAAACAAAGTGATCAATTGATAACTGTGTTAATCATCAATTAATATTTTGCAGCTATCGATGGATATATTTGATCAACTGATAAAATATATACCTATCAATGTATATTTTTCTATCAACAGATAATTACCCAGATTATTGTTTATCGATTGATAAATTGGTTATTCTGTATCAATGGATGTAATTGCCCATCGATAGTAATAGAATTTCTACAGTTTTTACACAACCATTGATCAAATCATATCCATTGATTCTTTACTTTATCTATCAACAGATACATATATCCATTTGTATACATCAATCGATTGCCATTTAGAGTAATTTGTTTTAATTCATTTATCTTTCAATGGTTATATTCTTAATTAAACTGACCACTCAAGTCATTTTAATCTCAAAAATATAAATAGTAATTTCATTTCTCATTTCAATCTTGCTAGCTATTTTATTCTCAATACTCTGAACTCTGCTTCTCTTTATCTCTCTCTCTCTCTCTCTCTCTCTCTCTTTCAAGAACCCTAAGTCAGTTACACTAATCTCTTATTAAGTTCTCCTAATCTCTCTTCTAAGAACAGAAATGGATCCACAAAAGAAGATTTCATCATCAGCCAGTTTCATCTATGAGCAGAACAATTTTGTGGCATGTTTAACAGTGGATGATGCTCCTACAGACTTTCATCCATTGATGAGGTTTTTGGGAGAATGCAATGTATTCAAGGCTCTCAGTGAAGCACCCACAATCGTGTTTTTTTTTGTTGAAGAGCTGTGGAACTCTGCAGAAGTATCACAAGATGGTAATGTAATTTCATACACCTGCAAAGGTAATTCTTACACCATCTCTAGTGCTACTATTTCTAAATGTCTAGATATTCCTGCTAATAACTGTGAAAAAACCCCAACTGGTGAAGAAGTTAAGAATATGCTAGCTACTGTTAATTATGCTAATTCTGAAACTGGTTTAGGTGAAGTTGTTAGAAAGAATATTAGGAATGAATGGAGTTATTTCTTTGATGTTATTATTAAATTATTTTCTAGAAAGATAAGTAATTTTGATGCAATTACCACAAGTATGTAAGAAGTTGCTTATTCTATTTTATTTGATAAGTACTTTGATTTTAACACACTGCTCATGAATGAATTAACTGCTAAGTTAGGAAGTAAAGCATCTAGAAAGAACAACATTTACTTTGCTAGATTTTTCATATTGTTGATTAATGCTGCTATTTGATAATATGAGATTACTGCAGAGATGGAAATAATGGAGCCATGGACTCAGAACAAAAGGGTCTTCAAGGATTTGGTGAGAATAAACCTACATACTTGGTTGTGCCTTATATATCCTCCCTTTGTAAATTTATATCTCAAAACTCACAAATTCTTTTTTCTGATGTGGAAATCTCACTTTCTTTGCCTTCTGCAACAATGGGGGGAGATGGAAATGCCCCTTTCCTCCTACCCAAGTTGCACAACCTTCCAAATCCAAATCTAAGAAAACCACCTCAGTAGTTTCCCAATAAACTACTGTTGTAAAATCTAAGAAAAGAAAAACCACCGAGAGGAGTGTGAAGGTGGTAAGTAAGGGCGAGGAAACTGGTCAACATCAAGACAACCAGAAGAATAAGGATGGTAAGGGTGAGAATGTCCAGCCAACCACCAGCCCAATCTCTCAAAAGATTGAGGCTGTGATAAAGGATTTAAACACATCCCTAGTTGCACCTTCTCAACAAGGTGTAGCTATTGAAAAGAGGTCTCAACCAGGACCATCTAATGGGGATAATGGACACGAAGTAGTTCAACCCTATAAGAGAATAAAGAAGAACAGTAGTAATGTATAAGGGTCACACACACCTGCAAATCCAAATGAAAATTTGGTGGAGCCTTCAGTTTCTTCTGTTGATATGTCAGGTAAATGTTGAGACACAACCCCATTCACTATCTATTCCTTCTCCTCAATCTCCTTCAAAATCTATTTCTTCAGAAACATTGATGATAAGTAATATTAATGTTTCAAATTCAAGCTCTTTGCAACTCAGGATGGAGCCAACACTCTCACCTGAATCACCAAATAAGGTCAACACCTTGGTTGATCAGGAAAATATTGAAAATTCTCCTAAGTCAATGGATATTACTCAATCAACTGATATTATTCAACATCCATTGACTAACACACTTCCATCGATGGATATCCTTACATCCATCGACGAGCTCCAATCAACTGATATTCATCAATCGATGGATATTTCCCATCCATCGATTGACACATCCATTCTAATTATTGAACCATTTGTTGAAACAATTCAAGTGGCAAATACACTTTTAGGATTGAGTGGAGTGGGTGAGGTGTGTGAGAGGCATGATTTGCATATCCTTGCAAAAGGAGAGAATGTGAATGAGAGGCCCTCAATTTCTCCTGAGGTGGCAAAAGAAGAGCGTGTGAGCAAAGAGAGTTCCACCTTAGTAGGTGATGTAAAAGGAGAGCATAGTGAGGGAGATGTGAGAATCCAAGATGAGATCCCGATGCAAGAAAAGAGAGAAGAGAGTGAGAGAGAAAAGAATAAAGAGAAACAAAGTTCTTCATCTCATGAAGCATCAACTTCTAAAATTGAGCAATTTGCAGCTGAACTCACCCAAGAGTTGGAATTGGAGTTAAGGGGAGATGAAGGTGATGGAGAGCATGGAGTTCCTGCAGGAGTTGCAGATGCCCACAAGGAGGTGGACGATGAGGTTGAATTTAACCTTGATGCCGATACTTTTCAACACAATGATCTTTACTACCAAGAATTAGCAGCAGCAACAAATCAAAAGGCTAAAAAGATGTTAGGGTTGGTCCAATCTGAAGAAGTTTTCAGGAATGGAAAAGAGAATTTGGCTAGGATGCATGATGATATTTCTCACATGAATCCTAAGGATTTTGAAACAGATGAAGATGATGATCTGATTGAGCCAGACATGGCAAATGATGAAATTAATCTTGCAGACACTGAAAAGGCCATTCTTTCACACTATAGAAGATCAACGGCTGAAACCAATATGAGGGATCCTGTCCATAGAAGAATTCTCAACTTTTACAGGGATAATTTAAAAATCCAAAAAATGCATGTCACAGGATCCAAGTATGAATTGAAGAAGATTAGGGAAGAGATTGACAGTGCAAGGACACACTTTGACATTACCATTGACTCTAGGCCCAGTCTAACCATGATGACAAAAATCAAGAAAATACTTGACACTAAGTCTACAGACAAGGAAAAAGTTGTGAAATTGGAGAAAAGAGTGAATGTTATGGAAGTCAGTATGGAGCAGATTCTGTCAAATCTAGTAACCCAAATCAAGTTAATGAGCAGACTCTTGGAAACACCTATTATCTCTCAATCCTTAGAGTAAGAACCTGTTGCTGATGACAAAAATGGGGAGAAAAATGAAGAGATAAGAAGGGAGATTGAAGCTGTGGTCAGAAACACAGAGAATGTAATTAAAAAGAAAGATCCAAAGAAGGCATTGGCTCAACAAATTATAAGGCAATTTGATTCCATTGCCAACAAAAATAAGGAGATTGATGCACAAGAGCCAATTGCCTTAAATCCAGAAATTCTTGAAGCTGTGAAGAAAGGAGAAATAAGGATGGATGAAGGTAGCTCAAAACCTGATGATAGAAAAGACAAAGAAATCCTAATTGAAGATGGAAAGGAGAAACAGAAATCCATCACAGGTGGATGAGACAAGCTATTGGGAAAAACAATAGTTATTGGTATAAAAGAACTGGAACAACAAGAAAAAGCTGGAGTAGAATTAGCCATTCAACTTCAAAGACAATTTGATGAAGAGAATTAGAGGATTTTAGAAGCTAGAAGGAAAGAAGCTGAGAAGAAGCCAAGGTCAAAACAAAGGGCTATGAGAACCTATGGAATAAAAAGAAAATTAAATGTTGATGGAGTTGAATGAGAGAAAGTAAAGAAGTAAAGAAAGACAAAGATCAAAGACCAAACCTTTGGAAGTAATCAACCAAGGGAAATTAAAGTATTCAAAACCAAGCCAAACAATTTTGTCTCAATCAAAATTGAAGGGATGACTACAGTTAAAGGCCAAAGAAAGAGGGATGTTGATCTACTTCACATTAATTATGAAGATGGATCTCATTCAACTTACACATTAAAATAAGTCATGGAGCAAGGCTATGGTACCCTGAGAAAGATATACATATTGTTCAATAGGAAATATTATCTCACTGAAGATCTAGGAAAAGAAATTCTGGAGAAAATGAAGAAATTGAGAGAGACGCCACTTCAAGAAGAAAGGGATGACAAAATTAAAATTTAGAATTCTGAGGGAAAAGAGGTACTTCATGAACCTTTCTATATGATGATTTACAAGGACATGAAGGGCCAAGAAAAATGCATTGATATCTGTCAAGAATTGGACAAATTGCCCAACCTGGAGTTGAACTTTCTTGCAAGTCAATTGGACTATAATGTAGAGGATGAAAGAATTTTGAGGGGATATCTATTCAGGAAAATGAAAGAAAACTCAGCTAGAGAGAATGAGCCAAAGAGTAGAAGAAGATAGAGAATTCAGACTCAAACTCATCAAGGCTCATCTGTTAATGGTATATGATCATTCTGTCTCTATTTACTTTACAGTTCAATATTGTAATTCTCTCTAGATTGATTACACTTAGGGGTTTTGTTATCATCAATAGAAAATTTATGTATATTCCTCACATTCATAAATATGGGGAGATTGTTAGGAATTATGAGTTTTGATGATAACAAAGTTCTCAGAATTATAATATAGAATCCATTTTAATTGTAACTGGTCAATGGATATAAGAATTATAAATATATATTGACTAGAAAACCATTTATCAGTTGAAATTATTCATCAACTGATAAAATGAAGTGTAGTAGTTGATTCATGTTTCTATTTTATCAATTGATTGTAATATGTCGACGGATGCCATAATCTAGTCAATTGATATCTATTTGACTTCAATTGATAACTGTTCAACTGATGAGAAGAATGACTGACAAATTATAAATATTCTAAGTCTGAATTCTCTCAAATGAAGTGATCAACAGATATTGAAATCAATGGATAAAGACACTGTTCGATGGATAAAGGTCAACAAATGTCAAATCAATGGATCTCCATCAAAGGATGAAAGCATCAATGCTATCAACGGATAAAGGCAGTCAATGAATAAGGAGTTGATGGATAAACTAATTATCCATTGATACATCAATTGATCAATGGATAACCTATCCATCGATGGATAAGCAAAGTAGGATCAACTGATAAGATTTACAGCAATTTTAAGTTGATCAAGGTTTCCCAAATTAGTTAAAGACAAAAGGAATGAGATCTTTGTAGAAACTGAATCAATGAAAGATAGTCATGTCAGGATTGTAAAGACTTTCAAGGCAACACAGTCTTCAAGGAAAAGATCAAGACAAAGATTTTTCCAGAACAAGACAAATGCAAAGGAGACTGTGAAAAGAAGTTACAATCTATTTTAGTGAATACATTGTAAAATGTAATTTCAATTTGAATTTTATTTGTCGATAGAAAAATATATGTAGGATGTGAACTGATATATATAGTCTTAGCAGTTCATTGTAACATGTGTGAGAGATAGAACAAAAATAAGAAAATCATAGAAAAGTTAGAAATCATTGTATTGCTTTTCTTTGTTCAATTTCTTATTTGTAAGCAGCTTGGTTCTTTAGACCAAGAGTCATTGAAAGCAAAATTTTTACTAGTGGAAAACCAATCCACTAGTAATTTTTAAATTGCTTTATTTTTGTTCTCTTGATTATTAGTTTTCAATTCATAGTTTAAATACTTTCTTCACTATATATTTCCAAACACTAAATTTATCAAAGTACAAACTTGAATCTGCAAGAATTATTCAAAATTATTAAGTTTGTATTCAATCCCCCTTCTACAAACTTGTACTAAGGGAAAATAACAGTCACATAGATTTTATAGTTAATAAAAGCCTAGCCTTGAAGATGCTCTTAAATGACTCTTGGAGTTACTCTAAAAACATTCTCATCTCATTCCTCCTTCATTCCTTCATCCTCGTATTTTGTGTTAAAAAATCACTTCACATCGGGTTCCCTATTTTGAAGAATATTTTAGGGACATGAAGTTGTGTCCCCAAACATGATGACTTACTATTCATCTTCCATCTCATATTCTATACAATTTTATATATAAAAAGGAAAGAGGAATGATAATATATTAGATAGTAGTTAAAGTTGTAAAAAGAAGTGAGAGAAAGAAATTAAAAAAAAAATAAGGATAAGAAATGAGGAATGAAATGTAGGAAAATTTTGAAAATTAAATACTCCCCCCGACCCCTTCTAGTTGTCCACTTTGTTTTCAGTGCGGTCAAACTAACTCATCTTTCACTGCAATTTAAATATAATATATAATTGAAAAAAATTAAAATTTTATGTTGTTAAAAAATATATATAATCTACTTTAAAATGTATTTTTCAGTTTTTTAAAATTATAAAATAACAATTTTTAATTGTTAATCAAAAACTAGTCAAGACTACAAAAAATCAAAAAAGAACTATTAATTAGGGATGAAGAGAATATAATTTGAGGACAATTTTAAAATCTTTCTATTTTTAGTATATTTTTAGGATGGAGAAAGGGACCCAATGTGAGAAGTCCACCGTATTTGAAAATTGGAAAGTTTTTTTTTTGTTAAAGTTGAAAATTGGAAAGTTGGAAGCGTTTAAATTGATATTTTGAAAAGTAGTAGTTGTCCCACTAGAGTGGAACTTGAGGTGAGAAGCTAATACAGGTGGTGTGGTGACAGTGGATGGTGAAAGATGAATAAGATGATATGATTGGTCCAAAATCTATCCATGAATGTGGTTTTGATCTCTTTTCTAGATTTCACTTGCCCCACATTGCTCCTCTAAAATCTATCCTTTTGATTCCATCTCTTATCTTTTCAAATATAAACTCCCCTAGTGTGTTTTGTAGTTTGTCCAACGTATACACAAACAGATCAATATTACACACAGAGAAACTAAGAGGAATGGCTGCTACATCTGCTGCTGCTTTACTAAATGGTTTGGGTTCATCTTTCTTGAGTGGTGGCAAGAGGTGCCAAAGTTTATTGGCTGCAACCACTAGTCCTAGAATTGGTGTTTCTGTGGCTCCGAAAAGGCTAACTGTGGCTGCTGCTGCTGGTAAGAAGTCTTGGATCCCTGCTGTTAAAGGTGGTGGCAACTTGCTTGACCCTGAGTGGCTTGATGGCTCGTAAGCACTCCCCTAGCATTTCTCTATCTTTATCGAAATTATCCACTTTATCTAGACAGTTACCAGCTGTAGAAATTTAACTACCTGAATTTGTACATTTTATCAACTACAGGCTCCCTGGCGACTTTGGTTTTGACCCACTAGGACTTGGTAAGGATCCAGCATTTTTGAAATGGTACAGAGAAGCTGAGCTAATCCATGGGCGATGGGCGATGGCAGCAGTTCTTGGAATCTTTGTTGGCCAGGCTTACAGTGGCATCCCATGGTTTGAAGCTGGTGCAGACCCTGGTGCCATTGCACCTTTCTCTTTCGGTACACTTCTAGGCACCCAACTCATCCTCATGGGATGGGTTGAGAGCAAAAGATGGGTCGATTTTTTCAACCCCGAATCCCAGTCTGTCGAATGGGCCACTCCATGGTCAAAAACTGCTGAGAACTTTGCGAATGCTACAGGTGAACAAGGATACCCTGGTGGCAAATTCTTTGACCCTTTGGGATTTGCAGGAACTATTCAAAATGGAGTTTACATACCCGACACTGACAAACTTGACAGATTGAAGCTCGCAGAGATTAAGCATTCTAGACTTGCTATGTTGGCTATGTTAATTTTCTATTTTGAGGCAGGTCAAGGAAAGACACCCCTCGGAGCTCTTGGATTGTGAGGGGTCTTATAGTTGAAACAGTATGTAAAAATTAAGTGGATTTAGAGAAACTTACAAAACTGAATTCATTAGTCTCTGAGCTTTGATTTGGCCTACAATTAATTCAAATTCTTTAGGTGTTCATTTCTATTTTGTCTGTCTTAGTAAATTACTGCCAGAGAAATGTAATTTTTGCAAAGCTTATTGTCACTAATATCTTTCCTTCTGGCCCCCCCCCCCCCCCCCCCAAAAAAAAAAAAAAAGTTTTAATGTCCTAAAACTAGTCATTGCGTCTTAGATCTTGAGAGCTTATGAATCAACACGAAATATGAAAACCCGGACAAAAAAAAAGGTGATAGATGTTTATTTGCAGGGCATTAAACCAGCACAATTATATGGTCTTACTGATTCTGCACTGATAGTCTGATAATGAACACCAGAACAATAAATTCTAAATTGCAGTATAAGGTTCTTAAAAATCAGATACATGGCTTCTAATGTTACCCTAACTTGAAACACAGACATATGTTTTGCTCTACAGGGATAATAATTCAGGAATCAAATGGTGCTACAAAGATTCGATATTTCAACTATTGTCATCAACAAAAAAATCAGTTAACCATAACCATTAAGAATTCACCTTCACATACAACTTCACCTCCTACATATGCCTTTCCCTCCATCTTTGCTACACCAAAGCGCTTTTGCAGCTTAACGAGTGTCATCTTCATAACCAAGGTGTCTCCTGCAATTTCTGGCTTCCGAAACCTCACTTTGTCAATTCCAACAAGGAAGAAATTTTCACGAGAGCGTACCACTTCTGGTTGCAACATAACCACTCCACCAATCTGTGCCAAATCCTAGAACTAGCAGCAACTTGCAGTTGTCATAATTATTTGGAACAAAGAGGAATATATCACTTGCTTACATACTGTGTGGAAATTGATTTTAGTACCATAACTTGCGTCCAATTCTAAGTATGATTAACAAGAGAAACTGATTCTACTAACATATGTCTACTTTATCCAGAATACCAAACTAAATTAAAAGACCTTAATTAGCTCTGATTTCTCTTAGGTTGGAACCTATCCACAAACTGTCTGACCACAATCTGATGAACAAATTTAACATCATTTCTTGATAGAAAGAAAACAGGTTTAATAACTTATTGGCAGAGATGATATTCATACGTTAGGATGGGAAACATCATTTAGCCACACAATGAACTAACATGTCATACACCGCAAGCTAAAGCAGTCGAATCACTAACAAAGAAAAGCAACTGACAGTCCAAAAACCAGCACCTTGGATATATCAGTGTAAAAGTGATAACAAATATGCAAATAGAATATGCAACCATATTGATATAGCTTTCCTTTCGTTCAACTTTAACTAAGAGGAAAAATGCATCTAACAATCACCTGTATTAGGCATAAAAGTTGCATAGAAATAATCAAAGAACTAGTATGGAGAATGCTGAGGTCATAAGTACATGAAAATGATGGTAAATCAGTTAGGTCCAACAGGTCTCCAAACTAATATCAATACCTCCAAAATAATTTAAAATGATAAATGCGAATAAATCCAAAATCTCTAATAATAAAAATGACTAAAATAATCCTTTAAGTTCAAACATCCTAATAAATGTAAATAAGGGAGCTCTCCATCACACAACTCAAGATCCCCCTAAGTACCTGCCAGAAGAAAGAATACAACATGAGCCAAATGCCCAGTACGGATTAAAATACAGTTTATAAAACAAGAAATAAGATATATAATTTGACATTTATAAATGAACATTAATTTTTAAAAACAAAATTAGGATATTTCATACCCATACAAAGCAGATAACAGATAACAGATACACACATCATAGGGTATCTAATGCGTGCAAATATCAAATCACAAATCAAATCAAATCTCTGGGTGCACCCACGTATCCTCAAACAAATATCAAATGCGTAAAGCTCGTCTCCTGAGCTATCAGAAGGATACGCCGTGACCAATCACACTGCCACGGAAGTGTCATGCCACTGGTGCCGCAATGACATGGTTGTAGTACCCCTACAGCTAGTTAACTCGGTATACCCTATATCACTCTAAGGGTTCAAATAAAATAATTTTCACAATTTTAAAATCACCTGAACAGATATTTCAAATATTCTACGCAGATATGTAACATACATAATTTTCAAAAATTGCAGAGACAAATATTTAAATATTTCGAAACAGACATTAAAATAACTTTCAGAGAATCAAAACAGTTAAAACGAATAATAACGGAAGGAACATATTTACGAACAGAACGAATCAAATATAGCTAATCCTAAAAAGAGTAGAATTGAAGAGAAAGTGGACGAAATCCGTACCTTAGAATAGCAACAATAGATACTAACGAAATTATCCAGACCCAGTATGATGCTTTTAGCCTGCTAGTATTTTCATTATGTCCGTATCTCATCATGCCCATGTTTTAATGATGTTTGTGTTTATATATAATCCTCATGCACTCCTCCAAATACACATCAAACTCAAGAATTAAAAACGGAGATGTATGATTCTTGCATATTACCAGAACATGAAATTCCTCTGCTTTTCTTTTGACCTGAGCAACTAGTTTTAGGGGTTTTAATAAATAACTCATATATTTATATGTATATATAGACTCTTAATAATTATCATGCTTCTAATCTAATTACTATTTTATTACAAATTCTATTTCTAATCAAATTCAATATAATAAATATTATGATTAAAGAAAATAATCTTTACAAATTCTAATCTATTTCTAATTCTAATTACTAATATCTAAATAAATAAATTACGGATATTACAGCAAAACAATCTCCAGGTAAACAAATCAAATGCCCTGAGGATTTCGTTAATGTCTCAGCCATTTCTCTCACATTTTAGAGTTAATAGCTACATATATAGAACACTAGCAAACCATCATACTGAATGAAAACGAAACGAAAATCTTACTGTCACATTTCTCTCACATTTTGCCTTCTCAAGATGTCCGTTCGTGCTTATATTTAACTACTCTCTGTTTTTTTAATCTTACTGTCACACATGATAGAGAAAACGAAACGAAAATCTTCAATTGACTGGTTGTGTAGCAATAAGTAATGGGATGGTAACAAGTAGTTTTAAGTATGTATATTGGTATACAAATATTAGACAAGGTAACTTGCAATCTGGAAACACATTCTGCATGTTACAAACTTACAATCATCCTAAGCAAAGTCAATCTTTTTTAATGTTTACATACAACAATCAAACAATTGCAAATAAATACAAGAAAACAAAACCACCTAAATCTAGGCAACTATTGTAAGTACTTCTTTTGCAAAGCATGAAGAGAAGGATCACGATCTTTCGATTGCAGTAGGTCTAGCAACATGGAGGTGGTAGATGCATCTACTGGGAAACCACGAGTACACATCTCGTCTATAAGTACACCTCCTTCGTGATACTTCTTGTTCTGAAAACAACCGCGAATAAGTGTGTTGTAGGTGACATCATTGTTAGATATTTTAGTGTAATTGAATTGACTAGTTGATCAATGTGATTGTAATATTTCATCGAACAAGTCGGGAGAGTGCGGAGTGTATGCTTGTTTGAGTATATTATGATTTTCGGTATTAACGAGGGTCCGGGGACAGTGCCCATAGCTGGGGTCTGAAGGTTAGTGTTGTACAAAAATTTTATTTTTGACTCCAAAAGTCATGTCTTTTAGACACAACTGCAGACTTCAAAAACATATCTTTTGGACATGCCTTTAGATAAGTCTTTGAACATGACTTTAGACATGTCTTTTGGACATGCTTTTAGACAAGTCTTTGGACATGCCTTTAGACATGTCTTTGGACATGCCTTTAGACATGTCTCATGTCTTTAGACATGTCTGTTGGACACCTATATAATACTTGCAAGTGTTTTGGTCATGAAAGGAAGAAAAAGGGTTGTAGAAATCACATAAAATACATAATCATTCTCTGTTCTTGCATTCTGATTTTATCTGGTTGAAAAGTTTGGATAACTACCAAATTGTTTCAATCTGAAATTGTTTGTCAAGACTTCAGAATAATCCAGTTATCATCAACTTTTCACTACAATCATTAGGCAAGCAACCATTACCTTCCATTACGGAAAATATAGATTATAAATTAGAATTATAGATTATAAATTTTGTATTCAGTGAAAAAAATTAACAGCCATCAGATCTTTAGTTTGACTAGGCTCAGCCATGCATAGGTTCCTAAACTAACGAATGGTATCACATTTAGACAGATCAATGTATGATTCAGATCTATTTCAATCTGCATGCATGCATATGTTCTTAGTTATTCTCCACTCGGGATACTTCCATCATATCTTTTCAACCATAATCTTCTAATTTAGAAAAGAGAAAATGAATCAGATGGTAGCTAGGTCTGTTATCCGACGGCTGATCAACAGCCAAAAGTGTAACCAGTTGCTCATATCATCCTCACCTGTTAGTGCACTCCGGCCTTATGATGATATGGCGATGATGCACAGCCAGAGGCTAGGGATTATTGGAGGAGGAGCTCATGTTTTTGGGTCAAGAATGATGAGTGGAGCAAGAGATAAGAAGGCGGTGAAGGAGAAAGATAAGAATGTAAATAAGGCGTTGAAGGAGAAAGATAAGGATAGAATTGGCTCCCAAGTCAGTGTTACGAGTTATTGGGGAGTTACACGGCCTAAAGTTAAGAGGGAGGATGGAAGTGACTGGCCTTGGAACTGTTTTATGGTAAGAAACAATCTGCTTTGAATCGCACACTTAAAATTCACGAGGCTCATATGATCAATCTGTTGTTACCAAAAGAAAATGATGATCAATCTGTTGTTCTTGTTAATGAATGTTTCTATTAATACTTATACTCTGTTCCTTTTTGGCAGCCATGGGAAACTTATCAAGCAGACGTTTCCATAGATCTGGAAAAACACCATGAACCAAAGGTTCTTCTTGATAAGGTGGCTTTCAGGACTGTGAAACTTCTGAGACTTCCAACGGATATATTGTTCAAGGTACATGAATGTGTTAATTATTATGAAAGATATCTTAGAGTCGTTATGAACTCACCAAATTACATCATGGCCTGTTTGGGAACATTGATTTCATTTGAAATTCTGGATTTGATCAGATGATATGTTTGAGTAATCATAAGAATTTGGATTTGGATTTCATTTGAATTCCAAGGCATTGAGCATTTTCAATAATTCTTTGTATTTAGCACATAATTGATAACATATTAGGCCATTTTAAATATAGTTTAGGTTTAATAAGAGTTGATTACCTGATATAGTATATAGTATTAGAGCTTTTCCCACTATAATGATTGCCTGCTTAAATATCAGTCATTTGATAAAGTTGTCTGAAATAATGTCACAGAGACGATATGGATGTCGGGCTATGATGCTAGAAACTGTGGCAGCTGTCCCTGGAATGGTCGGAGGGATGCTTTTACACCTAAAATCTCTAAGAAAATTTCAGCATAGTGGAGGTTGGATCAAGGCATTGCTTGAAGAAGCAGAAAATGAAAGGATGCATTTAATGACAATGGTCGAGCTTGTGCAGCCCAAATGGCATGAGAGGCTTCTGGTTTTAGCTGTGCAGGGAGTTTTCTTCAATGCATTCTTTGTCCTTTATGTCTCGTCACCAAAGCTAGCACATAGAATTGTTGGATACTTGGAAGAAGAGGCTATACATTCATATACAGAATACTTAAAAGATATAGATAAAGGTTTAATAGAAAATGTTCCAGCTCCAGCTATATCCATTGATTACTGGAAATTGCCTAAAGATGCTAAATTGAGGGATGTTATCCTAGTTATTCGTGCAGATGAAGCTCATCATCGAGATGTGAACCATTTTGCATCTGTGAGTCTTCAATCGAGTCTTTTATATTGAATTCTTTTAATTTAATCTTCTTTTGATTATAACTATTCTCTTGTTTCCTAAAAACAGGATATTCATGTTGAAGGAAAGGAGTTGAGGGATGCACCAGCCCCTCTTGGCTACCACTGAGGACATTAACTAGTTATATATACAGCAGAAAAGTTAATGGTATATACAATTACAGATGTTTTATCATTGTTAGAAAGTGCTTATTAGTACGAGATATCAATCCTTTGGTTTGTATGATTAAAGATATCACAAGTAATTTAGCAACAAGAAAAAAAAAGATGTCACAAGTAATTCTGTATTTATATGAAATCTTCGAATTCACCTCTGGTACATAGTAAAGAACGTTTCTGGTACAAGACAGAATTTTTATAAGAGAAATAGCAATTAACAAGAATACGACATTTCTTTACAAATCTGAAAAACATAAATTTTCAACTTCCATCGTATCAAGAAATATATGAAAGTTCCACCATGGCATGAATGAAACTGTGGAAGACTGCGAAAACTGATACATGGATATACATTGCCATGAATTACATAACAAAAAAAAACTCCAACTAGAAATTCAAAACATGGGATCATACCTGTTATTAACACTTCAGATGTCAGAAGCATAACATCTTATCATAATTATGCATCATGAAACTTGAATTTTTAATGGTGCTTAAGCAACATTCCTATTTGTGAGCACCGGATTCTACACAGCATAAAAATTGCCATCCGTCTTGTTTGGACCTTGTCGGACTCTGTTTTTCTGTTCTTCAAATAGGAGACAACATTATAGATATGCTATGTAGAAAAAATTCAATTCTAACTTCATGAGACCTAATATTTCAGACCCTAGCAAGAGATGTATGAGCTTACTGCCATGGAATGTGAATCACGAACCAAAGCATAGGCCATGGCATCACAGACGAGTCAGTTGGCATATGGAACAGTAGATGTGCTATAGAGCGATCTATTGGATTCGTGTTGGACTCTATATCCATAAATCCGGTATACCTAACATAAAACATAATCAAATTTAAAGTACAAGGCAGGAAAACCGTGAAGAATTCATTTGCATTCCTCAAGTGGCAACTTTATGCCTCAAGAAAAGAGTTTGTATCAATCTAGTTTATATTCCACATACGAAATCATTTCAAGTTGGTGCTATTACACGATAATACTGTGCCATTAATGTGGTAATCATTTTCCATTCTTTACGTATATGCTAAAGGTTATGTAGCCTTAAATATGTGAAAAATCTCGAAGGTAACATGGTTTTGCAAATTAATAAATATTCAGGGAACGCAAGAGGACTAATTGGAGAATTACTATGGAAGCATATTAACGTTTTCAAGATATCTGTTGAACTTTTGCATTCATTTAACCTTCAGGTATCATATCCATTGATATGCTTGATAGCAATTAATTTGTATTTTCATATCAACTACATATAGTTAAATCCAACTGCATATAGTTACACTATGAACTTAATTCATAGTATATGACCTTAGTCGAGGCTGCCAACTGCCTCGACTCCATTCCTTGAACACAGACCAAACTAGGCGTATAACTGAAACACCTTCCCGATAAAGAGAGGGTGTCCTTCGCAACCTTAGTTCCTTTTGTTATGGGATCGTAGACTTTCAATGTTTTTTCCCTGTGAAACAAAATTTCACCACCAATTTTAAAACAATGCGACAACCATGAACAACCAATATGACACAAAGATTTATGGGTCCAATACTGTACATCTTAAACACCATTTTGAGATTCCTCGCCCAAAGAATATATATCTGCCAAACCATTATGACATTCTGTATTGTGTTCCATCCCAACAAAACAATCCTTAATATTGACTAGCTGGAATTGTTTTTCGCTAATAATGTCTCAGCCTAAATCAGGCAACAACATAAAGCTTTTATTTACGGCCACAAACTTGAACGTACAGTACACGATATTGATGAGTACAAGGAGCTTTCTTTTTCGTACATTCAAATACACTTGTATGGTTAGGCAACACAGAATCAGGGGGAAGCACTTGAGTTGTCCAAGTAGCAGAATTAGTTGAACGTATCGTAACATAGCACACTATAACCCCCTTATAATCATTTCCCATATGTTCCCACTCACTGTAGAATATCGAAATGGAAGAAAAATTTCTTTTAACTGACAAATAGCAGGGTTCCACAAACAAATCCTTTTCTCGTCAGCACTACAAACTAAACCATTAATCCAACCCATCAAGGTTGGACCAAAGAACTAGGGCAGTGAAGTGACGTGAATTTTATCAGTGCATGAGATCACAAGTACTCTTTTGTCGCGAATACATTTTTCAGTTATAAGAAAATCTGGGTCCTTGTACGAGTGTTGACGAACAAGGTGCAAATTTACGAAAACAGAGGTGGAGAAGAGAGACTTTCAGTTTTTACAAACCAACCTGAATCGAAGAATATATTTTCGGTGGCAGTCTAGTGTACAATATGGCATAAGGCAACACCATTTGGGGTATAATGCAACAAAAAAAGTGCTGCCTGTGAGCAATTATGGCGTAGTGTGGTGTGCTTGCATCCTTAATGGATTAGTTGTATTTCACTTTTTAACTCTGAAATTACGTAATATGTAATGAGGGTGCGGCTGCATGATCACTGACTTAGGAGTGTACTTCAAGCTGGTAACACAACTGGTATTTGTATGAATCTTGAAAGATGACCTGATAATAATTTTTACATCGACGTTTATGTATTGATCGAGTTGCAAAGGAAAGTTTCGCATTGGAGCTGTAGTCCAGAAAAGTAAAATTCTTTCGCATTACTACCATACTCTAGAGCACTGTACCAGTGAAATTGTTATCCCCCAAACTGGGCACTCTCACTGAACATGATGACTTGTTCCTCTTGGGCTCTAAATACATGGAGACTCATGTGTAAAAATACCTTCATCAAAAGCATCAAATTAAATCTCCTCTAAAACCCCACGGTACTATCCTCTTCTTCTTTAAAATAATCTAAACGCGCACAAAAATTGAAAGCTTTTTAGTTTGATAACTATGATATATAACCAAAATTACACAGGTCTATAGTCATTATTAATTGCATCATCAATCAGTTAGAAATGAAGTGTAAATTCGACCACTTCAAATGAAAATTGAAAAAATAGATAAAATTTTAGTTCAACTTAAAATTAATTAACTGCGATTTGTAACAAATATCGAAATGCATATTTCATTTTAGCACCAAAAACATAACTTTTTAATATCATATTACACAATAACTATAGTTAATTTTCATTTAACAGTGACATGACCTTGATCGATATTACCATCTAACAAAAGGTTGTTCGAATTGAAGAACTTCCCAATTGATTCATTATGTTGATGATCCTTTTTTGAGTAATCAATTCTTTAACATTCCCCCTCACTCGAAATCCCATTTTTTGGATTAAATAATGGATTACGGGCACTCATTTTTAGGCATAATTTTTGCCTCCGTGCCCATCATATTGTGAGATATTGGGTGTCCCTCATATTGTGAGATATTGAGGGAGGCATCCTTCGTGTGCCTCATATTGTGAGATCTTGGGGAAGGCAGGTAGTCGAACTTGTGACCCCCGCCAACCTGAGCTCTGATACCATATTGAGTAAGCAACTCATCTAAAACCTTAAAGTGTTAGAGAGTGACTCAAATGAATTTTATACTATTCTTTAACATTACAAACTTACAATCATCCTAAGCAAAGTCAACCTTTTCTAATGTTTAGATACAACAATCCAACAATTGCAAATAAATACAATAAATGAAAACCACCTAAATCTAGGCAACTATTGTAAGTACTTCTTTTGTAAAGCATGAAGAGCAGGATCATGTTCTTGTTCTTTCGATTGTAGTAGGTTTAGCAACATGGAGGTCGTAGATGCATCTGCCAGGAAACCACGAGCACACATCTTGTCTATAAGTACACCTCCTCCGTGATACTTCTTGTTCTGAAAACGACCACGAATAAGTGTGTTGTAGGTGACATCACAATTAGGCAAACAACCATTACCTTCCATTATGGAAAATAGTTCATTTGCTTCATCTAGTAGACCCTCTTCACAAAATGCTAGGATATCACAATGTATGTCCTGACATCAGGCTGCAAACCTTTTGAAGGAAGGCTGTCAAAAAGACTTTTTGCCTTTTCAAGATGTCCGCTCTTGCTTAATCCGTGAATAAGAATAGTGTACATGAGAATATTTGGAATTAAACCACTGCATTCAAGAGTGTGAAAAAAGGATAATGCTTCGACAACATAATGATTCTGACAAAGACCATTCAACACGATAGGCATAGTCAACACAATTCAAGTGACAGAAACAATTAATGGCAGTAAAGAAGGTAAAAATATCAAGAGGGATGTTTTTGACACATGTTCCTAAAGAGGGAGACTGCTACGGAGTGCTCTTTCATTTTCATTTTAACGAGGGCGGCTAAGAGTTGATTGAATTTCATAACAGGAAGCAGAGGTTTCATATGGAGCATATTATCAAACAGAACAAGAGCATGATCGAGTTTATCGAAACCAACCTTGGATTTCAGAAGCAGCAGTTGCTGAATCTGAGCATGAGTTGGATTTGAGGAATAAGGTAAACGAGGTTTGGGCATATGATTAGGGTTAGGGTTAGGGTTAGTTGAAAAGAAAAAATGTGAAGAGAAATGAAACAATGTATTACCTGAAGAATGAGGAAGAAATGGAGTGTTGGTTTTAAAAACCCTGTTCTTCATCATCATCATCTTTCAATTTATCCCTATTTCTTGTCTTGTTTCTTTAAAAATAACTCAATTGATTCAATTTTAATTTTTAACCTTTCCTGACTTGTCTTGTTGCTCATCAGATTGCCTCACATCTCTTCTCATTCTACGTTAAATGTTGTTTAAATGAGGAAGACATAAGAAAATGTGTTGATGATAAAAATCAAAAAGGAAAAAACATGACACTAAGTGGTGTTTTGTATTCAAAAATTAAAAAAATAAAAACGCTATACTATGTTGGGTTTTGTATTTAAAAATCAAAAAAAACAAAAACGCTATACTATGTTGGGTTTAGAAATGACATTTAGTGTCATTTTTATAAATTAGTGTCATTTTAGGTATTTTGTATCCAATTTATGTCATACAGGGCCATTTCTCGAAAAAATAGCTATGCTGTGCACGTGAAAAATATTCATGTCTACAACTTTTCCTTAGAGAAGTGGTATATTTCAGGAAAATTGGTGGATGGTAGAGAAATCTGCAAAGTATGGGCCAAATGCTGAGCGAATGTAAGTATGCATATCAGCATATTACATATGTTAACAACGATTTTGTGATAAATTAAATTGTCAGAATCTGGAGCGTACTGATGTATCGATTTGAAGCTAATTGTTAATACAAGCTGTAATTGCATCTATAGGGATATTGGATCAGCCCTTTTGTTGATCTTTGGATTGCTAATATGTTTTTTTTGTGACATCTTTACTAATCTGGATATTCAGTATTTTGAAGAAGCGTGAAGCTGTCTTGTCTTGGCAGTCTGTGAGGATTAATTATTCAGAAGTGCTTGCAACTGCTAGCTTGGTAGGATTAAATTTATTGCTACTTATATGACAGTACTGAAGTTGAGCATAAACTATTTAATGTCGGCTATGGGATGGCAACTATATCTTTGATATAAGGATTGTTTTCAACAATCCACCTAAGATTGATATTTGCTGTATGCTTTTAAAATATAGATGATGCAGGCTTACATTTAAATTTTTTTCTTCTAAATTCTTGTATTCTGCTTTCCCCTCTTGCATATGTAGTATCTTCTTTTCATCTTTGATTTCTTCTATTTTTTACTAAAAAGAAACTTGAGTCTACTCCCCCTTGCATATGCAGTATCTACCTTTCATCTTTGCTTTTTTTTCTTCTATTTGTTACTTAAAATATACGAGAGTCTACTAGATAAGAAGATTTCATTTTGGGACAGTGAGGTGGGACTTCACTTGAGCTATACTAACTTGTTATAAAATACATACTGGATTTTATAGCTATGTTCTGGGAAAGAATGAATGAGGCTGAAGGCTGTGATGATCTAGATGTTGTGCTGTTTATGATTTCGTAGATGATTGACCGTGGGCATGAATAACAGAATGATCGTAGGGTATATCATTCATAGATGATGAGTTGTCATGGGATTGAGTAGCAGATGATGGTTGCAAAGATCGTTAAAAATTAATGCATCTATAATGATGCTGTGATGGGTAAGCATTACAATTCATTATTTATGTCTAAACCAGTTTTTGTCTTTTCAAAATCATATGTTGACCTTGTTGTTCTTCACGATGTTGATGCTTTAGTATGTATTAACTAAGAAGTGGGAGATAGTTTCTGTGATGGTTAACAAAATGAACAGATGGTAAACTTGTATTCACCTGTAGATGCTGCTTCTTATTCAGTGGATGTCACTTGTCAGTACGAGTCAGCGATGCTGATAATAAGTATTATGCAGCTGTAATTTGTTGATGGTTTGCATTTTTCTGAAATAACTCAGGTTCAGAATATATTTGTTGGTTATTTGTTTGCTTATTTTTAAACATAATAGTATGCATACTACAAATTTCAATAATAATAAAAAAACTGACTTCGCTTATTGCTCTGAGCTGCTATGGTACACGTGTTCGTTGACTGTAGCTGTGCAGCTGTGATTGATATCTGTGCTGTTGTGACGTGTCACAGTACTTGTATCTTTACCGTGATAGAGATTTTCCTTTTGGTAGCTGTTGCATTTGTTTCCTCTGGTTGAGTTGGTTCTGTTCAATTGCATGTTGCACACAATTGCCTGGCTGATGTAGAAAGTTCAAGGTTGTGTTGGAGTTTCTTTATAGCCCCACTGATGTCACAGGGTGCCTTTTTTTCCTTTCTTTTTTGCTTTCTTTCTTTGACGTTCTCAGGGTGCTTCATTTTTCCTTGAGGTGGAGGTTGGAGTGTTGTGCTGTTAAATATTTTTTTGAAATGGTCATTGCATGCATGATGTATACACTTGCCTGATTCAGTAGTCTGATTGAGCAAATCAAATCTAATTTCCCTAGAAACAGCTTCAAAACAATGATTTTTTCTTTCTTTCAAGAAGACGTGTTGTAATCTCCTAGTCAATACATGTTTTGACCTATGTGTAGTTTGTAGGCCTTTTCCTTTGAGGTGACTACATACATTGTCTTAACAGTTTGTGGGAGAAATGCATAGGTAAAATATACTTAAATGTAGGCCTAATGATCTTTCTGGAATATGAGCAAAACTTGTGTGAAACTACTAATGCTTAAATGGTAATGGGAACACTAGTTCATGCTGGTAATTATGTTAGAAATCTGACTGTAATTTTAATAATGAAGTCTATTTTGAGGCCAGACTAGTACGGCCCTTGTGTTGATTAAAAATTTGGTTTGTATGGGTTTTCGCTTTGATAATCAAGAACACAAAGCTTAGCACATGAAATCTTGTGTTGATCAGGGTTATGAATGAATGAAACATATTGTTCTCTTAGCTGAATGCACCGTTATTTCTTCAAAAGTTATTTATACACGTCGAATCAGAAGATTGAGTGCATGAAATATTGTTCTCTTAGCTCTTTTGTGATTTTCTTGTGCATGTATTACATTAGCATTTTCTTGTGCCTCAGCCTGTCGCTTTTCTGTTCTTGTGCGACTGGAGGATGAAAGGGCAGCATCCAGTTCTTTATCTAAACTTTCTAGTCGCTGTTCAAGAATCTGCCGGAATCACAGCTGATAGCTTCGTTATGTTTTTAATAATAAACTGAAGTCCTCCCATAGATAAATGAAAGCCCTGCATACTGCTTTTAGAGAGGAATCTTTGTGATAGTTCTTTCTAGAGTTGTGTTAACATCAATTGAAAATACAGATGAAGGAAATCTATGAAATTGTAAAATAGAAATCTGTTTACGACATTTGTTACAAATTTGTGGAGTATATAATAAGTCTGTGGTGTTGGATTAAATACAAACAAAACTAAAATGAAAACCATTTAGATTATCACATTCATAACAGGATGATAACTTTATAAATTGTAGATTGTGTGAAGCAACTTAGCAACGGAGAAGTTGGGAAGGAAAGGAAAAAATAGTGGACTACATGTCTAGCTTGTGTTTGTCCAGTAGTTACATCTCTTTTATATATAGAAGATACCTAACAATACTAATTAATCTTTCTAATAAAAAGTCCATAGTACCCTTTATTTATATTCCTTAACACTCCCCCTCAAGCTAAGAAACAAGAAAACCGTGAAATTCTTAGCTTGAAGATAATAAACCAATGCTGAATCAGGACCCTTGTAAAGTTCTTTAGCTTTTTCCAGGTGTTGCTTCCAACTTTGCATTTCTTTTGTCAAAACGAACGGCTAACTTTGCATTTCTTTTGTCAAAACGAACTGCTGCAAAGTGGTTCCAGTTTCCCAAACAAACAGCACCATAAGAATCTTTTGCATCACTTTAAACATATCTTTTGCCTTGACCCAGTCATTATTTTTAAGCTCCAAGTCACCAAGCATTAGTAATGCATTTGAGCATTTGTCATCTACTTTTAAAGCATCACGAACCAGGTGAATGCTTAGGTGAATATTGTTTCGAGCTTTCGCGATAGCAGCGAGCCGAAGGTAAGCATCTATGTACTCGGGATACTTTTACAAAAGCAGACGGTATAATATGCTAGCTATTTCAGTTTTGTGTAAATGTTCTAGCAGTGTACCAAGGTTAAATAGACCGAGGCTTTGGCTCCGGTGGGCTCTAGCCCGGTCAGACTTTGTAATTTTTTAAAAATTTATCATTAATGTTATTTGTTTATTTCAATTTAGCCCGGTTAAATTATTTGTAAATTTTTTTGCTAGGATGGTTTAAAAAGCTAAATTTGTAGTAAATTAGGGTAATATAAGTTTTAGTCCGGGTGATTAACTTCTAAAATTTGTAATCTTGTTTGATTAGATAAAACAAAAATTAGACAATTTTTTGTAATTATTTTCTTAAAAAGATAATTTATTTTTATTTAATTTAGTACTTCTTAAATTTATAAATGGTAAAAAATTTAGAAATTATTTAACTTAGTACTTAAAACATTACTTTTTTAAAAATTGACAGTTGTTTTGTGATGTTTGTATTTTTAAACTAGGATTTTAACAACAAAAAAAGTGAAAGAGTAACATAATAATATAATAAATGTTATTATTTTTATAATAAATTGATAATTGAAAATATTTATTAAAAATTGGGTTATTTTCCGACATCTAGTATTGTACATATTTAATATGTATTTGATTTTTTTACAATTAAATATGTATGATTGTTGATATTTGTACGGTTATTTTCTATATTTATACGGCTAATATTTTATAGAACAAAATGCTACTTTTGTTTTAAGTTATGAATTTAGTTTATATTTTTTCTCACAATTTTTATCCCACAATTTTTAATTATCGAATTTTATTTTATTTATATTTATAGATTTAAAATAAAATATAAAAAATAAAATATTTATACTGCATATGCAATATATATGCACATTTTTTTTACTAAATAAATATGTTTAGTTCAACATACATATATATGATGGTCTAGGATGTTTAACTATTTATATATTTATACATGATGGTCTTGATGTTTGACGGTTTAAGTGTGTATATTTTTTTTAACTTGGGTATTGTAAACATCCTGGGTCCGCCCCTGAATCCAAGGCAGTTCCACAGAAATGCCATCTTCCTCAAGCAATGCTAATAGAGGACATATTCAAGTTCATGTCCTGGCTTTACTTGCCATTGAAGGACCCTGACTTTGCTCGTCATTAGAGGAATCCTGGCTTCCAATGCCATTAAAGGACCCTAGCTTCGTTTATCACTAGAGGAATTCTGGTTTTGCTTGCCATTAGAGGACAGTTTAAACTTCATTCAAGTCCTGGTTTTACTTGCCATTAGAGGATTGTGATAAACACTTATCCCGGCTACGCTTGCCATTAGAGGATTATTGCTCACAGAGCTCAAAAATAAGAATGAGTCAAGGCAAAAGATATGTTTAAAGATATTTTAAAGTGGGTGTGTTTATAGGTTTGATTCTCAAACCTATAAAATTATTGTATGTTAGTAATATAAATAAAGGGTACTATGGACTTTTTATTAGAAAGATTAATTAGTATTAAAATTAGTATTGTTAGGTATCTTCTATATATAAACGAGATGTAACTACTGGACAAGCACAAGCTAGACATGTAGTCCACTAATTTTTCCTTTCCTTCCCAACTTCTCCGTTGCTAAGTTGCTTCACACAATCTACAATTTATAAAGTTATCTTAATTTATATAATATTATTCTTCTTCTATCTATAATAAATTTTATATCAAAAACAATCTAAATATCTTAAATTAATCACGGCTCAAACTATTCAATTTATTTTAAATATATTAAAAAAAGTGAAGAAATTCATGCATCTCATGGGTTATAGGCTTATTTACAATTTAAACCCTGTGTTATTAACAATATACAATTCAAACCCTCTTTTAATATAATTAGTAAATTTAACCCTATGTTTTTTAACTATTTACAATTGAAACCTGTTTTTAAAATAATACTAAAATTTTAAAATAATTAGTAAATTTAACCCTACATTTTTGAACTATATACAATTTAAACCTTTTTAAAAAATATTTAGTAAATTCGAAAATTAAAAAAACGAACTGCAATTCCACGAATTTTTACATGAAATGAAGCCCATAAACAGATAGAACAACACATGCCATTCAATTTAGTTACTCATATTAAGAAAACTAACTTCGGAATCATCTTCAAAAGTTGCTTTGATTCTCAGAACGTCTCAAAAACACCAAGAACGTTTGAGAATCAAAGCAACTTTTGAAGGTGATTCTGAACTTAATTTTCTTAATATGAGTAACCAAATTGAATGACATGTGTTGTTCTATCTGTTTATGGGCTTCATTTCATGTAAAAATTCGTGGAATTGCAGTTCGTTTTTTTAATTTTCGAATTTACTAAATATTTTTTAAAAAGGTTTAAATTGTATATAGTTCAAAAATGTAGGGTTAAATTTACTAATTATTTTAAAAAGGTTTCAATTGTATATAGTTCAAAAACACAGGGTTAAATTTACTAAATATATTAAAAGAGGGTTTGAATTGTATATTGATGAAAACACAGGGTTAAATTTACATTTAAGCTTGGGTTATAAGCTAATATGTTTTAAAAGAATTCAATATGTTTTAACTAAATTCTATAGAAGAATTCAGTATGATAATCATTAACACACGTTGAATGTATAACACATATTATATCCTATATATAATAAGAGTAAGATGGACCTTATCCAAATACTATCAAAAGTCAAAAGATCGATTCTCCATAACTATATAATATTATATACTAATTATTTATTAGTTATAATTATTATTAAGATTCCTAACAACTATAAATTTTTTTACATCGCTTCATATTATAACTCAAAATCTATTAGATATCTTAGTAATATACAAATTTAAACTTAAAAAGCTATTTTGGAGTTAAATTAAAAAGAAAATTCGTAATTATTATACTACTTATCTTGTAGATATTGTTTGAGCCATATTTTGAGTTTCTCAAGTCAGAATTGGACGATTTTACAGCTCAACGAAACTTACAAAATTATCTTTAATTCTGAGGTGGTCCAACATCCAAAATCTAACTATAGCAGCCTGTAATCTAGATAGAACAGATAGTTACGAATTTTTATGAGAAAATTCTATTCCATTTAGAAAAACTTTTTATAATTGATTTAAAAGATTAAAATACTTTTTACATTAGATTTATATAGAGACATATCATATATCAAACATTATTATGTATTAATATTAGATTAGAGTAGAGATGATAATAGGGTTTTACATATGGAGAGATGGAGAGAGACCGTGAATTTTTCTTAGAAGATTAAAGTTTTTCTTATCCAAATTTTTTCTATAAAAATATTTAATGTACGGATAATCAGTTACACTTAGAGGAGAAATTATTATATTGAGAACTCAGAAACCTTATTAATTCATTAGTTAGGATCAAATTGAAGAAATTAGGTTGTAAAAAAAAAAAATTGAATCCCCAGTAAGAGTTCAACCCTAGACTAATATATTAAATACACATTCTATATTTTGTTAGTATATTATATATAATACTATATCAAAAACACGTTATCACATACTTTGAATCATGTTATTTGATAAATAAAATAAAATAAAATAAATTAAAATAAATTAAATTAAAATAATATAAATTAATCATTTTTTAAAATTAATCAATTTATATATGAGAAAATTATATTTAATTAATTTTTAATAACTGAGGACTACTATTAATAATTTTATAATTAAAATTCATTTATATTCCTAAAGTAATGTTATTACATAGGTTGAATTGTCATAACACACATTAAATATTAATATAGAGTAATATGTCTGGTTAAATAAAGAACATGTCGTATATTAGTATGAAAAGGTAGGATGTAAAAATTATTATGACGGAAATTGTTAGGTATTGTTTTATTTTTTAATATTAAATTAAAGTTTAAATCTCATTAATAATATAATAACATTTATAATTTATTGATGGAAGATTTAAATTATATATTTCCTCCGTCCATTTGTTTACATTTGGGTTGAGCACGGAGGTTAAGAAAATTGAATAAAGTAGTATGAAAGAGAAAGAAAAGTGGATGAAAGAGAAGGAAAAGTGAGTAAAGTCGTGGTGTCAATTAATATTTAATTGATAGATTTGAAAAGGTGGAGGAAAGTAGTGAGTGAGAGTAAATTTATAATATAAAAATTTGCTATTTTTAGAAAGTTTTGAAATATAAAGAATTGTGGAACATCCAAAAAAGTAAAATGTAAAGAATTGAATGAGACAGAGGGAGTATATATTACTATAGTTATTTATAAATTTCAATTAATACTATACTACCGAAAATCTAATAACATGATTTTTTTTTATTCAAATGAATAATTATAAAAGATACATATATATTATATCTCATATACCATAATATCTATTAAATTTTATATAAAATAAACATAATAGAGATATTATCAAAAATATATTTAAATATAATATGTATAATCTTAAATATATTAAACATATGTTTGATATATTAAAAATTATGTTCATAATATTTCGAATCACAAAATTTTATATATTTATATATTAATAATATAATTTTTTTTGCGTTTTGCATATTTATTTTTAATATTTTATAATTTTCTTACTTATACTTAATTTGGTTGATGTAAAAATATATAATAAATTAAATAAGTTAAAAAAATAATATAATTATAATATATTATGACCTTTAAAATTATAAAAATATTAATAAATTTTAAAATCAATAATTTAAATAATAAAACAAAATATCGAATTAAAATCTAGTACAGGAGAAATAATGTACATGCATCCGTGAAAGGTTTTCATTAACCGTAAACAACCAATAAAATGAAGCAGAACAAGTGATTGTCACTCTTCCTCTCTTGGCTACATAGATTATGACTGGAAGAGATAAAACTGAATCAAATAACAAATGTAAAGTTGCAGAATTATATGAACATAATAGCTAAATACGGGTTTATGCAGCTTAAATACAAGCATCTCGTAGTACATATTTCGTAGGAGAAAGAGGAGGGGCAAAGCTCCACACTATTTCTATACACCATCAATATTCCAGGTCACAGAAAATCACGAAGATTAATGCCATGATCATATATAAAGGAAACAGACTATGCACCCCAGCTAGAAGCGAGGGTCTCAACATTGGAAGCAATAACGATGCCAAGTTTGCAGATCCTCCGAATAATTCTCTCCAAATGTTGTTGGTAGTGAGTCATTACCTTATGGGGTGATATTGATCAGACACACGTTGTGGGGGCAGTTTCTGGAGGATATCAACACATCATAATCAGCACCCTCATCAAATGCAGATACAGTAGCCTGGCCACATAACAAAACTATGTTAAATATTGAAGGTAAAAGCATGTAAATGACATGCATTAGGTACCAGGATTACTGGACACTCACCATTAAACATCTTATCAAGAAACAAGTGCAACAAATTCCAGTAACAAAGCCAACCTGCCAAACATAGAAAAGGTTTAGGCATGCCACCAAATTCTGTTACAGAAAGTGGCATCAACATGCTTTAAAACATCACCTAATGGAACAATTCATACTCAAATCCATAACTTTTTGATGCTCGAAGTGCAAATATGCAATGCTTTTTCTTTATGAGATAACTTATGCAAATAGCTTTCTCTTTAGGATCTATCAGTTCACTCATTCTGTACACCAAATCTGAATGTTGCTCATTTTACTTGTGAGTAGATAATTTATGCGACAAAAAATGTAAAGACCCGATATCACAAGAAATTGTTTGGGCCATGGTCACCCTTCTCCATACTCTAGTTACAGTGTTCCACTCATATGCACAAGTTACATACCTCGTGGAGCTTTTTCTGACGGCCTCTTGATACAAATTTTTGTTAGGGAACGTTTCGTACCAAAAGCTAATAAAGAGTCTACAAAAATTTTGAGTAGGGCATTTGTAGAGGTGTTGAGATTTATTAATAATATCTATCTTTCTATGTGAAGTCATTTTTTGATCACCGACATAGAATTCAGTTTGAAATTTTTTTTTGTGGAGTATTAAGGGTTAATTCAAATTTAATTCACGAAAAATTTATTTTTTGTTATAATGTCAATGCATTTGTGATTGTCCATGCTTACTAAAGAAGATTCGTTAAGCCTTGCTAAGGAAGACTCGCAAACCTTACTAAGGAAGATTTGTGAAACTTATCAAAGAAGACTTGTAATACTTAATAAGGAAGAATTGTATAGTTTTCTTGAGAAGAGTTGTAAAAACTCCTCTAAATAGGACGTTCGGTTAATGTAATCAATACAATGTAATACAGGAAATACATATAACTTTCTCTCTACATCTTTTATATATATAATAAGATAGTCATATTCTTACAACTTATTTAAAGTTCAGTAATATTATACAAGATTTCCAACACGTTATCAGTACGAGACTCTGTCGACTGAGACTTTTAACCGAATAAGGTAATAAGGACGGTACGATTTAACTTTAGTTATTATTATTTACAAATTTATTCATAAACTTGTTAATATCTTAAAGATGGTCATGCTGTCAGTATTACAATAAAGATGGCTATGTCATCAAGTACTATTCTTATAAAAATGACTCTGTAATCAATTATTATATTAATAGGGTTTCTAGTCGGCTATGTCGCCGTACCTTTATAATTTAAATTATATCATTTATTATTCTTACTTATAAATTTCGTTGTATATATAAGTACTCATTTATGTGTCATACTGTTACATCTTGTTTTAAATATTCATTTTGTTAATTAGAATGACGAATCTTGCAAAATTAGAATTTCTTGCATTGGATGTCTGTGGGGATAATTATATATCTTGGGTGCTCGATGCAGATTTACCTCTTATTACTAACGGATTAAAAGTCAATATTGAATTATGGAAACTCATATTCTCAAACAAAATGCAAAAACAATTATATTTTTTAGACATCACATTCATGGATATTTAAAATCCGAGTACTTAATAATAAAAAACCACTCCCAACCTTTGTTACTGAATATAATTCTATGTCATTCAAAACCAGTTCAAGACTAATTTTATGTGATGAGAAAATTAGTGATGCTGAGATGACAGAAAAAACCCTTTCAGCCTTTGACCCCAACTCTATAATTCGGACTCAAAAATATAGATAACGCAATTTTCAAAAGTACAACGAGTTGCTATCTCTCCTTCTTGTGAGTGAAAGGAATAATGAATTGCTGAAAAATAATCATATACGTCCCACAGGTTCTGTTCAGTTACCTGAAGTACATAACAAGTTATTCCTAAAGAATAAACGTGGAAAGCGGCATAGAGAAGGACGAAGTTATGGTCAAAATCGTGGGCGTGGAAATTTTCGTGGAAGATTTCTAAACCATTATAATTATGGTCACTTGAAGTGACAACGTGATGATTGCAACAACTTTGGCCACCAGAAGTGGCAGAATAAAGTACTAAATAAGCAAAAGGCAACATAAGAAAGAGATGTTTGTCATAGATGTGGGACTAAATGGCATTGGGTACGTACTTGTCGAACACCAATACATCTTGTTGAACTCTACCAATCATCTAAATAAAAGACCCAATAGAAAAAGGATGAAAACAAATTTAGCACACTATAATCAAAATTTAGGTGACGTACCAAATAACGAGACATTAAATATACTAGACACCGTTGCCAACTTTTATTATGATTTAGATGACTAAGTTTCTTATATTTTTTCAATTGCTTTATGTTTTTATGTATTTTTTTATGAATCTATTTTATAAATGTGTATTAACTTAATAGAATCGTTGTTTGCTTATATACTTACATCATAAATATGGGAGATATATGCATTGCTGATTATGCGATCAATCACACTATTTTTACAAAGTCAGAAATACTTCTTAAAGTTGACAAAAACCAATTCTCATTAGTGGACGATTTCAGGCACATCTAGTATAATAGAAGGTTTCTGAAAAACTAGATTTCTTCTGCCAAATGAAACACAAATTCATATACCTAAGACTTTTTATGCTAGTAAATCCACTAGAAATCTCTTAAGTTTTAAAGATATCTGATATAATGATCTTTCTTAAAACACAAAATATATACATAATTTTGTTCCCAAGATTTACAAGGAAAGATGTGCAAAGAACAATAATAACTGAAAGACAATGATGAAGAAGAGGAGTTTGAGTAGTTGAATGAGATCGATGTCATCTGTATTGCTACCTTCACATTCAGCTGCTGCTGCAGGTACTACTAATACATGTTGTTGTCTTCCATTGTTTCATTTTCATCCACATTTACTTTCATTCTCCACTAACCCTAACCCTAATATTCCCAAACCAAGTCATGCAACAATTACTCCTTGACAAATCCAAGACCGGCTTCGATAAACTCGACGATGCTCTTGTTGTGTTTGATAAAATGCTCCTTATGAAACCCCTGCTTCCTGTTATCAATTATATCTATTTCAGCAAATGGTTATTGTAAGAAGTCAAAAGTAGACACAGCATTATATCTATTTCAGCAAATGCCCTGTGAAGGTTTGACACCAACTATTGAGACTTACAGTACCATATTGCAAGGTTTTTTTCATACGGGCAGACATGTGGAAGCATGCAAGTTTTTTAAGGAGAAGATGATGCTGAACAAAGGTCTTAAACTAGATACTGTGTCATGCAATATCTTGTTGCATGGTCTTTGCAGAATCATTATGTTGTCGAAGCATTGTCCTTTTTTCACACTCTGGAATGCAGTGGTTAATTCCAAATATTCACATATACAATATTCTCATTGACGGATTAAGTAAGAACGGACATCTTGAAAAGGCAAAAAGTCTTTTTGACAGTCTTCCTTCAAAAGGTTTGCAGCCTGATGTCAGGACATACACTGTGATGATCCAAGCATATTGTGAAGAGGGTCTACTAGACGAAGCAAATGAACTATTTGCCGTAATGGAAAGGTAATGGTTGCTTGCCTGATGATGTCACCTACAACACACTTATTCGTGGTCTTTTTAAGCACACGAAGTATCATGAAGGAGGTGTACTAATAGATGAGATCGTGCTCGCGGTTTCCAAGTAGGTGCATCTACGACCTCCATGTTGGTAAACCTACTACAATCGAAAGAACAGGATCCTGCTCTTCATGCTTTGCAAAAGAAGTACTTACAATAATTGCCTATGTTTAGGTGGTTTTGTTTTCTTGTATTTATTTGCAATTGTTGGATTGTTGTATGTAAACATTAGAAAAGGTTGACTTTGCTTAGGATGATTGTAAGTTTGTAACACGCAGAATGTGTTTCCAGATCTAATATTTGTATACCAATATACATACTTAAAACTACTTGTTACCATTCCTTTACTTATTGCTACACAACCAATCAATTGAAGATTTTCGTTTCCTTTTCTCTATCATGTGTGACCGTAACAAGCAACAACATTTTCGTTTGAATGAATGCAGCCAAGATTTAAAAAAAACAGAGGGTAGTTAAATATAGGAAGTCTATGAATCTATCTTTTGGAGTTTATCACTCCAGTAAGATAACTAGATAAATCTTACTAGATAAGGGGGCTCCATTTTTATAAATGTTTGATAGAATTTTACCTGGACTATGACTGCTGTCTGCTGGGAAGCCAAACGACCTGGCAACATTATCGTCCCTAGAAGGCTGTATTTGTCATTTTGTCAGCATCCACCACGTCCCTTAAAATCTGGCTTCTATGTTTTAAAATAATTTTATGGTCTGTGATTTCATTTGAAATTGTGGATTTGATCAAATGACAACTCAAATCTTGTCATTTTGAAATGAAATCAAAGTTCTCAAACACAATCCTATATGTTTTAACTAAATTCTATAGGATTGTGTTTGAGAACTTTGATTTCATTTTGAAATGATGGATTTCAAATGACAAGATTTGAGTTGTCATTTCAAATTCTCATATTTGTACAATATATGATTACCCAAACATGTCATTTGATCAAATCCAGAATTTCAAATGAAATCCATGTTCCCAAACAGGCCATAGAAGAATTCAGTATGCTAATCATTATCAAACACTGTGCTTCTAGATAAAAACATAAGTTATATATTTTTCAACTCAACCCGTACCATAAAATTTATATATTTGAATATGACAATACTGAGTACACTAATTAAAAACAACATTGAATATTTGAATGTATAACACAAATACAGGAGAAATAGTGTACATGCATTAGTCAAAGGTTTTCATTAACTTTAAACAACCAATAAAATGAAGCAGAACAAGCGATTGCCACTCTTCCTCTCTTGGCTACATAGATTATCATTGGAAGAGATAAAAATAAATCAAATAACAAATGTGAAGTTGTAGAATTATATGGACATAATAGCTAAATACGGGTTTAGCTTAAATACAAGCATCTCGTAGTACATATTTCATAGGAGAAAGAGGAGGGGTAAGGCTCCACACTATTTCTGATCAACCATCAATATTCCAGGTCACAGAAAATCACGAAGATTAATGCCATGATCATATATAAAGGAAACAGACTATGCCCCCAGCTAGAAGCGAGGGTCTCAACATTGGAAGCAATAACGATGCCCAAGTTCGCAGATCCTCCAAATAATTATCTCTAGATGCTGTTGGTAAGTCATTACCTTATGGGGTGATATTGATCGGACACACGTTTTGGGGGCAGTTTCCGGAGGATGAATAGGACTAGGGCAGATGGCAAAATCTCCACAGTCTGAGATACGAGTATTTGCAAATAGTATAGTCAAACAGTATCTCTGTGCTACAGACCAAATTCTCATATTGTTCCAAATGAAAAATAAATAAATATTGGTGTGCAAGACAATTGATTAATTTTTCTGGTTTCTTAATACTTGTGATTTGTAAAGAGGGCCACAACTTGCATATATACATTAATCACAATTTACTAGATGGAAGCTAGGAGTAAAAATGCTAAAATCCCATTTCATGTGAAGCTATTACTTACTGTATAATAAATAAGATCTACTATGGGATGGTTCAACACATCATAATCAGCACCCTCATCAAATGCAGATACAGTAGCCTGGCCACTTAACAAAACTATGTTAAATATTGAAGGTAAAAGCATGTAAATGACATGCATTAGGTACCAGGATTACTGGACACTCACCATTAAACATCTTATCAAGAAACAAGTGCAACAAATTCCAGTAACAAAGCCAACCTGCCAAATATAGAAAAGGTTTAGGCATGCCACCAAATTCTGTTACAGAAAGTGGCATCAACATGCTTTAAAACATCATCTAATGGAACAATTCATACTCAAATCCATAACTTTTTGATGCTCGAAGTGCAAATATGCAATGCTTTTTCTTTATGAGATAACTTATGCAAATAGCTTTTTATTTAGGATCTATCAGTTCACTCATTCTGTACACACACAAATCTGAATGTTGCTCATTTTAACTAGTGTGTAGATAATTTATGCGACAAAAAATGTAAAAACCAGATATCACAAGTAATTGTTTTGGCCATGGTCACCCTTCTCCATACTCTAGTTACAGTGTTCCACTCATATGCCCAATTTACATACCTCGTGGAGTTTTTTCTGACGGCCTCTTGATTCAATTGGGAATCTCCGTAGCATGATAAATAACCTGCATGGACATTGAAATGTTTATATGTTGACGACCTTTTAAGAATGTAATGGAATTTGCAAGTAGGGAGTAACTGCTACCTCCCACCATATACCATGAATCCAAGAGCAGCACAGAGTGACATCACTGCACAAGTGAAATTGGATTATTGAAGCCACCCTCCAACAGCAAAATTTTAGACTATAACCTAATTTATGTTCACTTTGTTTTATTCTAATAGACAAAATGTTCTCTTCGGTTCCTCTTACACACACATAAGCACACAAAAAAAACCAGAAAAGGAAAAGTACTTTATAACATGTTAGTAATAGTTATAAACAGAACTACTTAGAGGCAGCTTACAAGTAAAGACAGAATGAAAATTAATAATCATGACCTGCAAAGAAGAGTCTGGCCAATTCAACTGCAGTGGCACTTCGACTTATTCTCATGTAAGTCCAGATGCAAACCTTAAAGTCCAAATATACTGATTAAAAAAACAACTAGAAATGGAAGTATCCAGGTCCATGTTCTTTCCTTTACTTGTATGTCATTAAAATTCCCCATAAACTAATATCATTTTAAATTCTGACCTGTATGAGATATATAAACGAATTGATAATAAAGTACGCAGGTCTGAGTTTATCAATTGGAAGACTTCTTGCCTGAAAGAATCATTGTTAAGCTCTTCACGTTACTTAAGTGAAATGTATGATTATAAAACAACAATTTTCACAACACTAAGTACCTGATGGTATATCTCAGCCCAAAACAAGACGAGTAATGTATATGTCGAGAAAAAGAGAAGACCAGGAAGATCCAGAATTATTATATCAAATGCCTGTGTACATACACAAAGTTACACTCTATAGCGGATTAAGAATAGTGCTCAAGTCGTTAACCATCAACAGAAACATCAGAACAGTCTATTACTTTTCCAGTGAGCAAACATATAAATAAGCAAATTGGTAGGTTGTCCAGTTACATCTATCTATAATCCGTCATCCGCTGCCCTTTTTTCAAGAAGCATCTATGCACAGTGGCGGATCTTGGCCAAATTTTCAGTGGGGGCACCTTATAAATTTCAGAAACCGAACACTCTCTCACATTACGTTAATATGTGTTCTTTTTTATAATTAAATTGATAATTATGGCCGAAACTAAAAAAAATCAATTATTCTTTATTTAACTTCTTAAAGTAATAAAAAAAATTGAATTTTCAGTATGTAAAAACTATGATTAACTTCTTTATTTAGTAATTTTTGTTTAAATTAAATTTTAGGGGGGGGGGCTTATATTATTTTTA
Organism: Oenanthe sinensis; assembly: GCA_028671895.1. NCBI lineage: Eukaryota > Viridiplantae > Streptophyta > Magnoliopsida > Apiales > Apiaceae > Oenanthe > Oenanthe sinensis. Next base: position 16,233,326 of record CM053814.1, read on the forward strand.
GTGGGGGCATAAATATAATATTAATGTATTTTGGTTCAATACGTAAAAACTCAGTGGGGGCCTGTGCACCCCTCACAGCACTCTGTATCCGCCCCCGTCTATGCATCATGCAGAAATAAATGTGATTTGTTGCCCCTGTTAAACTACTTTATGTTTTTATTGATATGACACTATATGGCTTACAGATATTTTGTTGCCTCCATAGAAAAATCTCACACTTAACATTTTCAATTCTTTTCATTCATTTATTCCTTGTACATCCTTCTCTCCCCTGTGATTTTGTTCACAGATTTCCATTCCATTCGTACCTCACCTGTTCCTCCCAACCAAACAGAGCCAAAGATTACTGGCCACATTTACTGTATACTGAATTGTGTGATCTATGTGACAAGCTGTAGTAATTCAATGGATTATTTGCTAGAGCATGTAGCAGGAAGTTGCATGTGCAGTATTAAGTTAAAGATAACTTACTTTTGGTTTGATGTGGAACACAATCCTGTAGAGTCCAAATTGGACAGCCCTTACTGACAAGAAATTTGGTTTTAATAAAGGTTAGATAATTTACCGAAACAACACTAATAAAGTATAATTTTAATATATCTATATGCAACCTTACTTCCATTAACAGCAAAATTCATCATGTGAAACACTTTTTGTGTTGTCCAACCATATTCTGGTACTCTCAGTTGAATGCGAACTAATTGCACCTATATATGGAAAGAAACAATCAGATTAAAGTATAGTAATTTACTCAAGCTTTTTTGCCAGTAGTTGCCTGTGGATTATATCAGTAACCAAACTAGATCAATATAGCCCAGAACTTAGAACAAACTTCATGAGGTCTTGACTCATTCAGTTGCTTAGCAGGATGTTTCCTTCCCTATCGCTAGTTATACTTGTTTCTCTCTTCCTCCTTCCAGATACTTTTTATATATATATTTTACAGAAAACCAAGACTCTAAGTTGTTCATATAACTCAAGAAATATATCAGCCTTCTAGATAAGGATTCTATAGCCTATAGGTACGGAGGACCAAGTACAAAATGTGAAAATACCTAAGTTAACAAAATTTGTTTATGATGGTCAGTTGCAAAACTTCAAATACACGCTCATACACCTACACTAAAATTTGAATCATCAATCTTTTCTTACGAACTGAAGAGGGTACCCACTAGGGTACAATGCCAGGGATTAAACTTTCTTATGCTTCCTTGTTCTTTATAAATTAAGTTTTATAACTTGTCAAGCTTTTCTTGCCCGTATTAAGATTTTCATAGGACAAAACTAATTGCATTAGCTTTTTTCCGTTCCAAGTGTAGTCTTATTATTAAAAAATGTCCATACATCATTATGCCTACATAACATAGCCAAACTGTAAAGTGCTAAATAAAACTAAAGTAGCTAACAACTATAATTTTCTTGAAGACAAGCAGAGTTGAGATGACCCCTACCCTTTATTAAACAGAAAAAAGGCACAAGGATTGCACATACAGAATTAAGAGACAACCTCACAACACTATTTTCCTAAAACTATAATGTTAGTCATTACCAAAGAGTAAGCACTCATTCGCTTAAATCAATCATTATTTAGAAGTCAAATGTTTTTAGACAAAATAAATTCATCAAGATGCATGGCTAGCCTTCACTACTACATATTAAGATACATATACAGCAACAAATTTAATACAAATGTCTCTACCACCAGTCTAAATAATAAGGATTCCAACAAAGAATATAAGCACACACAGTATGTCTCTGCATGTGTGTGTAAAAAATTCATACCAGTGCAACTGTAGAAATGAGTGCATAAGCTGCACAGAGAGCATAAAAAATGGCAAAGTGCCAATGTTGGGAGGACTCAATCTGACTCCACCATTTCAAGAAGCTGTCACTGCCACTCAATTCTTCATCATAGCTAGTAAATACAAAAGGTTGAATTTTCTTTAATAACTCCATTGATTTCGATCAATGGAAGAAACCCAAGAAATTAAAATCTCAAAATAATTTACTGACCCTGTGAAAAAAAGAAGGCATCAATCAGATGAATGCAAATAAAATCAAGAAAATGATGGGAAAGGGACACTTGTCAAGAAGATGGGGTGTCACACGTAGAGTGATAAATGAAGTATAACTTGTTGATTCGTTATTTTCGCAGCAAAAATGGTGATTGCTGGCTCATTCCTCTCATGCAATGGCTTCTAAATAATAAAATTATATATATATATATATATATATATATATATATATATATATATATATATATATATATATATATCTAGCAATCTGTAAATCATAATTAATTTAAATTTTGTATACACATTTAATCAAGAAAAAGGAAAATTTGATTTATGAATTAATTTTTTTAATTTATAAGTTATTTTAATAATAGCTAAATGGATAAAAAAATTCTATTTATGTATTCAAATTTATTTCTATTTTATATTTAAAGAAATAAACTATTCTATATTGTCACTCCATAATTTGCAAAACATGGTATTTATTATATATTAAAAATTAGGGGTGATATATTTCTTGAATATTAAAGTAAAGTATGTTGGTTGTCATAATTGATATATTTCTTTGTGAATTCATTTTAGTTTGGATATACAACACAATATCTTTATTTTTTAGTTGTCATTATAAATTATACTCTTATTATTTTTTAAAAAAGGAGATATAATATAATATTTAAAGTTGATATTTTCCAAAATCTCATGTCAACTATTTATATTATATTATTATAAGCGAACATGAGTTTAGTTTGGTTGGTTCAATGCCTTCCAAAAAAACTATGGTTGGTTCAACGCTTTCCAAAAAAAAACTAAATACCTTTCAAAAATAATTAAATGCATATAATTTAGTATAATATTATATATCGAACACAACTACATCAATTTTATTATCACTCAACTTCTTTAAATAATTAGATATCTAACAAAACTATATCAATTTCATTACCACTCAACTTCTTTAAATATTTAATCGATAATTATAAATGATTTATAAAGTAAAAATACATATATTAGTATTTTAAATAAATACGTATTAGTATTTTAAATAAATATAATTGATACAAAAATAATATAAACATGAGTTTATTTGATAGTTTGGTTGGTTAAACGTCTTCCAAAAAAATTACAAATGCTTTCTAAAAATAAATTAAATATATATAATTTATTTCATTTATAATATAATAATATAGTAGTTTAGATCAAACGCACATTACTCTCCTAACTAAAATACATCTCTATACAAAACATAAAAACATTATCCTATTAAAATATAAATATAAATAAATTATATAAAACTATATTCATATAATATTAAATAAAATTTAAGTTATTACTATATAAATAACAATAAATTCAAATCATATTAAAAATATTAAAATAAAAATATTAAAAATTAAAAAAAATTATCCGTACATGGGATATAATAGTAAAAAAAGCATATACATGGACCACCAAACGCATCACATTGTTGGCACAATGGTCTATAGTTTAGGTGTAGACAATTGTTTGATATAGCCACTTATATGGACAAGCATGATAAATCATGTGTATGTTAGCTTACCAATAAATTTAGGGTTTGTAGCCTATCAATATTGAAGAAGAATTGTGCATAGATTTATTACATATTTCAATTTCAATATTAGTGGATTGAATATAGTTTGGACAAGATCTTGATGCACCTATTACTTATTAAAATAATTTTACATACACATTTTGCATCTGAATCTGTGATAATATGAATGTATGATACTGTATAGACCTGGCAACTCATTTTATATTTTATGTATGATACTGGACAAACTGTAACTGAAACTGTTGATATAAAATTATATAGTAATCTGACTAGGATCCCACATGAAAATTGGATGCCATGGGCCTATGGTATAGATGTAAGACTGACAAAAGATAAAAAGCAAACAAGTGTTGACAAATTATTTTACCATTTTTTGATTTATGACTTTTACAAGAATTGTAAAGATGAAAAGAAAACAAATCCTTTTTATTGTAAAAATTCATAAAATGGATAACTTTTTTTTTACAAGCATAAAATGGATAAACCTAAAAGAAAAAAAAAAGGTTTAGAGTTGCAAGCATCTAATTAGCTCATTGCATGAGTACTTTGTTGAAAAAAGGCCAAAGAGCTGACCAAGAAGAATAAGACTTTAGCTAAAACAGCTGTCACATGGTCTTGACTGAGTGCATACAATACATACAACAAATGCATACATACAATACAATATACATACAACAAGAATTCATTAGCCATTACTAATAAAGAAAGAACTAACAATAAAGACAACAAAGTCAACAAGTGAAGGCCAAAGCCTCAGCCTTTTTGCAGCCATTTCCTGCAATTCCCACACCCCCTCTTGCTTAATCTACGGTATACACGGTTACAAAGTCTCCATTCTTTCTTTTTTCTTGTGTGTCTATATATAATCTGTTTGTGTTTATCATTTTTATATTTTAGTATTGATACAATCAGCTGCTTGCCACTTTTGCTCATTGTAAATCTAAATTTTTGTGGGGTTTCTTGGAAGATTAAGAGAGTTGTAGATCGGTGTGTGAATAATTTGAAATACCCATCAATTGATATGATTTGTTAAACTAGATTTTCTTGATCAAAATTGTTTCTCGAGTAAAATAAATATTTTTTTTGGTTTTTTTGTTCTAGGGTAACTTTGAATTATTCAAGATTGTAACTTTTAGTTTTGTTGATGAACAGGTTGTGTATTATTCAAAATTTTGCTAGAAGTAGATGTTGGGGTATAGAGTAAGCTAGCTGGTGAGCTGAAGCTAAATTTTATGGATAATTTATGTTGCTTTGGTTCTCAGGTGAGAATATTAACTAGAAGTTTTTGTTTTTTAAAGTTTCTTTGTTTTAATTTTAGGCTATTTGTTTGAAGTTTTTATATTTGTTTGTTTGTTTAAACCAATTTAGTCTCGTTTTCATGTTCCAATTGAACACTTTCTTAAATGAGGCTTCTAAATAAGCTGATGGTTTGGTATTGTTTGCTAGTATGCTGTTGTTGACAATACAAATAATTTTTCGATAATCAAAATTGTTTTTGAAAAATATAATGAAGTGGTTACGTATTAGATATTTAGAAATTTCACCACTCTTATTGGTGCCATGTATAGTTCCGTCTTCCGACAACATTGTTTTTTTTTTTGGCTTCATTCAGCGATTGCCCTTTCAGATATTTTTTTTCCCTGTGTAAGATTTTGTGTTTTTTGGTTTGATTCAGTGATTGGGTTGTCAAGTTATATTTGGTGGACAAGAAACCGTGATTATTGGTTGGGTTCGGGGATTGCGTTGTCAAGCTGTAAATGATCCGATAGATGTTAATACGTTATACATATATATATAATTGGTTACTGAATCAGCAGATTGTGATTATGTTATCCCTAGAAATATACTGTTGGATTGTTGGGCGATTCAGGCCCAGGGGTACTTTTGAAGGTTCCCCTAAAATAAAAAATAAAAATTGACCTTCTGTTGCTCACTCGTAGGTAACCATGTTTCTTGGTAGTGAACTCTACTATTTTTGACCATTTTGTGGAAGTACTTGTTTCTCATATCATGTCACATTTTAACAAATAAAATCTTATTAGTGTTGTTAGAAACTGGATTTAATTGAAAATATTTTGATTTTGTAACACCTATATTAATGATTTTGTAACTGCGTGCGTGAACATTGATTTGCTCGTTATTATACAGGTTACAAACTTTATCTGATGTTTAAGTTACAAATATTTTCTCCTATATATGAATGGTCGTGTATTATTGTTTTACATACCATAAATCCCACGAAGTAATTTACATTTTATAGTATACTCTAGAACTCCAGGTTCAGGAAACCTATTCTGTTAGATAGAGCAGTATATGTTCTGTTTGGGAGGCGAGTTTTCAAGTGATTCAATTCGCTTGTATCCTGGGAGACAAGACGAAAGCCAAATTACCTTCAAGTACCAAACAAGATGAGGATCATCTGTTTTAAGGACTACATGATTTTTACGTGCCTCAAATATTTTTTTGGTATTTTCATTTGTTTATTTTGTAAATTGCTGTAAACATTTGGTTTATACCTCCATTTATGAAACAGTGAGAATATATTGCATAAGGTTCTACTTCCACATTAATATATTGCTCCTTACTAGGAGTAGGGGTAAGGTCCGCATATAAATCACCCTTGTAAACTCTAATCCTGCACAGGGACATAATGGGTATGTTTTATTTAGTCAGGTATTAGTAACAAAGGCAATATAGGGAAACCCATATTTTGCAGTATTTGGAATGGATATTTAATTTGATGTCAATGTTTATATATATTTCACTTTTTGATGAATGTCTTCTTTTGCTTTAGGCTTCAGGAGGCAATTCCACACATGGAGCTGGCAAGGGAAGAGGCAGTCATGGGCCTATTAAGTTCGGGTACAACCTGGTGAAAGGGAAAGCAAGTCATCCCATGGAGGATTACCATGTAGCTAAATTTGTTCAGCACCAGGGGCGTGAGCTTGGACTTTTTGCTATTTATGACGGGCATCTCGGACATAGTGTTCCTGCATATCTGCAAAAGCATCTGTTTCACAATATTTTGAAGGAGGTGAGTTAATCCATTGAAATAAATATACTTCATTTACGGATCTTGCATTACCCTTTTCTTGTGTCTTCATGAGATAAGCCTATGCTACTTTCTTAATACAATTGAGGTAAGGCTGTAAGGGTATCTGGTTTTATTACACAGCCCATATAGATAGTTAAGTTGTATCGACAGCGAGTAATTTGTTATGTCAGTGACTCGGTGGAATCCGTAATGATATATTACAATACATGGTAGATGTGGCACTCATATAGCATACTGTTACGATCTGAGTAAAGCAAATTAGAAAAATCAAAAAACTTACAAATTGGCTTTTAAAACAAACTTTTTATATGTTTTTTTTGGATTCCTCTTCGTAGTATGTGGAAAATTGTAATTCTTGTTTTTTTTATTAAGTTACATGATGTATATGAACTTTACAACATAGTATACACCTTGTTATGATCTAGCCAGAAAAAATTCTCTCACTGATCCATATATTATGGAATACCTCAGCAAGAGTTTTGGACTGATCCAGGCAGCTCGATTTCTAAGGCTTATGAAAGAACAGACCAGGCTATTCTTACCCACAATCCAGAGTTGGGAAGAGGTGGGTCAACTGCGGTGACTGCAATTCTTATAAATGGTCAAGTTCTCTGGGTTGCCAATGTTGGAGATTCACGAGCAGTTCTTTCCAGGAGAGGGCAAGCAATACAGATGAGTGTTGATCATGAGCCTAATACAGAGCGGGGAAGCATTGAAAACAAAGGTGGCTTTGTCTCAAACATGCCAGGTGCTTTGAAAAAAACCGTTTTAATTCTTTCCCAGTTACTAATGCTTAAAGAGTTGAATAATAAATATGATTATTACACATCTTTATATACTAGCTTATCCACCACTCATATCTTATATTTAATAGTCCCAGACTCCCATAAGGATTTAGAGTTCAACAATACATATGGCTGGGTTTATAGCAGTATATTATCCAGATGTATAATTTATGGTTCTGGTTAACCTACCTAAGTTACACCCATCAGGGGTTTATAGCAGTATATTCTGGCTGCTGAAATAAATTATGAAGTGCGAGTCTATGTTCAAGTACTTTTGGATGTATAGATAATGTCATATATGTAACGAGGACTAAGAAACTCCTAGAAATTATCCAATCTATCTGAGAAGTGGAGGAATTATTGAGTTTGAACTATGAAAGATTTTCAGAAGTGTTGAATGGATGTTTATAATTTTAGAAGTGCTAGGTTATTTAAATTTGTTATTATAGACAAGCCATGGGTGTGGATTGGATTTATATCTTAATTAATTCTTTAGATTCTTGGTATTATATATTTACATACCTTTACAAGATAGAATATCGCTGGCAGTGTCATTTCGTACTTTTTTTTTATCATTTGCTTAAATCCCCTGTACTTGGAAGGGAACTTGATGGTGGAGAGCGGCCTTCATTTTTGTTAACATTTGGACTCAGATTCGGAGACAAAGTAACTCGTAGAATACAACGTTCTAAGCAGTTTAGACTTTTAATATTTCTGCATTTCTTTTGATTTTGTGTATTTTATCTTGTTTTTACGGAGTAGACTAGTCTTAAGAGACACGGCCATGTCTTCCAAAGATAAAGAGAATAGAACTCAGCTGATATTAGATATCAGGGATTCAAGAATGAAGATTATTGAGGAAGAAAATTTGTCTTTGCAATATTCAAGAGACTGTGCTTGTGCATTTTATCCAGTCTACTAGCTTACTTGGAATGTACCTTTAATTTGGCGCTGAGAGAGCTTTTTAAAGTTTTCCGGTCGCTTGAATTTAACTTTATTGTGGTATATATATCAACTATACATGCTGGGTCTTAATTGTGGCTACTGGCAATTGGGCTCTTTATTTTGTTTATAACAACTCATTTCATTTGGCAATTAATCAGGGGATGTTGCAAGAGTGAATGGCCAATTGGCTGTTTCTCGTGCTTTTGGAGACAAGAACTTAAAAAACCACCTGCGGTCTGATCCAGATGTAACTAATGCTAATATTGACGGGGATACAGATCTTCTAGTCCTCGCAAGTGATGGTGTGTGGAAGGTACCTCTACCCTGATTTCACTGAGCTTTTGTTTGGAAAGGAATATAAATAATCTTTTTATCCATTTACAAGATTCCTTATTGCAAATCAAACCATCTATTCTTATACTTATATTCTAGGTCATGTCTAATCAAGAGGCGGTTGACATTGCCATAAAGATTAAGAACCCACAGAAAGCAGCAAAACAAATATCACTTGAAGCATTGTATAGAGAAAGTAAAGATGATATATCTTGCATTGTCGTTCGGTTCAAGAGTTAAAGCATGTCATGTTTCCTGTATATGCATTACATGTACATTAGAGGGGGTTTCTGTTGCATGGGATGCAGTATGTTAGACCATACAAAGTCTTGTAATCACATAAAAATCTGGTGTTCATATCAAGATTCACGTTGAAAGAGTCCGTATAATTCATTTTTTCTGTCCTCGCTCTGTAATATTTATTATCTACAATTAGGAGTTGTGATGTTCATTTATTTGTTTGATTTGTAGAATTGTACTTCCAAACGTTTGTAATTTGCATTGGTGATATTAAAGTTGGCTTGTTGATAACCATGTTTCTGCCTCTAATAGTATTGTGGTGCACATAAAAAAGAACAGTAGAATTTAATTCTAGAATTATATATAGATATTTAAAGCAGATCATGCTAGAATGAGAAAGGTACCAAAACAGAACGTTCAGAATCAATCAAGCATAACTAAATAATTATCCTGCATTCAATCAATTTTCCCTGACTTGCTCAAATCTTTCAATTGAAAGGAAGCTCTCATTGTGCTTGATAAATTTTACTGCATAGCTTTGAGTTGGAAGTCTGATATATTTAGTCTCTTTCTTTTCGTAGTCATACAACAAGTCCCTTGATTCAGATTTTCCAACAAACTGTTTATCACCAAGATACATATACACCCAATATATCTCCTTTGAACCAACATCAAAAGTAAACATTTTGTTCCAAAACACCTCACCTGAAACTACTTCAACAGTCCACAAACTTATCTCCTTATGATCTACTGATCCATCACAAACTGACTCACCAATCACCGCAACAGAACCTTCAAAATCCAAAACATTCGTTTCTGCACAAAGCTAGGGAATGGAATTACTCCAAACATCTCCGTATCCAAATCAAACGTCACGATCTCATTCATCCCTTCCAAATACAACACCCCGTCTAAAACAGGACCAGAATCCAAAATAGGACAACAGGAGTACCAAATAAAACTTGGCAACTCAACCCCAACCTCAATCTCCCTCCACGAATCCGCCCTCAAAGAATACAAATTCACCGCGACTACACTCAGAAGCATCTGATCATCTGCACGATACGCAATCCTTAAAACCTTAAAATCATCTGAAACACAATCAAACCCAAACACAACATCAACCCTAAACGGTCATGGATTATTAACATTATTCTTGGTAACAAAATTCGGGAGTCTCTTAAACAACCTAGTTAACGGATTAAACGAATAAACATCATCACAACGAGCACCATGAACACAAAAAATACCATTACATGAGCTAACAAATTCCGCATTATCAAAAGGGGGCATCAGTTCAAGTTTCACATAGTCTTTAACAGAATTTAAGTACACCATGGTTGCGACACGTCTCTCATAAATTTCTTTTTCTTGTTCTTGGTCTTGTTGTTTCTTGATTATTGTTGAAGTGATCATTAAAAGTAAGAGGAATTTATGGGAATTAAGGTGTTGAGATTGTAAGAAAGTGGGGTTTGTAATAATAGAGTACCATGACTTGGAAACAGACTTGAAATACCTTTGTCCATGAAAATATCTTAAACATCAGTTCTTCTGGGAAATAATCAAAGGGTTTCGTCTGTTTTCTTGATCCCATTGCTGTGATTGTGAATTCAAGACCCTACTTTATATCTGTATAATTGTGTTAATGTATACCATAAAAAATCTGTCAAAAAATAATTTAGATATTTAATAAAATATTAATATATATTTTTCTAAAGAATTTTTTTAAAACGACATGCAAAATCAAGGCCTTGATAATCAAATACATTTTGATAATTTATAGTTACCCCGTTGGATGGTTTCATATATTGATAAATAGTAGTAACTGTCTTTGATTGATTTATATATAGGGCAGAAAACACTAAAATTAATAAATATAGAAGTGCCCTTCTCAAACTTTAAATTTATAATGTATCCTCCTGAAAATAATTTGATGGTGCCCTTAAAAAAATTCGATCCACCCCTCAACATGATGCAAAGTACTCTAACAGCTAAATTTCACATATAGTTACTGTCTCTGTCTATATCCTCATTTTGTGATGTTTTCAGCAGATGAGCAGATGTATGATGTATCTACTAAAATACTACCCCGGATGTATCTACGCTCATTTGTTTGACATGTTTTCAGCAGATTGATAGTTACTTCTTGCTGTGCATCACAAGTGCTTGGACCTATGTAGTTGAGTGCTGTTATCAATTTTTTTTTGTTAGTACAATGCAAGTTCCCGGTAAGTTCTTTCCTCTGTACCCAATGTCTACATGCAGTGTTTTTTACCGTCATATATACTCATGATGCTAGAAAGGAAATACGAACCATATCCAGTGGCGAAACCAATAAAAGGCTAAAGTCTCGGCTGAAGAGAAAATTTAGTAAATTTTTATTTTTATAAGTCACGTTTCGCCCTAAAAGTTAGTATAAATCATATTCTGAGACCGGGCTAATCCTGAATAAAGTGAAAATTTTATCGTGAAATGTTTCATCCATGGATCATTTTAAATCCTGGTTCCACCACTTACCATATCTTTTAAGGGTTTTATTCTGCGTTAATGGCTTTCACCGTGATATGCCTTTTGCTAGCATGTGTTTATTGACCAAGGTAATGCGTTTTCACAATATTTGCAATTTGTGCACTTCAATTAAAACCATTTATGTTTAATAGTAGATGATTTGTAAGTATATTCTCTTCCTCTATGGAAGTACTTGCAAAACTTCAACTCCTCTCATTATGTAACTAGCTTCTTTTGTTTCTTATTTCTAGTTCACCTCTGTTTATTACATCAAGTTACAAAAAGCATAACTTATAAAAGAAGCACCTTGATCATTGATTGCCCTCCGTTTGATATGTCTAGTGGCATACAAGCATGATTTATATAAGCACCTTTTATCATTGGTTTGCCCTTAGGTATTGAGGTAAATCAACAAAAATCAAAGCGGGATTACTCTTTTTTTAGTTCTAATGCTAAATCAACTTATCTTAGAGCATTGACATGCAATTTTTTTTAAATTTGATATATTAACTAAACATTCAACATAAGTGTGCTCTCATTACATGTTTATTTAGAACACTGCACTTGCAATACATAAGCTCGAGTGAATAATGTAGCTAAGAACACAAGTAGAGTTTGTAGATAAAAGGCGTTGTGTTAACATCAAAGTTCTCCAGTGAACGAAGTCGAAGGTCCTACAGAGATGATTATAGTATCATGTTAGCATAATGCTTGGAATATAATCATTGTAAGCAAACACTGGATTATATTGTAAGCACTTTCTTCAATAATTCTAAGCTAATCAGATCAACTTGATTAGTGATAATAATTTGGTGGAGCATCATTGTAAAACAAACGATCTTTATTAATAAGATTATTGGATCAAACTCGAAGAAAAAGTTTCGAAGAAGCATGAATGTAAAAAGAAAAAAATATATAGAGAGATAGATTTACTGATGAAATTATATATATTGATAAGTTCTCTCCAAGAGTGTGCTGCACAAGCCAGTTTTACTCCCCAACTCCTCTGTAAATGAGCAATTCTATATCCCTGGTTAGTTATATTAGAGTAGTCAGTATAAATATTCTCTTACAAGTAAATCCCTTAACAGAATTTGGTAATGAGCAAGTCAAGATTTATAGCATTCCCACTCACATATACACAGGATGATCTAACCTATCAAGCGAATCTTTTCCTCTGTAAAAATAATTTTGGCCTACCTTCAATTCATAGACTAGTTCTCTCTTGTGCTTCAAATTTATAGTTGCTCGCGGAATTCCTTTAAGCGTCTTTTTGTATAGTGCGGATCATCATCTGCATCCGCCACTGATTTGTTGATGTAGTTAGTTGGTGCCCCAGTCAAATTACCCCTGAAAGCCTGCAAATACATATTTAGTGGCTGTATATATACAACATATTGTACAGAAGACCTCATAAATTACCCTCGGATGTTCCAAATGGATGTTTTCAGAATGTAACTATGCTAAAAGGTTAAAATATGCATTAATATAGTAATTCAGGAGCAAGACAAGGCAAGTAAAGTACTAACTTCTGTGTTCCTAGAATTTTGATTATCAGCAGATTGGCTTTCGGCAGTTGCAAATTTACCGCTTGTACCTTGATTTGTCCTATATCGGATATGCTGCTCACCTGTTACAGGTGGTGTCGAAGCTATTGATGAGGAAACTGGCCTTGTATCTGCTTTAGATTTTTGGTAATTTTGACCATTATCATTGATCGGGAGTCGTGGTGCCTGCAGCAATGGTTGCACTTGTGAAGCCGACATTTGGGTTGAAGCCAGTAAAGGTTTTTGGTTGTAACCATTATTAGCCTCCCTGGAAGGTTGAGTTGAGATTTGGTTGTGACCATTATTATCCTCCCTGGAAGGTGGAGATGAGATTTGGCTGGATGGTTCTGATGGTTTTTGGTTATACTCATCATTGTGAGCTAGAGGAGATGATCCTTGTGGTGGATTTTTTTCTGCATGTGGTCTTAAGAAACTGCTGAATCTAGATGGACGAGGTGATGATCCTTGTGGTGATGATGTCTGTGGTTGATGAGGCGGTTCCAGCAGAGATGATTGTATTGGTTGCTGACTAGAAGAGTTATTGTATGATGAATTAGGTGACCTTTTTGGTGATGATGTTTGCTGTGGTAGCTCAGATAAACTGTTAAGTTTCTCTCGAATCGGTGGCGGTGATGATTGTAGTGGTGGCTGGTAAGAAGTGTTACTATATGCAAGACGAGGGGACCCCTGTGGTGATGATGTTTGAGGTGCTAGCTGAGAGAAAATTTCTGTTTTCTCCTGAATCACTGGCTGCGATGTTTGTAATGGTTGCTCGTAAGAAGTATTGCCATATGCTGGACGAGATGGCCACTGAGGAGATGATGTTCGATGTGATAGCTGGCAGAAATTGTTGGTTTTCTCTGGAATCAGTGGTGAAACTGTTCGTAATGGTTGGTGGTAGATAGAATTGGTATATGCTGGTCGAGTTGACCCTTGTGGTGATGATGTTTCTTGTGGTTTCTCAAAGGAACTTTTAGTTTTTTCTGCAGCCGATGGCGATGATATAATTGGTTGCTGATAAGTAGTAGTACTATATGGACGAGGTGACCCTTGTGTTGAGGGTGTTTTTTGTGGCTGCCACGTGAATTCATCAACTTTATCTTGACTGGGTGGTGATGATGTCTGAAGGGGCTGCTGGTATGAAATCTTAGTGTATGATGGACGAGGGGACCCTTGCGGTGTTGGTGTTTTCTGTGGTTGCCACGAGTAATCATTAACTTCGTCTTGATCGGGTGGTGTTGATGTCTGAAAAGGCTGCTGGTATGATATGTTATTATATAATGGACGAGGTGACCCTTGTGGTGATGATGGTTGTTGTGGTTGCTGAAAGAAACTGTTGATAATTCTTTCAGGAACGGGCGGTGATGATGTTTGTGATGGTAACTGAAATGTGGTTTTAGTTTTCACAGGAGGAAGTGAACTTTGTAACGATAATGATTTTTGTGATAGCTGTTGAAAACTAGTGTAGTTTGTTTTCAACGTATGAATTGAAACTTGTGATGATGGTGACACTTGAGGTGGTGGTTGCAAGAAACTGTTATTAGTCTTTGCCAGAGGAGGTGAATATTGTGGTGATGCTTGTGGAGCCTGTTGAAATAAACTATTAGTATTAATAAAATGAAGTGACCCTGGTTGTTTTGTACCTCCAAGTAATTCATGCAGTGATGTTTGTCCTTGAGTTGGGGCTGCAGAAAATATATGTTGCTGATGATTTTGGCTGTTAGGCATGACCCCAGTATTCTTGTTGCTAGGAGCTCCTTCAGTATACTTATCATTTTGGTTGGAACGGCTGTAGCCATAGCTGTTGATGCAACCACATGCTGGACATTCAACCACTTGTGCCTCATTGGACACTCTCAATTCTGTGCGGCACCAATTACATTTCTTTATTGTGGTTGGCATCTTATATTTCAGCAGCTAAAAAGGTTCAAGAAGAGTGAGAAGTAGGTAAGAGCTAGTGAGTAGAATGGTTTGGTGAGGTTTAAGTTTGTTAGCAGGGAACATTTATAGAGAAACTCCTGCTGGTGATTCCCCTGTGGTGTACACTACTTGAGGCAAGAAATTTTTTCAATATACTTATATACTCCATTATATAAAATCTATAACTTTATTCCATTACAGGATAAGATTTTGGATGCTTCAAGGTAGAATCAGATTCACTTTTGAATTTAAGCACCTTGGGTCAGATAAATTCAATCAAATTTTTTATTGAGTTGATATAGCTTTTTGACTCATTCTCCTGTATTTCATGCAGCTCTGTTCATTTCAGATTCTTTGTTATCCGCATATTTTGGATGATTGCTAAAGATCAGAAAGCTGGCTTATGGATAGTGTCGCGGAATATACCCTTGGAAGTTGGAAGTTGGAAGCAATGTATATTCAGATATGATTTTTTTTTTCGAATAAATATTCAGATATGATTTAACAAGGTGATTGTGATAATAATTTTTTCTGGAATCAGAATAAGGATGAGGTTTAACTCAGCCTAGGCGTGTTGACTTGAAATTACATAGTTACAAATATTTTTAATCTATTTTATTTTGTAAATAATATTTTACTAACTAAAATTTATTTATTTTTATAATAGTTTATATCATTTTATTTATTTATATTTAAAATAAATTATAATACACACATATATTTTCTAAACAATAGTTTCAACTATTTATATTTTTAATCTTTTCTATACTGTTTTTAAAACAATTTTAGTTAGTTTTTAAGATTTTGGATGCTCCACATGAAACCCCTGCTTCCTGTTGAATCAACTCTTTAACATACAGCCCTGGTTAGGATGAAACATTGCTCTGTTGGTGTGTGTTTGTTTCGAGACATGCGTTCCTGTTAATTATATTGTTACGTTTAATACTGTGTACGTTGTTGTCACTTGAATAGAGAGTGGATTATGCCTTTTTGTTGCTGGGTGGAGTGGTGAAGAGTGGTTTTGTGGCGAATGTGTTGACTTAAACGACTCTTGTGAAGGGCTTGATATTGCAGGATAAGTCGGTTGAGGCTTGATGTTGTAATGTGTCGAATATTATTAGATGGCCTATGCAAGAACCAGTGCATTGATGTCCTTGTTTCATGTGATGGAATCTCATGGTATGATCCATGATATTCAAAATTATAGTATTATCATTGTAATATTGCATATGGTTGGAGTGAGTTCATTTAGTAGTTGGTACTAGTTTTTTGAATACCAAATTTGAAAATGGCGGTCCTGTGTTGTAGTTGCATCTTTTTGTCTATAGAATGTTCCTTTTCCTAATGCTCATTAAGGACAGGGTGTTTATATATATATATATATATATTGGTGTTACTTTGTTTATTGTCTAATGTATGTATCGTAGCTACATATATGAGCGTGGTTTATCAAATGTGACTCAACAAAACTACTCGTTATTTGCTCTTTCAACGACGAATAATGACCATGTATATCACAAATTGGAGACAAAATGTCCAAAATGGTACAACTTATAAAAATGGTCCTAAATGTCATTTTAAAACTCAACATTGTGTAGTGTTTTTGTTCTTTTAATTTTTGATACAAAATGTCACTTAATGTCACGTTTTCCACAAATATTTTAAAAAAAATCTGTGCAAAACTCAACTTAAAGTAGCGTTTTGCCCTAAAACTCTACTTTATATTGCGTTTTGAATTTTAAAAATTTAACAAAAAAAAATTTGCTCAAGACGCAACACAATATAATATTTTTGTGAAAACTCAACTTTATGTACCGTTTTGGGTGACATTTTGGGTCATTATACCTGATTGTGCCATTTTGGACATTTATTGTTGTAATAGGGACACATAGGGTCATTCTCCCTCAACAACGTGGGAGGTGTCAACATATTAATTTAAATCAAATACTTTTAAATTGACGGTTGGAGTTCATTCAATATAAATGGTGGTTGTATTGTATTTATATAAAAAAATATTTAAAATTACAGAAATTAAAATTAATATTTTTTCCAAATAAAACTAAGATTTAATAATATCTAGAATTTATTTATTTATTTTTGCCCAATATATTTACAAAATATTATTATTTATAAAAAGTTGTATAATTGAAAAACAGATAATTTAGGCAAGTCTACTCTGGTCTTCTTTAGCTCCACAGAGCATCAAAATTATACATACACACATCGAATCAAATTAAAGACAACACACCAACTCGGTGAGTTGACTCAGTAAAACCACAAACTGGCAACGTACAGTCCCAAGCGAGCCGCCGCCGAGTTTCGGCACTCGAGCTCCGGCGGCGCTCGTTCAACTCCGTCTCCGATGAAGCGAGACGATGCCACGTCACCACTCTCGCCGGAAAACATCACCGACAGCCGCGATCGGAGAGTTCGAGTGCGATCGTTGTTCTCGTTCTTTAATTTACAATCTCTAGATGAGAATAGAGTGTATATACATTTGTATAACTCGAAGATCTCGATGTTCGTGATCGTTGTGTTGATACTCGTTGGATTGTTTTCAGTTTCTTCGGTTTTCAATCGATTTGTGAGTTTCTTTGTTTTCGATTAGGTAGACTGTTATTTGTTAGTTATCGATTACGTGTTCGATCATTTTACTTTATCGTATCGGTTTTAATTCTGTTAGTTAAGTGTTTTAAATTATGTGATTCAGCTGAAATTGTAATGTTTAGTTGTTTATATGATAATATATGTTTTTAATTGACTTTTCGATTAGTTAATTGTGCATAATTTTTGTAGTAGCATATGAAAATGTCAAAATGTACGTTCTGTGTTCAAATTTGAATTATATTACAATGTGATTTAGTTGTGTTAGAATAAACTATGATAGAAAATGTTGAAAGTTTATGCTTTGATATATAGTGTAGAGTTACGAACTTTCGATAATGTAAGTACTGTGTATGATTGTATTGTTTTTTTATTGTGCGATTATTGTTAGCCGATTTTTATGATTTGGATATTTAGCGCTAGGTTGTGAATTTTTGGTTGCTTTTGAGATTATGAAAGTATAGTGCACATGTGTAGTTAGTAGGGATGGCAAATCTATTGAGCTGGGAATTAATCAGATATAGTGTCAACTGAGCTTGCAGGGTAGAAACGGCCTATGACTTACTATGTATAAATCTTGACATTCTCAAAAGATTGTAGTGTGCACTGATTATTCTTTGAAATATTTGTAGAATGCTCCATACTTGTGCAAAAAAGATGGCATCGTTCTTCGCTGTCCACGAGTAAGATTTATCTTTTTCCATGTTTTGTCCTATTTTTTCCTAAAATATGTACATGTAATAAACTATCATCTACTGATTTAATAAGGTCAAGGAGCCTACTTCACTGTGGGAGAATCCTTATTCAGCCACCACGTCATGGAAGCCTTGTTCTGAACGACATAATAACGCAATAGCAGGTGATACCTGTTATTATGCTGTATTAGACTTCTCATTTTCCTTTTGATATGCTAAGACATTGATGTAATTGCTTTCACCAGACAAAAAGCAAGATGCATACTCTAAAAAAAATTTAAATTGAATTGGTTAATGGGTAATGGTCAAGTCGAAACTGATTATGACTAGTTTTGTAGACACTCTGTAAAAGAACATTAAGGAGTAAGGTAATAATGGTTAGTATGATGTTTAAATGAGTAAATGATCTTAATCAAACTGTCAGTCCTTAGAAAGATATTTGCAAAGTGAAGCTGAAGATAAGATAAAGTTCTTGGTTTCTCTCTTCTGTTAATTATTTTTCAAAATCTTAGCAACGTCCTCTCTGCAGATCTTCCACCTGAGAATGAAACTGTTGGCTATATATTCATACACGCAGAAGGTGGGCTAAACCAGCAAAGAATTGCTGTATGTTTCTGTTCTTTAAACTCCTAACTGATGGATCTTAAACTATATGCTCAGATATTTTATGCATGAATATTTATAGCCTGTTCATTTTCAATATCATGAGGGCTGTATGCTACATTCTTATGATTGCAGTCTGGAAGAAACACAAATGAAGTGTGCATAGTTTAGATATTGATGCATTTATCTCCTCCTGTATTGCATAAAATATTCTCTAATACGAGTAATGTGTCTAAAGTTGGAACTTGAGCAAGGCAACTTCTCGAGTTATATTTTCAAAAAATGAAGTCATGATTGTGTATGAGAGACATTTTAGAACTCATTTCCACTTTCAATTCAATAAGAATTAACTACATTCTAAAACTCATTTCCACTTCCAATTCAGAAAGGATCAACTTCGGTTACATAGTTCATGGTCCTAGGTTCACTTTGTTACTAATACTACATCAACCTATGTAATTGCATCGCAAGTAAATTAATTGTCTACGAAGAAAGGTGAGAATGAAAGAGGCGAATAGGATGGGATTTAAAAGTTTACTAATTTTATACTTTGCATGTGATGCAATAAAGAAAGAGGGTTTATTCCATACACTGCGCTATGTATATATAGTATATGTAATTTAGGCCTTTAAGGCCTGTTTGTGCAACTATATTTTAAATTTGAAATTAACTTATAAGTCAAAATCAGCTTATTTGTCTGTTTGTGTATTAACAGTGACTTGGATTGACGTAAAAGTTTAATTTTTAAAAGTAGGAAATCGGTACTTTTTCAATTTTACATCTTTTTCTGCAAATATGAATTCACAATTTAACTTGACACAAATTACTAGTAACCTTTTTGGATGTAAGTTGTAACATATAGTATTATTTTTGTTATCTTTTATATCTCATAAATCATATGTTATTAATAAAATTAGCAAACAGATAATGTGTGTTTTTGGTTTACGGCATATACCAAACAGGGGCAATAACTTATCAGTAGAAAAATTACTTTTACTTATAAGCCATAAAATAAATTTAACATGTAAATTTTTTTTCAGTCCAAGCCAAACAGGCCCTTTATATCCGTTTTAGACTGTATCTCACCTTTCCTGACCTTTTCTTCACTGCAAGATATGATACCAGTTTGGATCTTGATGTGCTACTGCTACACGTTTGTCATTTCTCTTTTCCCAAGATGTGTGTACCAATTTCTGCTAATCATGAATCTTGATCTATTGTACTGTCAATCTGAAATTTTTTGTCTTTGTTAAAGTTGCTGTATGATACATACACTTTAGTGAGTATATTTTCTCCCGTCCTGATTTAGCTGTAGCTGTATATGTGTTTTCAAATAATCTCGGCTACAAACTCACTGTCGTTGATAATTATTTGGCACAAGCTTTTGTTGACGAATTGGAGTTGTTGCATGTCTTTTATGCAGATATGTAATGCTGTTGCTGTGGCCAAAATTCTGAATGCCACCCTTATTTTACCAGTGTTGAAGCAAGATCAAATCTGGAAAGACCAAACGTTAGTTTTCTTCTACTATATCCTTGGAAGTGTAATTACCATCTTGCAGAAACACAATAAACAATAGTATGAGATATCATTGGGTTTTTTCCCTATTCACAAGGATTTGATTTAATATGGATATGTACTGTAATCGTTAATTTTTATCAGTCATAATTGCTATGTATATTCATGCATGTCTGCGTATGTGTGTTGTAATGGGATCAATATGATACTTTATGTTCTATAACATCTGGATATATGTTTTTTTTTAATTATAAAGTTTTCAAGGACCTCTACCAATAGTTAACATGTATTAGGTTAACTCCAAAGCTTGTTAAAGTGGAAGATTCTTCATTTTATAGCCTCTAGAAACCTGTTCATTCAAAAAAAAATCAGTCAATTCAGACTTAAAAGTCTTCCATAGCTTGTGTACATATATAATTTAAATTTAAATTTTGTTATCTTGTATATGTAATTAATCTCTCATACAAAGAAAACAGCTTAAGTTCAATCTTTGATTCTACTGATTCATTTAATACAACTTGTTGTAATAAAGAATACATTTCTAGTAACTTGTTATAAGGATCAGGAGAATTTCTTGTGTGTTGTTGCATGGAAGATATCGAATGCAGTTTGGTCTGTCATATGCTATAGAACTATTATCCTCTTTTTTTAACATCTTACAAAATTTTGTTGTCCTCAAATAAGTATACGCTGGGAACTCAGATTTTGTAAATACTAACACATTCAAGACGAATGTTAACAAAAGTTTACATGCGTGTCTGCAGAAAATTTGAAGATATATTTGATGTTGATCACTTCATAGAGTACTTGAAGAATGATGTGCGGATTGTGCGTGACATTCCTGAGTGGTTTACTGACAAATCAGAGCTATTTACAAATATAAGGTTTTAGGTTTACTTTTCATCCACTGATGATTTCACTCTATTTTTTAGCATTCTCCCGTTTTAATTTTAATAGCAGAATATTATAACAGACTAAATTAGTTAATTGTCAGTATATATGGTTCTTTTGATTAGCAATACAATGGTTACATGTTTTAACATAACAAATCACAGTATGATTTTGCCACTTCTTTTCTTCTTTTGTAAACCAGACCAATTGTGTTCATTGTGATTCTTTTGAGAACTTAATGCTGAACCTTTGCTCAAGTAAAACCCCTTGATTGTGCAAATTATATTAATGTCATTTAAGGCATCAACACAGTCAAACATGCACACTAGGAAACTGTGAAGACATCAGTTATGAGGAACCTGCAAGTACAGTTATGCGATTGAAGTAGTTGGCCTTTTATGTTAAATTTTAATTCTTAGTTAAATTTATACTTGTATATAATATAATGTCTCTGGCATAAAATTTTCACTTTTTAGTTTGATAGTATGTCATATATTATTGATATCATTTGATTATTGTTTGAAGCTGGCAGGCAATATGTGTTTTTTTAAAGTTTGTTGATTAATGCATTGTAGGCGAACTGTAAAGAACATTCCCAAGTATGCTCCTGCACAATTTTACATTGACAATGTGCTGCCTCGGATCAAGGAGAAGAAGATAATGTCACTAAAACCTTTCGTTGATCGACTGGGGTATGAAACCAAGAATCATTTCATTTGGCTAGATATGTGTAGGAAGAGACTAAATTGTTTTTTTGTAATCATGTTCTTGTTAGGTATGATAATGTTCCTCCCGAGATCAATAAGCTGAGGTGCAGGGTGAATTATCATGCTCTTCAATTTCTTCCTGAAATTGAGCATATGGCTGATCAACTTGTTTCAAGAATGAGAAACCGCACAAACAGTACAAATCCTTTCATGTAAGTGAGCTGGGTATTTATTCTGAATTTTTTTATAATAGTGTTTATTAAAATACTGTAATTTACTGTTGAATAATATATTGTTTTGCTTTTTCCATTATTTATTTTATTTGAATAGGGCTCTTCATCTTAGATTTGAGAAAGGGATGGTAGGCTTGTCATTCTGTGACTTTGTGGCAACAAGGTTGGAGAAAGTTCTAATGGCAATGTACAGAATGAAAGAATGGCCACGACGATTCAAGGTTACACTATGGAATATTGATCTGGCACTGGCAACAAAAGTAAAAGCTTGTACTATCTGGGTTTTGACTCTAAAGTAATTTGCAGGATGGTTCACACCTATGGTCGTTGGCTCTGCAAAAGCGGAAGGAGGGACGATGTCCTCTTGAACCTGGTGAAGTTGCAGTGATGCTTCGGGCAATGGGCTACTCAAAAGAAACTCACATATATGTTGCTTCTGGGCAGGTCTATGGTGGACAGAACCGCATGGCGCCACTCAGAAATATGTTCCCTAATCTTGTAAGTTCATTGCTCACCTTTAGATCATTTTGATTTGCTATCTGAATGCTGGCTTGTTTCTGTCTGCATCAATTTCATTGTATAAGTAGTTTAGTCCATCTTTCATATAGCCCTCACTAGAAAGTAGATATCTTATGATCATGACTACTGCTTTTTGTTGATCTTGGCCCCTTATACTTAACCATTGCATACTAGAGGTGCAAGCAGCCGCACACATTATTCCCCCAAGTTTTTACGATGTTCCTGTATAATATTAGAGCAATATTTTAACTTCTATCAAATGTTTGGGTACTTCTGTGTACAAGCCTTAATTGCATCTCGAGTCATCTGACTTGTTAAGTGGCCTTTTGTGTTCCTCTATTCTATACATTGCCACCCAATCGTTTGTCTTTGTTATGCCTAGTGTCTTAATGATTATCTTGGGTTTGGAACAGGTCACCAAAGAGGAATTAGCAGGCAAAGAGGAGTTGGATGGCTTCAGAAAGCATGTGACCAGCTTGGCAGCCCTCGACTTCTTAGTCTGCTTGAAGTCCGATGTTTTTGTTATGACCCATGGAGGCAACTTTGCGAAGCTGATTATTGGTGCCCGCAGGTACATGGGACACCGCCAAAAATCAATAAAACCAGACAAGGGGCTACTTTCCAAATCTTTGGGGGATCCCTACATGGGCTGGGCGACCTTTGTAGAAGACGTGGTTGTTACACACCAAACAAGAACTGGATTACCAGAGGAAACCTTCCCCAATTATGATATTTGGGAGAATCCATTAACCCCTTGCATGTGCAGAACGTGACCTGCATAGTTTGTTTTGATATGATTACAGGAGAGCAGGGTTTGTGCTTGTGCTTTGATAGAAATTCATATACGTCAACTCCTTTGTTAGGAGGAATCTGCATGAAATAGCTAATACGAGAAGATGGAGAAGCATATGTAAAAAGCAAATGCATCACAGGTACAGTTTATTAGGATTCCAGTAGCCTGTCACAGTGCAGTTTTGTATACTCAACAAGTTTAATTATTCTCCCTGATTATTGACTCCGATATCACTTATAAATATACACATTACAATGTCAGTAGCTTGTGTTCAAGTTTGATCTTGCAATGCATTTAGTTGTAACATCAAAAAATAGGTTCGAGGTACTTGGAGACGGGAGTTTAGGCCAATCAACAGTTTCAGATTTGTAATTATGTAATCTTTACATATTCAAATATTTTATTATCAGTTCAGGTTGTACTTTCTATTATCAGAATATCTCAAGTTGTTAGAGTGCTACATGGAAATATAGAATATATATCTGCAGGTTTTGATATCCAAATCTTTACTCTGGAAATAGGAAAAGCTACTATTCATTGTACTTGCCTGATGCCGTTTATGAAAAACAGAAAAATAAAAACAAAAACTTAGCAATGTATTATAAATATGAAGACGATAACGGGTGGGGATGAATCTAGGTATTAGGGTATCAAATATAAAAAAAAATTCCGATGTACCAAATTCAAACCAGTGACCTAAGGATATCTACGGTTTAACCACTACAGTCCTCCGCTCTACCAACTGAGCTAAGGTCGGATATCATTGAAAAATGTGATTCCAAGAGCCGAACGAGAATGAATACCTATGTTTATATTTATCACTTATTAGTTGCAACAACACTTTTGTAAACATCATCTTAATTAGACTTATCATTTGCTCATTTCAATTGTAGATAGATCTTCGTGATGTTTTAATGTTCTTGTCCTCGATAAAACTGTATTAAAATGCTTTTCTCACGTCTCATATTTTTCAACTTTTTCCTAAAAATTTCACATAAGAAGCCTTAGCTTAGGAGTCTCTGAAATGAACTATGAAGTAGTCTCTCTCGGAGATCACATAGGTACAGGTACATAAGATTTATGAGATACAAACTAAATTAACTACTTCGTCATAAATAAAGAGAATAGGTTACAATGTGGAATGTTATTAACATGATTGTGGTACATTACAGCAGTTGCATGACGCATAAAATTAAACTGCTAAACAGGTAGTGTACTGGAATAAGTAAATTAAACCGATGCATACATTCCAGCTCCATCAATTGCCGATGAACCATTGTCCTAATACAAGATATGAGTCAGCACTCTACTGTGACCTGTCTTCTTTTTCAATTTCTCAGTTTAGGCTGGATCTTCCTAGTTTAATGCAGGTGATAAGAGATTCAGCAATGCTGCATAAACTTTTTCTACCGACAAGTTTCACCCCAAAATCACGACTCAACATTCGCATCCTGTCAATATCTCCACTTTGATCACTCAGTTCCAAGGCCTGCTTCATTTTTATTAAACTGTAAAGATGTAGAACTCCTGAATATGATTTTTCACCTTCGAATGCAACTCGTAACAAAACAGTTGACTCGGGATCACTTGAACTGGGATCATATAAACAATTAAAACTTCCGAATTTAAGGTCTGGGTTTTGAAATAATCTATCTAAATCACTATGTTCTTCAGTAACACTATTTGGCTTTTCAGCTTGAACCACTGACCTCCTTGTAGCAACTCTCAGCATATTAGCAGCCTCTCTCATCCCACTAAGAAAAGCTCCATGCATGGTAGCTGGATATTGTTTGTTAGTAGCTTCTCCCGCAAAGAAAAGTCTTCCATCTACACTTTCTGCCAGGATGTCATAATCATCTCCAGAAGACCCAATTGCAACGTAGGAATATGAACCGTATGTAAAATGATCTTGTCCCCAACGAGTACAAACAGCCTGCAGCGGCTCAGGAACCGCAATCCCTTTTGGATTGAATATGCCCTTCAAAACCTCCAAAACCTTACCCACAGATTCTATCGGAGACATCTGTTCAAATTTTATTGCAGCTTCCCCAGCCACAAGGGCTATAAGAAGTGGGCCTCCAGATACAGAAGAGTAACTGTAGAACAAAAAGAATTCACCCCTTGTACTAGACTCCTCTGTCAAATGCCCAAAAGTATCAATCTCCCCACCCCAAAAATCATAGGGAAAAAGGATCGCAACCTTATTCAACAGCCCAAATCCTAATCTATTAATGGCATCTCGTTTTCTCTGTGGAAGTTCAGGGACAAACTCAATTGTTCCCTTTTTCAACACGCCCAACGGCACTGTGCACAAAACCATATCTGCCTGATACTGTTGCCCACCAGCATACACCAAAACACCATCACTTCCATAACGTATACTCTCCACCATCCGGTCATAAAAGATGGGAATACCCTCCATCAATGCTCTGATAAACGTCTCATTTCCACCAGGAATAAAACAATGATCACCACCCATCTCATACGGATCATCCTGATCCCAGAATGCCATTGACAAATTTGACATCAAAGTCGCATTTGCATATTCAAGGTTCGCCAAATGCCAATCCAACAGCATCCGCTCTTGGGGATCATCAGCAACCCCATACACTCTTCTAAAGGCCTCTAACACAGTCCCTAATGAAACATCTGCCGACTTAACCTCATCCATCATTGTCTGCCTAAGCTTACAAACCCTATCTAACAACTTATTAAATGAAATTTCAACACGAGTATCCATTTCAGAATTTACAGTCTTACCATTTGGCAAATAAAGAGGACATATATCTCTCACCTTATGAAGCGGCAATCCTAACTGCCTAGCCAAAACTCCTAGTGGATTCCCATTAATTCCAGTCAACACACTCCCACCAAGATCAGCAGCCGCAACAATATCCGAATTCACATCATCTCCTGTCATCTTTTTGCTCCTAACCCTCCCCCCAGGTCGAGTCCTGCCTTCCAAGACCACAACTTTAAACCCCAAATAAATCAACTGTCGAGCTGCCACTAAACCCGATAATCCAGCACCAATCACAATAACATCACCCCTATATTTCCCTTCCACCGGTCGACATTTCACTTCTTTAATAGCAGGTGAAAGCCCAAAATTAATATAACCATGGTTTAACAAAAACGCATAAGCAGAATTAACAAGACTCCTATGCTCAGCTCGAATCGATTCAAGAGCATGATCTTTAGTAAGCCAAACATCAACATTCGATCTCCACCGCGCAAGAATATGATTCCTAACAACTATATAATTAGCTTGCTCAATCCCTCCAATTTGAGATACTACATTTGCTTCAATCTCTTCCTCTGTAAGAGAATCAACAGGAAACCCAACAGAAATCGCAATTAACGCCTCAACATCAACTTCTTTCGCTAAATCTGAAATCCTCCTTCGACGAGACTTGGACAAAGGATGATCAGCAAGCTCTTCAAATTCATCATCAGCAGTAGTAGTTGGGGTTGATTTCGGGCGCATTACTCGATAACCGGAGACAGCAGCAGCTGAAGAAATCATCTCGGGGAATTGCTTCTTCCGGCGTCGGCGTTTCTTCAATTGGGGTTCACCGCAACCCACCGGAATATCTTCCGGCAAAGCAACCATCTCAATTTTATCCTCACCGGAGGTTAAATTGTTCATATTTTCATCTGGGTAATCAGAAACTGAGATTTCAGGAGGTGGGTTGTTGCCGAATACTAAGATTTCAGGCGGTGGGTTGTCCGAAAGTGGGATTTCTTGAAGTGGGTCGTTGCCGGAAAATGAGATTTCTGCCGGCATATTGTCGGAAAGTGGGATATTTTGAAGTGGGTCGTTGCCGGAAAGTGAAAGATCAGGTGGGTTAGTATCTAAAACTTGAAATTGAGAAGAAGTGGTAATTGAAGGGTCCATTAATAAAATTTGGAGATGCAATTTGAAACTTTCGGGACGGAGTTGAGTGAATTTGAGGGTTTTGATAGTTTCGTTGAAGCTAGGGTTTACTTGTGTTCCGAAGAAGGGAGTTTTTTGAAGTACACTAGAAATGGAAATTTTCGATATTAAATTGAACTAAAATCAAAAAATTAAATATTTTTTTCTAAAAATAATTAGATTTAAAATTTTACAAATAAGTATATATTCTAACAATTTTTGGAATGAGCGACAATTAAACCCAAAATCTATACAAAGAATAAGTTCTTGCAATAAAATTAAATCATTTAGTCTCGATCCCAGATACATAAAAAATCCGAATCCGAAAAATTTGTCCAATCTTATTAAAAGAAATTCAAAAAAATCCAATTTGAAAAAGCTAGGTCCGGGTCTCATCCGCCATCGAACCTGAACAGGACACGTATTTTTTTAGTAAAATCCAACCCTGTCTGGTTTGGAAAAAATTCGAATTTAGACCCGATCCAAATAAAAATCCGGTCTAACCCAAATTAAGCCCGATATAACCTAATTTTAGCCTGGTTTTCTGTTTTTATTTGAATATTTCAAAAAATTCGGATAAAATTTCGAATATATTTAAATTATATCTATCTTCATAAAAATATTATATTGAATTAAATATCGAATAAAAGTATACATATTTCAAGAAATATTAAAAACACTTTAATATTAGGTTTTGTATAATATATTATTAGTGGCGGCCGTGTATTACAGAGAGGAGAGAAAAGAGAGTATGAGAGAGAACTTGAGCAAGATTGAAGGGATTCATTCCAAGTTCAAGATATTTTATCAAGTTGTATTTTCTTAATTCTATACTCTTATAACCATGGTTTTCATTATTAATATATGTTTATTTTCTTTTTTTGTTATGAGTAACTAATTCTCTAATCTGGGGGTTAGGTAGTATTCATTAATTTGAGATGTTTGTTTAATATTGTATTGTGATTTCTCTAATTTGCTAATCTGCTCAACACAATTATATTGAACCGGAAGAGGATTTATAATTCTAGTTCATGATATGATAGACATAAGTCAATTATTTAATTGGGAGATTAATATGCGATTTATGAAACTGAAAATCCTTGGGTCTTGATAGCTTATAGTTGTACTTTAATTGATCATGAAAGTGACGGTTACGGCACAGTTGTAAGTATTATATTGTATCTTGGGAGATAACATTATAAATTTTAGAAGGATTGTTTTTAGCAAAGTAAGAAACTTGTATGTCACAATTGATAGACATTCATCAGTGTCAATGAAGAAACCTATTTCCTTGATTGTTTTTTATTATCGTTAGATCACAATTTTATTTGCTTGTTAGTTTAATTTAGTTGATAAAAAAAACACAAATCAATTCTTACACACTTCTAGATATTAAGAGATAATATACTTGAACTTGTATTAACATCAGTCATCCTCTGCGAATGATACCCTATTCAAATACTCGATAACAATTTGTTGCACTATTACATTGCTAATTTGTTGCACTATTACATTGCTAATCTTGTGCATATAAACAAACAAACATCATAATTTCTAAGAAATATTCATTTCAATGGAACTTTTTTGGGCACCTCTTCCTCTAAGGTATTTAAAAATCAATACCTACGATACATTCTCAAAAGAGTCTCAACAAAATGGGAACATAAATAGCCTTAATATCATAGTAAGGGATCCAAATGGAATTTTTGTGTGGGGACTAATGGGGTCTATACATGGTATGAACCAGTGGCAAGCTCAGCTGTGAGCGATTCATATTGCGATGAAAAAATTATTTTAAAGTGATATTAAGAAAATGAAGATTGAAACAGACAATTTTCAAACTTTTCAAGTCATGCATAGACAAGATCTAGAAGAAGCTCTTCTCTTTGGCTTAAGGGAAGCAGTAACGCAGATCGATATCTACAATGCGGAGTGTAACAAGAAGAGGGAGTCTAATTGCACAGTGTATTTGGTTCCAAACTCAGTCAACCAAGTGACTATTTATCTTGCTGAATATGGTCTCAGAAACTGCACTGAGCTTGTGGAAGTGACTCCATCTTTAGGTCGATTGCATGAGTTTTTGGACATAGATAGTTATGGGTTGGGGGCACATTATAATGGTCTCCGGTATTAGCCAAATTTAGGGCAAGTTGAAATTATTGAAGGTCCTACTCTTGTCTTCCCTGCAACTATGCTGATAGACGTCAACTATATATTAATCTTTGGTTCAACATACAAATAAGGTGAGTTATCTAAAAAAACTGGTAAATGAAATGATGGCTTTATTAGCTGCAAATCTAGCATGGGTGGTCTAGGTGATGGTCAAAACTCTTTTTTGTCAAAAGGAAAATTCAAAATATTTGAAGAATAACTTTTCTATGAGGACGGGGTGTTATCTAAGGAAGCAATGGATTTCATAGACAAGGGAGGAGAGAGATGGCTTTTTAAGAAACATAAGTCAAAAAATGTGAATTTCAATTAAATGGTGTTCTCATAAGCGATCCTTGGTAACCTTTTCTTTGACGAGTTGCTAAAAAAGAGTTCTAAATCCTCAGCTGCAAGTGGTTCCTCCGACGTGAACATAAAAAAAAGGGTAGAGCTGAAAACGGAGGTAAACTTTTCTCCTATACAGAAATTTGATATTCAGAACAGCAAAGTGGAGCCTGGATCAGGATAATCAAGACAGCCTTTGGCCTGTAGAAGATGTTTTGCTTGAATGTTCTCTGTTAGATGAGTTGCAGCAGCAACATGACCTAGAAAAATAAAAAACCAGACAAACTAACATGTCATTTTTTAAGAGTCGTGCATTTAGGCTAGTGCAAGTTATGTTAGTTTCGTGTGTTTAAATATATTTCAATGTCTTACTTTGTTTAGAAAGTGCCTAGTTTGAAGTGGTCGGGCTCATATGGAATAATTTTCCTACTTATTCCCTTGTGATGTAGTATATTGGCGTATATATTTATGTTCTAAGTTAATGAAATTTGATTATCAAAAAAAAAAGTTAATACTCTTTCGATGGAGCACAGTCAAAAGTCATTTCTTCTCAATCAAGATTTCTTTTAAAATTCTTCATTAAAAAATATTATTTCAACTGAAGTATAAGATAAATGAAAATACAATATAATTACTTAACAAATTATGTACTTTATATTATTTCAAATTATGTACAATTTTTTTGGTGTCAACATAAAAAAAGTATTTTATTTATTATACTTATCAATTAATTTATATGAGAAAAAACTTATTTACTAAAAAGATATAAACACATATAAAACTTTTATTAATGTCTCGTTTGATTTGATGTAACTCAGCGCATTAATTCCTAGTTTTTCGTAACATATGAAAAAACTGTGTTTGGTTGTATAAAACTCAAGTAACTCACTCTTACATTGTATCAATTAATGCAAAACACGGTAACCCATTTATCTAGGTCATGCGTTGTCACTGTGAGTTACATAGTGTGTTTTGTTTTTCATTAAATAATATAATATTATATATTGAATTATTATGCTTGCTAAATTTATAAAATATATATCAAAATGTAAATAAAATATATATATATATATAATAAAAAATAATCACAAAATTATATTTAAAAAATATAATACATTTTTTACGTGACAAATATATATAATTTTTTGTATATTTATATAAGTGATATTCTCTATGCTACCAATGTATAATTGGTTTTTGTCAAAGACATCACATTTTTTGCTTCTATCTATGGTAACCCTGTATTTTTGATTTCTACGTATGATACCCTTCTATTAAGTAAAAAATAATAAAAAATAATAGAATCAATTTCAAACTACAAAACAAATTGTATGTTTGAAATTTTTGTTAAAAAATACATGAAATAGATTTTTAAATCATGTAAAACGGAGGCAAAATGTGTGATATATTAATGATAAAAGTTTGGTTATGAAATTTTAATATATATTACTATTTTAACTCTATTTTACATGATTCAAATGTCTATTTCATATATTTTTCTACATAAATTTCAAATATACAATTTGTTTTCCTCTCATAAATCGATTCTATTATTTTTTATTATTTTTTACTTAATAGAAGGGTACTATACATAGAAAACCAAAAATACAGGACTACCACATATAGAAAACAAAAAATATAGGGTTATCACGGATACAAGCCAAAAATGTGATGATGCCATTTGCAAAAACCAATTGTACAGTGGTACCCTAGTTGTATAAAAAATAATCACAAAATTATAAAAACGTATATGTACATGTACGTTTATAATTTTATTGTAAACATATTATTTAATTCTATTTGTATTATTTTTATTTGAGATGGAGTAAGATTAAACACACACATATATATTGGAATTAACAATTGAATATTATATATTTTATTTTTTTGCTAAATTATTATATTTTAGAGATTTTATGTGTTTATATATATAAATAAATTATTTTGTTATTATACATGAATAATTAATTATATAATTTATAATTCATAAATCAAAAAATCAAAAGTTTCTAATTAAATATTTTACAACTATAATTAAACAATAAAATAGATAATTTACCTACTTATAAAACAAATACATGTTTTTTATTTATCTAGGAACGGCACATTCGAAGAAGGTATTTTTATAATTATAAAATTTACTATCCTAAAATATATTAGTTTTTAGTTTATACCAGTATAGTATTGGTGACATTCCATGGATCATTTTGACCCAAATTTATTAAAAAAATGAAATAACATTATATTTATCGAACACAAAATTTTACAAAAACAAAATTTCTTATAAAATACAAAACAAAATTATTGTTCTAATTTATGGCTAATATTCCATGTATTATTCTATTTACATACAACTATACGAGAAAAGACCCTTTTAATCATAATTTGAAGGTAAAATGTCCAAAATATCACTAATAAAAAAGCTGGCCCTCTCTGTCACAAAGCTAACGCCACTTTAATTCGTGTTATTGAAGTTGAATATAACATGGAGTATTACTAATGTGTCTGCTTTCATGGGTTTAAAAAGATGGAGCATGGATTTCAATTTTTTTGATAATAACGTATCCAAGAGATGCACATTATAATAAAAATTCAATAACGCAATTTAGACTTGCATTTCTGGATAAGTTTTCTTTTAATTTTTTTAATAAAAACGTATTATAAAATTGCGTTTTTAAATAACACAAGTTTAAGTTGCGTTTTTTAATGATAAAAAAGATCATTTTTCTGAATTATAATATTTCGAACCATTTTTCTCCAAATTGTGATACAAAAGCCCATTACTAGACTTTTAATCACAATTTGGAGGTAAAATGTCCAAAATATCACTAACAAAAAAACTAGCCCTCTCTACCATAAAACAACGCCACTTTAACTCACTGAGTATTGCTAATGGGCCGAGTTTCATGTGCTTAAAGGATGGAGCTGGAGCATGGTTTCAATTTTTTTGATGATAACACATCCTATAGATGCGTATTATAAAAAAAATTTAATAACGGAACTTAGACTTGCATTACTGTAAAAGTTTTGTTTTAATTTTTAATAAAAACGTGTTTTAAAGTTGCGTTTATAAATAACAGAAGTTTAAGTTACATTTTTAAGTGATAAAAAGAATCATTTTTCTAAATTATGATATTTCGGGCCATTTTTTATCCAAATTCTGATACAAAGTGCCGTTACCCCAACTATACATACAGTGACAAACCCTTTTGGCTTGTCTAAACTAGTGGCCTCTCCCTCCTACTTGGGAGCCTCATCTTTGAGTTTAAAGTACGTTAAACCCACAAACACCAAAACTGATTCAACTACAAGGTCTCTCAGCTTCCACCCACTATCTCTAACGCACTTTTAAGGGTTTGTTATCCATTTCAATTCTTTTTTTTCTACTTAATCTTTGTTGCCCATTTGTCAAAGTTCTCATTTTTATGTGTATATATTTATGTATCTATGCATTTCCTCATTAGTAGGCTTAGAACCCTAATTTTGGATGGTTATTTTGTTCTTTTCTTAATTCAAGGTTTTTTATTTATTGCAATTTCATGTTTGTACTTAATCTTTGTGTACAATTTGTTAAAGTTCTTGTTTTTATGTATATATCTACGTGTATCTATTCATTTCCTCAATCAGAATGCTTAAAACCCTAATTTTGGATGGTGGTTTTGTTGTTTTTTAATTTGCAGTTTTTTATTTATTGTAATTTCTTGTTTGTGCTTAATCTCTGTGTTCAATCTGTTAAAGTTCTTATTTTTATGTATGTTGGTGTATATATTTATGTATCTATTCGTTTCCTCATTCAGACTGCTTGGAACCCTAAATTTGGATGGTTATTTCGGTCTTTTTATTTTTAAATTTGAGGTTTGTTATCCATTGCAATTTTTTGTTAGTCTTTGTGTTCAAATTTCCAAAGTTCTTCTTTGTTGTATATATATTTATGTATCTATGCCTTTCCCTCATTTAGCAGGCTTAGAAACCTAATTTTGGATGTCTATTTGTTCTTCTTTAAAAATGGATTTTTTTAAATATCTATTACAATTCTTTTTCTGTACATAATCTTTATTGTCAAATTTTGTTAATTTGTTTAAGCTCTCTCTCTCTCTCATGTATATATTTGTATGAAATCTGTATGTATCTATGGAATTTTGGATGGTTATTGTACTTAAATCTTTAATCTTAAGAGTTCTTGTTTTTCTTGAAATTTCTGCCATTTCTTTTGGACAAAATTCATCTGATATAAATGTTTTAAAGAAGTGGAAATGAAAAGTGGAGATTGGATTATAGCTGACTATTTCTTCAAGTTATACTTTATTCTACCATAAGCTTGTTCGAAGAATTATCGAGTATTTATTTATTTTTGATCTCCAGACACTTTTTTTTGGTTTAATTTTTATGAATTATTGATTTGGTACTTGACTACTAACAAGTCACATCTCAACAATTGGGATTTGGGCCAGCTGTGCTGCTAATCTGACATTAGAAATCTGTATAGAGATTGTCTAGGCAAACGGAAATGTTATTTATTGTGGTACCCTGCTGCCAGATTTGGAATACTATTGTGATTTTTGAAATTTCATATGTATCTAAAATTAACCATAGACTTGCGTTCGGTTGTCCATATCATTATTTGATAACAGTGGGAGACGGTAGAGGTTTCGACTTCACAGTTGTATATTTATATGTTTAATCCACTAATTTGTTTCACCATTCTGAGAATTCCCACTTAAATGATTATTCGTCCTTCAAGCAGTAGGACACCTGCGAGATTTTTTTAGCTGAATAAGCCATTTAAACTAATTTAGGATTCTGCTAAAGCATCTGATTTAAGATTCCTAAAATGTTTAGCAAACTGCTGTCCATAGCAAGTGTCCTTACTTTTTAACTTTTGTTATGTTTTGGTGAATTCTATATTTCTATCTTATAAATGGGAAATGGTGCATATATTTGACGTTTTCTTAGTCATTATACTGCAGATTTTTGGATGGCAATTATACCTTGTGGAAGTACATGGGTAGCCCGGTGTGGAGTTCAACCTCAAATAGTAATAAGAGGTTCTGCCACAAACAACTTCTCAACACATTCGCTTCGGTGAGCTTGTTAACTGTTGATTTCATATAACTATTTTAGCCAATATCATATGGTCTACTTTAGCTAATGGAACCCATATTTACACTAGTAATGTTATTATGGCATGCCTTCACTTTGTTGAGTTTATTTTGTTTGCTTTTCTTTAGTCCTAACATTTTATATGGTGTTTAACCTACTTATTGGTAGATCATGTCTGTGATACAGTAATACTGTATGCATGGCTCAGACTTGAGCGAAGGACGACTAGTTTAAACTTACAGTTTTGTTGAACTGTATAGTTCATAAATTTGGTATATAAAGTATCTGGCTACCTTGTAACATTTACTTAGAAGTTTCTTCTTGCGCTGCATGCCTGCATGATCTAGGGGCACAAAATACTATGGTTTCTTATTGGTTTTATGATATATGAGGATATGTAGTTTCTGTGGAGTGATATATCCTTGTTTACACTAGTCATGCAAAAATCAGTGTTTCGTAAAAACTTCTGTCACATGGTGTGCAGTTTCTCCAAGATGCGAGCATTGGCAGCCCCTAGTTCAACCATGCTTTCTCAAAACTCGTTGCGTACACTATTTAACACTGGATCGCATAGGAGTCCATGTCATCGTAAGGGAGCTCGTCTCATTGTTAGAGCTAATACTGTAAGTTTTTTATGTGAGCTCTTACTTTTGCAGTCTTAGTTGAAATATCAAATGTATAGTCATTATTGTACTGAACCATTTTATCATATAGATATTTAACTCTGTCAATTTGCATGTACAGGATTTCTATGATGTTCTCGGTGTGTCAAAAAACTCTAGCAAATCAGAAATTAAGAGTGGTGAGCACACTAATATTTTGGTTTATACTTTGTTTTCTTCACTTGAAGGGTTGCTGCATATGGATATTCGAAATTTAGTTGTAAATACTAAATATTTAAAAATTACTTGTACATTTGGTTATCTTGTACACATAATTATCGTTGATGGGGATGTTTCCTGCCTTG
Source organism: Oenanthe sinensis (assembly GCA_028671895.1). Taxonomy (NCBI): domain Eukaryota; kingdom Viridiplantae; phylum Streptophyta; class Magnoliopsida; order Apiales; family Apiaceae; genus Oenanthe; species Oenanthe sinensis. The sequence continues at coordinate 16,269,283 of CM053814.1, forward strand.
TAAGCTATAACAATGGTCCTGGTCTAAATTATCTTTTCTCTAAACCTGTGATTAGACTATTGAAGTAGCTTGTTTAATCCCTTTATATCAAAAAAACATAGTCTGCTTCCTAAAATATAGATTCTCTGCACTTCTGTTAATTTAGATAGCTAGAAACTTGGGCTACACGCCTACACTTCTGATTAGAAGTACTTATGCACTCAGATGCTTTAGGCATTCCGTTTCTGTATGTATTTGACATTATCTTCATGCTACATAATACGTACTTGTGGGTTGGTAAGATTCAACCTCAGACCTTGGGGATTTATGGATGCCTGGATGAACCGCCTACCAGCTACCAGGGTACCACTATGACAACCTGTTTATCGTACCTAAAATAAAATATACTTTTATGTAGAACTAAATATTTCATAAGCTGTACATGCTTGCGGGTGGTAAGATTCAACCTCGGACCTTGCAGACTGATGGATGCATGGATAAACCGTCTACCAGCTAGCAGGGTACCACTAGGGCAACCTGTTTATCGAATCTAAATAAAAAATCATGATAATTTATCTATACTAAAAGATGTGATATTGTGGTGTCGGAACATTTAATTTGGTAGTTGTTTCTAAGTTTTTTTTAATCATTTAAAAATTTATTAGCTTTGTCTAAAAGTGCAACTGAAGTTCTAAAGCCTTTATGTATATATAGGTTAATTTAGATGCATTGACTTTGCTAAGTTTCAGTAAGATTAGTTAATAAGCTCTTATTTTGGCTAATCTTGTGGCGGACAATGTTTATGTGGGTTGGAACAACTATGGTTTACTAGGTCGTATTATTGTAAATTAAGCTTCCACCAATCAGCTACTATATATGTAGATACTAAAATTTTGCAACCATATGGCTGCAACTTTGTCTAGGTGCAGTTATCTAGCTATATTGATATATTTTATAGGAGTACACGATAATAGAGAGTATTAAAATTTCCATTGAAATTATAACAGTCATACTAATATTCTGAAGATAAATTATAATAGCTGCTAAACCAAATATCAAAAACCATATCCAAATGATTTAATTCGCAAAAGACATTAAGTGAATCGCATATGTGATCAATCTTTAAAAGTGCATCTTTAGACATTTATAACAACCTACATCTCGTATTGTCCTTCCTTTGGTATACCCCTCCAATGTAACTGTTCTTCATTTCTTGGTTTGCTTTACTTAAATTTTGTGAGTTATAGTAGACATTTTAATTTCATTGGTAGCTATCAATGGGGCTGCTCAATCTTATGTAAAATTTAGTTTTGTGACACTTTTACCTCTGCTGTGTTGTGTGACACAGGCACTTCAGGGAGCTCCAAGAGTCCATGTACTATATGTGCACCTAGAATTGGAGTTTCACCTTAATTAGTTTAGCTTTTGCTATACATATATATTTTTTCCCTGCTTGTATTTCAAGACTTTGCAAAATATACTTGCATGGTTTTACGCCATACTTATACCAATGCATGTGTATGTATAGTGTTTTTTACTTGCTTAAATTATTTGATTCACACACAAATGTACCAAATATTTATTACACAAGTGTTGTTGAGCACATTTAACAGTTGTACCTCTCTCCTGCCGAGGAGTAATATTATAATGTTTTGTCTAATTAAGTTATTATTCCATGAAGATACTCTCTTGCTGCTAGAGCATCCTTCTTTTATATGTATAGTTTATCTTTCAGAATTCATATCTTAAATCTTATAATTTGACTTGCTTACTATTCCCATATGTTCTCAATTCATTATCCGCCTTACATGAATTGATGGAGGAATGTTTTGAGTTCTAGCTCTCTATCATGCTGCTGACTGACTATTTTGGTTTTTTCAGCGTATCGAAAGCTTGCCAGGAGTTACCACCCTGATGTGAACAAGTATGTGAGCTGCCCATTATAGGTTCTGAGTTTTCATTTTTGTCTGGTCCTTCGGTTAGCATCCCAAATGGATTATGAAGTAGCTAAAATTATTTGACTTGGTCTAGGTAGACCATATAAAAGTTGTTAATATCATATAAATATTTATCATAATTGATATATTATCCTGCAGAGAGGCTGGTGCAGAAGCAAAATTTAAGGAAATAAGCAATGCCTATGAGGTGAACTTCTTAAGTTTCTGTTTTAAGAAATTCAGTGGCAGCTTTGTTTCTGTGAAGTGTGAACTGTGCTGGAACTGCACTTCAGAATTAATCTTGTACTGCAGGTTCTATCAGATGATGAAAAGCGCTCTATATATGATAGGTATGGGGAGGCAGGACTTAAAGGTTCTGGAATGGGAACTGGGGTGAGTACTTGTAACTTCAACATAATCAACTTCTGTAGCTTCTAAAATTTAGCATTTTTAATTGATGTACTTGTGATTACAGAATTTGTTTATTTCTTTCTGCAGGATTTCAGCAACCCCTTTGATCTTTTTGAGTCATTATTTGAAGGCATGGGTGGCATGGGTGGTGGGGGAGGAAGAGGCTCTCGAAGTAGGGCTACTGAAGGTGAAGACCAGATATACAATCTGGTTTTAAATTTCAAAGAAGCTGTTTTTGGAATTGAAAAAGAGATTGAAATAACTCGACTTGAGAGCTGTGGCACCTGTAATGGGTCTGGTGCCAAGCCAGGGAGTAGTCCATCCAGATGTAGCACTTGTGGCGGGCAAGGGCAAGTTGTCCAATCGGCTAGAACTCCACTGGGTGTCTTCCAGCAGGTGATGACCTGCTCTTCTTGTGGTGGGACTGGGGAAATTTCTAGCCCTTGCAACACATGTAGCGGAGAGGGGCGGGTAAGGAAGTCAAAGAGGATTAGCCTGAAAGTCCCTGCTGGTGTAGACGGAGGCAGTCGTCTGAGAGTCCGCTCAGAAGGTAATGCAGGAAAGAGAGGCGGACCTCCCGGAGACCTATTTGTGCTCATTGATGTAATGCCAGATCCAGTACTAAAACGTGATGACACGAATATTCTTTACACTAGCAAGATTTCCTACATTGATGCTATATTAGGAACAACGATGAAGGTTCCCACAGTTGACGGTATGGTAGATCTGAAGGTTCCTGCAGGGACCCAACCAGGGACGACTTTAGTGATGGCAAAAAAAGGTGTACCTTTTCTAAACAAAAACAACAGGAGGGGTGATCAGTTGGTGAGAGTGCAGGTGGAGATACCTAAACGATTAAGCGGGGAAGAGAGGAAACTAATTGAAGAACTTTCCAACCTGAATGATGCCAAAGCTGTCAACAGCAGTAGGAGGTAATAGGAATGACGATTTATCTTTTTGGTCTTATATTTTTGGTCCCTAGCAACATGACTTGGTTGTGAAAATACGTTGGTCTAATATTATTGCATAGTCATACTACCCCTTGAATTGTGATGCATGTGCGCAGGGGAGTTTTTGGGATAGATTGTAAGATATACTTGACGATTTACCATCAAATTGATGAGAAAGAATTAGAGAAGCAGACATTTTACTCTTTGTAATTGAAATTTAACGTTCTCTCCATCATATATACTGTCGAAAGTTGAAACTTTCATTTTTATATAGTTGCTTAAGTTACCAGCTTCTTACTTCTGTTCTTACCTCAGAAAGGCAAGTATAGAACAAAATACAAGAAGTATCAGAAACTTAGCAAGCTAATTGATTGAAACTGAAAGAGAAACGTAAAATTGAATGGAAAAACTATTAGTACAAAGTGTTAGGCAACTCAGAACACATTGCAATATCTGTCACATTGGTTTTGAAATTATCTAGATTATGAAAACCGAGTTTTAGTAGACTTACATGCCTAGAGTAATCAGTCACATGTAGCAAGTTAGCAACATGCCTCTTACACTATATACTTTTATCAAATAATTTAAATTATCCTTAAAATAAATTGAAATACATGTGGCTGTACTTGCTGTTAAAATATTTATTGGCACCTTTGCATAGTTAATATTCGCACCGATTGAATCTACTTGCTGTCAAGATATTAATTGCATCCCGAAACGTTACCTTTGCATAGTTAATATTCACAACCTTTGAATCTACTTACTGTCAAAATACTAATTGTGACCGGAAATGTTAGCTTTGCACAGTTAATCTCCGCACCCATCGAATTTAGTTTCTATCTGTGTGGCTCACATACAGGGGTTTGGTCTCCGCACCCATCGAATTTAATTTCTGTGTGGCTCACATACAGGGGTTTGGTCCTACTGATGATAATTTTTGTTGTACTTTTCCCCCATACCAGTACAAGCTCATTGTTGTAAACAGGTCCTCGTATCACTGTCATGTATTATTGAACCTGTCTAAAGTTTAAAACTTAACCTGTCTACTGATGACTTTCGCTACACGGTGTCTAACTCTAACCCAAATCCATGACTTTCGTTGCACATTATCTAACAACCTATCCATTTCATAAACAATGTGGGACTTGCTGAATTTACATGTTCTCTACCATGTACCTTACAACATTAAGGCCCGGCATGAACAAGTATATCTCCTCCATAATTGCTAAGATTACTGATATGCTCCCTTTGTTATGTGACCGATCTCCTGCTAGAATTTTGTCGGAGATCGTTTCAACAAATTCTAATATTATGGTTGAGACTTGGGTGCTATTAGGACTATTTTTCTCGCACTTACAAATCATGGTATCCTGTTCTAATATTACGGTTGGGTGCTATTAGGACTAATTTTCTCGCTCTTACTTCCCGATAAGCTCAGGCAACAAACCTTACTTCCGATAGGCTCAGGTAAATAGTTTCGCTGCTTCTGAGTAAGACACTATCTTCAGTTTTTCACTCTATTAAACATGTATGGAACTGTACAAGGTAGAGGATATTTCTTATTTTCTTCCCCCTTCATGGAAACCTATACATCAAGCTTTAAATTCAAAGGTAGATAATACAAGCAGGTTAATAATAATGTCATAGTACTAAGTATTAACTATCACTAGTACTTCATTGACTTGTCCAATCCAACGAGTCACGGCACATTGATGGACTTGGGCAGCTTGGTTTGTAGCTATGCACAACTTGTTCGCAAAGAACAAATTTGAAAAATTTATCCAAAAGAATCTGTCAACACTCATGTAAAATTGTAAATTATTTAATTCGTTTATTACTGTATAATAAAAATGTTATTTTACTGGTCTTATGCCACAAAATATTGGTAGTAACTTAAATTCTGCAGAATTTGTATTTAACAAATTAAAATTTCATGTCAAAACTTTACCAGGTAAATAAAATATTTGTATTTTTAAAATTTAAAAGTATATAAACAATAATTTATGATCAACTTAGATGATATGAAGGTGGAATTCATCCCGAATTGTGGATCGAATTCGTCACAAGTTTGTTTTCTCTAGCTAGTAGCTGAATTTTCATTTATTATTATTTTTTGTGTCATTTTCAATAATGGTGTAAATAGCTATTCGGACCCAATAAATTAAGAAAGTTATTTAATTACAAGTAAATCACTATATTATATCCAAAATCTAAATTTAGAAAAAAACATTAAAACCAAAAATATAACCACACCGAATCAAAATACTGTTACATGTACATAAACTATAGATTTGAAACTACATATCTAAACGATCATGATGAATAATTGAATATGGACGAAATTTAGCTTTTTATTTCAAACAATATGACTTGTACACCAGCAATGGAATTTATCAATGATCTCTACATGCACAAGAACTTTGGTGCTTCTAGTATGCATCCGTTCTGTTGGTACCAGATTTCGACTACTTTGCTAGCAGTACCTCATCTACCAATCTATCTAAATTTAGTGAAGAACCACCACCAGGGCTAGCAGCTGCTTCAGCTTTCTTTTTCCACTCCATTGCATTCTTCTTTAATTTCTTTCCCTTGTCACCGTCCATCAGCTCTCTCACCAACTCCTCTACTTGATCCCTCTTCACATTATTATCTATCTCCATTCCTATTTCCCATTCTACACAACTATACTTACAGTTGGTCTGTTGTTCAGCGAAAAATGGCCAACAAATCAATGGCACGCCACTTGCAATGCTCTCAATAGTCGAATTCCACCCGTTGTGTGTCAAAAAGCCTCCAATCGCAGGGTGCATCAGGACTCGTTCTTGAGAGCACCAGCTTGCCAACATGCCTCGTTCTCTAGTTTCAGTCACAAACTCTGGCGGAACCATGGCTGTGTCACCAGCAATTATATCAGGCCTGACTATCCACAAGAAGTGTTTCTTGCTATCAGCTAATCCCCATGCAAATTCAGTGAGCTGATTAGCATTCGTGACAGTGATACTACCAAAATTCACATAAACAACTGAGTTTGGTTCTTTTTTGTCAAGCCAATCAATGCAGCTTTTAACCTCCTCTTTCCACAAACTTGAGCTGATGGACATAAGTCTGTTGTCCTTTATTTGATTCATCATTAAGTGCAGTGGCCCAATGCTATAAATATGAGGTTGAGTGGTGGAAATTGCATCCAAGGCATCCTGTTCAAGAGTGTCAAATGTGTTCAAAATAAGCGCATGCGCCTTAGGAATCAGTGCAGTCTCGGTTATAAGGAACTTGAGCATAAAATCATTTGGGTCAGTAGTTCTGACAAAACTCGGAAAATCCTTCAATTTCATGTCTTTCATTCCGGGAGCCCAGTCAATTTTCGTATTTAAATAGCCATTTGTTACATAGCTCGTATCTGCAAAGTAAAAAAAGAAGAAGAATATATATTGAAGTTATTATATATAGTTTACTCACCAAAGTAATTTGTAAGATGTTAAACACTATAAATAACATCTTAGTCCATCCCACAGTTATAGAGCACTAAAAATGTCAATATGTAGTCATTGAACGGAGACCTTAATATATGATACAATATAGGCTTACCTTTTATTGGTGTATAGCCTCTTTCAACTAGTTGGCGATACTGCATATATGCTAGGAGGCCACAAGCACTTGTTGTCCAAAACAGCACTCCAGGAATACCAAACTGTTCAGCAGATTTGAGAGTAAAGGCCATGCTCCCATCAGAAACAATACATGTCACTAGTGGTATCCCGGAGACTGAAGAATTGTTGAGTTCGACAATAAGGTTGTTGAAAGGAGCAATGCAGTTGATTGGAGTGTACTTGCACAAGGCAGGAATGTCTTGAGTAGCATCGGGATTTGAGGGTGGTAGGCCGTCAGGGATAGAGTAAAACCTGAAGTCCGGCAAGCCATTAAGGGCATTGGGACCTCCAGATTTTATCAGACGATTGCGATTAAAGTCTGTATTGACGAATGAGATATGAAAGCCCTTCTGGTGAAGGAGTTTGGCTAGTTTTAGCATCGGAGTAATGTGACCTTGTGCAGGGTATGGAATACACAAGGCATGAGGCTTATTCTTTGCTTCTGACGTTGATCCCATGTCAAAATCTTTTGTTCTATGTATCATTTCTGTCTGTGATCAACGTGCTTTTATAGTGTTTAGAGTGGACCCTTGTTCCTTATACAGAGGACCCCGTTGATAATACGTATTCGGACATATTGTTGATCTTTGTTATACTCGAAAAGCTAAACACCTAAAAAAACAAGCAATTAAACGGTGCCATACGATACACCATCATCATCGGTGACCACAAATCATTTGTTTTACTAATAACTCCAATGTGCATATATATGGTGTGAAACGTTGCTTGCAGGGCCGTTCCTGACCTCCTGGAAGCCAGGGCGAAAATGTTAAATGGTCCATAATTTTTTTTAAAAACTGGTCGGAACACTTTAATTTTTATCTTTCATATTATAACTGTTATCATAATTTTAATCCCTTATATCTTCAACATTAAGACTGAAAAACTTCAATATTTTTAGCAATTCTTTAAACAGGCCTATCCCAAAAATATCATTCATTTTTAATAATTTTTAAAAAAACTACTCTATCTTTATTTTGTTACTTATATGTCTTTTTTTTGTTACTTAATATGTTACACATCGCACAATAAATATTATTTGTTCTTGATGACTCATTTCGGGGTACAATTAAGAATAATAAAAAATATTTAACATGTTTGATTATCCTAAATAGAACTGACACAGAACATAAGTATATGATAAACAAACGTCAATTCTCAAGAATATAAACGAGTGACTATTATATGAGAAATTCTTGAATATAAAAAATAATCCTTGAATTCACAAAGAAATTTTTTCTAATTCACCAAAAAAATAAGAGAAAACTCTTAAGAGTTTTTTTTTAATCCTATCAATAATTAATTTTTTACAATATTTAGATATAATATAATTATCCCTAATAAAGAAATATACTATTATTCAGTCACTATAATTTGGAAGTTTTCTCGCAACTTCTAGATATAATATAAGATAATAAGTTCAATAGAATTTGAAAGTTTCATCACTTAACTTCTATATATAATATTCAATAAATAAATTCAAGTCTCTAAATTCTAATGCATCATATCTATCTTTACAGACTTTACAATGTAAAAAAAGGAAGAAAGCTTTTAGGGTCAAGGCCCACATATATATTCTTTACAATATATAGGCCCTGTTTGTCTAAACTTATAACCTGAAAAAGTTGGTATATATGTACTATTTCTGAAAATAAGTAACTTATTTTCAAATTTGGAAATAAGATTTGGTCTTAAATTTCTAAAATAAATATTAATTTTCAAAAAAAAAATATGAAGTTACTTTTTTTAAAAAAATAACTTATTACTTATAAGTTAAGCCAAACATCCCCATATTCTTCAAGGATTTAAATCTCGACCGGGCAGGAGTTTCCATTACTCCAAAATAAAACCTCCTCCGACGCCACAACTAGTTCCCCATCGCCGGAATTGACAGCGGAGTCTCCATATTTTTTATTTTCAAGATTTGAACCCTAATTTCTCTTTTAACCATTAATCATGTATCTCATCAGAGTCGGGAATTGACATATTCCCAATTCTTTTTTATTCACTTTAGTGTTTAGATCTCTCTTTCTCTCATCTATTCTCTCACTACTTAATATGTGTTTGGTTGTGAGATTGTTGTGTATATATGTGTTATGCTTGTTTATGTATACAACTCTGCTATAGATTTATACATAGATAGGACGATTTGATTTGTTGTTAGTGTCATGAATCTTTTATGTTATATGTTACTGATAGTATATGATTGTTTGTTAAGTCGGATTTTGTATTTGCTTTACATTCCTATGGTGTCATTTTGTGTTGCAATCTTATTTGAAAATAGAAAATGAAGCATTTTCAAAATTTGGTTTTCGAAAGCCGTGTTATCGTAGAATTACACTTTCTTTTTATGGTAAAAACTGAAGGAAATTTATGATGATATTATATGACAATCTTTTTAATGCGTAAATAGTATCCATATTTTATTGTTCATGTATTGTTTGCTTTCTTGGGTTAGAGAGATTTCCATTAAATATGTTCTTACTGTTGTTTTAGAGTATCATATGAATTTAAATTTTAATTATGTACCATGAATATAATTATTCATCGCAGACCATATATGGTGGCTTGATTTGTACTCTTGATGAGTAATTTTGGACCATTATTGTTGTTAAATATGTATAAAGCGTGTAATTGTATTTTGACAAGTTTAAATTGGTAACTTTATTTGTTTCCATGAAGAGCAATTTTGAGAGTGATTGATAATTGATTTGTATAATTAGTGGAGTTTATTTTGACACTTTTCAATTATGATTTTATGACTTTTAATTTCATTTATGATAATTCATTAACGTCATCAATTTGTCAGTTTTGTTTTCAAATGATAAGTTTTAATTTCATTTAGTAGTTTTTAATGTAGTTTGTTGGAAATATATAAAAGTAAATTTGGTTATTCTATTTATTAATATTATAGTTTAAATGATAGGATTTATTGTTTATGTATTGTTTAATATGTGTATTATTATTTTTAGGTATCTAACCAAAGGAATCCCCTTTGTTTAGATAATTATTTAGTAATGTATGAGAATATTTTAAAAAATAATTGGATAATATTTACTGGGACATTTTCTTTTATTTGTTTTCTCTTTATGGTTTTCAGGTGGAGAGAGAAGAGAGACTAAACTGAATGGGGTGAGAGGCACAATTACACGTATCACGAAAGTTGGATGCAATTAAACTACTTTGGGGATGTAATTATAAATTGATATTTATGAGAGTTTCCTATTCACGCTTTAAGGTTTTATTGTCTAAGTGTCCGGAGACATCTGTATGTCTTTCAGTTAGATGATAAATTTTATTGAATGAAAGAAACCGTTCTGATCAAATTGTATTTTGATATACTTCATTTATGGAATTATTTCCCCCTGACAAAATTTTTTTTCCAGTACTACTGAAATACCCGGTCTCTTGTTCTACGCTAATTTTTGGACCATATGAGATATATACCATTTTTCTCGAAAAAATTGCGCCCCCCCCCCCCCCCCCCCCCCGGCTGGGCTGACCAAGTTGTTGCTATATCAAGTCTCTCAAATTATACCTATAGATGGTTTTTATGAAATACAAATTATAAATATCTGATTTTGTTCTAGTGAGAATTACAAATTCGCGAGAACGGGAATCGGACGCTAGATTGAGATCTACAAGGCGGCGGGGACTTGGACTGATCTATCCAATTCGTTAACCAGGTCCACCCATGTTGGAGATAAATGTTATGTATAAAATTGATAGAACCCGTATAAAATTGTGTACAAAAATAATTCATAACATATGTTAAATTTTCTTAATTAAGAATTATTAAGTTCTTTTAGCTACTAAATACAAATAATATACATAATTTATAATATTTTTAACAAACTATTTTCATTTATGTAAATTAACTTGACTGCTTATATTTAAAATAATTTTTTTATCTTTTCGATTTGAGACTTAGCTTGAACATGCACCACTCTATATAAAAAATTCACATATATATTAAATAACTCTTTAATTTATCAACATTTTTAGTACATACAAGAAGAAAGAGATAACAACCATCAATCGAGGATAATTGAGAAGAAAATGGATGATGTAAAAGTTACTGTATTATACAAGCAAATCTAATACAAATTAGTATGATAAATATTTTTCATGTCCGTAAAGCAATAGAAAATATGTATATAATGGAAAATATCATTTTATACGAAAATTGAGATCAAAATTTAATATTACAATTTTCTTGAAAATTATCAATTAGTATATGATAGAATAGTTATTAAATTTTAATACAGTTTTGGACCGAGAACTTTTATAAATTTAAAAAGGTTAGTGGCCGTTTATGGTTCCTTAAACTTAAAATAAGTTACTTATTTCATTTTTTTTTACATATTTTCATATTTTTTTAAAGATAAATATTTATTTTAGAATTTTAAAACTAAATATTATCTTCAAAATAAAAAACAAGTTAATTATTTTCAGAAAAAATATATACATACCTACTTTTTTTCGGAAATAAGAACTTATTTCCGGAAAATAAGCTTGACCAAATAGGGCCTAAGTATCCTCATCCTTCAAGAAGGGTTATGCTACTTAGCTGAAGGATCAGGGTCGGCCCTAGAGATTCAGTTGCCCGGGACGAAATTTTGAAATGATGCCCTTTTTTTAAGGCTTAAAAAAATATATTTTAAAACATATATATAACATATGTATAAATTTTTTGGTGCTCTTGTGTCCAAGACGGTTGTCTTGGTCACCTTAACGAAGGGCGTGAAAGATTTTTCTTTACTTTCATCATTTTTGTACTGACCCATTTATAAGAATATAAATTAATTACGAGTAATTCGAAAGTAAAAAAAAGCCATAGCTTTAATATTACTGTAATTAATCAGCAGAGAACAACATTACTGTTAATTAAAGTTTATAGTATGCATCATAACTATGTATAACTACCTCACTTTACTGTTAATTAAAGTTTCTAACATGCATCATAACTACGTATAACTACCTCACTTATTGCATAGTTTTATTCAATTCAAACAAGTCATCGCAACTTGTTCATCGCAAGTCGGCGATTTTTCTCCGAGTTTGCTGTAGTAATAGTTTCCTAACAAAATAAACATGCGCAATAGTAAGGGTGTGACTTTTTTATATATATCCGTGATTCCGTGAATGTGCTGTGTTTTCACATATATGTTTATAAAAAATATTATGCTAAAAAATTACATTTAATTCTGTCATTCAAAACAAATACTCACTGTAGTCTGTACTGTACTATGCATTTAATTCATAACCTTGGTCAGCAATAACTACGCATAGCTCCCTCACATATTGCATTGCCTTGTCCAATGTAAACAAGTCACCATATATGAATGGACATGGGCAACTTGGTTTGTATGATGCACAACTTGCAATGGCAGGCAAAGCATCCAACCGTTCACTTTGCTGGTGGTTGTATCGTAGGTCAGAGATACAGACAGGTCGATTTTGTTGGAAATATTGCATGTATATGGGTATGAAGACTATAATTAGCATACAAATTTATAAATTTCCTTAAATATTAATATTATTTGAGATTTTATAAATAAATTAATTTTTATATAATTTTTTTATTATAGTTATGTACAGTTCAATTACATTTTTATTACGATTTTGCAGAATTTTAAAAAGATTTTCAAAATCTTGATGATAAAAAATTTAATATTTGTATTATATATGCATTGCAGAAACATATAGATTTTAAAAAATATCTCATTTCAAGGCTTTATGCTAATTATTTTTCCTTCGAGTATTTCCTTATTTTTGAATCCTAGTTCCAAACCTGAACATCGAATATCGAACATACAGTACCGGTAGAAGTAATTCATTTACGAGTTGAAACAGGGAGTGTCATATCTATCTACTGTGATACTTTTTGATAGTCCAGGAATCAAGGAATGGACGATATTTAAGGTATCAACCCCTGAACCTTAAAACCGGCTCCTATTTATCCAAGGAGGGAAAAAAAGACGTTTAAGGGTTACTCACTTTAAAATATACACACGTTTGCATATATATACTTTATAGTCTAGCCGCGGTTAATTAAACATTTACCCTCTTCAAAGCTCCTTCTTATCCTCACGCCGGAGGTGCCGCAGGCAACCACCCCTTCCGCCATTGTTTTGTAGGAACCGTCCTACATGAAGGCTGAACAAGGAGAAGGAAGAGCCTACTTTGGAGAGACTTATCACTTTTAATTAGTTACTATTTTATTGAAATTTCAAGAATGTTAAAAATTAATTTTGAGACGAGATTTAAGGTATCAACCCCTGAACCTTAAAACCATCTCCTATTTATCTAAGGAGGGGAAAAAAGAGGTTTAAGGGGGTACTCACTTCAAAATATACACACATTTGCATATATACACTTTGATAGTCTAGCCGCGATTAATTAAACATTTACCCTCTTCAAAGCTCCTTTTTATCCTCACGTCGGAGGTGCCGCAGGGCAACCACCCCTTCCACCATTGTTTTGTAGGAACCGTCCTACATGAAGGCTGAACAAGGAGAAGAAAGATCCTACTTTGGAGAGACTTATCACTTTTAATTAGTTACTATTTTATTGAAATTTCAAGAATGTTAAAAATTAATTTTGACATTTCTTACACGTACCCTGCAAAAAAAAAAAGAATAACTATTTGTTGAGAAATAATTGATGTGAGAATTATTTGAATAAATCGTATGGAGTGCGAATAAAAAGTTACTGCATTAAACATAAATGGAGAAAAAATATTATCATTATTTATAATGAAATAATAATTTTAAATACCTTTTAAAAGGTGTCTTTATTAAAGATAGTGATAAAGTATATATATTTATATATACTTTATATGCTTTTATTCCCTATATTTATTATATTTTGCATGTAATTGGATTTTTATTAATTAAATTTTAATATTTTATTGTAGGCTGCAAGAAAATCCTAAACTTGGAAGATTTGAAGATTAAATAATCCAATTTGAAGATTAATTGGAAGGAAATTCGAATTAATTGGGTTGCACGCGCATACTTCACTGTTTGAGCCATAACTTGAGTTCTACACATCAGAATTGAGCGATTCAATAGCCCACGTGAAGATAATTAAATTCTCCTTCATTCTAAAGTGCCCAAATATCAAAAACCAACAGGACCAACCCTGAATCACACCAGAAAAGTCAAGTACGAACTTTCTTTGTAGAAATCTAATCAGTTTAGGAAACAGACTTGTAATTTTCTATAGGCATTAAAATACTTTTATTAGAGAGATATTACATACATTATTATTATTACTTACGTATAGAGAGAGAAGAGAGCAAGAATTTTCACTTTTTTTCTTGTAAAAGATTGAAGATTGAAAGTTTTCATCTCTATTCTCATTAATATTAATTATGTATTATTTTCATATTGTTTGTGTTAATAATTTAATTATAAGTGAGTAGATTTTTATTCTAGGGTTAAGTTGAACCCTAGTTATGATTGATGCATGATTTTTCTCAACCCCCAATATAGTTATATTATATGCTCTTACTTGTTGGATTGTGCTTAATTAACAATAACATGTCAGACGTGATTATGTGTATTGTTTGAACCTTATATCTGTTTATCAACGAACGTTGGATTTATATGGTTGTGATTAATTCAATAAGCACATGAACTTCTCCATGAAAATAGGTAGAACGGATTGTTATGAAGAAGTTAAGGTGTTGTGTTTAATGTCTCTAAATTGCATAATACCATGAAAATATGCTTGCTTGTATTTTAGAGAAGCCATTAATACCCGAGAGAGGTTATTGGTATTTTGTAGGGCGCATCTTTCCTTGTGAGTATTTTATTATAATTAATTGGGGTAGTAAATCATAATTGCATTAATTCATGCTAGTGGTGATACTTAATTCTAGATATTTTTAGTTAATTGATAGTACACATTAATTGCTTTAGTATAATATTAGTTTAATAATCTCTCAATATTTTATTGTGTTACTTGCTTAGCTAAATCGAGTCAAGAATAACTGATGATTGATACATTTGTCTCTATGGAATCGACTCTAACTTACCCTAATATGTAGTTAAGAGGATTTGTTAAAAATTATTATTTGATAGGCACGCGACAACCTTGCCAAATTTTTGGCGCCTCTGCCGGGGACAAATTTCTATTAGATTAGTTTATTACTGATTTATTTTTTCTAAGTTTTTTAGTTATGTTGCTTCAACTATTCTCCTTGTTATTTGATCTTTGTTTTCCAGTTCTCTTATTGCCTGCACACGCGCAGTTCAGGCAATATAAATTTAATTGCTTTTGATCCTGAAATTGAAGCTACAACAAGCAAGCAAATGGGTGAATGAAGGAAAAAGAAAGACAAGGAAATTATGGATGATGTACCAGCTAAATCTTTCAGGGAATATGATATGCTAGACACTACAGACGTCCTCTCCTCTATTGTAAGACCAACAGTCACTGCTACCCATTTTGAACTCAAGCCTTAATTCATCCAATTCATCTCTAATGATTCTTTTGCGGGATTGTCATCTAAAAATCCTATTGATCATCTCAAGAGTTTTCTGGAAAAGTGTGATACTATCAAGAACACTAATGTTAGTGATGATGCAATAAAGACGAGCTCGAGATTGGTTGAAGGATGAAGGGCCAAACAAATTCACTACATGGGACAATTTAGCAAAGGCTTTTTTACTCAAATTCTTTAGGCAGAAGGAGACTGCAAAACTTAGGAATGAAATCTCTAACTTCCATTAAGAAGAGAATGAGTCATTTCATGATGCTTGGAAAAGATTTAAACAGCTACAAAGGCAATGCCCTCACTATGGTATTCCTGACTGGTTGCTGATTCCGGTTCCAGGTTAGATAGATGAATCTATTAACAAGTATGATATACTTGGGGAACTAAGATTAAATTCTTATTCCAGGTTTATAGATTGTTCCAGTGGACTAGGAGATACAACATAAGAGGCCGAGTGACGCAAAGTCCAGCACGTTGACCCATACGAGGTCTAGGGTGATTCCCAAGGGTGGTAGAATTTCCGTCAACTCTCCCTTCTACATGTAGAGAAACAACAAGAGCTGCCGTAGGTTGCGACTGATCATCGTGTATGTGTGGTGACAGCGTGTGAAAGACTCTAGATATAGTCTCATCTTCCAATTGGAATTGTGCTGCAACATTGTAATGAAAGCCTATGAGCTGAGTTACCTATGGTGTTGTTAGTGATTGATATCTTGATATTTTTCCTTACTCATTCGAGATGTTTTGACGAAAAGTTATTTTGAAAACTTAAGCGGGTACATGATGCACACCAAATAGTTCATAAATCTTTAAAATGTTTTACTGGATTTTTAAACCTTACCAATGGTATGGTTCAAAGTGATTTGATTTGCTTATGATTAGAAGCAACTATTATTGCAGTATCTTCAACTGTGTATTTACTATATTTATGGGAGTTTAGCGAAACTATAGTTGATTCTATTTTTGCTAAGTTATTGATAATATTACTTCAAAATGTGAATGTAATAAGTTGATTGGATTTTATCTCAAAAGCTTTAGAGGAATTATGAAAGAGTGGTAACACTATACTCGATAATGTCTTTTTTTGTATAATGAACTTAATTGTTCGAATTATATTCTTCTAAACTTCATGTTAAGTATAAATACTTTTAACAGAAAACTCCGACTATATGTATTGTCGAAAGATACTTTGTTATGCTTACCATATACTGAAAATCTTATGTTATACTATTGAGATAGTGATTATCATATTCTTGGATGAGAGTCACATAGATAATTGGGTGGATAATTTGCTGAGCATTCTTTCGCTCACTCTTGCTTTATATTAATTTTTTCAGAAAAAGTGATAATGCATTCGATTAACTCCATACTTTAAGGAAGGAAAGTAAGAGATGCACCTTTGAGATGGTTTAATTCAACACTATTCTACAGTAATAAGTTGGATAGGTTGCAGTGTTGATCTAGTTATTAATGTCACTTCATGAAGAGGTTATCATTGATAACGTGAGATCCTAGATAAGTACATTTGGTTTGTAATAACTAATGATACTGGTTGTATATCGTTTCCAAGGCTATAACTTGTATGTGTGATAGAGAGGGGTCTATGATGTGATTTCGTTGAATTATTGAGTTATTGCAGGTATTAAATGATTGGATGATGATGTGACGACTCAAATCCCTGACCCCGGGTTTGGGGGCGTTACAAGTCATGTTTAGGGTCTCCAGACGTCAGACAATCTAGTGTTTAGGGCTCCTAGACGTTAGATTGTCTTGCGTTTCAGATTTTTAAAAAAAAATTATGTCCAAACGCTAGATTATCTAGCGTTTTGAGTCTTTTGGCTAAACAATAGACGATCTAGCGTTCCTGAGTGCTATTTCAAATCATTTTACAATTATGTTATTTTAGACATTTTGTATAGAAATTGTGTCATATAGGACGTTGTGTCACATAGGGCCAACACGCACAATCGAATTTAGCTAAATCTAATTGCGGCTAAAGTTACAAAATTCAAAGTTTGAATATTACTAGCAAACAATATCCTATATAACATACCTGACAAAAAAGGAAAAAATTATCCTATATAACTTGTATCATCTCGGTCAATTTTAACCATTCTTTTTTGGTACTAAAATAATTTCTCTGTATCACCAAAAATAATTTATAATCCATAGAAACAACCACATATATGTTAGTACGTAACTGTACATAGAAACAACTCGAGGCTCACTAGTAGCCCTGGGCTGACCCAGACTTTCAAGTTTATCCGGGCTAAATTTATAAATGTGTAGAGTAAAATGGGTTAAAATTTATAAATCATCTATATATCTTTTTCCATGGAAAATAATGTAATTTTAGTAATATATGTTTATACATATCTTTTATATTGATGAGTACTAAACTTAGATAAATTATTACTTTAATAAATTATTGACTAATAATTTTTTTAACAGGCCGATTAACTCATCTATGATTTTTTGTTTCTCTCTCCACTGCTGTAGGAGAGAAATTCTCCACGTACGTTCTTATAAAACTGAACTAGAGTGTGGGCAGCAGTAAATTTTAACCCGGGATCCAGCCCACCGGAGCCCCAACTAAGGTCCGCCCCTGCTAGTAGCAACTTGGTCCATACAGACAAATTAAGTTGCATGCTCCACATGACACCCCATGCAAGTATTCATTAAAGTTTTAGTCTTTACGGTCCATGTCCATGTGCACATTTGGTGTTATCAGTGACACTGTAATGCTAATAATAGAGGTCACTTCTACGTACTTGATGACTAGCTAAGAATGTGCTTCTGGCATATATGGGGTTCCTTATATAAAATTTGTATATTTTTTAAATTATGAATTAATTATAAAATAAGCCAAACATACCCTCCTTAATTCATGCAAACGCTGGTATAACAATATGAACATTATATTATCATACAAAAGTGGTCATGAATAGAGTTTTCTCATGTCAGACTCAAATCCAATATAAAAATAGAATTACAATTTTATAAATATAACCCCACCATTGCATTCACATAAATATTCTTCTATCGCTATTGAATATTGTTTTAACTTCTGAGATCCCCCGCAAGCCCATATTATTATTATGAGCATCTCCAAAAAAGTATACACCCCCGTTATCAGCTGCGTGCTCGATCTGGTCCTCAATAAATACTATTTAAGTTCATCTATTGCAAACGAAATTAGTAGAACGAAGTATTAACATGGGCTCGTTGTTAGAAGCAAACAGTAAGCCTCATGCCTTGTGCATTCCATATCCTGCACAAGGTCATATAACTCCCCTGCTAAAACTAGCCAAACTATTACACCAAAAAGGCTTTCATATTTCATTTGTCAACACAGACTTTAACCATAATCGCCTGATCAAATCTAGGGGTCCGGCCGCCCTCGATGGCTTGCCGGACTTCCGGTTTTACTCCATCCCTGACGGCCTACCACCCTCGGATCCCGATGCAACTCAGGACATTCCAGCCTTATGCAAGTACACTCCAATCAACTGCTTGGCTCCTTTTAGCAACCTGGTTTCTAAACTCAACGACTGTTCCGTCTCCGGGGTGCCACCAGTGACATGTATTGTTTCTGATGGGGTGATGAGTTTCACTCTGAAAGCTGCTGAACATTTTGGTATTCCTGAAGTTCTGTTGTGGACAACAAGCGCTTGTGGCCTCCTGGCTTATATGCACTACCACCAACTTGTGGAAAGAGGCTATACACCACTAAAAGGTAACCATATTGATTCATATCTTTACTAAGACAATAATAGGTTTGGCCATGGCATTTCTAATGTTAATTAACATGTTATTATAAGTATATATCTTACATAAGCATAACTTTAAAAAAATAAATAACTTCATTTGTATTTCAGACTTTCAGTAATTATAAGATCATGTTATTGGTAATGTTAATTAACTTTTGTTATAATTTTCTTAGATGAGTAACACTAAGAAAGTATTTTCTGTTTAATTTGCAGACTCGACATACCTATCAAATGGCTATCTAGACACAAAAATAGATTGGGTTCCGGGGATGAAAGACATGACATTGAAGGATTTTCCGAGTTTCATCAGAACTACTGACCCAGAAGATATAATGCTCAACTTCCTTCGAACTGAGAGTGCGGCGGTTCCAAAAGCTCGTGCGCTTATTATAAACACATACGAGACTCTTGAACAGGATGCTTTGGATGCAATTTCGGCTACTCAACCGCATATCTATACAGTTGGGCCGCTCCACTTAATGATGAATCAAATTCAGGACAATAGACTTATGTCCATCAGCTCAAGTTTGTGGAAAGAAGAGGTTAGCTGTATTGACTGGCTTGACAAAAAAGAACCAAACTCTGTTGTTTATGTGAATTTTGGTAGTATCACTGTCATGACTGCTAAGCAGCTCACTGAATTTGCATGGGGATTAGCTAACAGCAAGAAACACTTCTTGTGGATAGTCAGGCCTGATATAATCGCTGGCGACACAGCCATGGTACCCCCAGAGTTTTTGTTTGAAACAAGAGAACGAGGCATGTTGGCAAGCTGGTGCTCTCAAGAAAGAGTCCTGATGCACCCTGCGATTGGAGGGTTTTTGACACATAGCGGGTGGAATTCGACTATTGAGAGCATTGCAAGTGGCGTGCCATTGATTTGTTGGCCATTTTTTGCTGAACAACAGACCAACTGTAAGTATAGTTGTGTAGAATGGGAAATAGGAATGGAGATAGATAATAATGTGAAGAGGGATGAAGTAGAGGAGTTGGTGAGAGAGCTGATGGACGGTGACAAGGGAAGGAAATTAAAGAAGAATGCAATGGAGTGGAAAAAGAAGGCTGTAGCAGCTGCTAGCCCTGGTGGTTCTTCTTTTATTAATTTGGACAGATTGGTCGACGAGGTGCTCCTAGGCTGCTGTTCGAGTAGTTGAAATGTTGCAGCATTAATTAAGGAGTCCAGGAGGCTATACGTACTAGGAGCTTAATAAATTTCCTGCATGCCTGTAGAAATCACTTTTTCTTTAATCTAAGTGAATGCACCATAATAAAGTTTGGTTTATTTTTTTACAATTCAATGCTGTAAAACTTTAATTTGTAATGCATAGATCACACATAATTAGGCTTATTGCTTGACGGTCGATTGGTTAAGGTTGCCTTGTAAAATAAGGTATTCTTTAGGGATGATTAATAGTCGACTGTTCGATCTTTTGCACCTATGGTCAGTTTTGGTTTGATACTGTCATAATATCAAGTGTTTCTTAAAATCCTGTTAGTAGTTGAAAACTTGCATGTATACAGAAAGGAAAAGGAAGAGGAAGAATGAGATTATTGAATTTCACCCTTATTCCTCATAATTAAGATACCCCACCGGAGTAGCTTCACCTACTAAGATAAGATAGAAAACATTTGTGCCCAGGCCGAGGCCAGATCTCAAACTTTAGAAGGGGCGACTAACGTGATCTCGCGTTATTTAAAAATGAGGGCTACTTTTTTTAGTAGATCAATTTAAGTGACATCAGAACAACACGAGAAAATCACAAAAAGATTGCGTTTTGAACTTATATTATTGTTTTGAGTGACTGATGTTTAGCAGCAATTTAAATATAATATATAATTGAAAAAAATTAAAATTTTAAGTTGTTAAAAAATATACATAATCAACTTTAAAATGTATATTTTAGTTTTTTAAAATTATAAAAGAATAATTTTTAATTATTACTTAAAGACTAGTCAATTTGACCACGAAAAGTCAAAAAAAAAAATTACTAATTAGGGACGGAGTGAGTACTTAAATCAAATAATACTTAAGAATTTAAATTTGAAACTATACTTAAATTTATATACTTAAATATATATTTTTCAAGACAAAAATGGTATTTTTTAATTTTATATTAACGTACATGTTATAGGGTGGTGTATATTTATTATTTAAATAAACAAATAAAATTATTTCCATTTTTAATGATATTTATTTGTTAAACTTTAACCAATAAGATATACTTAATTGAAGAAGTCAACACCTTATAAATTAGATTACCTTCATATAGAGTTTTTTTGATTGTTATATAAATATCCTCAAATTTGAAGTATGATATTATATATAAAATAGTTTGGCTGATAATTGTTGTGTTCCATTTTAATAATTTATTTTAAAATTATAATAAATTAAATTGTCTCACCTTTCTATTGATTTACCTCCAAAATTTATCCATTTGATAATAGATTTTAACGGTCTTGTTATATATATTTGGGGGTACATTTTATTATAAATTAATATTAAATTGAAGTAAAATTATTCAAATATCTGATGGCATAGGCTTTTCTATAGTACAGTGGGTACTTTATATTCATGCAGATCATAAATAGTCCGACGACGGATGAGTCTCAGATTTTTGACTAAAAAATTATGATATTTATGTCGTTAGAGATTATAAGGTTGGTGTAACTTGTAATGATGCGTTATTTATATATTAACCTATACTATGTGCGAGAATATACATCTTTTTTGCTTTCAAAATTTTGTGTACTACATTTTTAAACATGAAGAAAACACTACAAGGGACGAAAACACTACAAGGGAAGGGAAGGCCATTGCAAGAGATTATTCGTTGTATTATTGATTTTTTTAATTGTTTTATTCAAAATAGGAGGGCCAATTATAATTTACGACATAATAAGAAATTAAATAACGACAAAAATATTCTATCATAAGTTGAAGCAATTAGGATCGATTCTATATATTAAATCAGTCGCAATAAGCCTTTCTCCTGTGATGTGAAAACATACACACACACAGATATATATATATATATATATATATATATATTTGATATATTAATTGTTTTATTTTTACTCAACTCAACTCGATTTAGTTTTTTTCTGTAAAAAAAAACACTTGATTTAGTTTTCGTAGTACCCTCGTGATATTATAAAAGAGATGGCACTACTTTTTATTGCTACTACAATATTTTTAACTACGTAGCCAGGAGCACCTCATCGACCAATCTGTCCAAATTTATCGAAGAAGAACCACCAGGGCTAGCAGCTGCTTCGGCCTTCCTCTTCCACTCCAATGCATTCTTGTTTAATTTCTTTCCCTTGTCACCATCCATCAGCTCTCTCACCAACTCCTCTACTTCATCCCTCTTCACATTGTTATCTATCTCCATTCCTATTCCCCATTCCGCACAACTGTACTTACAATTCGTCTGTTGATCAGAAAAGAAGGGCCAGCAAATCACAGGCACACCACTTGATATGCTTTCGATAGTCGAATTCCACCCGCTGTGTGTCAAAAATCCTCCAGTGGCAGGGTGTTTCAGGACTTGTTCTTGAGAGCACCAGCTCGCCAACATGCCTCTTTCTTTCGTTTCAACCACAAACTCGAATGGTACCGTGGCTGCGTCACCAGCAATTATATCATGCCTGACTATCCACAAGAAGTGTTTCTTGCTGTTAGCTAAGCCCCATGCAAATTCAGTGAGCTGCTTAGCGGTCATAGGAGTGATACTACCAAAATTCACGTAAACAACCGAGTTTGGCTCTCTTTTGTCAAGCCAATCAATGCAACTAGTCTCTTCTTTCCACAAACTTGAGCCGATGGACAGAAGTCTATTGTCCTGGATGTGATTCATCATGAAGTTTAGCGGCCCTAGGCAATAAACATGCGGTTGAGTGGCAGAAATCGCATGCAGAGCATCCTTTTCGAGAGTGTCAAATGTGTTTATTATGATTGCACGAGCTTTAGGAACCGCTGCAACCTCAACTAGAAAGAAATTTAGCATGATATCATTTATGTCAGTAGTTCTGAGGAAGCTTGGAAAATACTTCAATGTCATGTCTTTCATTCCCGGCACCCAATCAATTTTTGTATCTAGATAGCCATTTGTTACATCGCTCATATCTGCAAAGCAAACGAACAAAAGAGAGAACATGGAGTTTTACACATGAGTTTACTAACTAAATGTATCTCTAACATTTTAAGGTCACCAAAAAAATAAAAATTTAGTCGAATAAATGTTAGAGATACAAGATTCATTTTACCCCAGACATTTGGTCAACAGGCTGTGCTCTTTTCTTGTATATGGAATAGTTTGGAGTTCGAGTACACAATATATATGGGCTCACAGCTAGCTAGTAATATACTTTCTAGTTTAAAGATAGATCTTCCGGGAAACAGGGGTGTTGAGTCTACCCAATGATGGGCTCGGAGTTCTCAGATGTCCATTTGTATGCTTTATGTTATGTAAATTTATAAAGCTGCAGTTTTATAGTATCAGTATTACCACAGTGTAAGGATCTCGAGATATATAGACAGAGAAAGGAAAACAGAGACATTTGATACGAATTTCAGCTCAAATTTAGAGCTTGGTACCTTGGTAAAATAAAGATATACACTGTATTTTTTTTATTAATACAGTAAGAAATACTGCTAATTTAGCAGTATAAAATTATTTAGTTATTAAATCTAGATCCAAATTAAAGATGTAGGTGTACCTTGTAGTGGCGTATAGCCTCTTTCCACAAGTTTCTGGTACTGCATGTATGCTAGGAGGCTGCAAGCGCTGGCTGTCCACACTAGAACTAGAGGAATACCAAAGTTATCAGCAGCTTCCATAGTGAATGTCATGATCGCATCAGAAACAATACATGTCGCAGGGGGTACCCCGGAGACGGAGGAGTTGTTGAGGTTGGCAATAAGGTTGCTAAAGGGAGCTAAGCAGTTGATTTGAGTGTACTTACACAGGGCAGGAATATCTTGAGTTGCATCGGGATCCGAGGGGGGTAGGCCATCAGGGATAGAGTAAAACCTGAAATCGGGCAAGCCATCGAGGGCGTTCGGACCTCTTGATCGGATTAGGCGGTTATGGTTAAAGTCTGTGTTGACAAATGAAATATGAAAGCCTTTCTGATGAAGAAGTTTGGCTAGTTTTAGCACCGGAGTTATGTGGCCTTGTGCAGGATATGGAATACACAAGGCATGAGGCTTACTATTTGGTTCTGACATTAAGCTAGCCAATATCTTCCCATTTTTCTAACATCAATTTTTTAAGAGAAGCAATGAGTTGTCCGATCTTCAATTTGCGACACAAACTTTATATCGTAAATTTGAAAAAAAATAAAATAAATAAGAGCACACAACTGATGATTTATTGTTGTAGGGATATTTAGCAAAAGCACATGGTAATTTTTCAAATAATTTTCCATTATCTTGTTCGAAGAGATGAATGGTTATTTTTCTAGTTAAACACCGTAGTTAAGCTTAAATTTGCCCTTCAAAACTAAATTATTTGTTAAATGTAGTCACTGATCACTCTGCAGTCCAGAAAATGCATTTAAAATTGTATTTATTGCTTTATCATCACTGATAAGTCCAATATGCACGTGTTGTGTGCAAGTTTGGTTGTATCCTAGAGAAGTCAAAGTTGGCGTACTGTTTGTTTCCATAGCCAATTAAGTTGTCACCTCGACTGAGGCTGTTATTTATATAGGTAATATTTACAGTAAAATTAAAATAAAATATACCCTAAAATAAAAATATGATATTTTAATTATATAAATAAACTAATATTTGCCTATCGAATCATTATCTTCCGGATCAATGTTTTATTTTCTTTCAATAATTAGCAATCTGTGGTTGGCATGCATGTGTGTAACACCCCCTTCCCAAAATGAGATGAGGGGTTACTTCCAAACCACAAACCTGTATACAGAGTACTAAAATCCACCTTGTAATAAATAAATAGGTCCAACAATATCTCTCAAATTAATATTAAAACCTCCAAAATAATTCAAAATGATAAATGCGAATAAATCCAAAATCTCTAATAATGAAAATGACTAAAATAATATGAGAAGTTCAAATGTCCTAATAAATGGAAATAAGGGAGCTCTCCATCACACAGCCCAAGATCCCCCTAAGTACCTGCCAGAAGAAAGAATACGGCATGAGCCAAATGCCCAGTACGGATTGGAATACAGTTTATAAAACAAGAAGCAAGATATATATAATTTGACATTAATAAATATTAATTTTTAAAAACAAGGCTGAAGCAAAGAGGGGTTATGATATTTCATACCGATACAGAACAGATAACAGATACACACATCATAGGGTACCTAATGCGTGCAACAAACCGGACAACGTGTACGGCATATACAACGTCACCGTCAAATATCAAATCACAAATCAAATCAAATCAAATCTGGGTGCACCCACGTATCCTCAAACAAATATCAAATGCGCAAAGCTCGCCACCTGAGCTATCAGAAGGATACGCCATGACTAATCACACTGTCACGGAAGTGTCATGCCACTGGTGCCGCAATGACATGGCTGTAGTACCCCTACAGCTGGTTAAATCGGTATACCCTATATCACTCTAAGGATTTAAATAAAATAATTTTCACAATTTTAAAACCACCTGAACAGATATTTCAAATATTCTACGCAGATATGTAACATACATAATTTTCGAAAATCGTAGAGACAAATATTTAAATATTTCAAAACGGACTTTAAATTAACTTTCGGAGAATCAAAACAGTTAAAATGAATAATAACGGAAGGAACAGATTTACGAACAGAATGAATTAAATATAACTAATTCTAAAAAGAGTAACGTTGAAGAGAAAGGGGACGAAATCCGTACCTCGAAAATAGCGATCACAAATACTAACGATATCCGTAAAATAACCCGTTAAACACCCGACTCTCGATCTAATTCACAAAAAGATAATCTAATATTAAAAATACATTTTTTTTAACTATTATAAATCAATTAACTCGGCTAATAACATAGTGTCATAGTCTGAGACTCTGAGTCATGACACTTTACTCGTCAATCCAGTGACACCGATTTTGAATCATGGCAAACTCACGCACATGACATTACATTGTTAATATAATATTAACTATAATTAATACATTAACTAGATAACATGGTTTCAATAGCTTGCCTGCAAAACTCCTGTACGTCTGTTAATTTCTATATCAAATAGTTAAACAGTATTGTCAAGCATCTTGAGACCTGTTAACCAAAGATTAACTAAAAACTTTTATATAAGTCGTACCTCTTATTTTTGTCATCTGTTGCGGCTCTTCTCTGTTTTTCTTAATCCAGCTTGAGGCTAATCTAGGGTTTAATAAAATATTTTACCTCGTGTTGTATATATATATAGGCTCATAAATATAAATAATCTTATTTCTAATCTAGTTACTAATTCTATTCTAAATCAAATTTTATAAAAAAAACAAATTATATTATAAGTCAAATATTATTAAAAATAAATATTATTCAATAATCTCACTAATTCTAATCTAATTGTAATTAATAAAAAATATTAATTAAATAAATAATATGGATATTACATATATACCCCCTTAAAAATGATTCCGTCCCCGGAATCTAACGAAAGTAAAACTCATTCCCGAATCAAATAAGTGTGGATATTTATCACAGATAGATTCTTCTAATTCCCAAGTAGCCTCTCTATCAGAATGATTCTTCCACAAAACTTTAACAAATAGAATAGTTCTCTTCCTTATAATTCATTCCTTTCGAGCTAAAATAGCTTCAGCTTCTTCCTCACAAGAAAGACTTTCCCTAATCTTATATAACGGATACTAAACTATGTGTAACGGATGATACTTGTAAACTCTCAGAACAAACACATAAAACACATTGTGCACATGAGATAACTGTGGCGGCAACGCTACCCTATAAGCAACTTCCCTCACTCTCTCTATAACGTCAAAAAGACCAATATATCTTGGACTAAGCTTCCCTTTCATACCAAAACGTTTAACACCCTTCCAAGAAGACACTTTCAAGAACACATGATCATCAGGCTCAAATCCACCAAATTTCCTCTTTTGATCTGCATAGCTCTTTTGACTCGATTGAGTTTCCTTTA
This sequence comes from Oenanthe sinensis, assembly GCA_028671895.1. Classification (NCBI taxonomy): domain Eukaryota; kingdom Viridiplantae; phylum Streptophyta; class Magnoliopsida; order Apiales; family Apiaceae; genus Oenanthe; species Oenanthe sinensis. The sequence continues at coordinate 16,296,622 of CM053814.1, forward strand.
AGTTTTCTTTAGCCTGTACTATCATCTCGTTAGTTACTCGAACCAACTTTAGCCCTTCAACGACACTCTCTCTAACCTCATTCCAACAAGTCGATGATCTACATTTTTTTACCATACAACGCCTCAAATGACGGCATGCCAATGCTCGCTCGCCAAATATTATTGTACGCAAACTCCACAAGATACAAATATTTTTCCCAATCACCAGAACACTTTAAAACACTAGTCCTTAACATATTTTCTAACGTCTGAATCGTCCTCTCTGACTGTCCATCAGTTTGTGAATGAAAAGTTGTACTATACTTAAGCCTCGTACCCCAAGCCTACTGAAATCCCTTCCAAAAACTCAAAATAAACCTTGTATCCCTGTCTGAAACTATCGACACAGGCACACCATGAAGTCCAACAATATCCCATTGAAATATCTATGCCAAATCTTGAATAAGAGTGTTTTCTCTAATAGCTAAGAAATGAATTGAATTTGTAAGTCTATCAACCACCACCCAAATAACATCATTTTTCCTGAAGGTCCTCGGTAAACCGATCACAAAATCCATGGTAATGTTTTCCCACTTCCAAACCGGGATATCCAACTACTGTAACAGTCCACTAGATCTCTGGTATTCAATCTTCACTTGTTGACATGTAAGACATTTCCCCACAAACTCTGCTATGTCCCCTTTCATCCCACTCCACTAAAAGTGTTTCTTCAAATCTCGATGCATCTTAGTAGAACCCAGATGAATAGAAAATGAAGAACTATGAGTCTCATCAAAACTGCTTCACGAATCGCGATGCCTGCAGACACACACAATCTACTACCCAACCATACCACACCATGATCATCAACATGAAACTCCATTTTTTTTTACCATCAACCACATTCGATTTAATAGCTTCTAATGACGTATCATTTTTCTGAGCTTCCTTAACCCTTGAGACTAGATTTGATTCCACCTTCAAACTTGCTAGGCTTGCAGCTGATTCTCCAATATACAACTCCACACCCAAACGCTTCATATCTGAAATAAGGTGCTGCTGAGTAATAAGAGATGCAACACTTCTTAAGTTCTTCCTACTAAGAGCGTCTGCCACTACATTCGCCTTTTCCGGATGATACTGAATTTTAGCATCATAATCTTTAATAAGTTCAAGCCACCTCCTCTGCCTCATATTTAGCTCCTTTTGTGTAAAAATGTGTTTGAGACTCTTGTGATCAGTGAAGATGTCACAAGTTTCCCCATATAAATAATGCCTTCAAATTTTTAAGGCAAAGACCACTGCTGCTAAATCCAAGTCATTGGTAAGATAGTTCACCTCATAAGGTTTAAGCTGCCTAGAGGTGTAAGAAATTACATTCCCATGGTGAATAAGAACACACCCCAATCCTCTATTAGAAGCATCACTATAAACTTGATATTCTCCACTCCCTGATGGTAAAACAAGTATAGGAGCTGACACCAACCTCTTCTTCAACTCTTGAAAACTCTGTTCACGATCATCATTCCACTCGAACTTAACACCCTTCCACATCAGCTGAGTCAATGGCAAAGTTATGGATGAGAACCCCTCTACAAAGCGCCTATAGTAGCCTGCTAAACCCAAGAAACTCCTCACCTCTATCACAGTGCTAGGTCTCGGCCAATTTGTGATAGCCTCGACTTTCGCAGAATCCAACTCAATCCCCTTACCAAACACAATATTCCCAAAAAATGCAACCTGCTCTAACCAGAATTCACACTTCGAAAATTTTGCAAACAATTTCTTCTCCCTCAAGATTTCAAGTACAATCCGTAAATGCTCCTCATACTATTCCTTACTCCTAGAGTATATCAAGATATCATCAATGAAAACCACAACGAACTTATCCAAATAATCATGAAACACCTGATTCATCAAATCCATAAATACTGCTGGTGCATTCGTCAACCCAAAGGACATCACAAGAAACTCATAATGACCATATCGGGTAAGAAATGTTGTCTTCGGAATATCATCATCTCTTACTCATAACTGGTGGTAACCAGATCACAAATCTATCTTCAAAAAGTACTTCACTCCTTGTAACTGATCAAACAAGTCATCAATGCATGGCAAAAAATACTTGTTTATGACAGTCACCTTGTTCAACTCCCTGTAGTCAATACACAATCTCATAGACCCGTCTTTATTCATTAAAAATAACACTAGATCACCCCATGGAGACACGATTGGCCTAATGAATCCCTTATCCAATAAAGTCTCATAACTACTCTTTTTAATTCCTTTAACTCTAATGGTGTCATCATACACAATATTTTTGAAAAGCTTCAGCCTTAATGACAAATTCAAGAATAACTTATACATGCTTTTATGAAATAACACATATTTTCATATCTTATGAGCATTCTCAATACTATAATTCCAAAATCCATCCATTAATTTCTTTTTATACTCCAACGTCTCTGGTTATATGGAACCACTTTGGTTAGATCCTAATTTTTATTAAATCTCTCATTACTTTAAAGATGTCTCACGAACCCTTCGAGCAATCCAACCTAACAAACTTTTTTTTTATGTAATTTAAAATATTCTCATCATCATCCTACCTAATGAAATATAACATCCAAAGGTAAATTTCTTTATACACACTTGAGAAATATTGCATGATGAACACATTAATAAATCAATTTCAATCCATTATCATCTTGAAATCTTTTCATCTAGTCGCATTCATATTCTCGTACCACATTTCAAATTTTATATATCTAATTTCACATCCTACCATGGTAGCGAACATAGTATCTCTTTGCATTGAACTCATTGATAATCAATAATTCTTAATATGTAGCTCATATCCCTAGTTGAAGTCTAAAATCCATACGATCCTTAGCCAAAAGTTATCTTACTCATAAAGTTAAAATAATTCTAAATACATCTTTCATTTAAAAATCTTGATCTACAATTACTAACATACTTGCATCCTCATAGATCGTTCACTTTCTTTTTCAATCAATTGCTCCAAAATGTTAAATCAATAAATCCTTAAGATTTAATCAAGGTCATGCATCACTATCGGTAATAAGTTTACCTAGATAAGTATATTCTACAGATTCTAAATACTCTTGATAATTATCATGAAGGCACATAAAAGGATCCATTTACGAAGACTAAACTGCAAGATTCCGAACTGATGAGAAGAAGACAACAAAATGAGTTTGAACATATTCAAATAATGTTGAAGCTCTTAATCTAAAAAGAATTTACAATATCAAATACGGATACGAATCAAGTTTGCAGAAAGAGACAAGCTGAAGTAGTTTATGAAATTTAACAAGAGTGAAATAATATTGAAATGAAAGTAATTAAATGAAATCTCAAAATAGAATACCCATCCTAACGTCTACCCAAACTCACAGGTCAAACCTAAATAGGTTTTCTACAAGAAAGAACCTAAGCTCTGATGCCATCTCTGTAACACCCCCTTCCCAAAATGAGATGAGGGGTTACTTCCAAACCACAAACCTGTATACAGAGTACTAAAATCCACCTTGTAATAAATAAATAGGTCCAACAATATCTCTCAAATTAATATTAAAACCTCCAAAATAATTCAAAATGATAAATGCGAATAAATCCAAAATCTCTAATAATGAAAATGACTAAAATAATATGAGAAGTTCAAATGTCCTAATAAATGGAAATAAGGGAGCTCTCCATCACACAGCCCAAGATCCCCCTAAGTACCTGCCAGAAGAAAGAATACGGCATGAGCCAAATGCCCAGTACGGATTGGAATACAGTTTATAAAACAAGAAGCAAGATATATATAATTTGACATTAATAAATATTAATTTTTAAAAACAAGGCTGAAGCAAAGAGGGGTTATGATATTTCATACCGATACAGAACAGATAACAGATACACACATCATAGGGTACCTAATGCGTGCAACAAACTGGACAACGTGTACGGCATATACAACGTCACCGTCAAATATCAAATCACAAATCAAATCAAATCAAATCTGGGTGCACCCACGTATCCTCAAACAAATATCAAATGCGCAAAGCTCGCCACCTGAGCTATCAGAAGGATACGCCATGACTAATCACACTGTCACGGAAGTGTCATGCCACTGGTGCCGCAATGACATGGCTGTAGTACCCCTACAGCTGGTTAAATCGGTATACCCTATATCACTCTAAGGATTCAAATAAAATAATTTTCACAATTTTAAAACCACCTGAACAGATATTTCAAATATTCTACGCAGATATGTAACATACATAATTTTCGAAAATCGTAGAGACAAATATTTAAATATTTCAAAACGGACTTTAAATTAACTTTCGGAGAATCAAAACAGTTAAAATGAATAATAACGGAAGGAACAGATTTACGAACAGAATGAATTAAATATAACTAATTCTAAAAAGAGTAACGTTGAAGAGAAAGGGGACGAAATCCGTACCTCGAAAATAGCGATCACAAATACTAACGATATCCGTAAAATAACCCGTTAAACACCCGACTCTCGATCTAATTCACAAAAAGATAATCTAATATTAAAAATACATTTTTTTTAACTATTATAAATCAATTAACTCGGCTAATAACATAGTGTCATAGTCTGAGACTCTGAGTCATGACACTTTACTCGTCAATCCAGTGACACCGATTTTGAATCATGGCAAACTCACGCACATGACATTACATTGTTAATATAATATTAACTATAATTAATACATTAACTAGATAACATGGTTTCAATAGCTTGCCTGCAAAACTCCTGTACGTCTGTTAATTTCTATATCAAATAGTTAAACAGTATTGTCAAGCATCTTGAGACCTGTTAACCAAAGATTAACTAAAAACTTTTATATAAGTCGTACCTCTTATTTTTGTCATCTGTTGCGGCTCTTCTCTGTTTTTCTTAATCCAGCTTGAGGCTAATCTAGGGTTTAATAAAATATTTTACCTCGTGTTGTATATATATATAGGCTCATAAATATAAATAATCTTATTTCTAATCTAGTTACTAATTCTATTCTAAATCAAATTTTATAAAAAAAACAAATTATATTATAAGTCAAATATTATTAAAAATAAATATTATTCAATAATCTCACTAATTCTAATCTAATTGTAATTAATAAAAAATATTAATTAAATAAATAATATGGATATTACAGTGTGGCTAGAGTATCAAGTATGGACCGGCGTTTCTATAAAAATAATGAGACGGTGATAGATATTATTAATGATTTTTAATAAGATATTTGATCTCCTGAGTAATTGGATCGTATATTATTTTATTTTATTATTAAGGGATTACTGTACGTCTGTACGTATCATATCATCGATTGTTATATTTCTAATGTTAATCATCCCAGATCCCACCCTTAAATAGTTTACACATCCGCCCCTCTAGCTCATAGAAATTGAAGGCATAGCTGTGTTTTACATCCCACTTCTTTTTGTACGTAATTTCGATAAACGCTCCGTAATTAATTAAAAAATCTATATTATATTATAATAACTAGATTTTCTTTTGAAATACTAAGTTCAATCATAAAAACGATCCTGACCATCCAATTTTAATAAAATTTAATTTAAAAAATATATATATCATACATACAACCTCATCCCTGATATTGCTCCTTTTATATAACTATTCCTGGATAATCTATACATACAATATTATTAAAACTGAAACATTAAAAATTTGGTAATCAATAGTTGGTCGGTATTTAGGCCGGCTAATTATTATTGGGCCTAAATGTTAAAAAATAATATTCTAATTAAAACACATCTCAAATTAATATACTAATTAATTAATACACTTCAAACTAAAACACATCTTAAATTAATCTCCTAACTAATACACTTTTCTAAACAAAACATACAAATATTATCTTATTAAACATTAATCTCGCTCCTAATTAAAACAAATCTCACACTAATCTCCTAATTATTACGCATCTCTAAATATAACATACAAATATTATTATGTTATTAAAATACAAATACCAATACAAAAGTATATGAATATATATATATATATATATATATATAATATTGAATAAAGTTTAAATTATTATTATAAAAATTAAATTCAAATCATGTTAAAAATATTAAAATATTTTTTTTTGAAATATTAAAACAATTTGATCTGTGTATCGCACATGGTATAAACTAGTATGTATTAAGAAGGTTTCTTTAATTAAATATAGTGCAAGAACTTGGTTGACGGTGCTTGACAATACCCTTTGATAGCAGAATTATACAAGTTGTTACATTTATCATAGATATTAGGGAACTTAATATACATCTTAGCTAAATTAGCTAAGATACATAAAATTTTATATGCAAATATTAGATGGTTAATTTTGTAAAAACGGAATTCATTTAAAATTTAACTAATATAATTTTATTTTATACTAAATTCTTAGGAAATTACCTCCGTCTTACGTTCATTTTTCTCTTTATCATATACGTGAAAACATCATATGATAAAGGTAAATTTAACGCCGGGCCTCATATTTTTTGATAGGTTTGAAAAGATTATTTGTAAATAAATACATGTTAAACTTGTATGGACGAATTATCGATTTTCTTAATCTCTGGAGCTCTTATATCTCCTTACACTGAGCCGTACGTAGAAAATGCAAAAATATACATGCCAAAACGATCCCAATAATCCATCTTCAATAATGTGACCGGTAAAACCCTCTACTCCGGTGTACTATATGATTTGCTTATGTCTGAAATTAAGAGGCCATAACAGTATCTTATCAAAATAAAAACTCTTCGAGATTCTCTTTAGACGAGATAAGATGTCCCGTCGTATTTGTCGAGATCACTATGCTGCCCATCTTTTTATCCTAAAGCATTCTTCGAAACACGTCAAAAAATAACTATAATCGAGGGGTTCTTTATAGCACATCCGAGTCAACAAAATCTCCAACTATTCATTAATATCATCTGGAAGGCATACGTTAACCATACTATTAAAGTATATATAGAAAACCTTTCCTGAACTACTCTACTCTCGTGCTGAAATTGCCTAGCCCTACCCTAATTAGTCTTTGCTGCTCAAAGATTATGGCAAACTCACTCTTTTAGCTCATTCTGTTTGACTTATGACTAAAGCAAGCCCAGCCAGATACACACCATTCGTGCAGGTCACTACTTATGCGCGATAAGGAATTTCACTCCCTTAGGACAATTTACAGTTATTGAGTTGATTCCTGCAAATCCAGCCGAAGTGCTTCCTTCGATCATCATCTCAAGTAGGGGATTAGGCCCTCCAAGTCACTGGAAATCTCCCTTCTTAAAAAAAGGACTACTGGCGAGATTCGCTTTCATATTCTTTTTTTTACCCGGGATGGGAAGTCACATCTTTTTTGGAGTTGAATCGAGAATCCTACTCTAGATAAAGGCCTCCTCTTTCCGTCCGCTCGACCCGAAGTAAGCGAATGTTTTGACGTCTCATTCATTACGAAAATTTACATCAACATTTGGTACCGTCTTTGAAGAGGTTTCATAAAATATAATGAACTATATATAAAACCTCGCAGCAAGTGATCATCTTGCAAAAGCAAAGATCAGAAACCCATCAGTGACAACTCAGTAAATTCAAAAAGAAAAAACTCAGCACAATTCAAGTAACTTGGTGCACGGTGGAATTCGATTCATCAAAATTAACTTGGCAACTCAATTCAATCAACCTAATGCAAGTCATCTTAGTCCTGCAACAGTTTCATGAAATGAGCGAGACATCAGCACATGGGAGTCACTACAAGAAAAATGGGTCTTAAAACCGACCATCGACCATCCAATTATTTCGGTCATTTAAAACCGAGTCTCTTTTGACCCATTGGTCGTAAATAAGAACGATTTACGACTGAATATTTCAGTTGCTTATGAACATTTTTCGGTTGACTAGTCTTTTCAGAAGTCAAAATGAAGATGTCCTTTCTCGAAAATATAACAAATGATCAGGTCAAGGAAAGAAGATAACAGAAATTAGTGTCTAAATTTTCAGGGAAGTATTATAATCTGATATTATGCTTATTTTCCATGGCTTAATACTGCTTATTCAATTTGACACATAAAAATTTATGGAAACCGACTATCTATTGTTCCATATAGACTCACTACAAGGAAAACTGCTACAGACGACACTTATCAGACGACATTTTAGTAAAAAACCGTTGCACCAAAAAATTAGACAACATTTTTTTTTTCGCCTTCGAAAATATAATGTCTGATCTACTCATAGACAACTGTTGAAAAAACCCTTGTTTAGAAACTGATGTCAGGCAAGAGTGAGACAATGGTTTTTTTTGAGGTGTTGTGCAAATTAGAAGTATACACAACTGTTTTATAAGCCTATTGTTTCATTGAACTACAAACAATGCTACAAATAACCGTTGTTAAAATAAGACAAGTGTTTTATTTAAGTGAATCATACAACTGTTTTCAAATTAAAAAACTGTTGTGTGATTATAATTGAGACAACGGTTTAGAGGCCTATTATTTCATTGAACTACATACAATGCTACAAATAACCGGTGTTAAAATAAGACAGGTGTTTTATTTAAGTGAATCATACAACTGTTTTCAAATTAAAAAACTGTTGTTTGATTATAAGTGAGACAACGGTTTCTAAAAACCGTTGTCTGACTAACAGTATAAAAAAAAATAACAAACAGATGAGAAACCTGCCAGAAAAACAAAGTTACACAGCTTTAATTGCAATTCTTTACCAACCCCAAAATAAACCAAACATAATTTCAATGTATTCTTGTGTGTATAATCACATAAACCAATAATTCTAACATAATTTCAATGTTTTACAACCATTAACAAACTCAAATCCAATTTAAATTACATGTAGCAGGATTTCCCACATCAATACATGTAAATAAATCTTTTTCAAATTATTAACAATTTCAAATCCAATTTAAATTACATGTAGCAGGATTTCCCACATCAATACATGTAAATAAATCTTTTTCAAATTATTAACAATCTCAAATCCAATTTAAATTACATGTAGCAGGATTTCCCACATCAATACATGTAAATAAATCTTTTTCAAATTATTAACAGTCGTAAAACACATCATGATCAAAGTACCATGTTACATTGTAAATAAAATTGCAGAAAGAAAAAACCAAAGTAGGCACAAAGTACCAAATATGGCATGTGTTACAGAATTGAATTAAAGATACAAGAATCAAATTAAATCAAGAAAGTTGAGTTAGTTCATCAACATCTCGCATGTAACTGGCTGTGTCCTCTTCAAGTAAATTGACATCAGGCAAATTTGGCACAAAAAATTCATTCTCAAGTCCTGCTTCGACAGATCCCTCATTTTCATCATCATCGTCTTCATAGTAATTTTTCTCGGGTAATTTCAGGACCACGGACCATAATTTATCAAGAGGATCGTCGATGTAACAAACTTGTTTAGCATATCTTGCCAACACAAATGGATCATTTAAGAACCCCAACCTATTTAAATTAACCAATGTATATCCCAAGTCATCTACCTTAATCCCTTTATTCATGTCTACCCACTTAACATAGAAAATAGGGACCCTAAAGATGTTATAGTCCAACTCCCAAATACTTGTTATAACTCCATAAAATATATGTGAAGAATGTTGAATGTTTTGATCCTTACCCTGCACAACCATTATATCGGCTTCTACACACACACCACTGCATTGAACTTGACGCGCATCATCACGCTCCTTGGTACTGAAGGTAACCCCATTCACTTTGTAACCGCTGAATGTAAGGACCTCTCTATTGGGTAGATCTGTAATCTACATTATCTCCTGAGGTACCTCTTTTCCATCAACCAAATCTGAAGCAATCTGAAGAAAAAAACATTGAAGTTGTAAACTGATTCATGGGAGCTAACTATCTGTAAAAAATGTGAAGACCAGTTTTTTAGCACACATAATACCTTTTCTTTAAACCATTTTGGGAATGTCTCATTTTGCTCTTTCTTTAGCCACATTTCATCATTTTCATGTTACGGATATTTGGTCATTAAAAATGACATGTGCTCACTGCATATAATTAAAAGATACTATATAAATAATGGCATAAAGCAGAAATGGTGTAGAAAATGAAAATAAATTCTGGACTTACTCAAAATATGGCCTAACAGCATAAGTATTTTGTAGAACACATAAATGTGCTACATGCAAATCACTGATGCTCGGGATTTTCATCGTTGCACCAGATAATGGCCTGCAAATGGTATCATTCGTATGCCTACCATTTGTTGGTACCCCAATAATCGTATCTCCATGGTTCACTAAAGACTCAACAGCCTCTTCTGCAATATAGGCCTCGGCAATGCAACCTTCTGCACGAGCCCGATTCCTTACGTATCCCTTGAATGTCTTCATATATCTCTCGAAATGATACATCCACCTTAGGAAAACTGGTCCGCACAGTTGAACTTCTCGTACAAGATGAACCGAGAGATGAAACATTAAATCAAACAAGGAAGGAGTGAAGTATTTCTCAAGTTGGCATAAAGTTTCTACTAACTGTGATTGCATTTTCTCCAACCTATCAACTTCAATAACTTTACTACAAATTGACTTGAAGAATAGACAAAACCTTATAACAGTGTGCTGGACCTATTTTTGTAGTGAAGATCGAATTGTAATTGGGAGTAGGTGATGCAAAATCATATGGCAGTCATGAGATTTCATTCCATTCAGTCGAAGAGTTTCCATTGAAACTAGACTCCTAATATTAGAACAAAAACCATCAGGCAACTTTATGCCAAGAAAGGAAGAGCAAACAACATTTTTTTCGGACTGAGTTAAATTCCACGATGCCAACGGTAACTTCTCCTTTTTTCCTACTGTTTTTGGCCTTAGCTCCGTTCTTATTCCCATTTCAGCCATATCAAGACGGACTGTTTCCTTATCTTTTGTCTTCTTTGGTATATTGAGCAAGGTACCAAGTAAAGCTTCACATATATTTTTCTCGATGTGCATGACATCAAGAACATGCCTAACGGGCAAAAATTTCCAGTACTCAAGTTCGAAGAATATAGAAACCTTCTTCCAAATAGGCCGATCATCACCTTTTTTCCATCGATATTGGCGTTGTGTCTTACCAAAGACATGTCCCTTTAGATGTTGTGTTCTTTGAAGCACCTCCTCTCCAGTTAACGGAACTGGAGCAATTTCCTTTTCCACGGTACCATCAAAATCTTGTTTCTGCCTCCGATATGGGTGATGACGGGGCAGCCACCTACGATGCCGCATGACCACCATCTTACGGGAATGAACCAGCCTTTTAGCTTTTGTTTCATGAACACAGATAGCACACCCGTTATACCCTTTGATAATGTTGCCCGACAAGTTTCCATAGGCGGGATAATCACTAATTGTCCATAATAAAATACCTTTTAGCAAAAAGGACTCCTTTCTGTATGCATCATAAACTTGTTGACCATGCCACAACTTCTGTAGATCTTCTATAAGGGGTTGAAGGAACACATCAATATCATTGCCGGGCTGAGTTGGTCCAGATATCAACAAACATAGCATAATATACTTTCTCTTCATACACAGCCATGGTTGAAGATTGTAAATGGATATCAAAACTGGCCAACATGAGTAATCAACATTTGTACCGTAGAACGGATTAAATCCATTAGAGGATAAAGCTAACCGAAGGTTTCTGCAATCTGATGAAAACTCAGGCCACCTCGTGTCGACTTCCTTCCATGTTTGTGAATCTGCCGGATGTCTGATTTTATCATCCTTCATTCTCTCTGTTTCATGCCAAGTCAAGTCCTTGGCTGACTGAGGGGAATTGAACAAATTTTTCAAACGCGGTAATAATGGAAAATACCATAGGACCTTAGCAGGAACCCCTTCCAACTCATTTCCTTTTTTGTTCAACTTCCATCTAGAGGCTTGACAGATGCGACATCTGGTCTCATCTTCATCTCTCTCTCCACGATATAAGAGACAGTCATTCGGACAAGCATGAATTTTTTCATACTCCATTCCTAAAGCACACAAGGTTTTTTTAGCATTAGTGAAGGAAGAAGGAAAACTGTTGCCTTCTGGAAGCATGGACCCAAACAAAAGTAACATTTCAGAGAAGCAAGAGTCAGAGATTTGATATTTTGCTTTCAAGTTATATAACTTTACTAAAGCCTTCATCTTAGTAAATCCTTCACAACCCGGATAAAGGGGATCATTTTCAGATTGAACATGGTTAAACACATCAGCAGAATCTAGGGAAACATCATCGTTAACATCACTATTCTCTATTTTTATTGGGATTTGATCCACTGATTCTGAACTGACCACATCCTCGGCATGCTGAAATTCTTCTTCTCCTGTCTCTCAGTGCCAAATCCAACAAGTGTAGGTTGGATCGATACCAAATTGGAAAAGATGATCTCTCACTATTCGAGCTTTCCATGATTTACTATGTGCGTACTTTAAACATGGACAACAAATTTTATTCTCATCGATTCCCTTCTCAAATGCAAACATGAAGAACTCATCCACTCCTAATTCATACTCTCTTGTTCTTCTATCAGCCCTCATCCAAGACCTATCCATCCTTAGAAAATGATTTAAAGTAATGAAATTTTCTATGCAGCAATTCCTGAAGAAAGGATAAGAAACCAATACTATTACCAAGTGATGTCACATATTTTAGAGTCTAAAAAATATCATATACCAAGTAATGCAAATGTGGTTCTATCGAGTCCACCTTACTTAATTCAGTATTATTAAAAAATAAATGTCCTGTGATTCTCAGGGTGGCAGAAAGGATCCAGAGTCATGACTACATCAACCATTGTTGGCCTGGTTTTAGAGTTGTGGCTCAGACAATGAAGGTATACTGTTATCAGTGGATTATATAACTAACTAATATCAGTGGATTATACAATGTAGAAACAAAAATAGATTATCAGATTATCAGATTCACATATACAATATTTCTTTATTCAATTATTATTAGCTTTTAACAATTAAGGAAAAATGTGTTAATGTAGATTTGTTTAATATTGTCGTAGTTCCATCAAACTTTACAAGGACAGTGAGAAGAAGATTCTTAAGAAGAAAATTATTTGGGAGAATCTTGCGGTATAAATTTCTTTCGCTGTACATATATTAGGATTTTTTGCTAAATGATTTTTTGTCACCTCCCTATTCATGTTTTAGAGTCTGCTAGCATGTCCTTTTCTTCTGGCTACTGTTCCTCACCTTGTTGTTCACATAATCACACTGCAAGGAAACACATTATTTAGGGATCATATGCTGATTGATTTTTCACTTTGCAATTGAGTTTTGAATTTTGAGTTTTGTGTGACTTCCAGGGCGTTCCTCTCCAGACTGGGGATAAAAACTGTGGATTGTTTGTGATGGCATATAGGAAAGAAATATGTTCAAACAAGGAGATTCAATTTTCTACAAAGGTAGCAGTTATAAATTTGATTTTAAATGTTTATGCCCTTGTGTTTTCTGTCTCAATATATATGACTTGCATTAACTTGTTTCATTATTCAGTGGCAACGAAGGAACAATTTGTCGTACGGACTCAATGATTTGAACGAAATCAGATGTGAATGGGCCAAGTACTTCATGAAGCATCATGCCAATTAAGAACCCTTGTCAGTTTAGTTAATTGGTTGAACATATATCAGTTTAGGATCCTTTCTAAATCATGGTTGTCTGTTTGGGAGAAGAAACTTATTGTGATGTTGGTTTTCTGTTTGCTAGAATGGTAAAATGTTGGTTATGTTTATTTAAATGATGAATGTTGGATATTGGTAATTAATGTATAATTTGGTTTGTTTATTAATTGTTTGCTTGATATTGGTTTGACATTAACAGGGTAATGTTTAAATTATTATTTTTTAGGTAAATTAAACCATTGTGTAGTCCCTTTTTAACCAATGAAGCCATTTAATAGAATGCTTGTTGCAAACTATATGTTACAATAGCTCAGATTTATTAAACTATTGCCTGTAAGAATAATAGCTCATATGTGTTTGGAGAGGACTAACAATGGTTTGAAAACAATTAAAACTCTTGTCTTATAGAAATCCGATAAGCTATTCTATTCCAAAAACACTTGCAATGTTTTATTCGAAACAAGTGTTCTAAATAAAACCATTGTCGTTTCTGGGTATTAGACAATGTTTTATTAATTGATAATCGTTGTCTTTATTAGGTCACACAAGAGTTATATAACCGTTGTCTGAAGGTTATGTATTTCGAGATATCCAATAATGGTTTGAAAACACTAATAACCCTTGTCTTACAGATATCCAACAAGTTGTTCTTTGCTAAAAACACTTGCAATACTTTATTTCAAACAAGTGTTCAAAATAAAACTGTTGTTGTTCTAGGTATCAGACAATGTTTTAATAATAGATATTCGTTGTCTTCAGTAAGTCAGATAAGGGTTATAAAACCGTTGTCTGATGTTGGTATAGACGACTTCTCAATAGACCACGGGAAATAACAGCATCAGACAACGGTTTAAAACCCTTGTCTGTAGCAGTTTTCCTTGTAGTGACTTGCAATCATCTTTCAATATTAATGTTCTTGTTGTGGATCTAGTTTGGTGCAAGTGAACTCCATTGGGGTTTTAGTTTTTCAATCAGTAACATTCCGAACTCGAAATAGCAAACTGCGTCTTATGTACGTTGTACACTATCGAGTATCGATCACCAAAGGTTTATGTAACAGCCCGAAATTTTCGAAACAATAAAAAGAAATACCCAGAAGAAATATGACCTTAAAGTTTAAACCTCTTAATTAAAATCTTAACGGTAGAATCATATTAATATAGACCAAAGTTTCAAATAAATGTAGACGCAACTCCAAAAATTATCAATGAAAGAAAGTAGCATCTAGGTATCCCCAAAGAATAGCCTATGCAAACAAGAGCAACTCCTACGAATCTCAAGTACCTGAAAAATGAATAAAATGAACCGTGAATCTCAGCAAAATACTACCCTTATTTACTAGCAGAGCCATGTACACTTGTAACTTATAAATAGAGAACCAAATATGTTTACAATTTAACATAATTTCACGAACCAGAGTTAGCACAAGATTTGAGTATCAAACAAATTAAACAAAAGATCATATATATAAGAGATAGTAAATTAAAATATAACAAAAATTAACTTTTAACCCACAGGTTAAACTAAAGTTCACTATAAACCGGTGGCACGGTTTAGAGTTTCATGATTCAAAGTTCAGAGGTTTAGATTAATATAGTGTCCCTTACTAAGGTATGCGCCCTAACAAGGTTTGAGATTCTAGTTCCGGAACTATGCACCGATACTAACAGGTTCAGATCATAGACTAAACTGGAGTTTCAAAGTTCTTATTTTCTTACTAAATTCACATTTATAAACCTTCAAAACATTTGCACTTAACCCAAATATATATTACTAAAATAGAGAGGAAGCAGAATAAAATATAAATTCAGAATTTTTTTTAACTCAGAAGTTACTTAATATAAACTTGAAAATACTAGCAAATTCGGATAGTATACTTACCTTACTTCTGGGAACGATAACGTCACTATAATGCCTAACATACAAAACAAATAACAAACAAACAAAATACATGATCATAAACATGTCAGGATTTTCCTTACTCCATCAGAAAATTTTACAAATTAACAATGAGAATTACTAGCTTATGTAATAAACTAAAATCTGATCCCTCCCTTTTTTTAGCAGACGAGGCAATATGATTCTAACCATCTCACGGGCACATATGTTCACTATAAGAAATATTAGAACATACATCACAATTTAACATCGGTATTTGTTGCCACCGATGTAAAAAGAAGTAATGAAATCGGTCGTTTATAAAACTTATGTATTTAGTTGTTTCGACATTACTTTATAATACAACCGATGTCTTATCTACGTTTCAAAAAATGAGTTATGTTCTTTATTTGCATGTCATGCTCTAGCTGACTCGAGTCAAATTAATATGTTCAATGATTTTACCCCATACATTGTTATGGACTTTAACAAAGCATCCACCATCAACAAATACATGATAATGTTGTTTATACTTTTATTTTTGACCTCGTTGGACTAATTAATGAACCCGTTATAGCATTGTTTTTTTTGAAATGGATAAACTGCAGGAACTTTAAACCATGATCTTTGGCTCAGAAACAACCCGGAGACACCATCGTTGAAAAGTGGAGCCAACAGGCAATAAAAAAACAAGACAAGTATGTGGATGATCCTGAAGTTAGTTTTGAAGAAGGGAAATTAATGATCTGCTTACTGTGAAAGAAAATGAAAGAAAGGAGATGTTGCTCTAGAATTTTAGAAGCAAAAAAGATTAGAGTTAAAAATGCAGAAGCCAAGTAAAGATAAGCTGCAGCAAAACTCAAGTAGGAATACAAGAACTTCAGAAAAAAAGTGTCAGCTATGCACACCTGATGAAGAATAAGATGGAGAAACTAAGGGGGTGTTTGGCTTAATTTATAAGTAATAAGTTACTTTTTTTAAAAAGTATTTTCATATTTTTTTTAAAAATTAATATTTTTTTAAAAAATTTAAGATCAAATCTTATTTTCAAATTTGAAAATAAGTTACTTATTTTAAGAAAAAGTACATATATACCAATTTTTTCAGCTTATAAGCTGCTTATAATGGTAGCCAAACGGGACCTAAAAAACATGCCAGCCGATATGCAGCGCACATAAGCCAAGGAAAAAATAAATAAATGGGGCATGTAAAGACAAACTCAATAAAGAAGTAAATGGAACAGCAGCATTAGTGTGGAAAAAGAGAGAAGTAGGGACTGCACGCAGATAAAATAAAATAAAAAGGACATATAAACGGGGACGTCGGAGGGAGTATGTGACGTGAATGTGTGTGAAATTCGACTGGAAAAATGCGGCTAAATTCGATTGGATTCAGTCGAATTTAGCTAAATTCGACAGCATTTTGCCTTGTCGTTTTAGTTGATTTTAGTAAAATCGATCGAATTTAACATAAACTCAACCGGTTAAATTCGACCCATTAAATTCGACCAAAAATTTTAAATTTCAAAATTTGAATTTTTTAAAATTTGGCGCCTAAAATTCATTAATTTCAACTATAAATTTGACCGACACCGGTCGAATTTATAAATGTGACTGAATCTGGTCGAATTTACTGCGCCATATTTAAAAATCCAGCAACAGCTAGCTTTCTACTTTTAGTTGTAGTAATCTGCAATATATATATATATATATATATATATATATAATGTTGCATTTGTTAATATATTCATTAGTTTTATGTTATTATCAACACTAATATCATATAATTTATGTAATATAACTAATTGAAGAACATAAATAATTTCATATTTATCAATAATATTTTTGTTACAAATACTTAGAGTCATAAGAATTCAACTCAAATATTCTAGTCGGATTTCATAATACTACTATCCTTCTCATCTACATGGAAACAAACATTTGTCAAACTTTTTCTGATTGCCGGAATTTTTTAGGTCACCGGAATTTCTTCATTTGCTGGAATTGCTTCATTCACCGGAATTGCTTTTGATGCCGGATTTGCTTTTGTTATCCGATTTGGCTTTATAACCGGAATGGTTATTTCACGAGTTGATTTTCTTGATGTTATTCTTGTGCGTACCATTCTTTTGTAATAAAGAGATTATATATTTTTTTAATGTTTATATAAATATATGATATTCAAATATTTGTGTGTTGGGAGGAAAAGGAGAAAAGAAGACAGAAAAGAAGACGAGAAAGAAGAAGAAGAGGAGGAGGAGTAATGATTTATAATGTGTGTATGTGTATGTATATAAGTATAATTTAGTGTTATAATTTCGGACCGTTGTATTTTTGTTTTAGTTGGTTATATCTGGATCATTGGATACTTTTCACGCATATCACTGATTTCGCACTAAATTCGATAGTGTTTAGTTGAATTTATAAATTCGACCGCGTTCGAATTTATAAATTTGACCAATCACAGTCATATTTAGACATTTAATAATTTTTAAATTTAAATATATTATAATTATATTAGTTTTTAAACTTATTTAAATTATATATTTTTTCATCAACCGAATTAAATATAAATAAGAAAATTATAAAATATTAAAAAAATATGCACATCGCACAAAATATAGATTTATATTATTAATATATAATTATGTAAAATTTTGTGATTCGAAATATTATGAACATGATTTTTTTCATATATCAAACATTTATTTAATATATTTAAGATTATACATATTAGATTAAAATATATTTTTGATAAGATCTCTATTATATTTTATATAAAATTTAATAGATATTATGGTAAATAAGATATAATATATATGTATCTATTAATAATATTACCATATAATTATTAATTTGGATAAGTTTTTTTATGTTATTTAATTTTCAGTAGTATAGTATTAATTGTAATAAAAAGTATTTTAATGTTTTAAATCAATTATAAAAGAGTTTCATAAACGGAA
This sequence comes from Oenanthe sinensis, assembly GCA_028671895.1. Taxonomy (NCBI): domain Eukaryota; kingdom Viridiplantae; phylum Streptophyta; class Magnoliopsida; order Apiales; family Apiaceae; genus Oenanthe; species Oenanthe sinensis. Next base: position 16,315,152 of record CM053814.1, read on the forward strand.
TAAAATTCTTCAATAAAAATTCGTAACTGTCTTTTCTTTCTAGATCATAGGCTGCTCTAGTTGAATTTTGGGTGTTAGACCACCTTAAAATTAAAAATAATTTTGTAAGATAGACCACCTTAAAATTAAAGATAATTTTGTAAGATTCGCGTGTGCTGTAAAATCGTCTAATTCTGATTTCTGAAACTCAAAATAAAGCTCAAACAATATCTACATTGTATGTAGCACAATAATTATAAATTTTCTTTTTAATTTAACTCCAAAATAGCTCTTTAAATTTAAATTTATGTATTAATAAGATATCTACTAGAATTTGAGTTATAATCTAAAGCGAGATAATAAAAATTACAGTTGTTAGGAATTTTAATTATAATTATAACTTATAAATAGTTAGTATATAATATTACGTAGTTATTAAGAATCGATCCTTTGACCTTTGGCAGTATTCGAATAAGATCTCTTTTACTCTTATTATATATAGGATATAATGTATATTAGTTAGAAGATTAATTTCTGATTTTTTAGTTTGGAAATTAATTTTTAAAAATTAGGCCCAATAATAACTATCCAGCCCAAATACCGACCGACTACCAAATTTTTAATATTTCAGCTTTAATAATATAGTATAAATATTATAAATTTAAAAATGTTATTTATATTATCACATAGCCTAATTTTTCAATATTTTTTTAAATTTATAAAATTGTTTAATATATGTTTTCTATAATATAAAATTAATTATTATTAAAAATGGACGGTAATTTTCCCTCTTTTCTCATCTAAAATTAAATTTGACCGATTTCGGTATGTTTTATAAATTTGACTGATATTGATCAAATTTATATTTCAGCGATTTGATAAAAATGAGCGGAAATTTTCCCTCTCTATCTAAAATTAAATTCGGCCATTGTCGGTCAATTTTATAAATTCGACCGAGTCGGTCACATTTATGTTTCAACAATTTGATAAATTGGGTAGGAATTTCCCCTCCATTTCTATCTAGAATTAAATTCGACCGTTGTCGGTCAATTTTCGATCACATTTATTTTTCAACAATTTGAGAACATATGCGGGAATTTTCCCTCTTTTTTTTACCGGAAATAAATTCGACCAACAAAACTTAGTGATCCAATTAAAATTTAAATTCGACCGTCAAAATTTGACCAGCCTTGATTAAATTCGACTGGGGCCAGTTGAATTTAACTTTGACCACTTATTTATTTACGCTGACCTTAAATTCGACTTATTTCGATCGAATTTAAGGCGAGTCGAATTTAGCCGGTCAAATTTAACCGTGTTTTCTTGTAGTGGTGAATGTGTGTGAAGATTGAAGTAACTTTCTTAAAAAGCAAGCCAGACAGCTGTACTTGATATTGTATGTATATAAAGTTGCTGCTTGAAAACAAGTGAGGCAGCTGTACTTATTAATAGTGCATGTATGGTACACATTGTTGCTTGGATACTAGCTAGTTCTTTAACACCACCGTAAGCAAATCCAAGGTAGGAAAATTAGTGTTGAAAGATACACTCATAAAAAAAGTTCAATTAGCTACCAAATATTCACGACGACTCATTTAAACCACTGAAATATTAAAATATATCATTCCTTTTAAAAAATTGACGGTCAATGTTAAGATCATGGATTGACCGTTAATATGCTGATTGAACATGTTATATGAAAAAAGAAAAAAAACAAAAAAATACGTAACACATCATTGATTAAATAATTAAAAAAAATAAAAAGTAAATATGTTATTATGGTAGAACACATGCATTACAAACCGAGATTCTTTGACGTTCACAATGTCCACAAATGAACATTGCAAACCACAACAATACACTCCCATTTAATTGACGAAGTCTCCAAGATAGCAGATTTAGGATTTTTTTATAGACGAATATAATGATATATACAAGAGTAATTAAAAAGTTATATATAAACGAAAGAGATATTAAGAAACCTAAGGATGAACCCTAATATACACGTATAAATACAAGTCTGATATAAAGAGCTAATCATCAAGTTTTTTCTTTAAAAAGTTAACGAAATGATATATTTTAACTATTTAGTGGTTTAAATAAGTTGCGGTGAAAATTGAGTAGCTACTTGATATTTTTTGTAGGATAAGTGAATAGTTTGATATAAAACCCCTATAACATAACATAAGCTATAAGATTAAAAACGAAAAAGGAAGAACTCCCGGCATAAAGTGAAAAGGTTAGCAACTTCAAATGCCAAATAGGCAGAAAAATAAATAGAAGCAGCAACCGAAATAAGCACAAGATGCCCAAGATATCCTGGAAATTGTGGTAAAAATGCAGTGAAAAGTACTCGATCATGAGAAGAAATAACTAAATATAGAATTTCGATGTTGGAATCCAGGAACATGTGACATTATTTACATTAATAACGACTTAATTATTGCCTGAACACACATACTCATGGCATTCCATAAAAATAGTGAATGTGTCAAAATAGATAGCTAAAGGTTGTAGCAGATCAGAATAAATGAAGAAATTCTATCCTCCCAGGATAGAATTAAGGTATGCTGGGAGGATAACTAAATATGCTGAATGTTTATAACTAGTCCTGGCGGTAGAAGAAAATTTTACAAATCGCAGCAACGTATGCATCCTACGCGTTGATTTTTCTGCAATTAATGAGGCTGATAACTTAGTTATTTAAGTAATTTTTCTTTGACTATGAGGCTAAAAATACAGCCATAAAAAATGTACAAATTCATGGAAGCTCCTCCAAGGAGTGGCCTTCAAGCCAAAAACTCATATAGCGAATTAGTTTTCACAAGGAAGGATCTAGAATACCACCTAATTAAGATGTTACTTCCTCCCAGGACTCATAATTCTATCCTTAATAAAAGTCTCTTTACACCTCAATTCTCAGACCTCATTTTAGACCTTCAAATTCTAGCTTGATTCTCAAGATAGAGGAATTGAGATGCATAGGCATCTTGCAAGGGTAGTTTAACCTCATTTAGAAAGATCAGCCAAAAGCTTATAAGCCCATCCATGTGATGACAAGCTAGACGCAGCCTCCATAAATTCCGGTGAATTTATAGATTCCGACTACAGCTAAAAAATCTTCTTCGTGCTTCAAGCTTGGGTGTCAATCTTCATGTTTCCGACAAGATGCTGAAGTTCAATATCCAAATTTTATACCAAGTTAAGCTTGTGTTTCTTAAGTTTAATATGATCAGATTGTTAGGCGGGAATGTGTGGACAATATATATATTAGGACTTTACTGCTGATCCCCTCACGTAACAACATGAGGTTAAGACAAATTATAGTGTTATTTCAGTGGTATTTTTGTGAATGAAGGGGTGAATATCATTATTACAAAATTGTCATTGAAATTTTTTATTGAAAATCTTATATAACCTCAGGTAAATAATCCGAGGATGACCTCAAGCCCCTTTTTCTCATATATAAGGTTCAAACGGAATTGAAAATGTAGATATATATGCTAGCTAGCAAGCCACACACATCACAAATTATTTGCCACGTAACTCGTACGATTTTGTTTATTCTCGAACTATTCTAGCCATAAAAACCAAATTAAAAATTATAAATAGTTTCGATCTGTTCTAGTTGGAATGTTCTAGTTTTTCTTCATATTTGGATAAAGACAAGATAAACTTCATATATATAGAGCACTACACCAATACATGTCATTTACAACAGAATTTTTATAAAAGATCTGTCGTAAATATTATTTACGAGGGAAAACATTCGCTGAAAAGTTTAATTTTAATCAAAAATTTATAATTCTTCATGAGTTCGGTGCACCTACTGTTCCATCATAAGTTGGTCGCCGTAAATAACTGTTATTGTTGTAGCGTTGAAAACTAGCTAGGGAAAATGAAAAGTTCGACGGGGACGACATATAGCCTTATCACCTGAAAGATGGTTTACTTTGTGTCATAGAGTCATAACATACTTTCTCATTTGGTTAGCTGATAAATGTGCCTTGGATTTACTAGGGTCGTCTACATTGTTTCACTGAATAACTCGAGTGCCATATTTTTTTCAAATTTTCAACATTAAATGTCTACTAAGATAAAGAAATACCTTATCCTAAAGATAAATTAATGTGAGTTCGAGTATGATTGGATAACTCAAATGATAAAGGGTTATCCTCTATCATTCTAGGGTTCGACCTTAGCTCATCTCGAAAATTTTCTTAGAACATATATTAAATTGTAAGGTATAAGTAATTCAAAGAGGGGGAGGTCTAGGGGGAATACATGAATGATATATAAATATGGTAGCGGATGTTCCAACTCTAGAGATTTGTGAACAATCAAACAAAGTACACTAATTGATGTGTTAAAAATATCATACCGTAAACGCATGGTGGTTAATTAATTTAGCAATCACCTAATCGATCCTGAGAAACTATGAAATTTTCACATCCTGACAAATAAATTAGAAGACTAGGTAAATAATTTTGAGTTGAGATCGATTTGGTTAACCTAATAAACAAATAAGATTTAAAAAATATAAAAAACCTAGAAATCTGAATCCATCGATTAATATCTAATTTTGACATCATCCTCACATTCCTCCGGCTTATCACCGACAGTCTTTATTTGTGCACAAGCTAAAGTTTGAAAAACAACTATCTTTGGTTCAATTAACAAAACAAACATATACCATAAAACTTATTATCTAACAATAACCTATCAAAATCTCAAACGCAAGCATAACCGAGCATAAACTTATTATTCAATTATTGTCATCACTCATTATTTCGACATTCAATTTATATTCATATTATCATCAATTGAACCATTTTTCACTTGCATTATTTTATATCCGTGAGCGATTCGCTCACTGCTAGTCTATGTTTGTTTGGTTCTCCCGACAAGTAATTATAATTAGGTGGGCGCGCTAGGTAGTGTTTGGGTAGTGTTTGGGGAGAGTGGAGCCTGATTTTGAGGAATTTGTTAATTATTAATTTTTATTTATTAGAGTTAATAAATATGGTTTTAGATTTGAATTTGGAGAGTTTAGTTATAACTTTTTATTTGTAGATTTAAGTTATTAGATTTGAGAAGTTGTATGGTTTTATTGGATTTTGGTAGATTTTATTTAAGTGAATTAATAAATTCGGGATTTTAAACTACCTCTACCAATTGTAATTATTATTGAATTATGATCTTCTTGTTAATTAGGTGGGATATTGTACTGTTCTCATTTTATCACTTATTACAGTATTCCCAACGAAATAATCCAACTTTTATTTTATAATATCTAAACTAAAGATTGACATAATATATGAACTCCATCCGAGCCATGCAAGTCAACATGTTATACCTTAAATTATATATATATGTGTGTGTGTGTGAGAGATTGAATTCAATGGAGTACTCTTAAATGAAGTATAAATTGAAAACATATGTTCTGCATTAGATCATGTAATATATAATAAGTTCTTCAATTAGTACTCGAAATAAAATTCTCCATACAACTACATATATATTAACATGGTTTTAAGAATCTAATTTTATAAACAATATATTAAAATTAGTCTAATGTGATAATTGGTTAGTTAATAATTTAATTTATTAGTTCGAAGAATACTAATAAACTTGAAATATTCCAAACTAAAAATTTAAAATATAGTACTCCCTCCGTTTCATATTAGTAGTCCAGTTAAAAAAATAATGCATATTAAGAAAATTTATTGTTGATTGGTTCTACTTATATTTATTGCATTCAATGAATATAATATATGGTATGCAATTGATCTTGAAAATATAAATTAGAGATATGTGGAATGAAGTCTCCCTCCGTTTCATATTAGTAGTCCAGTTAAAAAAATAATGCATATTAAGAAAATTTATTGTTGATTGGTTCTACTTATATTTATTGCATTCAATGAATATAATATATGGTATGCAATTGATCTTGAAAATATAAATTAGAGATATGTGGAATGAAGTTTATTTTGAAAATATAAACTAGATTAAATTTTACATTGAAAGTTGAAGTGAACAATTATTTTGAAACAAATTGTTTTTTGAAAATGGACTACTAATATGAAACGAAGGGAGTATATATTTTTTAATAAAAATAATATATTTAATTCTTTAGAAACTTATATAATTAAAAACAATTATGTATAATATTAACATTAATTTATAAACACATATAAAATAAGCAATGAAGCATAAATCCAGGCCTCGTTTGTTTTACAAATTTTGTAGTTGTGTAGTAACTTAAATTTCTATGGAACTAGGTTATAAGTACTTTCGGGATAAATAAAAAAATAGGCTTAAATACAATTTAAACCATGCATTTTGAAGAATATACAACTAAAATCCCTTTTAATATATTTATTAAATTTAACCCTACATTTTTAATTATATACAATTGAAACCCTTTTTAAATAATTAGTAAATTTAACCCTATATTTTTAACTATTTACAATTAAAACCATTTTAAAAAATATTTAATAAATTAAGCCTTGAATTTTTAATTTTGGAATAAAATAAATTTTATAACCAAATTTTGAATAAATAAACCAACACATAGGGAATATATGAGATATAACTAAGATATATTGGTCAAATGCACTATTGTCAATTTTTTTATAGATATTATCTAATCATAATAGATATATGTAATTATTATAATTTTTTCTCATAAAATAGATATTTAGATATTTTTTATATTAATATGTATATATATAATATTATATATGTCCAATAAAATTTTAATATATGCTTATATTATACCCTCTTAATTACCATCACACTTCCCCCTCAATAAATTCGTAGATATTCATCACCTAATTTAATTTATTTATGAAAATACCCTTCGGGTTTATTTTATTTCAAAACTAAAAAATCAAGGTTAAATTTAATAAATGTTTAAAAAGGAGTTTTAAATTGTATATAGTTAAAAACGTGGAGTTAAATTTACTAAATATTTTAAAAAAGGTTTTAGTTATAAGCAGTTAAAAATATAGGATTAAATTTACTAAATATATTAAAAGAATGTTTCAATTATATTTTTTTAATAACACCGAGTTTAAATTGTATTTAAGCCAAACAAATATGTGTTTGGTTTATGAGTGTAATTAACCTAATTTATTGGAAGGGTGAGTTAATTTTATTTTAAATTTATACAACCATATATAATAAATATTTAGGTTCCAAAGAAGTGTGAGTTAGGGGTTTGAGCATCTCTAAGAGTCTCTTAGTAAACTCTTAAATATAATATATAAAATATTAGTATCCTAACAATATATCACATTTTTAATTGTATCAAAATATTTTTTATATTCACTCTTTATTTATATTTTATTCATATTTGAATATCCATTATAATAAAGATAGGAAAAAGTGGGGGCAAAAAATTAAGGGCATGAATATTTTATTAATAAACATAAGTTGGGAGCCATGCACAAACTTTTAAAATTGAGGACACAGAAGAGGCTCTTAACTTTTTAAAGACCCTCTAGAAGTCTCTTGAAACTTTTTTTTTCTTTGTCAATAGGAGTCTTTTGAAACTTAATTCATGCACATATAATTCTTTAATTTTTTAACTTAAGAACATATATAAAGTGTCTCTTAGAGATGCTTTTACATCGAACCAAACTAACCCCTACCTTTTTTTAACTCTAGTGTATATTTTGTAACTCAGGGTTGACTTGCGTATGAAAAATCTACTGCATATAACATTGCAGAGATAACAAAACAACGGAAACAAACCTGTGGGCAGTAACACAAACCAGATACTGGGAAATGTAACTGAAGTATATACATCCAAATGCATCACACCATATCCTTATCTACAAGATGCATGTAGAGATAGAGTGGATTTCTTCATTAATTTAAAGTATTTAAAATGAAAAAGTATGAAGAAAAAAATCTGAAAATAACATTTATTTCATGAGATGATTTCTAACTGTTATCTACCTATAGATTGACATTAATTCACACATTGCTTTACATCAACGCCATCTTGCAACTATAAATTGAGGGACTGTGTGTTGATGAAATTAAGTTATTAGTATCACTCTTCCCTTAATTAAGTAGTTGCATACAATAACAAAAATGTATTGTAATAAGTATCGCGTCTTAGTGGTAGATGATGATGCAACAAGTTTAATTGTTGCAAAGGGTTGTGTTAGGAGATGGAATTATGAAGGTTTGATTCATTCTTAAAATGTTGTTGAACTATTATATAAAGGGAGAATGATATTTTTCATTTCTGAAATATTGTGATCTAAATTGTTTAATTTTTGAATTTGCAGGTTATTGGCTATCTTCTTGGCTTGTTTAAACATTTTCCTAATCTTATGAATTGCTTTTAAAATATATAAAATTCTTGATCAAATCCTTAGTAATTTTTTTGAGCACTTACAAGCTAGTATGTTAAAATTTTATAAAATCTAGCTTGAATTCATAATGGTGAATGTTATTTTTATATCAAACAATATATTGATACATCAAATCTCTAAAACGAGTAATTTTTTTGTCGTATATTTATAAATATTCGTAAATGTTAACCTAAAGAAAAATGGCATTTTTTGTAGTATATTAATAAATATCTTCAATAAAAAATGAATATACCTTGATATTAATAATTTCTACATCTCTATATATGAACCTTTTGTCTAATGATTATTTTTACTCTTAATTTCAGTGACGGCTGTGAGTCATGCTTTACAAGCATTGAGCTTACTCGAGGATAAAGGTCAAAATGGTGAAGTTAAATATGATGTGATTTTAGCTGACGTCCACATGCCGGTCATGGACGGCTTCCAACTCCTGGAGCTCGTTCATAAAGAATTTGACATACCTGTTCTTCGTAAGTTGTTATACATACATCATCTTTCCCAGGAATTAATTTAGGAGTATAATATTCGACATAATCTCATAATATTGATGAACCTTAAACTTGTGAATTGCAGTGGTATCTGGGGATTATAAAACTGAAGTAGTACAGAAGGGATTGAGAATGTCGTCGGCTTACATTATAAAGCCCATTAGGGCCGAGCACGTGAGGCACCTCTGGCAACATATCTTATTGTGGAAGAACAGAGAAATAAATGCTTGGATAAGATTCATTCAACAAGAAAATGTACCAAGAATCATTTCCTCATCTTCTCCTAGTATAGTTATTGAGGAGAACCCAAGGGGTAAGAAACTTAATTCTAGTTAATTATTAACATATAATCGTAATATTAATAATCGTGTTAATTATCGTAATAATGATGATGAGAAAGAATTGTTTTTGTTAATATTGACACAGAGAGGAAGGCCAAAAAATTTGTTTGGTCTGCAGAACTACATAATCGCTTTGTGGAAAGTATTTTAGTCATTGGTTTAAAAGGTAAGCTATATATACATCTTATGCATATCAACTGCAACAATTAACTATATGTATATAATCAGAAAGAACCACACATGTGCACACAAATCTGATCGCTAATGAAATATTATGCAGAAGCTGTTCCAAAAGCTATTTTGGAAGTGATGAATGTAAAGTCTTCACTAACCCGGGAGCAAGTGGCCAGCCATTTGCAGGTTTTCGAAAACTGTTGCTTATTATATATATGCTAATTATGTTAAACTGATGCATATTTTGGGTTAAAAAACAACATTATATATATGATATGCTGGTTTAAGACAATATATTTTATTTCTAACAAAGTCGAGGATCATGTATGCTTAACTAATTACTGTAAGATACTTTATTTTTCACAAGTGTAAAAATATTTAATTTCTAGGATTATAATTAATATTATTATTTATGGGAATGCGATGTAAATTGCAGAAATTTCGAAAGCTGGTGAATAAGGTTTTGGATGGAAAGGCAAGACTTGATGAACCTTCAAAGTATTGGATCGATTGTCATTATTACTCAAGCATTGTAGGTGGAAATCCAAATCTAATTTTTATTGATAAAGTATTGGAAAAGCGAAGAACTGGTGACTATCCAGGTCCCATTCGAGCTTCCCTACCCTTACCACCATTCAAGGAAGCTGGTGAGTAAAGTGTTTCTTACAAAAACTAGCTACTAATGTACAACATATCATATTTGACTACCTATTGGTCTAAGATAATATATGCTTATCATTTCTTAAGGGGCTTTGCCGAGCGGGAGCATGAATATTACGATATCGATGCAAAAAAATAATGCATCTTCCATGAATGTAGCTACATCTACATTTCGACATGGAGGTGTTATAACTTTTCAAAGTGCTGTGAATGATGTGGCTATTCCTGCACTGGAGCATGGCAGTGTGATTATTCAAAATGTGAATGTAGCTGCACCTACACTTGAGCATGGCGGTGTAAGTTTTCAAAGTGCTATGAATGTAGTTGCACCTACATGGCTTGGCGGTGGTGTGAGTTTTCTAAGTGCTGTTGAAACTACACCGGGGCTTGGCAGTGGTGGGAGTTGTCAAAGAGCTATGATTGCAGATCCACCTACACTCGGGCTTGGCGGTGGTGTGAATTTTCAAAGTGCTTTGAATGTTGCTGCACCTACACCGGGGCTTGACAGTGGTGTGAGTTTTCATAGTGATGTGAATTTAGCTCCACCTATATCGGGGCTTGACGGTGGTGTGATTTTTCAAAGTGCTGTGAATGTTGCTGCACCTACACCGGAGTTTGACAGTGGTGTGAGTTTTCAAAATGCTGTGAATGTAGCTCCACCTATACCAGAGTTTAACAGTGGTGTGAGTTTTCATAATGCTGTGAATGTTGCTGCACATACACCGGAGTTTGACAGTGGTGTGAGTTTTCAAAATTCTGTGAATGTTGCTCCACCTACATCAAAGTTTGACAGTGGTGTGAGTTTTCATAATGCTGTGAATGTAGCTCCACCTACACTGGGGCTTGGCAGTGATGTGAGTTTTCGAAGTGGTGTGAATGTAGCTACGCCTACACCGGGGCTTGGCGATGTTACTTTTCAAAATGCTATTGGGCCACAGCCAAATTACTATTTCATAAATGGAGGCTCGATTAATGAAACAAATAATTCTATGTTTCCTGCCAATTGCATTGTACCTTCTAGCGGTACCACTGATCCCATCGTTAATAGTTTGATCTCTGAACAACCATTCAATATGGTTTCGCAAGGCAGCAATATTATCTTCACCGGAAACAATTTTAATGCTGATTTGCAGGTAACCGAAGTTAAGTAAATACACAGCTTCTATATGTGACACTTCCTTATTTTATTATTTCTATGTATTATTTGTGGCACCAAACCTACTAAATTGTTTTAAGTACTGTTTCAAGGTGGGAAATGTGCAACCTCTCAATTCAAACACTATTGGCACTTCATTTGGTTCAAATCAATATGAAAATACATGGGGGATAAATCACCAGGTATGTATATATTATTATGAACTTAATTATGATGTTGACATATGATATTTCTCTTGCTTTTTTGAACCAATAATTTTAACTTTTAATTCTCGGTGTAGCTGGGAAATGTTGAACTTGATCCAATCATTGGTGGCACTGCACCAACTGCAAATGAGTTTGAAAACTTGTTGATGAACGACGACGATATAGCTGGAATGGATGCAGCAGGCCTAAACCTGCAGGCATGTGTGCTGACACACTTAACTAATTAATTACTTGATTAATCTAGCCCCCCACTCATTTAAATAACATGTTTAATTAATTCTTTTGACTTCTTATATAGAATGAAGATTGGGAGGACTTACTGCGAATCTTTGAGAACAATGATAAAGACGAGGATATGTGACAACTCTTAAGATCAATTATGAGAATGATGGCAGCAATGGACTCTAACCCTCAAGGACTGTACTTGTATCATGCATGATTAATAGCATGCTTAAACTAATAAATAAATGGTTGATGTAATGTTAAGTCAATACTTATTAGCTTTACTAGCCAGTATTTTTCTTTAAACTTTAGAGGAAGCTAATATTTTATCTTCCTTTCTTCATGGTGGTGTATGTTTTTTCTTTTTAATTTTATAAGAAATGATCTCTTTTATTTTCAGTTTTCTAATTTTATTTTAATAATAAATAAATTTGGCGATTCGGGTAAACGGTTCAGTTTCAGATCGGATCAACTTTCAGTCCTGGTATATTTATATGGTTTAGCTCATATCATATTTGATTCAGTTCGAATCTAATTCCGGCTTTGCTGAATTTGACTCGGTTTCGGTTCCAATCGGGACGATTTCGATTCAGATCAAAATTGGATTAAAATTGGTTCGGATCTTTTTAATGAATCGTATTTTGTTTAGATTCAAGATTTTTGATTCAGATTAATGTTAGATTAATTGGAATCATCGTCGAACTGAAATAAATGTGGTTAAATCAGTTTATCAAATTCGAGTTAAAATTCAATGAAATGATACCCAACAAATTAATAACCTCAATTAAGTAATATATTTCTTCAATCCCGACTTGGCCAAAGGTGATAAATAATGTTTTCGCTAAATGTATAGTATAATAATTTAATATATAATATTTACTTCTTTTTAAAATATAAATTTATATTCATTTTTTTACTTACCAGCAAATTTAAAATCAATATTATTCTTAATTTTTTAATATTTTATTTTATAAATACATGTATTACATTTGCATATTATGTATAAGTAAAGTGTAGAGTGTACTTGTGACTGTAACTAATTATAAGATCGCTTGTCAAGAAAGCACTTAGGATGTATTCACTTCACTTGAATGGAATACTAGCTTGAATGGAATGAAGGGGAAATGAAATGAAATTTATGCTCTTATTTGGGTGAGATTAAAAAAATGTTTATAATTTTCATTCATTTTTTCATTCCATTACAAAGTATTTATACCAAAATTCTAACCCATATGTTTCGGAAGGAATGCTTCATTCCATTTTTTCACTATTTTCTCTACAATCCCAATCATAGAAACTTTAGACTCCCTCATGTTCATTTAAAATTTCACTCATACATTCTCCTTTTTTATACAATTTGTTCATAATTTTTTCATTCCATTTCTTCCCCATTCCGTTCTCACTAAGTGAACACAACCTTAGGGTCTATAATTTAATTCAAGTCATATTCAGTTTGCATAATTTTTTTATTCGGATCTATCGGTTTTGGGTCATTATCGGATCTAGTATTTCAGATTATTTTCGGTTACGGGTCATTTTCGGATCGCATCCAAACGGTTTTCAAATCATTTTCGAATTCGATTATATGGAACCAATATTGGTTTAGATTGCATTACTTCAGATTCAATTACATTTTTGGATTATAATTTCGGATATAAAATCGGATTTCACACATCTGGTTCGATTCTTTGGTTAAATTTGCGGGAAAGTAAAAATAGTGAATATAAATTTATATTTTAGAAAAAAAGTTCAATAGAGAACCTTAAACGAACACATATGTTCTACATTATATATATATATATTGCTTATAATATATTGCAGAATTTAATGCAAGATATATATTCTCTAATTAGTATTCCATTTAAGGTTTTCTTGTAACAAAACTCATAAAAAATATATATTATATATATGTATACATATATTATTATATATTTGAACCTTAGCCTACATATATGAAAGCCTATGTTGTGGTGAAGAAGTACATAGTAGCTGGTTATGGTTAAAGTATGTGTTGCACTACGCCATAAGTGCTCATATGCAATGCTCTCTGATGTTGCCTTATGTGTCAAATGTTGTTGCCTTAGACCCGAAATCAAAAAAGGCAACACTTTTTTAGTGTTGCATCTGTGGCCATTGCCTTTGACCTCTAATGCAACGCTTATGTTCTCTAATGCAACACCACTAAAACTATTGCATAATGGTCATAATGCAACACCACCAGGATATAAAAGCCTTTGCATGTGGTGAAGAAGTTTAGCTAGTTTTAGCATTGGATTAATGTAACCTTGTGCCGGATATGGGATACACAAGGCATGAGGCTTATTGTTTGCTTCTACCATCGAGCCCATGTTATTTTTTGTTCTATTATTTCTTTTCATGAATTTCATGAACAATGAGCAGCTGAGCATAGATATAATAAACCTGATCGAAAAATCTAAACACATTTAATTCACCAGTGCCCAAAAATATTAGATTCTTGCCCGTCGTCATTCGTCTCAAATCAGCGTCATCCAGCCAAGTATGATATTGATTTGAAATATGAATAGTTCTTCAGAAATATATTAATTTGAGAAGCACCAAAAAAATATATTGGGAAAAAATGTACTTATTTAACACCCAAAAGCCAAAAATGCATGTAATACACTAATACTTTGCGTTTATATATGTTGTTACACATTTGTTTAATACGTGTTTGTGTTAAACATATACGAGTAACTTACTAATATAGTCACCTAATATATTATCAGTTTTGTGATACTGATGAATCACGACCAATTTATAGATCAGGATGGATGTCTGTAACCATTACGAGGAGGTCCAATATAAATTTATATACTACTATCTAGAGTGTAAATAAGCCGAATCAACAGTATCAGATTCGAGTTTGAAATCAAACTCGATTGAGCCATAACTTTTAAATTTGAAACTATGTTCGATAATAGTTTGATATGTTCGAGTCTGGCTCAAAAACTCGAATATGATAAATTCAACTCGATTTCGATCGGATTTTAGATTTAATTAGGTGCATTTTTAAGTATTGCAAAGAATCGTTTTTTTCTAAATTATAATATTCAATTTTTTTAAAATATAAATTATGTTAAAATACTAACATGTATTTTATAAATTTTATTTTATTTTTTGTTCTTAATCAATCCAATGATCATTACCAAATAGCAATTGGGTGATGGCCAAAACACCTTCTTTGAGAGAAAAAGGGACCGAAATAGATAACTAATTAACTTGGTGCATATATGGAGGAATTCGATTCATCAAAATTAACTTGGCAACTCAATTCAATCAACCTAATGCAAGTCATCTTAGTCCTGCAATAGTTTCATGAAATGAGCGAGACATCAGCACATGCGAGTCACTACAAGAAAAATTAAGTGGTTTTAAACGACCCAAAAAAATAGTCGTAAATGGCACTTAATGATTGGAAATGATAGTGAAAGCGACCATCGACCGACCAACTATTTCGGTTGTTTAAAACTGAGTCACTTTTGACCCATCGGTCCTAAATGAGAAAGATTTACGTACAACTGAATATTTCGGTTGCTTGTGAACATGATATGGGCTAAAAATAAGTCTAAAAACACAATTAATGTGGCACTAATTAAGTCTATTTTGGTCCAAAAGGGAGGCCCATTTAATAAGGCTCAGAACCCTAATTATGAAATAAATTCATAATTAATTAATTAGCTAAATATACAGCGAATTAATTGTGTTTAACTATAAGAAAACTACTCCAATGAGTAGTCCACAAGACACCTCAATCAATATGGAAATATAATCCTACAATGAAACATCATTCTATATGAAAATATCCATCAAAGAGGTGGCTTGCCCACGAAGGTTCCTAAACCTAATCCAATTCTTAGACTCCCGACGTCTATATAAAGAGTCTAACCCCTTATTTTTAGAACTACGTCTTTGCTTCATCCTCGAAGGACATATAAGCCACTACGTCCCTGGTATGCCCTTGCCACCATAGCCCCGAGGGCATCACCAAGAACTACGTCTGATTTGATTCTCATACGTACTGAGATACGTAAGCATCTTGTGAGGATATAATTAAGTCATGAAACACAAGCGCAGCTATTAAAGCTTGATAAGCTCTGACACACATCGCAATTAATACACCCTAGTTTTTAATCCGTAACATTTGGCGCCGTCTGTGGAAAGACAACATCAACCATGGCAAGAACACGAAGAATTGATGGAGATATCGTCCCTTCTACGGGAGACCCAACCTCTGTAATTCTTCCTACCAGAGACCCAACTGCTGTGATTCCATCAGATGGAACTCAAACCACCAAATTCCCCGCTACCACGACTACTCCGGCTGGAACTCAAGGCCCCAGCACTCAAAGGCTAGGCCCGTTCAGTGAAATCGTCCATTCAACTAATCTTGAGGAAGTAATCCATGGATCCAAACCTTTATCCCAGGTAACTCAAACTCCTTTTATTGCTACTTCTCCACCTCACGCACAAATCTCTACTATTGTTATCCCTAGTAGCACTGTTGTCAAACCTAGGCTTGGACGCTCCCAAGCCTACCCCCATCCATACATCAAAGGGTTAAAATCCCACAACACTAGGGGCGTAAAGAAGGAGTCCGCCATTTCTCAAGACCATATTCCACTGATGATGAAGCTCTAAAGGCACTTATGTCAATACAAGTTAAACCCTGCATTTTGAAGAATATATAACTAAAATCACCTTTTAATATATTTAGTACATTTAACCCTAGGTTTTTAATTATATACAATTGAAACCTTTTTTTAAATAATTAGTAAATCTAACCCTATGTTTTTTACTATTTACAATTTAATTTTTTTAAAAAAATATTTAGTAAATTTAACATTGACTTTTTAATTTTGGAATAAAATAAACCTTATAACCAAATTTTGAATAAATAAACCAGCACATAGGGTACATATGAGATATAGCTAAGGGATATGTTGGTCAAATGCACTATTGTCAATTTTTTTGTGTAGATATTATCTAATCATAATAGATATATGTAATTATTATGATTTTTTTCTTATAAAATAGATATTTGGATTTTTTTAAATATTAATATGTATATATATAATGAGAAAAAGGAATCTAAGATGTGTCTTAGGTAATTTTCTAAGATATTAGTACAAATTAGTAGTGTATTAATAAAATTTTAAATGAATTATAAAATCATGTGTATCTCACCTAAGTTACCTAAGATTTATCTTAGATCCCTAGTCTCATATATAATATTATATATGTCCAAAATATGTGTTTATATTATACCCTCTTAATTACCATCACATTTCCTGATCAATATATTCGTAGATGTTCATCACATAATTTAATTTATTACCGAAAATATCCTTCTAAAATTACTAAAAATTGAGCCAGATTTGAGTAGGATTTATTTTATTTCAAAACTAAAAAGTCAATGTTAAATTTAATAAATGTTTAAAAAGGAGGTTTAAATTGTATACAGATAAAAACGTGGAGTTAAATTTACTAAATATTTTAAAAAAATGTTTTAGTTGTAAATAGTTAAAAATGTAGGATTAAATTTATCAAATATATTAAAAGAAGGTTTTAATTGTATATTTTTAATAACACCGAGTTTAAATTGTATTTAAGCCAAAGAAATATGTGTTTGGTTTATGAGCTTGTAATTTACCTAATTTATTGGAAGGGTGAGTTAATTTTATTTTAAATTTATACAACCATATACAATAAATATTTAGGTTCCACTGTGAGTTACTGTATAGGGTTAGAGCATCTCTAAGATTCTCTTAGTAAACTCTAAAATATAATATATAAAATATTAGCATCCTAACAATATATCACATTTTTAATAGTATCAAGTCCAACAATACTTTTTATATTCACTCTCTATTTATATTTTATTCATATTTGAACATCCATTATAATAAAGAAATGAAAAAGTGGGGGCAAAAAATTGGAGGCATGAATATTTTATTAATTAATAAATATAAGTTGGGAGCCATGTACAAAATTTTAAAATTGAGGATAGAGAAGAGCCTGTTAACTTTTTAAAGACCTTCTAAAAGTTTCTTGAAACTTTTTCTTCTTTGTGAATAGGAGTCTTTTGAAACTTAATTCATTCATGTATAATTCTTTAATTTTTAACTTAAGAACCTATATAAAGTGTATCTTATAGATGCTTTTACGTCGAACCAAACTAACCCCTACCCTTTTTTTAACTCTAGTATATATTTTGTAACTCAGGGTTAACTTGAGTATGAAAAATCTACTGCATATAACATTGTAGACATAACAAAACAACGGAAACAAACCTGTGGGCAGTAACACAAACCAGATACTGGGAAATGTAACTGAAGTATATACATCCAAATGCATCACACCATATCCTTATCTACAAGATGCATGTAGAGATAGAGTGGATTTCTTCATTAATTTAAAGTATTTAAAATGAAAAAGTATGAAGAAAAAAATCTGAAAATAACATTTATTTCATGGGATGATTTCTAACTCTTATCTACCTATAGTTTGAAATTAATTTACACATTGCTTTACATCAACGCGATCTTGCAACTATAAATTGAGGGACTGTGTGTTGATGGAATTAAGTTATTAGTATCACTCTTCCCTTAATTTAGTTGCATACAATAACAAAAATGTATTGTAATAAGTATCGCGTTTTAGTGGTAGATGATGATGCAACAAGTTTAATTGTTGCAAAGGGTTGTGTTAGGAGATGGAATTATGAAGGTTTGATTCAGTCTTAAAATGTTATTGAACTATTATATAAAGAGATAATGATGTTTTTCATTTGTGTAATATTGTGATCTAAACCGTTTAATTTTTGAATTTGCAGGTTATTGGCTATCTTCTTGTTTAAACATTTGCCTAATCTTATGAATTACTTTTAAAATATATAAAATTCTTGATCAAATCCTTAATAATTTTTTTGAGTACTTGTAAGCTAGTATGTTAAAATTTTATAAAATCTAGCTTGAATTCATAATGATGAATGTTATTTTTATATCAAACATTATATTCATATATCAAATCTCTAAAAGGGGTAATTTTTTTGTCGTATATTTGTAAATGTTAACCTCAAGAAAAACGGCGTTTTTTATCTTATATTAATAAATATCTTCAATAAAAAATGATCGCTTTTTCGTGATATATTTTGCATTATTATTTTCTATTTGTAATTGAAGTACATATACCTTATTTTTGCTGATTGAATAAATAAATGAACTTCTTTTATTATTATTATTTATTAAAATTTCGAAGACTTGATATTAGATCAATTTCAACATCTCTACATATGAACCTTTTGTCTAATTATTGTTTTTACTCATAATTTGAGTGACAGCTGTGAGTCATTCTTTACAAGCACGGAGCTTACTCGAGGATAAAGGTCAAAATGGTGAAGTCAAATATGATGTGGTTTTAGCCGACGTCCACATGCCGGTCATGGACGGCTTTCAACTCCTAGAGCTCGTTCATAAAGAATTTAACATACATGTTCTTCGTAAGTTCTTATACATACATCATCTTTCCGTGGAATTAATGTAGGAGTATAATATTCGACATGATCTCGTAATATTGATGAACATTAAACTTGTGAAATGCAGTGATATCTGGGGATTACAAAACTGAAGTAGTACAGAAGGGATTGGGAATGTCATCAACTTACATTATAAAGCCCATGCCATTAGGGCCGAGCACGTGAGACACCTCTGGCAACATATCTTATTATGGAAGAATAGAGAAATAAATGCTTGGACAAGAGAAATAAATGCTTGGACAAGATTCACTCAACAAGAAAATGTACGAAGAATCATTTCCTCATCTTCTGCGAGTGTAGTTATTGAGGAGAATCCAAGGGGTAAGAAACCTAATTTTAGTTAATTATTATTAACATATAATCGTAATATTAATTATCGTAATAACGATGATGATGATGATGAAGAATTATTTTTGTTAATATTGACACAGAGGGGAAGGCCAAAAAATCTGTTTGGTCTACAGATCGCTCCATAATCACTTTTTGGAAAATACTTTAGTCCTTGGTTTAAAAGGTAAGCTATATATACATCTTATGCATATCAACCGCAA
Source organism: Oenanthe sinensis (assembly GCA_028671895.1). NCBI lineage: Eukaryota > Viridiplantae > Streptophyta > Magnoliopsida > Apiales > Apiaceae > Oenanthe > Oenanthe sinensis. Next base: position 16,334,874 of record CM053814.1, read on the forward strand.
CAATTAACTATATATATATATAATAGAAAGAACCACACATGTGCACACGTATCTGATCGCTGATGAAATATTATGCAGAAGCTGTTCCAAAAGCTATTTTGGAAGTGATGAATGTAAAGTCGTCACTAACCCGGGGACAAGTGGCCAGCCATTTGCAGGTTTTCTAAAAATGTTGCTTATTATATATATTCTAATTATGTTGAACTGATGCATATTTTGGGATAAAAAACAACATTATGTATATATGATATGCTTGTTGAAGACAATATATTTTATTTCTAACAAAGCTGAGGATCATGTATGCTTAACTAATTACTGTAAGATACTTTCTTTTTCACAAGTGTAAAAAAATTTAATTTCTAAAGATTATAAGGTTACAGAAATTACAAGTGTAAATTACAGAAATTCCGGAAGCTGGTTAATAAGGTTTTGGATGGAAAGGCAAGACTTGATGAACCTTTAAAGTATTGGATCGATTGTCATTATTACTCAAGCATTGTAGGTGGAAATCCTAATCTAATTTTTATTGATAAAGTATTGGAAAAGCGAAGAACTTGTGACTATCCACGTCCCATTCGGGCTTCCCTGCCCTTACCACCATTCAAGGAAGCTGGTGAGTAAAGTGTTTCTTACCAAAACTAGCTACTAACGTATAACATATCATCTTTCACTACCTATTGGTCTAAGATAATATATGCTTATCTTTTTTTAAGGGGCTTTGCCGAGTGGGAGCAGGAATATTACAATATCGATGCAAAAAAACAATGCATCTTCTGTGAATGTAGCCACATCTACACTTTGACATGGACGTGTTATAATTTTTCAAAGTGCTGTGAATGATGTAGCTATTCCTGCACTAGTGCATGGTGGTGTGAGTTGTTAAAGTGCTATGATTGCAGATCCACCTACACTGGGGCTTGGCGGTGGTGTGAATTTTCAAAGTACTTTGAATGTTGCTGCACCTATATCGGGGCTTGGCAGGGGTGTGAGTTTTCATAGTGATGTGAATGTAGCTCCACCTACACCGGGGTTTGGCGGTGGTGCGATTTTTCAAAGTGCTGTGAATGTTGTTGCACCTACACCGGACTTTGACAGTGGTGTGAGTTTTCAAAATGCTGTCAATGTAGCGCCACCTACACCGGAGTTTGACAGTGGTGTGAGTTTTCATAATGCTGTGAATGTAGTTCCTCCTACACTGGGGCTTGGCGGTGGTGTTAGTTTTCAAAGTGGCGTGAATGTAACTAGGCCACAGCCAAACTACTATTTCACAAATGGAGAATTGATTAATGAAACAAACAATTCCATGTTTCCTGCAAATTGCATTATACCTTCTAGCGGTACCACTGATCCCATCGTTAATAGTTTGATCTCTGAACAACCATTCAATATGGTTTCACAAGGCAACAATATTTTCTTCACTGGAAATAATTTTAATGCTGATTTGCAGGTAACCGAAATTAAGTAAATACACAGCTTCTATATGTGACACTTCTTTATTTTATTATTTCTATGTATTATTTGTGCCACCAAAACAACTACTAAATTTTTTTAAGTACTGTTTAAAGGTGGGAAATGTGCAACCTCCCGATTCAATCACTATTGGCACTTCATTTGGTTCAAATCAATATGAAAATACATTGGGGATAAATCAATAGGCATGTATATATTATTATTAACTTAATTATGATGTTGACACATGATATTTCTTTTGCTTTTTTGAACCAACAATTTTAACTTTTAATTCTCGGTGTAGCTGGGAAACGTCGAACTTGATCCAATCATTGGTGGCACTGGACCAACTACAAATGAGTTTGAAAACTTGTTGATGAACGATGACAATATAGCTGGAATGGATGCAACAGGCCTAAACCTGCAGGCATGTGTTCTGACACACTTAACTAATTAATTACTTGATTAATCTAGCCCCTCACTCATTTAAATAACCTGTTTAAATAATTCTTTTGACTTCTTATATAGAATGAAGATTGGGAGGACTTACTGCGAATCTTTGAGAACAATGATAAAGATGATGATATGTGACAACTCTTAAGATCAATTATGAGAATGATGACAACAATGGACTCTAACCATCAAGGACTGTACTTGTATCATGCATGATTAATAGCATGCTTAAACTAATAAATAAATGGTTGATGTAATATTAAGCCATTAATTATTAGCTTTACTAGCCAGTAATTTTCTTTAAACTTTAGAGGAAGCATCTCTTTTGTTTTCAGTTTTCTAATTTTATTTTAATAGTAAATAACTTTGGCGATTCGAGTAAACGGTTTGGCTTCAGATTGGATCAACTTTTAGTCTTGGTATATTTATATATGGTTTAGATCACATAAGATTTGATTCAATTCGAATCTAATCTAATTTTGTTTTTGTTGAATTTGACTCGGTTTCGGTTCAAATCGGGATAATTTTGATTCGGATCAAATTTGGATTAAAATCGGTTCGGATCTTTTTAATGAATCGTATTTTGATTATCATTAAGAGTTTTGATTCAAATTAATTCATCCACTACAAGAAAAACAGCTTCATACAAGTGTTTTTGTCCGCTGGAATTAACGTCTAGATTTTCATGGAAGTATTATAATATGATATCATGCTTATTTTCTATGGCTTAATACTGCTTATTCAATTTGACACATAAAAAATTATGGAAACCGACTATTAATTTTTCCATATAGACATACAGTCATCTTTCAATATTAATGTTCTTGTTGTGGTTCTAGTTTGGTGCAAGTGAACTCTATTGGGGTTTTAATTTTTCAATCAGTAGCATTCTAGACTCGAAATAACAAACTGCGTCTTATATACGTTGTACACTATGGAGTATCGATCACCAAAGTTTATGTAACATCCCGAAATTTTTGAAACAATAAAAAGAAATTACCAATATAAGAAATATAGCAACTAAAATGAAACCTCGAAGTTTATACTTGTTAATGAAAATCTTAACAGTAGAATCATATATATTAATGTTGAAAAATGTGGGTAGAAGCTCCACATTGTCAAATAATTTTGAGCCTAAGTTTGAATGCTTCTTGGGTGCGTGAGCGCAACAAGTTATGATTGGAGTACATTCTTCTTCGAGATTGCTTTTCAACACATATTTAAGTATTCAAATTGATCAAGGAATGGATGAGATATGATTATCCAAAGTTGGTACCTTGAAAGTGGAAATCTATAAATGAGAATCTGAACCCCACATTGAATTGGTAAAGGGTTTTTCATGACTTTATATAGTAGAACACTTATGTAGTGTTTAAGATGTGTTAGTATATTATTGCTCCACCACCCACGTGCGCGTAGGGGGGTTCAAATCATGGGATTTCAAGGGCAAATTCATGGTGATAGTTTTTCTTGCTCTGTTCAAGCTCGCTGAATGTGTTGTTCTTCATGACATCATCGTGTTCTCATTTTATCCTGGGAGGCTATCAACTCAAACATAAGGTGATGGGCGAAATAGCTTTAAGGAGACAGTTCCGCACTGGACTCGAGACATCATCCGTTTCATATCCCTTCGCTTTAACAGTCTTGTTTATAGTCATACACTATTATGTTCCTTCACAAACACTCATATTAAATTATTGTATATTTGGTAGATTGTTTCACAATCTAAAAGCTATTTTTATTTTCTATTTGTGATTAACACATACGTGCTTTTTGTTTCAGTGACAGATTAATGGCTAACAATACTGTGAATGTTAACAGAAACTCGGTGGTTGACCCCAACGCAGAGACAGTGTTGTCTGATGGGGGTAATACGATTGTTGGACAAGGGCCAATAGGCCAAACACCTGTTGGGCATATAACTGTTGGACAGTTTACTGTTCCGTTTGGGTAGATACAAGTTGCATACATTCAACCAACGATGCAAAGGGTGCAAACTGCGCCTATGATGCAAGGGGTGACTACTCAACCTGTTATGCCCGCTGCACATCCTGTGCCCACTGCACATCTTGAGAAACCTGAGAAGTTCAGTGGAACGAACTTCAAACGATGGCAGCAGAAGATGTTGTTTTACCTAACCGCACAAAATATGTATCGCTTCTTAAAAGAGGAGACACCCATGCTCACTACTGAGAGTGATATACAGACTGTATATGCTGCTGATGCATGGAAGCATTCTAATTACATTTGTCGAAATTATGTTCTTAATAGCTTGGCTGATACATTGTATAATGTGTACTGCACAAAATCAGTAACAAAGGACTTATGGGAATCTCTTGAACATAAGTATAAAACCGAAGATGCTGGTGCTAAAAAGTGGATTGTTGGTCGTTTTCTTGATTATAAGATGACGGATTCCAAGTAAGGTGCAAGAGCTACAGGTAATCATCCATGACATTCATGTTGAAGGAATGGTCATAAGTGAGTCATTCCAAGTTACTACTGTGATTGAAAAACTATCGCCTGGCTGGAAAGAATTCAAGAACTACTTGAAGCACAAACGAAAGGAGATTTTTATGAAGGATCTGATTGTTAAACTTCGTATCGAAGAAGACAACAGAGGGTCTGAAAAGAAATCTAACGTTGCCACTGAAAAGGCAAACGTGGTGGAGCAAGCTCAAAACTCCAAGTTCAAGAAGAACAACTCTGGTAAAGGAACAAAGCTAGCACCGAAAGGAGGAATTTCGAAGCCTTCGAAGTTTCAAGAAAAGTGCTACAACTGTGACAAAGTGGGTCATAAGTCTTCTGATTGCAAGAAGCCCAATAAAAAGAAAGAAAAAAATATGGAGAATGATATTTCCAAGGAGATGTCTGATATAGACCTTTGTGCTACGGTCTCTGAAGTGAATCTGGTTGGCTCTTATCCAAGAGAATGGTGGATTGATGCGGGAGCTACAAGGCATAATTGTTTTGATAAGGCAATTTTCTCTAGCCTCAAAGCTTCTAATGCTGGTGAGAAGATTTATATGGGGAATTATGCGACTTCTACAATTGCAGGGGAAGGCATAGTGATTTTGAAGATGACCTCTGGAAAGAATCTGACTTTGAAGAATGTACTTTATATGCCTGATATTCGCATGAACCTTTTGTCTGGTGCCTTGTTGAATAAGCATGGTTTTCATATTATAATAGAGTTAGATAAAGTTATTTTGTCTAAGAGTGGTATGTTTGTAGGCAAGGGTTACGTTTGAGATGGGCTTTTTAAGCTCAATGTAATGTCTATTAAAGATGAAAATGAATTGAAGAATTCTTCTGCTTACTTGCTTGAGTCTCCTAATTTATGGCATGCTAGATTAGGACATATGAATTATGACACTATACGACGATTAAGTGTAAAAGAATATATGCCAACATTGAACATCGATTCAAAACATAAGTGTGAAACATGTGTTGAGGCAAAATTAACGAGATCATCATTTAAACGTGTGGAAAGAAACACCAAAGTGCTAGACTTAATACATAGCGATATATGTGATTTAAAATTCACTCCAACTCGAGGAGGTAACAAGCATTTTATTACATTTGTAGATGATTGTACAAAATACTGTTATGTATATTTGCTCAAAAGCAAAGAAACTATAGATAAATTTACAATCTATAAGGAAGAGGTTGAGAAACAACAAACAGAAAAAATTAAAAGGATATGTAGTGATCGTAGAAGTGAATATGTTGAACCTTTTAGGGAATTCTGTTCACAACATGGTATAATCCATGAGGTCACTGCACCATATTCTCCTCAATCAAATGGAGTGGCTGAGAGGAAGAATCGCACTCTAAAGGAGATGATGAATGTGATGCTGCTAAGCTCTGGACTTCCACAATCAATGTGAGGGGAAGCCATCTTAAGTGTAAATTATCTCTTAAATAGGATGATGTGCTAGAACAAGGATGAAAGTCCTTATGAAATATGGAAGAAAGAGAAGCCAAGCTATAAACATTTGAAAGTGTGGGGGTGCCTTGCTAAGGTACTGATCCCTGCACCTAAGAAGGTGAAGATTGGTCCAAAGATTGTAGATTGTATCTTTATTGGATATCCCCCAAATAGTACTGCATATAGGTTTCTCGTACATGAATCAAAGAGTCATGACATTCAAAAGAATATGATCATGGAGTCAAGGAATGCCTCTTTCTTTTAGACAACTTTTCCTTGTAATCCAGAAACTAAACGCCCTACAACGTCTAAACGACCTCATGAGCCTATAGAGGAAGACAACGAGGACGAAGACAGTGAAGATGAAAATGTGGGGGTAGTAAGAAGGAGCAAAAGACAAAGGAAAGAAAAATCCTATGGGTCAGAATTTATGACTTATTTGCTCGAAGAGGGTGATTTGAAAACCTATAAGGAAGCGGTAACATCACCTGATGGACCTATGTGGAAAGAGGACATCAAAGACGAAATTGATTCAATCATGAATAATCATACCTGGGAGCTAGTGGACTTGCCATCTGGATGTAAACCACTAGGATGCAAGTGAGTTTACAAAAAGAAATTGAAAACTGATGGTAGTATTGACAAGTATAAGGCCAAACTTGTAATTAAAGGATACAAGCAACAACATGGCCTCGACTACTTTCATGCATACTCCCATGTATCACGAATAACATCTATAAGAATAGTGCTTGCTATCGCTGCACTGCAAAACTTGGATGTACATCAAATGGATGTGAAAACAACTTTTCTAAATGGAGACTTAGACGAGAAAAACTACATGGAACAACCCGAAGGGTTTGTGGTTCCTGGACAGGAAAGAAAGGTATGTAGATTAGTTAAGTCATTATAGTAGAACCTCGATAAATGAATGTTCGATAAATGAATAACCTCGACAAATAAATAAATTTCTTCCGTCCCAATTTGGGCAAATGGGCTTAATGAATAAACTCGTTAAATGCATAAACGAATAAATAAAAATGTAGTCATTATAGGCCCTATGTAAATATAAATGAATAATCACTATATTTCAAATAATATATTTTATTTATATAATATATGAATACATTTAATCTAATAATAATTTTTAAACATATTAATAAGTCATATATTTTCGAAAAATGCCTCTAAATTCATTTTTTCCTTACCTCCACCAAAATGTATCTTATCCTTAATTTTGTGTAATACAGGGTATTGTGCACTTTATCTATTTCATGCACCTATATATAGTACAACTAATCTAGAATTTAAAAAAATGAATGTAATTAAAATTTACATAAAAGTTAAAATCACGGTGAGTTCTAGGTACATTTGAACATAATATATACTCATCATATCTCACAATAAGTGTATTCTTTGATATTTGTGTGGTCAAATTGACCCAATTTTGACTGTAAATTAAAAATTATTTTCAAATATGCAATTTATGTTAATATTTTAAACTAGTTTTCATTTTTGTACCCTATAACTTGAAAAATATTTTTATACTACGCATATGTACAAATGTGTATCAATGCTTTATAATAAGAATATAGTTTTATAGTTTAGACCAGAGAAATCGTATGTTTGTTATCTACACGATTAACTTCGTATTAATTATAAAAAAAAATCATGATCTAACTATACAAATGTTAAGATCTATTAATGTTAGTCATATATTAAAAAAATTGAAAATGTTAATGTTTATTTTGTATGTTTTTAAAAAAAACAAGTGTAAGATCATAAATTTTATCTTATAGTAAAAAGATAAATTTTAACCTGTATATATATATTATTTAAGCTACAACATAAAAAAATATATTTATATTATGTATATGTAGAAATATATATAGGTGGTAGTATTAATAAGTAAATACTTTATAGTTCAAACAAGAGTTATTAGTATGATTTCTTTGTTTAAAAGTTAGGATATAATTCGTTTTTTATGAATTTTGGTTTTTTAAAGCTAAAACTTAGAAAAATATATTTAATTATGTATATATACAAATATATATATATATATATATATATATATATATATATATATATTGCTAGAAATTAGTTGATACTTATGGTTCGAATAAGAGTTATTAGTATGCTTTCTTGTTTAAAAGTTAGGAATGTAAGCATTAGAGATTTTTATAAAACTATAATTAGCTCAATATTAAATTAAAAATATTGTTTCCGATGATCCAACCGTACGGATGTTAAGATCTTTTGCTTTCTATTATGTATAAAAAAAATTAAAATTTTTAAAATTTATTTTATATGGTTTTTTTAACTAAACTAATAACATGTGTTTAAAAACATTTTTCGTCTTATTATGAAAAGGTAATTTTTGTCATTTTCTGTGAAATAGACAACAGTTTTCACAGAAATTGTGTTGTATGAGTTAAACGAAGATAATGGTTTCCTACATAAAACCGTTATAAAATAAATATTGTATGAAATAACATGACACAACACTCTGAGAAAACATCGTTGTATGAAGTTAATAAAGACAATGGTTTTGTATGTAAAAACCGTTGTATATTTTCTTATGTTTTTAAATGCTTAAAACGATTCATTTTTTATGAATTTTGTTTTTTTAAGCTACAACTTAGAAAAATATATTTAATTATGTATACGTACAAATCTATATATTTTGGTAGTAATTAGTAGATACTTTTATGGTTCAAATAAGAGTTATTAGTATGTTTTCTTGTTTAAAAGTTAAGATATAAGCATTAGGAAATTTTATAAAACTATAATTAGCTCCATATTAAATTAAAAATATTTTTTTCGATGATCCAACCGTACGGATGTAAAGATCTTTTGGTTTTAGTTATGTATAAAAAAAACTAAAATTTCTAAAATTTATTTTGTGTATTTTTTTAACTAAACTAATAAAATGTGTTTAAAAATATTTTTCGTCTTACTATGAAAAGGTAATTTTTGTCATTTTCTGTGAAACAGATAACGGTTTTCTTAGAAATTGTGTTGTATGAGTTAATTGAAGACAACAGTTTTTCACGTAAAACCGTTATAAAATAAGTACTTGTTTGATTTCAACAACGGTTTTCTACATCATTTTCTGAAGTCTATTCAAATAACCGTTTAATAAAATTGTTGTATAAACCTCTTGCTTTGCACAACACGACATTGAAAAAGCGTTGTCTGATGAGCTCATTCAGACAACAGAATATTGTAGCGTTGTCTGAAAATATTTTACATAATACCTCACAAAAAACACTTGTCTGATTTCAACAACGGTTTTCTACAGCATTGTCTGAAGTCTATTCAAACAACGGTTTTATAAAATCGTTGTATGGAGCTATTGTTTTGCACAACACGACATATAAAAAGTATTGTCTGATTGAGTTTTTTAGACAACGGTTTAAAAACCGTTGTATAACACATGGATCAGACAACAGTTTTTCGAGCAGAAAAATAAAACATTGTGTGTTAAATTCGGCCAACACTTTTTCGTCCGAACGTTGTCTAATAAGTGTTGTCTGATTGTGATTTTCTTGTAGTGCGCTGAAATTACTGTTCTTCGTGACATCATCGTGTTCTCATTTTATCCTAGGAGGCTATCGACTCAAATATACGGTGAGGGGCGAAATAGATTTAAGGAGACAGTTTCGCACTGGACTCGAGACATTATTCGTTTCATATCCCTTCACTTTAACAGTTTTGTTTACAGTCATATACTATTCTGTTCCTTGCACACACAAACACTCGTATTAAATTATTGTATTTTGGGAAGATTGTTTCACAATTAATATAGACCAAAGTTTCAGATAAATGGAGACGCAACTCCAAAAATTATCTAGGAAAGAAAGTAGCATCCAGGTATCCCCCAAAGAATAACCTATGCAAATAAGAGCAACTCCTACGAATATCAAGTACCTGAAAAATGAATAAAATGAGCCACGAATCTCAGCAAGATACTACTCTTATTTACTAGCTAACAGGACCATGTACACTTGTAACTTATAAATAGAGAACCAAATATGTTTATAATTTAACATAATTTCACGAACCAGCAGAAGATTTCAGTATCAAACAAAACAAAAGATTATATAAGAGATAGTAAATTAAAATATAACAAAAATTAACTTTTAACCCACAGCTTAAACTAAGTTCATTATAAACCGGTGGCACGGTCTAGAGTTTCATAAATCATTATAAAATAGTGACATGGTTCAGATCAGAGGTTAATATAGTGTTGACCCCTTACTAAGGTATGCGCCTTAGCAAGGTTTCAGATTTTCTACTTCTGGAACTAAGCGTCAATATTAAGAGGTCCAGATCATAGACCAAACTGGGATTTCAAAGCTCGTATTTTCTTACTAAATTCACATTTATAAACCTTCAAAACATTTGCACTTGACCCAAATTTATATGACTAAAATGGAGAGGAAGCAGAATAAAATATAAATTCAGTATTTTTTTAACTCAGAAGTTACTTAATATAAACTTGAAAATACTAGCAAGTTCGGATAATATACTTACCTTACTTCTGGGAACGATAACGTCACTACAATGCCTAACATACAAAACAAATAACGAACAAACAAAATACATGATCATAAACATGTCAGGATTTTCCTTACTCCATCAGAAAATTTTACAAATTAACAATGAGAATTACTAGCTTATGCAATAAACTACAATCTGATCCCTCCCTTTTTTTAGCAGACCAGGCAATATGATTCTAACCATATCACGGGCACACATGTTCACTACAAGAAATACAAGAATACACATCACAATTTAACATCCATATTTGTTGTCATCGATGTAAAAAGAAGTAATGAAATCGGTCGTTTATAAAACTCATGTATTTAGTTGTTTTGATATCGTTTTATAGTACAACCGATGTCTTATCTACGTTTTATAAAAATAAAAATTCGCGCAGCTCCAATTTTTTCGCGACCTTAATATATATTTCCCCCCTTAGTTGTTTTTCCCCCACCCCCAATTATACCCCTCACCCTTCGACTAATTTTCACTACCCACTTAAAAAAAATTAAACACAAATTCATCTTTCTCACTCTATCACTCGCTCACTCTCTCTCCCCGATGAAGTTGCAAGAACCCTAATTTTTTGTCGGCCGCTCAAAATCTCACCGTTGCTCATCTCATCCCGGAAGAAGTCTCACATCTCACATCTCAAGCAAGGGTTCAAAATCTCAAGTAGGCTGAAGCAAGTGTTGGTAACAAAATAGATAAACACATAAATTTGTTGGTAAGATTGGCAAGATTGTAACCCAAAATTTTTTCGATTTAATTTTAATTAATATTTTTTTCCACTCCAAACCCTAATTTTTTTTATTTGTTTCACTTTATTTTCTTAATCCATGAGGATTTTGGGATGAAAAGTATTTATTTGGGTAATAATTATTTCGATTTAGTTTTAATTTCATGATTTTTTCATTGAAAACCCTAATTTTTTATTTTGTTAATACAGAGGATTTCTGTCTTGGGGCTTTTAAGCGTTTGTGAGAAGAGATTTTCTTAATAGAGATGATTTCCTTAATACAGAGGTACTTCTTATCTCCACTTATTTTTTAGTTCAAATTTTCATAATTTTCATGTATTGACAATGAAATTGACTCGTCGTAATTTTCATTTATGACATTGTTATGCACTTTTGTCATTGTTTATGTGGAATGAAACTTCTGCATGTAGTAGTTTATGCCGAAGTAAGCTATATGGAATTGAATTGTTATACACATTTGTAATTTGTGGTGTTGTACATGATAAGTTAATTTGCTCACAAAATGTTCCGGTTTCGTTAGTGTCTTTGGTAAACGTAGTAGAACTGCATATGCTAATGTTTCCTTCGATCACTGTAAGATGAGGAAACAATACGTCATCTTGTGCCACATATCCGATGGTCCATGTTAGATATATAATGGACAATTTGGTGTTAATCAGACATATGTAAGTTTACAATAATATATTAACCAAAACAATTTATAGTAATTGTTTTCCTTGTAAAAAAACCGAGAGCTACAAAATTAGCTCTGTTTGTACATTAGTATTCTAGCAGCATGATGCAAAACTAACTTGACTAGTTAAGGCAGAATATACATATTAGCTATGATGCTATGCTGCTCTTTAGTAAGACTTATGGCAATTAGACACAGGTAGAAGACAAGTTAAGTCCATTTTGTATGCCTTTTTCTTAATCAATTAATTACATGGACAACACTAAAACCTGCATAACTAACAAGTGTATATAAAATAAACCTAACTCTATCAAATTTTAGGTTTATTTTTCGAAGAATATAAAACGTGGCCATGACATAAAAGATATGCCTACACAAGTATTGTTCTTACTGAATTCTTATCGAACATATAATCATCTTTCTCATTGGGACACACACATATATTGCAGAATAAGGGTCTAGACTAACAAGAAAGAAAAATAAACACATAATTAACAAATAAGGAAAGGTAGTTGAAATTACCGGGTACGTCAAACCAAGTAAATCGACACAAACCACCTGACAATTTACAAAATAACAGAAGCAAGTTCCACTCAATAACATAAAATAAGAAACAAAACTATACGGTAACTTATATATACATATGCTAGTACATGTACGACTCTAAATAGTTGATTTTAGTGTTAAGCTAAAGCCCCTCCACAATCATATATAAAGAGTTAGACAAAATAATCTGATGCATCCTTTAATCATAATAATTAACATGACTTTAATCCAATTAAATCAGGCACTTTCAGTTTTCATTCTGTTCATTTTAAATATATATATACATAGGGAGCTACTCTAATGAGAACTCTCAGACTAAGAACTCAATATAATTTTATGATTAAATTAATTTATTTTATTATAAAAATTAAATATATATAATTCATATTTATATATATCATCATCACCACGTCACACACACCATCCATCTCATCGCTACTACCACACTACAACACCATTACCCCCATTATAATCACCAAATCAAAACCAGAATCTTCTAATCAAAATCATTCAAAGTTTTTCTACAACCATAACCATTTATAAAGCATTAAATTCAACACAAATCACCAAAATTTAAACAATCACTATTCCGTCATCGGCACGACTTATTGACTTCCCAATTTTAAAGTTAAATCATCAAAATATTTGAACACGATCGAATCACCAAATTTTGAACGTAAATCACCAAATTATGAACACAAATTACTAAATTTTAAACGCAAATCACTAAAATTCAAAACCTTAAAAAAATATTCAGATCTATATGTATCATCTCCTTCGTAAATAAAGCCATCAATAAGCATCCAAGAACATCATCGTTGTCTCTTTGCTCTAAAAGACTTCACATCAATTTCAAGATTAGAGTGTGATTCAACAATTTTAAAATCAATATTTTAGATCTGAGATGTCGGTGGTTGCCAGTGATGGCAAGGGATGAGGAAATGTGACCAGAAATGAGAAGAAAGATGAAGAGAAATGAGGTAACTTCAAATTTGAAAAGAATAGTAGGAGATTTAAGATTATATATATGATTAGAAGTTATGGTGGTTAGAAGTGGTTGACGATGTGGTAATGATGCAATGGTGTGAACGGCCAGAGATGGGGAAATGAAAGATGTGATATAATATGTACGGTGATGATTTAATATAATCATATAAAATGTGGGGCTTAGATTAGTTCTAAGTTCTCATATTAATTTGGGTTCTTATTCGAGCAACTGCCTATATACATATATATCTATATTAAACAAACATATTGCTAGAAATAAACATGAAATTAAAGAAAGATTAAACAATATTTCAAAAAAAAGTACAGGGTGTTGCACTTTAGGTATATAATAACACACGATGATGCAGAAGGATTAACAGATTCACCAGTTGTAGCATGTCCGGGACATAAGCGCAGCTGCAAATGATCTATTACAAACTCAGTGAAAGGTAACAAAACTAAAGGGAATTACAGGAGGGTGCCCTTCCATCGTGTAGATTTCAAAGCAACCGAAAAAAGTGTACAAATGAGTTATGTTCTTGTTTGCATGTCATGCTCTAGCTGACTCGAGTCAAATTAATATGTTCAATGATTTTACCCCATACATTGTTATGCACTAACAAAGCATCCACCATCAACAAACACATGGTAATTTTGTTTATACTTTTATTTTTGACCTCGTTGGACTAATGAACCCGTTAGAGCATTGTTTTTTTTGAAATGGATAAACTGCAGGAACTTTAAACCATGATCTTTGGCTCAGAAACAACCCGGAGGCACCATCGTTGAGGAGCCAACAGCCAATAAAAAAACAAGACAAGTATGTGGATGATCCTGAAGTTAGTTTTGAAGAAGGGAAATTAATGATCTGCTTACTGTGAAAGAAAATAAAAGAAAGGAGATGTTGCCTCTAGAATTTTGGAAGCAAAAAATATTAGAGTTAAAAATGCAGAAGCCAAGTAAAGATAAGCTGCAGCAAAACCCAAGTAGGAATACAAGAACTTCAGAAAAAAAGTGTCAGCTATGTACACCTGATGAAGAATAAGCTGGAGAAACTAAAAAACATGCCAGAGGAATATGCAGCGCACATAAGCCAAGGAAAAAAAATAAATGGGGCATGTAAAGACAAACTCATGAAAGAAGTAAATGGAACAGCAGCATTAGTGATGGAAAAAGAGAGAAGAAGAAGGGACTGCACGCAAATAAAATAAAATTAAAAGGACATATAAAAGGGAACGGAGGGAGTATGTGACATGAATGGTATGAAGATTGAAGTAACTTTCTTAAAAAGCAAGCCAGGCAGCTATACTTGATAGTGTATGTATGTAAAGTTGCTGCTTGAAAACAAGTGAGGCAGCTGTACTTAATAGTCCATGTATGTTACACATTGTTGCTTGGATACTAGCTAGTTCTTTAACACCGCCCTAAGCAAATCCAAGGTAGGGAAATTAGTGTTGAAAGATACACTCATAAAAAAAGTTCAAGTAGTTACTCAATCTTCACCACGACTCATTTAAACTGTTACACCTCTATTCCATAAACACATAGACACACTTGCATTTGCATATAGATAAAATAATTCAGTATTATTTAATAAGTTTTTCCTATAAGTTTAATATACTTTTCTAGTTTAAGTTAATAATTGTTAAATTGTAATATATTATTTGTACCTTAAATATATGAGTGATTTATTTAAATATGTATCACTTAAAATAGATTTGGTGACTTTATTTATAGAGGTTTAAAATATTGTTAGTTTAAGTGCTAATAGATTTGAGACAATAGAATGAGATATTACATTTTTGGTAAGAGCAAGGTTTTGATTAAAGTTAGAAAAAAAAAAATATATATATATATATATATATATATATATAAGTTAAATTTCTATTTGATTTTTATATATAGAGTTGATAATAATGAAATTTAGAATTAATTTTAAGATAGGTAAACATAGATAAATATATATAGATTAATGGAAGGATTATCATAAAAGGATATTTTTATAATAAAAAAATGAAGATGGCAAGTCATCACGTGAATTAAGTTAGAAAGATGTGAATATAAATTTTAATTGGTAATGTTTGGACATGTATTATATTAGTCCTTAATTTGTTTTCTAAAAATAGAATAAAATAGTATAACAATTAAGTTAGTATCAAGTTCAGGTGTAAAATATTAATGTGTATGAAACGAAGTAAAGGAGAAATAAGCACAAAGACTTGTTAGCCCAGAATGAGCAGGACTTACTAGAAAATTTGTGTCTAATTATTTTAGTAAATAAAATAAATAGATAAATGAAAAAAAAATGTAAACGTGGCAATTCTAGGACTAGGATTAGTGCCCTAATGCACACAAACCGAGGCAGCTAGCATAGGAGATACAATATGTTATCACACAAGGAAAGAAGCCAAAAGGGAAAAGAAAAAAAATAGAAAAAGGATAGGTCATCTCTTTCTTAAACGATATACAGAAAGAAAAAAAAACGACAGCTTCCACTTTATTTTCCTGGGGCACGAGTAACTAATAGATAGAGATAAGAGAGGGAGAAACCATATATCAATCAATTCTCCATCATATCTTTTGATCCACGCTTCTAATTCGTTTGAAAAGCATCGGGTAGCTCGTGTCTATAGCGTAATCGAGCTTTCTTTGGAGTTGGGGAAGGTGCTAGGGTTTGATTTGGGGAAAAACTGATTTTGATGCTCTTGAGAGTAGAGATTCTAGTTGTAAGCAAGGTATGATTCTCTTTGATCATATATATATGTGTTATAATGTTTATGGTTTGTTTCCTCTGACTTCTGCTCTGTTCTATTCTGCTATGCTGGGGGCAAGTATCAGCTGTCCTGAGTGGGGATTCTATGTTGAAATTGTTCTACTTGATTTCTTGTTTAATTGAGCGCTAATTTCAAGTCATTTGAATAAACGAGTAAAAAGTTATCTCAATTTTAGTGAAAGTTGCGCAGAAATTTCTATGTGCTGCCTCAAACTGTTTATATTCGTTTATGGGGTTAATGAACTCTTTTTGTTTTGAATTTTTTAATGAAAGCTGAATGGGAGAGTTAAGATAAAATCTGGAAAATTTGGTATATAGTATACATGTGATGCATTTGCATTTGACTAATAAAGGCGTTGTGACCGTACAAACAAGTAGTATTTATAGTTATCGTTATTGTTACTCGATCGTCGATCGTTTGGCCTTCGGGTCTATCGCATTGGACCTTTGGGTCTATCGATCGTTATCCCGGGATAATACGAAAGTTATGGACGGCCACAACAATAATAAATGGAAGTATCATTGCACAAGCATTTCTTATCTGAATTGATCTTTTAATTGTGTACTATTTAATTGTGATTATTATTTGATGTGGTCTGTGATAAT
The DNA here is from genome assembly GCA_028671895.1 of Oenanthe sinensis. Lineage (NCBI taxonomy): Eukaryota > Viridiplantae > Streptophyta > Magnoliopsida > Apiales > Apiaceae > Oenanthe > Oenanthe sinensis. Next base: position 16,351,594 of record CM053814.1, read on the forward strand.
TTATATTCACTGAGTAACATCTCATATAAAGTGCCCATGACTTTCAGGTAATCCTAAGGTCTAGGCTTTTGTGTGATACAAGTTTGGAGTGATAGCTACAGTTCAAGTTACAGGTCAGCTGATACTCCAACCTCCCTACTCCTCAACACTTGTGCATATAGTTATATAGCTGAGACTTTTGATAATTATGTATATTATGTTTGGAAAAAAAATATACTCTATGTGTGTAATCGGATTAAATAGAAGTGGTTATGTAATATATAAGTTTGGTTTGCGAACTAATTATTGGACTTTTAATATTAATTTTATTTTATATAGTAAAATATTATAGTATAGTATAAGGGTGTCACATAAACAACTGAAATGTCAAAATATATCATTTCTTTTAAAAAAATTGACCGTCAACATTATGATCATGGATTGACCAAAAAATTGACCGTCAACATTATGATCATGGATTAGACAGGTTATGTGAAAAAAGAAAAAATAAATAAATAAATAACACATCATTGATTAAACAATTAAAACAACAAAAAGTAAATATGTTATTATGGTATAACAGATGCATAACAAACCGCGATTCTTTTACGTTCACGATGTCCGTGAACATTGCAAACCATAACAGTACACTCCCATTTAATCGATGAAGTCTCCAAGATAGGAGACTTAGGGTTAGGGTTTTTTCTATTATATATAGACGAATATGATGATATATACAAGAGTAATTAAAATGTTATATATAAACGAAAGAGATATTAACAAATCTAAGGATGAACCCTAATATATATACAAGTATAAATAGAAGTCTGATATAAAAGTTAATCATCAAGTTTTTTTTAAAAAAAAAGTTAACTAAATGATATATTTTAACTATTTAGTGGTTTAAATAAGTCGCCGTGATGAATATTGGGTAGCTACTTGATATTTTTTTGTAAGATGAGTGGGCAGTTTGATATAAAACCCCTATAACATAAATAAGCTATAAGATTAAAAACCAAAAAGGAAGGACTCCACGCATAAAGTGAAAAGGTTATCCACTTCAAATGCCAAATAGCCAGAAAAATAAATAGAAGCAGCAAAGGAAATAAGCACAAGAGATGCCAAAGATATCTGGAAATTGTGGTAAAAATGCAGTGAAAAGTACTCGATCATGAGAAGAAATAACTAAATACAGAATTTCAATATTGGAATCCAGGAACATGTGACATTATTTACATTAATAACGACTTAATTATTGCCTGAACACACATACTCATGGCATTCCATAAAAATAGTGAATGTGTCAAAATAGATAACAAAAGGTTGTAGCAGATCAGAATAAATGAAGAAATTATATCCTCCCAAGATAGAATTAAGGTATGCTGGGAGGATAACTAAATATGCTGAATGTTTATAACTAGTCCTGGCCGTAGAAGAAAATTTTACGAATGGCAGTGCAGCAACCTATGCATCCTACGCGTTAATTTTTCTGCAATTAATGAGGCTGATAACTTAGTTATTTAAGTAACTTTTCTTTAACTATGAGGCTAAAAATACAGCCATAAAAAATGTACAAATTCATGGAAACTCCTCCAAGGAGTGGCCTTCAAGCCAAAAACACATATAGCGAATTAGTTTTCACAAGGAAGGATCTAGAATACCACCTAATTAAGATGTTACTTCCTCCCCGGACTCATAATTCTATCCTTAATAAAAGTCTCTTTACACCTCAATTCTCATACCTCATTTTAGAACTTCAAATTCTAGCTTGATTCTCAAGATAGAGGAATTGAGATTCATAGGCATCTTGCAAAGGTTAGTTGACTTTAATTATGAATTGAAAGTTTTATGCTATAATTTTATACTATATATTTTGTTACACTTTCATCGACTTATTTGTCTTTGTTTGGTTTATTTTTTATTTTCATATTTAATTGGATGGATTATTGCTTGAAGATGGATGATGAATTGGAAGTAAAATTTTGATACTCACTTGGATGGGAAGAAGGGTAAAGAGAAGGTGGATGGATGGATACATCAATGAAGCTGTGGGATGTAAAAATACATGGGTAGGGGTATTTAATGGCTTTACTGTAATTAGATGTTTTTTCTTATTTTTAGTATGACACTCTTTTCCCCCTTTGAGTTTTTTCCCATAGGGTTTTACTCATGTGAGATTTTGAACAAGGCCCTTCTATGGTGATGTTTTATTTTCAGACATTAAGGTATTATTATCTAAATGTTCGGATGTGCACCTTTAGGTTAGATGATAAACTTGGTGAATGAGATAAACTCTTTTTTTAGGCCATTGTACTTGGATATAATTCATTAATGAAAAATTATCTGTCAAAAAAAAGAAAGAAAGAAAGATTAGCCAAATTAAAGCTTACAAGCCCATCCATGTGATGACAAGCTAGACGCAGCCTCCGTAAATTCTGGTGAATTTATAGATTCCGACTACAGCTAAAAAAATCTTCTTCGTGCTTCAAGCTAGGGTGTCAATCTTCTTGTTTCCGACAAGATGCTGATCGAAGTTCAATATCCAAATTTTATACCAAGTTAAGCTTGTGTTGAATTGTTAGCAAATCGATTCGGGAAATTCAAACTTGAATAATTCATGCTATAAAATTCTTAAGTTTAATATGATCAGATTGTTAGGTGGGAATATGTGGACAACATATATATATATATATATATATATATATATTTTCCATATAAGGACAGGTTCACCGGCCACAGTTGGATATCTTTTCATATCGAACCAACCCATCTCATACCGTCAAAAAAATAAACCAACAGCTGAGATAAAAAAAAACAAGTGACCATACGCTCTATAATAGACGTATGTACGCTCTATAATAGAGTGTACATATATATTTTTTAATTTTTCAATTTTACCCTAAAGTATAGCTCTATATGTCTCTATTATATTTTCTATATCATTATTTCTATATATTTTAACTAACTAAATTTTTTTATTAAATTATTTATTATTTGACAAAATATCATATATTTTTAAAAATCCTAATAATTTATTATTTTAGAAATTCATAAAATATGAATAGTTTTATAAAATAAAAATATTTAATATTATAATATCTTTTATATTATAAAATTTATTTTGTAAAGAATAGTGTACGTAATGTAAATAATTATATATTTTGTAAAATAAAAAAAAATTATAAATAATATTTACGTAATGTAAATTTAGATTTTATAACATTTACGTGATAAAACTAATATATATTTACATAATATAAAATTAGATTTTATAATATTTACGTAATAAAAGTGATAGATATCCTAAAATAAATTAGCTTTCAAAATAAACATAAAAATAATTGAAATAATTTTAATTTAATAATATATATAATAAAATTAATAAAATTAAATAAGATTTATTATATATAATTATATTTCGAATAAAATTGAAATAATATTTAAATGTTATATTTTTGAATATAAATAAATTTTATAATATAAAAGATATTATAATATTAAATATTTTTTAGTTAGTTAAAAAATTTAGTTAGTTAAAATATATAGAAATAATGATATAAAAAATATAATAGAGACATATAGAGCGTATACTTTAGGGTAAATTGAAAATAAAAAAATATATATGTAGGCTCTATTATAGAGTACATACGTTCTATTATAGAGCGTATGGTCACTTATTTTTTTTTTATCTCAGCCATTGGTTTATTTTTTTAACGGTATGAGATGGGTTAGTTGGATATGAAAACATATACAATTGTGGCCGGTGAACATTTTCCATATATATATATATATATATATGTGTGTGTGTGTGTGTGTGTGTGTGTGTGTGGGGACAATATATATATATATAATAAGGTTTCAAACGGAATTGAAAATGTAGATATATGCTAGCTAGCAAGCCACATACGTCACAAATTATTTGCCACGTAACTCGTACGATTTTGTCTATTCTCGAACTAACTATAAAAACCAAAATAAAGGTTATAAATAGTTTCGATCTGTTCTAGTTGGAGTGTTCTTCTAGTTTTTGTTCATATTTGGATAAAGACAAGATAAATTTTATATATATAACACTTAACCAATACATGCCACTTACAACAGAAATTTTATAAAAGATCCATTGTAAATGTCCTATTTACGAGGGAAAACAGTCGATGAAAAGTTTAAATTTAATCAAAAATTTATAATTCGTCATGAGTTCGGCGCACCTACTGTTCCATCGTGAGTTGGTGGCCATAAATAACCGTTATTGTTGTAGTGTAGAAAACTAGCTAGGGAAAATGATGGTTTACTTTTGTGTGTTATAGAGTCATAACATACTTTCTCATTTGGTTAGCTGATAAATGTGCCATGGATTTGCTAGGGTCGTCTACATTGTTTCACTGAATAACCGAGTGCCATTTTTTCCTTTAAATTTTCAACATTAGATGTCTACTAAGATAAAGAAATACTTGTCCTACAGCTAAATTAATGTGAGTTCGAGCACGATTGCATAACCAAAATGATAAAGGGTTTATCTTTTGTCGTCTCAGTTGCTGGATTTGACCCTGACTCACCCTCATAATTTTCTTAAAATAGATGCTAAGGCTATAAGTAATTCAAACAGGGGAAGTGTAGGTGGGAATACATGAATGATATATAAATATATTAGCGGATGTTCCAACTCTAGAGTGAACAATCAAACAGAGTACACTAATTGATAAAAATATCATACCACAAGGGCATAGTGGTTAATTGTAACAATCACCCGATAGATTCTAAGAAACTATGAAATTTTCACATCCTAACAAATATAAATTAGGCAGATTAGACAAATAATTTTGAGATGAACTTAATAAACAAATAAGATCAAAAAAATATGAAAAACCTAGAAATCTGAATCCATCAATTAATTACAATTAATATTTAATTTTGACGTCATCATCACCTTCCTCGGGCTTATCACCGAAAGTCTTAATTTGTGCGCAAGCTAAAGTTTGAAAAATAATTATCTTTGATTTAATTAACAAAACAAGCATATATTTATGAAACTTATTATCTAACAATAATAACCTATCAAAACCTCGAAAGAAAGCATAACTGAGCATAAAATTATTATTCAAATATTGTCATCACTTATTATTTTGACATTTAATTTATATTCATATTATATATCATCATTTGAACCCTTTTTCACTTGCATTATTTTATATTCATATATGAACGGTTTTTCGCTCATGGGCGATCTATGTTTTTTTTGGTTCTGATAATCATAATTAGGTGTTCTACCTTTTGGGGATAGTGGAGTTGCTGATTTTGAGGAATTTATTAATTATTAATTTTTATCAATTAGAGTTAATAAATATGGATTTAGATTTGAATTTGGAGAGTTTAATTATAACTTTTTATTTATAAATCGTAAGTTATTGGATTTGAGGTGTTGTAACGTTTTATTGGATTTTGGTAGATTTTATTTAAGTAATTTAATAAGTTCGGGATTTTAAACTACCTCTACCAATTATAATAATTATTGAATTATGATCTTTTTGTTAATTAGGTGGGATAGTGTACTTTTCTCATTTTATCACATAATTACAATATTCCCAACCAAATAACCCAACTTTTTTTTTATAAAATCTAACTAATTAAAGATTGACAGAATATATTAACTCCATCCGGGCCATGCAAGTCAGCCCGTTATACTTTAAATTATATATATATATATATATATATATATATATATATATATATATATATATATATATATATATATATATATATATATATATATATATATATATATATATATATATGATTGAATTCAATGGAGTACTAAATACAAATTGGAGACATACATTCTCCAATATAAAATAAGTAGAATATGATTCTCTAATTAGTACTCCAATTAAGGTTCCATATAGGTACACAGATATTAACATGGTTTTAAGAATCTAATTTTATAAACAATATATTAAAATAATCTAATGTGATAATTGGTTAGTTATTAATTTAATTTATTAGTTCAAAGAATACTTATAAAGTTGAAATATTCCGAACTAAAAATTTAAAATATAGTATTTATTCTTTAATAAAAAATAATATATTTAATGCTAGCTTGAAAACCCTATATAATTAAAAAAAAATATGTATAATACTAACATTATTTTATAAACACATATAAAATAAGCAATGGACAATATATCTAGGCTCGTTTGTTTTACAAATTTTGTAGTTATGCAGTAAGTTAAATGTCCATGGATCTAGGTTACAAGTAGTTTCTGCATGAACAAAAAAATATGTGTTTGGTTTATCAGCGTGTAATTCACCTAATTTATTGGAAGTGTGAGTTACTTAAGCACCTAATTTATTGGAAGTGTGAGTTACTTGAGTTACTTAAGTTAATTTTAAATTTATTAGAAGTGTGAGTTACTTAAGTTAATTAACTTTATATATTATAAAGTTAATTCTATATGTAAAGTTCCAAGGAAGTGTGAGTTATTGTGTGTTGGGCTAGAGCATATATCTCTAAGAGTCTATTAGTAAACTCTTAAATATAATATATAAAATATTAGTATCCTTACAATTTATCATATTTTTAATAGTATCAACTCCAACAATACTTTTATATTCACTCTCTATTTATATTTTATTCATATTTGAAGATCAGTTACAATAAAGAAAGGAAAAAGTGGGGGCAAAAAATTGGAGGAATAAATATTTTATTAATAAATATAAGTTGAGAGCCATGTACAAACTTTTAAAATTGAGGATAGAGAAAAGACTCTTAACTTCTTAAAGAGTCACTAGGAGTCTCTTGAAACTTGATATAATTCTTTATTTTTTAACTTGAACATATATAAAGAGTATCTTAGAACACGTTCAACAACATCCTAAATGAGCTCTTAAGCTCAAAAATAGGGGATATGACATAAAATACAACTCTAACAGTATCCCAGTGATTACCTAAATTAGTAGGATATTCTAAATTTTACTTAAATTTTACTAGTGATGTCCTATTAATAGGGATCTTATAAGATATCATAGTGAATAAAAAATTGATTTCTCTTCCTTTTCTCACATTTTTTCTCTTTTTTTCTCTTTCTTCCTTTTTAAGACTAACTAGATTTAAATTTATTATTATTATAATAATATGGAATGAATATAGAGAATATTTTTGGAGTTGACATGCAAAATAGATTATCTAAATTATTAAGACCCATTATTTTATAATATTTATAGGAAATCAACTCAGACACTGTTGGACTTACTCTTACAGATGCTTTTACATGCATCAAACCAAACTAACCCCTACTCTTTTTTTTAACTCTAGTATTTTGTAACTCATAGTTGACTTGCGTATGAAAATTCTACTGCATATAACATTGTAGAGATAACAAAACAACCAAAACAAACATGTGGCACTCGGTAGTAACACAAACTAGATACTGGGAAAATGTAACTCAAGTATATACATCCAAATGCATCACGCCATATCCTTATCTACAAAATGCATGTAGAGATAGAGTGGATTTCTTCACTAATTTATAGTATTTAAAATGAAAAATATGAAGAAAAAATATGAAAATAAAATTTAATCCATCTGATGATTTCTAATTGTTATTTACCTATAGTTTGAAATTAATTTACTTTACATCAACACGATCTTGCAACTATAAATTGAGGGACTATGTTATTAGTATTGGTGTCCTAGAGAAAATACTTTATGATAAATAATTAAGCATTATGTTTACTTGATTATTTAATTAATATTTATTATATCTTTATTTACTGCGTTATAAATTGAAAACATAATAAATGTCCTTGGAATATTAATGCGAATTATATATATTAAGTATGTGACATAAAAATGAGATTATATGAACAATATTATATTCCTAAAAGTCCCTCCTAAAAGTCCTTAGTCGAGTATTATTATTTAAGGACAATAATAATGTAATAAGACTAGCATGTTTTTTGACTGATGACCACATCTCATTGGTCATAGGTATGGTGATACTAAAGTCAATAACTTAAGTGCATGTCTCAATGCATGGCACTGGACAGACACGCTGTGACAATCTACATGTTAATAAGTGTCATAAGAAATTATCACTGTGATAATGATATAATGATCCTTTGACTTGAAATCTTTATATTTCTATACGAGAATTGATATACTTTTATTACACTCAAAATTACCTTTAACCGGGTAATGATAAAGGTGGACATTGGGTATGCTATGAATTGTATGAGAAATATGAATGATAGATATAGGATTTAACCCTCTTATTTTAGGAGTGATATTATTGGCTTCTTGATTGAGTGAGACTATAAAATGCATGGTCATGCTCAAATGTTGATTTGATTAATAGTCTACTCATTGATCAAGGAAACCCGGATTAAACGTTGAAGAGGATGACACAATACATGCCTCGAGGTTCATCTATAATATAAGGTTAAAGGGATTATATTACATTGTACATAATTCACGAAAGGTTTAATTGAATCACCAATTATTATTATTACTTAGGTAGCAATGATGTATTACTAGATGCTGCTCATTGTGTATAATTTTATTATTAGAAAATAAAATTATTGCCAACATAAAAATAACCTAAAGGGTCACACACAAATAACGTTTAAACAGAGTGTTATTTAAATTATGAATTTAAATATTGTTATTATTATTAATTCGAATTTATTTATTTAATTAATTAAGTGAGACTTGATTAATTATATACATTTTAGAATTCAAATTTTATAATAATATAAATCTAAAATCTGAATGGGTTTTAAAAGGTCCAATCAGATTAGGGTTTTGGCCCAAGTCCCTCTCTCCCCTATATATACATAAAGATGTATAGTTTAGGGTTACAGTTTTGATAATTTCATTTTGAGAAAAACCCTAGAAGCTCTACGTTTTTGAGAGGCTAGAGAAAGAGAGAGACAAAGAGGCAGAAACAGGCTAGTACCTAACTCCGGTGATCGTTAGACGATACGACGTTCGTGTGGATACCGATAGAGAACAGATCTTTGTGAAGGGCTGCTGTGATTCATCGCTTCTGGACCTCTGTAATCATTATAAGGAAAACTTTAATAAGGTACACATCTGATTCTCCATAATCATCCGTCAATTATACACGGATCCTGCGTTTAGGATTCGTTATTTTTTTATATTTAGCGTAATTCCTCTGCGTATATATGCCCGGATCCCAACATATGTGTTTGATGGAATCAAGTTATTAGTATCAGTCTTCCCTTAATTAAGTAGTTGCATACAATAACAAAAATGTATTGTAATAAGTATCGGGTTTTAGTGGTAGATGATGATGCAACAAGTTTAATTGTTGCAAAGGGCTGTGGTAGGAGATAGAATTACGAAGGTTTGATTTAGTCTTAGAATGTTATTGAACTATTATATAAAGAGATCATGATATTTTTCATTTGTGTAATAATGTGATCTAAACTGTTTATTTTTGAATTTGCAGTTTAATTATTGGCTATCTTCTTGGCTTGTTTAAACATTTGCCTAATCTTATGAATTGCTTTTAAAATATATAAAATTTTTGATCAAATCCTTAGCAATTTTTTAGCACTATTATAATTACAAGCTAGTATGTTAAAATTTTACAAAATCTAGCTTGAATTATCATAATAATGAATTTTATTTTTATATCAAACAATATATTCATACATCAAATCTCTAAAATGAGTAAATTTTTTGTCGTATATTTATAAATATTCATAAATGTTAACCTAAAGAAAAACGGCATTTTTTGTCGTATATTAATAAATATCTTCAATAAAAAATGATCGCTTTTTCGTGATATATTTTGTATTATTATTTTCTATTTATAATTGAAGTACATATACCTTGTTTTTGATGATTGAATAAATAAATAAACTTCTTTTATTATTATTATTTATTAAAATTTTGATGACTTGATATTAGATCAATTTCTATATCTCTACATATGAGCCTTTTGTCTAATGATTATTTTTTCTCTTAATTTCAATGACGACTGTGAGTCATGCTTTACAAGCATTGAGCTTACTCGAGGATAAAGGTCAAAATGGTGAAATCAAATATGATGTGGTTTTAGTCAATGTCCACATGCCGGTCATGGACGGCTTTCAACTCTTGGAGCTCGTTCACAAAGAATTTAACATACCTGTTCTTCGTAAGTTGTTATACATACATCATCTTTCCCTTCAATTAATTTAGGAGTATAATATTCGACATGATCTCGTAATATTGATGAACATTAAACTTGTGAAATGCGGTGATATCTGGGGATTACAAGACAGAAGTAGTACATAAGGGATTGGGAATGTCATCGGCTTACATTATAAAGCCCATTAGGGCCGAGCACGTGAGACACCTCTGGCAACTTATCTTATTGTGGAAGAACAAAGAAATAAATGCTCGGACAAGATTCACTCAACAAGCAAATGTACCAAGAATCATTTCTTCATCTTCTCCTAGTATAGTTATTGAGGAGAATCCAAGGGGTAAGAAACTTAATTCTAGTTAATTATTAACATATAATCGTAATATTAATAATTGTGTTCATTATTATAATAACGATGATGATGAAGAATTGTTTTTGTTAATATTGACCCAGAGAGGAAGGCCAAAAAATCTGTTTGGTCTGCAGAACTCCATAATCGCTTTGTGGAAAGTATTTTATTCATTGGTTTAAAAGGTAAGCTATATATACATTTTATGCTTATCAACCGCGACAATTAACTATATATTTATAATCAGAAAGAACCACACATGTGCACACGTATCTGATCGCTGATGAAATATTATGCAGAAGTTGTTCCAAAAGCTATTTTGGAAGTGATGAATGTAAAGTCGTCACTAACCCGGAGTATATGCTAATTATGTTGAACTGATGCATATTTTGGGTTAAAGAACAACATTATATATATGATATGCTGGTTTAAGACAATATATTTTATTTCTAACAAAGCCGAGGATCATGTATGCTTAACTAATTACTGTAAGATACTTTCTTTTTCACAAGTGTAAAAAAAATTAACTTCTAGGATTATAATTAATATTATTATTTATGGGAATGCGATGTAAATTGTAGAAATTCCGGAAGTTGATGAATAAGGTTTTGGATGGAAAGGCAAGACTTGATGAACCTTCAAAGTATTGGATCGATTGTCATTATTACTCAAGCATTGTAGGCGAAAATCCAAATCTAATTTTTATTGATAAAGTATTGGAAAAGCGAAGAACTGGTGACTATCCAGGTCCATTCGGGCTTCCCTGCCCTTACCACCATTCAAGGAAGCTGGTGAGTAAAGTGTTTCTTACCAAAACAGCTACTAACGTACAACATATCATCTTTGACTACCTATTGGTCTAAGATAATATATGCTTATCATTTCTTAAGGGGCTTTGCCGAGCGGGAGCAGGAATATTACAATATCGATGCAAAAAAACAATGCATCTTCCGTGAATGTAGCTACACCTACACTTCCACATGGAGGTGTTATAACTTTTTAAAGTGCTGTGAATGATGTAGCTATTCCTGTACTGGAGCATGGCAGTGAGATTATTCAAAATGTGAATGTAGTTGCACCTACACTTGAGCATGGCAGTGTGAGTTTTCAAAGTGCTGTGAATGTAGCTGCACCTACATCGGGGCTCCGCGGTGGTTTGAGTTTTTTAAGTGCTGGTGCAACTACACTTAATATATATTCTTCAATCTCGACTTGGTCAAAGGTGATAAAAAAATATTTTTGCTAAATGTATAGTATAATAATTTAATAAAAAAAATTGAGGTCAAATGAAAAAATAAAAATATATAAATTTTATATATACATATAAAATTAATATATAATAGTTACTTCTTTTTCAAATATAAATTTATATTCATTTTTTTACTTACCAGCAAATTCAAAATCAATATCATTCTTAATTTTTTAATATTTTATTTTATAAATACATGTATTACATTTGCATATTATGTATAAGTAAAGTGTAGAGTGTACTTGTGACTGTAACTAATTATATGATCACTTTTCAAGTATAGTCTAATATAAGTAACATTTCTCATAATCTAATGCAAGATATATATATATTCTCTAACTAGTATTCCATTTAAGGTTTTCCTTAAAACAAAACTCATAGAAATACATATATAATATATGAACCTGGTTATGGTTAAAGTCTGTGTTGACAAATGAAATATGAAAGCCTTTGCATGTGGTGAAGAAGTTTAGCTAGTTTTAGCATTGGATTAATGTGCTACGTACCATCGCGCCCATGTTATTTTTTGTTCTATTATTTATTTTTATGAATTTCATGAACAATGAGCAGCTGAGCTTAGATATAATAAACCTGATTGAAAAATCTAAACGCATTTAATTCACCAGTGCCCACAAATATTATATTCTTGCCCGTCGTCATTCGTCTCAAATCAGCGTCATCCAGCCATGTATGATATTGATTTGAAATAAGAATAGTTCTTCAGAAATATATTAATTTGAGAAGCACCAAAACAACATATTGGGAAAAAATGTGCTTATTTATGACCCAAAAGCCAAAAATGCATGTAATACACTAATACTTTGCGTTTATATTGTTACACATTTGTTTAATACGTGTTTGTGTTAAACATATACGAGTAACTTACTAATATAGTCACCTAATTATCAGTTTTGTGATACTGATGAATCACGACCAATTTATACATCAGAATGGATGTCTGTAACCATTACGAGGAGGTCCAATATAAATTTATTTATTACTATCTAGAGTGTAAATAAGCCGAGTCAAACAGTATCAGATTCGAAATTGAAATCAAACTTGATTAAGCCATAACTTTTAAATTTAAAACAATGTTCGATAATAGTTTGATATTATGTTTGAGTTGTTAGAAAATGTAAAGTTTAAGACATATTTTATATATGTTGTTGATGTAATTTCCTAAAACTAACTAATGGAAGTTGTTCCTTGCTACGAGGACTTAAACTTTCATGTTTTGATCTAAGACATTTTCTTAGTGGAATCCATAAAAAAATTGAGTTGAAATTACTTATTGGAAATGGGTTATGTGAGATTTGTCCCACATTGAATTTGTAAAGGAAAGATAATAAGTTTATATAGCATCTTGTGTTAGTGTTGTCTACAACTACTATTGTAAGTAGAATGTTTATGTCACATGATGTTATTGAGTACTTTATATCTTTTAATTGCAAATTTATTTGATTTATTTATATTGATTATTTAATATTAATATTAAATATATTGAGTAAGGATTATTTCAATAATCAGACTCTCTATATATATATATATTGCAATATTAATATTACTTAATCTGAATAATATAAGTAACAAATAAAACACATCTTGCAAAACTCTATTTTCTTTGTAAAACTCTATATCCCACATCGAGTAGAATAAGAGAAGAGCAGCTCAAGATACCTATATATTGAGGCGTGCACATACCTATATATTGAGGCGTGCACATCTAATTGCAGAGGCTTGTACCTTGCATAGTTAAAAAATAAATATATAAAGTGCATAGGGCAAACTGAGGTGCTAGTCGCTGTTGAGTGCTACGTATCTGTGGATGAAGTACTCTGTGTTATTTTATCCTGGAAGTGATATTGTTGTAACCCAATACAACGTAGTGGGGCAATAATCTTTTTAAGAACAATCAAGACTTCTTGCAAGACTTGGCGACTCAGCAGTTCTATTGGTTCTATCAGTGTATGCATAAATCTTCTGTTAGAGCTAAGTTTTTCTATCTTTTCTCTTGTCTTTACAGTTACTGATTTATATATCTTATTTCGACCTTCGTGCTTTATTTTCTTAATTGGTTTAATCTTCCTGTTCTTGTTAAATTATTTATATAATTGCCACATTGTTGTGTAGTTGTTAATTATTCCCAATAAATCTTGAAGAGATTATTTGTTATATATTGTAATTAATAAGATGGTTAACGAAACTGAAACTCTTATTGTTGGTGCTACTAGTTCTAGGTCTGGGGTTACTGCATCCACCATTGATTGGATCACGTATCATTTCCCATAACCCATTGATTTATCGGGCATGCCTGATAAATTCGGTGGGGGTGTTGATTTTTCTCATTTATAGAAAAAAAATGAAATTGTGAGTAACGGTAAAGGGTCTATGGCCGGTGGTGCAGTATGTTTCACCAGTTGTTGATCAAGAGAAGGCTGACTCTGTTAAGGCTTATGCTATGTGGGAAGAAAAGGATGGGGTGGCTAGGGCTGCAATTTTGATAGCTTTAGCGAACACTCTGTTCGATGTTTACTCATCTGATTCCTACACTACTAAACTCTTATGGGAGAAGATGGATCAGACACATAATACTTATTCACCAGGTCTGGAAAAGTATTTTGTGGCTCAGTTCCTTGATTTAAACTGGTGGATACTAAATTCATGACGGAGCAAGTGCATGAGTTTGAGATGTTGGTACATGCTTTGAAGGAGTCTGGAATGGACCTTCCTGAAAAGTTTCAGGTTATGTCGGTGATTGAAAAGCTCCCAAATTCTTTGGAAGAGTTTGCTCTCTCCATGAAAAGACAGAAAGGAGATATCACATGGACTAACCTGTTGTTGGACATCTCTGTGTAGGAACAACACAAGTCTAAATAGGGACATGTGATGCCTGTTGAACATGGGAGTTTGAAGATGAACGTAGTAACTATAGGACAGAAAAGAAAGTCTGTCACTAAGAAGGAAAACACTAAGCCTAAAAATGACAAGAACAAGGCTAAGAAACTAAAGGTAAACAAACCATGTTGGTCTTGTAGACATGTTAGTCACTGGAGCAAGGACTGTCCTACTAAGAAAGCGAAGAAACCTAATGTGGTAACACAAGCTAATACTGTGCTTGAAACCACTGGTGGGCCTGTAGTTAACATGGTTGTTGGTGAGGCTATTGCTTCTGAAACCAATGACGGGTATGTTACCTATAACCCTACACTTCTTTCCACTTATCTATCAAATGAATGGTTGATTGATACTGGAGTTAATGTACATATGTGTACTGATATTATTCTGTTTATATCTTATCAATAGATTCAAGGCATGACAGTGACGATGGGGAATGCTAGTGTTGCTCAAGTACTTGGAGTAGGAAACGTGGACCTGAAGTTTGCTTCTGGGCGTGTTATATCCCTTACTAGAGTGCATCATCTTCCTGACATTCATAGAAACATAATAAGTGGAAGCTGTTTAGTTAAAAATGGTTTCGAAATTTCTTTGAGGTGTAATAAAGTAGACATAACAAATACTGGTGTATTTTTGGCAAAAGTTACTTGTCTGATGGATTATTTTTAATAAATATGGAGCCTATTTTGGGCAGTTTTATTATTGATAATGTTGTTCCTTCTGTAAATAGTGTTGAATCATCTGATTTTTGGCACTCACGTCTTGGTCATCTAAATTTTGGTGCTCTAAAGAATATGATGAATTTAAGAGTTGATTCCAAAACTTGCTAATGAAAATAAATCTAAATGTCAAGTATGTGTGACTGTTAAACTAACTAGGAAACCCTTTCTTATTTTGTTATTAGGGATTCAGAAGTTTTAGAATTAGTTCACACAGACATATATAAATTCGGAGTTGTTTTGACTAAGGATAATAAAAGATATTTCATTATCTTTATTGATGATTGTAGTAGATATTGTCATGTTTATTTGATTAAACATAAAGATGAAGCACTTGATAAATTCATTATGTATAAAAATGAAGCTGAAACACAAACTGGTAAAGTACATAAACGTTTGAGATCTGATAGGGGTAGAGAGTATATTGGTACCTCATTTAATGAATTTTGTAAAAGCAATGGTATAGTTCATGAGGTGACTCCACCATACACTCATGAGTCTAATAGGGTGGCAGAACGAAAGGGCAGAACTTTTAAAGATATGATTAATAGTATGTTTATTAATTCTGGGTTGCTTAAGTACATGTGGGGAGAGGCTCTAAATACGGCTTGCCATATTCTAAACAGAGTCCCTCTGAAACATATGGATAAGACACCTTATGAATTATGAAAAGGCAAAAAGACTAGTTTAAAGTATCTTCGTGTGTGGGGCTGCCTTACAAAGGTACTTGTCCCTGAACACAAGAGAAAGAAACTGGGACAGAAAACTGTTGATTACATCTTTCTGGGCTATACTGAAACCATTACCGCTATGAGATTTTTAGTGTTAAAATTTGACATAAATGGTATAGTGGAAAATAATATAATTGAGTTTCATGATACCACATTTTTTGAGAATGTGTTCCATATGAAGATCGGTATACCTCAGGGTATTTCTGAAGATGATCTCAGTCGCACATCGAGTTCCATTCCTGATCATGTGGAAAGGATGACAAATGTGGGGGCAGATTCTGTTAGTAGCTCTACTCCTAACGAAGTAGAAGAACCTAGAAGGAGTAAGCGGGCAAAGGTGGTCAAGGACTTTGGAAGTGATTTTATCACTTACAATGTCGAAGATGAACCTTTATCTTTTCGGCAGGCCATGGACTATTTAAAGTCAAGGCATTAGAAAGACACTATAAAGAGTGAGATCAACTATATTGTTTCTAATGGAACATGGGAGTTAATTGATCTCCTTCCTGGGTGTACTACTATAGGATGTAAATAGATCTTCAAAAGAAAAATGAACCCGGATAGCTCAATAGATAAGTATAAGGCTAGGCTGGTAGCTAAGGGTTTTAGGCAAATGGAAGGCATTGACTATTTTGACACATACTCACATGTAGCAAGAATGACAACAATTCGAATACTTATAGCATTGGCTTCCGTGCATGGTCTTATCATCCATCAAATGGATGTAAAGATAGCTTTTTCATGGTGATCTTGAAGAAGAGATTTATATGGATCAGCCTGAGGGATTTATTACTTCGGGCAACGAAAGAAAAGTCTGTAAGTTAGTCAAGTATATCTATGGCCTGAAACAAGCCCCTAGAGACTGGCACAAAAAGTTTGATGAGACTATTTTGACTTCGAATTTTTTGGTTAATGAAAGTGACAAGTGTGTCTACTATAAGGTTAAAAGAAATGAAAAAGTAATTTTGTGTCTGTATGTGGATGACATAATGTTGTTTTGAACCAATATTGAGATTATTAACGAGATAAAAAGTTTCTTGAAAAGACACTTTGAAATGAAGGATATGGGTAAGGCTAACGTGATTCTTGGTATCAAGCTGACTCAGTCAACTGATGGAATAACCTTGTCACGATCTCATTATATAGAGAAATTTATACTTGAGAAGTATGGTTATTCAAATTGTAGAATTGCAAGCACATCATATGATTTAAAAGTTATGCTTGTCAAGAATAAGTCAGGAGTTCCTGTGTCTCAGTTAAGATATTCTCATATTATTGGGAGTTTACAATATCTTGCTAATGGTACTAGACCAGATATTTCATTTTTTGTGTCTAAGTTAGCTAGATATACAAGTATCCAAACAAGACTCATTGGGATGTTCTTGATAGAGTGCTTAGATATCTAAAAGGCACCATCTACCTTGGTTTGCATTACAGGAGGTTTCCTGGAGTGCTAGAAGGATATAGTGATGCAAGTTAAATAGCTAAAAAATCTGGTTCCAATGGAGTGACTGGATATGTGTTTACCCTTGCCGGTGGAGCTATATCCTGGAAGTCTGTTAGACAGACAATTGTAACTCGGTCTACTTTTAAGGCTAAGTTGTGTGCATTAGATGCCATGGGGACGGATGCTGAATGGTTGCATGGACTTATGTTTGTGATTCCTGTAGTAAGCCAACCGTTTCTGGCTCTTGTTGTTCATTGTGATAGTCGTACAACTATCGACAAGATAAACAGTAAGAAGTATAATGTGAATACAAAGAGACACGTCCAAGTTAGACTAAAGTCTATAAGGGGTTTGGTGTCCGACAGGATCATTGCTACTAAGTTTATTGGAACTTAAGATAACCTGACTGATCCTTTGACTAAGGGACATGAGCATGTTGTCGTCCTTAAGTTGAGGTTGGGGATGGGACTGACAACCCATTTAGATTCATCAACAGCGGGAACCCAATACACCTGAGAAGAGATCCATCGAAGTGTATTCAATGTGGTAATAACAAGTTGTGAGGATGATTCGGTAGTACCTCTACTACATATATCTGGATACTCACATACCTAAGTCTTTCCTCTGTAAACCTCAAGAGGTACTGTAAATGCTAGTTAGCAAGAATTTTAAGAACTCTGGATGGGGTCAAGTCGTGAGACAAGATGTTGGCAGTACATCTTTGGAGATACCCAGCTAAGCGAATGTTATTCTGAGGTCGCAATTAGAGGACAGGGTTATTCCTCGAAGCATTCGATGAACAGGATTGAGGCATGACCATTAACGTCTCAAAGCCGTAGATTAGCACCACAGCCTTTGATTTGTCGTCGTCTATGGAGTGTGGTTACACAAAACGGATAAAGATTCAAGGTGAAATATTTCATCTATATCCAGTAGCCATCGAAGTAGAGGACTTAGGAGGGTTCAAACCTTGACGGGTACCGACTCTGAAAAGCAAGTCATGAGTAAAACCTAATATGCATTTCTTTATGGATTTGTGGGGGATTGTTAGAAAATGGAAAGTTTAAGACATATTTTATATATGTTCTTGATGTAATTTTCGGAAACTAATTAATGGAAGTTATTCCTTGCTATGAGGACTTAAACTTTCATGTTTGGATCTAAGACATTTTCTTAGGGGAATTCATAAAAAAAATTGAGTTGAAGTTGCTTGTTTGAAATGGGTTATGTGGGATTTGTCCCACATTGAATTTGTAAAGGAAATATAATAAGTTTATATAGCATCTTATGTTAGTGTTATTTATAACTACTAGTGTAAGTAGAATGCTTATGTCACATGATGCTATTGAGTACTTAATATCTTTTAATTACAAATTTATTTAATTTATTTATATTGATTATTTAATATTAATATTAAATATATTGAGTAAGGATTATTTCAATAATCAGACTATATATATATATATATATATATATATATATATATATATATATATATATATATATTATAATATTAATATTATTTAATCTGAATAATATAAGTAATAAATAAAATTCATCTTGCAAAACTCTATTTTTTTTGTAAAACTCTACATCCCACATCGAGTAGAATAAGAGAAGAGCAACTCAAGATGTCTATATATTGAGGCGTGCATATCTAATTGCATAGTGCCTCTTGCTTATACCTTGCATAGTTAAAAAATAAATTGCATAGGTTGTTGGGCAAATTGAGGCGTGTCTCTTTCTCCTACCTCGCATATATAAAGTGCATAGGTTTTTGGGCGAACTGAGGTGCTAGACGTTGTTGAGTGCTACGTATCTGTGGACGAAGTACTTTGTGCTGTTTTATCTTGGAAGTGATATTACTATAACCCAACACAGCGTAGTGGGGCAATAATCTCTTCAAGAACAGTCAAGACTTCTTGCAATGTTCAAATTATAATGTTCAAATTTTTTTAATATAAATTATGTCAAAAGACCGACATCTATTTTTAAAATTTTATTTTATTTTTTGTTCTTAGTCAATCCAACGATCATTACCAAATAACAATTCGGTGATGGCCAAGACACCTTCTTTGAGAGAGAAAGGGACCGAAATGGATAACTAATCACGGGCTTGTATCATGGTATGTCCTCTTAAGATGCTTGGATACGCGAGTTCATGATGCACCGAAGATTAAGAATTCTAGTAATTTCAAAATCGATGTCCATCGCCCGAGTGGCCGAGTGCGTGAAAAAATTATACGCATCTTAAAAACTTAGAAGAATCTATTCTCTAATAATTTTCGAATATAGAGCGAAAATCAAACTCAAAATCTGAGACTATAAGAAATAAACTCCACCCATTAGATTATCTCATCACTCTCAAAATTTAAACATATTAAAAATTACAGAGTTTTAAATGATTTCGAAACTGGCATGTTTCAATAAAGCGTATATTTGTTTAATCATTGGACTCTTTAACATTAAAATTCGCAACATAGACAGTTTTATGATATCAGATACTTTGTTTGGTGCACTTTGTATTTAAGGTAATGCTTTAGACACGTCTAGGTGTCGCACATGTTTCATGCGGTACTGGTGAACAGTGGCAAAACCAGCTAGACCAAGGCTGAGCATACTCTACTCCAGCCTGATCATTCCAAAATAATTAAAGTTTTATATATCAGGCCCGACAAAAAATTTATTATTATTTAAGAAAAATAATTTCAGCCTACATTAAAATTTGAAAAATGTTAGAGACCACAAAAATTATCCCAAAATTTATTTCAAATGTTGAGTTGTCATATGTGTAATTGATAACTTTCTTGTAATAATATGAGACACCGCGTGCATACATATGCGCCCACGAATTAAAAATAAGCCATATGTCATGACACGTTATTTGGAAAAAAAATTGATATAAATTTTGGGGTATGTAGTGTTACTCCATAAAATTTTGTTTTTAATTTGTCTCAGCTCGTATGTATTTTTGATTTGCATGTATTACGATCTTTCTCATTAGGTTAAAATAATTTTGTTCTGAACACTACAAGAAAACACGGCTAAATGCAACTGAATTGGATGATTAATCATACATAATTGGATGATCCTCAAATTCGAACTGCAAAAGTTTTTTTGCCAAGCAAACTCCACAAATTTTGCAACAATGTAAAGTATCAACGTTGAATTTAACAGTACTCTTCCTAGCTCGAGATCAATAAAGATCGTTGAATTATCAATGAGGATTTGGTCACTGCACGATTAATTCAACAAATTTATGGTTTTATTTCATACAATAGATGACTTGCATCTAAGCAAAGACTACATGATATACAATAATACAAAGTTTCAATGGATGCAAACATTAACATATACAAAGTTTCATATAGCACTAAACTACAGGAAGATAAACCTTATTATGGTAATTTTTAACGGATTTAGTATAAATATAAGCATCAAGAACTTTGGAGCTTCTATTATGCAACCGTTCTGTTGGCAGAAAATTTCAACTACTTTGCTAGTAGCACCTCATCGACCAATCTATCTAAATTTAGTGTCGAAGAACCACCAGGGCTAGCAGCTGCTTCAGCTTTCTTTTTCCACTCCATTGCATTCTTCCTTAATTCCTGTCCCTTGTCACCATCCATCAGCTCTCTCACCAAATCCTCTACTTCATCTCTTTTCACATTATTATCTATCTCCATTCCAATTCCCCATTCTACACAACTGTACTTACAATTCGTCTGTTGTTCAGCAAAAAATGGCCAACAAATCACTGGTACACCACTAGAAATGCTCTCTATATTTGAGTTCCACCCGTTATGTGTCAAAAAAACCCCAATTGCAGGGTGTTTCAGGACTCTTTCTTGAGAGCACCAGCTTGCCAACATGCCTCTTTCTCTAGTTTCAGCCACAAACTCCGGAGGTACCTTTGATGTTTCGCCAGCAATTATATCAGGCCTGACTATCCACAAGAAGAATTTCTTGCTATTAGCTAAGCCCCATGCAAATTCAGTGAGCTGTTTAGCAGTCATGGTAGTGATACTACCAAAATTCACATAAACAACCGAGTTTGGTTCTCTTTTGTCAAGCCAATCAGTGCAGCTATCCTCTTCTTTCCACAAACTTGACCCGATGGACATAAGTCTATTATCCTGAATTTGTTTCATCATTAAGTGCAGCGGCCCAATGGTATATATATGTGGTTGACTGGCAAAAATTGCTTCCAAAGCATCCTGTTCAAGAGTGTCAAATGTGTTTATAATAACTGCACGAGCTTTAGTAAGAGCTGCAGTCCCAGCTATGAAGAAGTTAAGCATTATATCATTTGGGTCGGTAGTTCTAATGAAACTTGGAAAATCCTTCAATTTCATGTTTTTCATTCCCGGAGCCCAATCAATATCTGTATTTAGATATCCATTTGTTACATAGCTTATATCTGCAAAGCAAACAAAAGTAATCTTAAAAGTCATATAATTTGGTAATTTACTCGTTAAAATTACAAAGGGACCATTGTACTTTAAATGTATCGTTATTATTTAACTGGAGATCTAAATCAATTTATATCATAAGTTTACCTGGTAGTGGTGTATAGCCTCTTTCGACAAGTTGGTGGTACTGCATATATGCTATGAGGCCGCAAGAGCTTGCTGTCCAAAGCAGAACTTGAGGAATACCAAACTGTTCAGCAGCTTTTATTGTGAAGGTCATGGTCGCATCAGAAATAATACATGTCACAGGTGGTACCCCGGAGACAGAGAAGTCATTGAGTTTAGAAATGAGGTTGCTAAAAGGAGCTAAGCAGTTGATTGGAGTGTACTTGCACAGAGTAGGAATATCTTGAGTTGCATCAGGATCCGAGGGGGGCAGGCCGTCGGGGATAGAGTAAAACCGGAAATCAGACAAGCCATCAAGGGCGTGCTGACCCTTAGATTTGATCAGGCGATTGTGGTTAAAGTCTGTGAGTACAAATGAAATGTGAAAGCCTTTGTAGTGAAGAAGTTTGGCTAGTTTTAGCGTTGGATTAATGTGACCTTGTGCAGGATATGGAATACACAAGGCATGAGGCTTACTCGTTGAGCCCATGTTAATCTCTGTTTCTATTATTTGTTTTAGTCATCGATGAGGAGTTTAGCTTGTATATATAATAAAAATGATCGAACAACTAATTTGAACCAGAAAAATGTTATCTCATTTACTCGGCCCATACTAGAATCTATCATCAGGGACCACAAATATTAATTTTTGTCACTGTGTGATCGGCTAGATCGTCATATCCCTCTCGGGGCCATTAATGTAAATTGGTTACTAGAGTGACACTCTAGTTTTTTGGCTTATTATATATGTACACAGTGCAATGCAAAATTGCAAATATATCTCCACAACCTGTGCGATTTCAAAAACTTGAGCCCTTAGTCCATATTAGAATATAAATTGTATAAGAATTTAACAATGTCACGCTTCGTAATATTGGTCAAATGTGTAATTTCCGAACACCGGGTATCACGCCAGACCGTCTCAGGTTCAACATGTGACATGTAAATCGGATTAACTGAACAGTAAGACTACACTGATGGCCCTTTAATCTAGAATGCGTGAAAAATTTTCCAACTCATATACACACGCCCGGAGGCTGCACTTCGTAATATTGAGTTTCAAATAACAAAGTATTTATCATCTTTGATAAAGAGTCCAACGACTATGGTCGTTTCTTTTACAATTTGAAGAAAATATTAGAGTCCAGAATAATGATCCTTTTTTGTCAATTAAAAATATTATTTTATTTTATTTTATTTTTTTACTGAACTAAAAAAGTTGAAAACCTATTTGACATGCGTTTCTAGAAAAAGGAAACAACTAATTTGGGCTCAACAGCGGCTGGCCTAATAACAGAATTTTTTATTCTAGACTAATTTAAGTTTAAAAAAAATTATAACGTTTATAGAAAGAGTTTTTTTTTGGAGAATGAATGTTATTCATGAGGAGTTGTATAAAAGAAGGACTATCGGGGTTAGAATTTTATGTTATTATATAATGATATTTATATATTAAAATTCATAAACTTTAATAATATATTAAATAAAAATTATAGGATATGTATGTTTCTTATAATAGAAAATATAGAATATAATTTAAATATAATATAATATTATCCGTGAGTGGTTGTATAAAAGAAGAATTATCAGTGGACGGTTGAGACCGTTTCTATGGTTCACCTTGGACCAAAACTTTTAATATTTTAACTATAATAATATAGTATAGATTTATTCTAATAATAATAAAATATAACTAAATTTTAAAACTTAGCAATATATATATATATATAACTAAATTTTATATACAATGATTTCCGTATACAGATTGAACCTAGTTGATACCAGTATTAGAATTTTAAATTACTAGCTTATACACAATGTGGTGCATGGGGACATGGGGTTCCTTTTAATAATAATTTATAATAACTTTCTAATAAAAAATTTAAATTCTTGAAAATTTATATTTATTCAATTTTAATATTAAAATTTAATATATTGTCTTCTAAAATAATATTAAATTAGTTATAAATATTATTTAATAATAGAACCATAATCATTTTATTTATAAATAAATTTAAAATAATATTAAGTTAATTCTCGTACTCACGAGAAATCGAATATTAATCTATTAACTAAATAATTAATAATATTTAAAATTTTATATCTCTGACGACATACATATCTTCCTTATTCTAATTATATATAGGATATAATTTATTCTTGTAACAAAAAACGTTCACACTGTTAAAGCCCGCTTAAAAATTAATCATGGATACAGGCCGAGAGATTAAAATGTGGTCTGCTTAGGCCATCTGGGTAGGAACCGGACACCATGTGTTAAAGTATCAGATCGTTTTATTTTTAGTGTGTCCAGATTTAGGTTCAAATCATTTTATTCAGATACAAACCAATCCCGGGTACATGAGATCCGGATTCAAACCAAATATGAGTCAGTGCCGTATTTTTTATTACCTAACTGGATAGTGTATGATTCACCGAATATGAGTCAAATATGATCCACTAACATTAAGTATCATTTTTCTATCAATTATTCAAGTGATTATCAATTAGTCAAATAAATATAATATTATAAAAACATAATAATAATGAATTAAAATTTATGTATATATAATTTATCACGATGAATAAATCGTATTTTGTGAAAATTTAAACTTATATAAGATATTAAGAAATTATAAAATTACTATTTACTTACAAATGTAATGGACTAAAAATATAATTTATATATGGGTTTGAATCGAATATGAATCATGGATCAAATTCGGATATTCGGGTAGGATCATTTTATAAAAAATAATATGATATTTAATCTGAGCGGGTATATAAGTGCTCATATTCGGGAACATATTTTATCCGAGTTTAATTTTTTCGCCAGATTTGGATCATTTTTAAAACAGATTTGAGACATGTATCATATTTTAAAAAGTATAAAACCATATTGAAAGAAATCGAACTGATTAAAAATCGAATCGAATAAAAACCATACTAATATTTTAAAGAAATCAAATTGATTAAAAATTGAATCGAATAAAAATCACACTAATATTTTAATTCTGATTTGATTATAAAATTAAACAAAATCGAACCGCAATAACTTTTATTATAAATTTTTTAAAATATATCATATAAATTTTATTTTTATATGAATTCTATAATTATTTATACTCATAATTAACTTATATATATAGTATGTAACAATACACTATAACAATTAACATATACAGAGCAGCTTGACTTTTTAAATTTTTTAGGAAATTCTAATTATATTTTAATATATTCCATAGTTAAAAATTTTGAATTTATACATTATAAAGATTTGTATTTAAACACAATCATGTATACACATTTTTAAATAATATTACAATACAGCAGAATACATGGCAACATTTGGGATGGAAAACTTGCCATGCTTCGTGGAGGCCCCAGGTATATTTGGTAACCTACAACAGTTTCTAGATAGGGACACGCAGGGGCGGAACTAGGGGGCTCGCCCCGGCGCTAGCCACGACTGAGAAAAAAAATAAGTAAAATTATTTTGGTAGCCTGGGGTGTCAAATTTAAAAATGACTATATATAATTTGAATTTAAAGGTATTGCATACAGATTACTTCAAAAATGAAGACATTTGAGTTTGTCTTTATATTGCATTTGATGAAAGCTATCTTGGGAATCACAAATGACTTATCCGAAGCTTTACAACAAAAGAATCAAAATATTATCAGTGCTATGACAACGAGTTATGAAGCTACAGCTACAATCATTAAGGAAGAGAAATGTGATGCATTTTTAAAAAATGTTAAAAAAAAATTGTGCTCATAATGGTATTCGGATAGAGAACATGGAAGACACATTGTCAATTCGTGGTCGACATATATGATTGTTACTTACTTTCACATATACCATGTTGAAATCTTTTGTGGGATTATTGATCTTATTTCTCAAGAGGTGAATAATCACTTTTCAGAAGGATACACAGAGTTACTTCTTTGCATCGCCTCTCTTGATCCCAGAAATTCATTTTCATGCTATCAAAATATGCAAAATCGTAGGATTCGGTTGTCATCCATTCCTTCCTCAAGAAAAGGTTGTAAAAATGTCAACAATTAACTATTTAAGATATGTACTTTTAATTTTATCTTTTGCTGAAATTTTAATAATAGTTTAATCCGGGGTCAAATTTAATCCTGGTTCCGGCCACTGGGGATATGGGTCTTGCCCTGCCTTTTCTTGATTTGGCGGTCTACAATAACCTTGGAAATGGAGAAGTAGGCAGTTACTAAAGGTAAGGAAAAACTTTATTCGCATTACTCTTTTAATGCAGGTGGCTTACTCAAGTCCTGAGGCAATGAAGATACTTGATAATGGGACATTAGTGAGCTTGTCAAATGAGTTTGGAAAGGCTTGCCCTGATCTTGAAAGGGAGATATACAGAGGTATCTATGTCAAGGATGTCCTAGAGCACGCGGTCAGGGGTTCTCTTGGTAGTTACATGATCCCAATAGCAATGGCAAAGAACAAAGAGGAATCTGGGAAAATGTTGCAGAAAGAACAGGATATTGACAACTTAGACGTGCTCATGGATTTAGAAGAGGTGCTAACTGAAATGGCCAAATTTGAGGAGGAGGTTGCTATGGGAGTTTAACCGGTTTTGTTCCAGTTAAGTATTTTGGTTAGGGATTGACAGTATGATGTTATCTATCTAGTAAATTATGTTCAGCTTATAGTCTAGCTTCTTTTGGGTTCCTGTTTTGACTGATCGATGTACTGAATTCTGTGGTTTTTTTATATTAATGCTACGTGCCTGCTTATCAAAAAAAAAATTTAATAAGAATATTTTTGTTTGAATATAAACTAATTTAGTCTATAAAATACATGTTAGGTCCAAATGTGTTGTAGAGGGGGGGTGAATACAACTTTTCATATTTATGGAGCAATAAATACTATGTAATAAATGAACACAATGATTCAAGGAATATATGTCTTATATATAACTTGAAAGGGTTGCTACAACATTCATTACAATAGTACAACAGAAGTAAAGAGGGTAGTAAATGATACTAAGCTCTGTGAATATACTCTCTCTTTATTACAAGTGTTTCTCTCGAATATTGCTCTCTTGATAAGTTACACAAGTACTTCTATTTATACTACTTTGTAATCTATGACTTGTAGTCTTCAAAAGATAAGATATGAGTGGCCCAATGTTGTCCACGTGAATCTTATCTTGTCTTGAAAGCTTGGAAATCTGCCACCAGGATGATGCCATGTGTCATGTTAAAACTTTCCTCTATGTAGAATTTCTACATAGGAAATTCTACTTGGCTCTATCTCGAATTCTAAGTAGAATTTCTACATAGGAATTTCTACTTAGGAATTTCTACATAGAAAATTCGAGATAGCCTTCTTCCTGAGTACTTAGAAAATATTTTCACCTCCAGAATTTCTACATAGGAAATTCGACTTAAGAATTTCTACATAGGAAATTCGAGATAGCTTCCTGAGTTGAGTACTTAGAAAATATTTCCATCTCCAGAATTTCTACTTGGCTCTAAGTAGAAACTTATCCAGAATTTCTAGATAGGAATTTCTACATAGGTTCCCTTGTAAGTACTTAGAGAAATTCTGGGCTTCAACTTGAAACTTCAATGCAACATCTTGAACTTGTGATTTCTTCATGTCTTCTATTTTCTTCAACAAGCTCTTCAACTTGGATCTCTACTACTGACATGAACTTGCTACCAATGTCCTGACACTTGATGCACTGGTCTGGTTCATAAGTGACTAGTCTTGATAGGTTTCTTGCTTCTGAATAGATTACCATGTTCAATTAGAAATGTGGCTTTCCAACAATTGCTTTCCTTCTTTTTCACTTGAAATCAATTAGTCTTATTGATACTGATAGTTATGATCTTGATTCTTTGAGTTACAAATCACTGGGGCATGAACAACTTTGACTTGAACTTCTTCCAATGATTTCTTCTTTGTTTGATCATATTTAACATGTTGAATTGTATCAATTACTTTGTCTTCATTTGTATTGATTTCTTTGTGACTTCTCGTTCTTGATTGTCTTCGGGTTAAGTATCTTTTCTTTAGTTGAGTTACATAAGTTATAGTGTTACAAGTTTAGACACTCTGCCTTTCAATCTCCCCCTATTTGATTGTCTAACAATGACATTCAAATTAAAGAAGGATAACTCAACTAAATAATGAGACGAGAAAAGATAAGTAACATTAATGTCTTGTACATTTTACACTTGAATAAAAACTTGAAAACAATACAAAGAACTTTAGAAAATAAACATAAGCTTAGAAAGAAAATTCGAACCTCGAATTAAAGACCATTAAGATGATCTCTATCACCTGGATTATTTCATACCTTTCAGTCCAACTCATATCACCTTATTGGATCCACTCTGATTCACGGTTACAGTATGGTGAATTAGCCTATCTCGCATACCGTGGTCAGATGAATTTTCCTCAAGTGAGTTAGAGCAACCAAAAGATATGAAGTTTTTCCAACTTCAAGTTCACATCCCTTTGAACTTTAACTCTAATTCCGTTTCCCCTTCCTAACTTCCTTATCAGCACTGCGCTTATCTTCTCCTTGTTTTCTGCGCCTTTCTTTCCTTTGCTGTTCTCTTTTGTATACTGGATCGTGTAGTTGTGCCCATCTCGCATTCAGCAAACTTACTGCTTCCATTTCCAGAGGATTCTTGGGTTCTGGATATGGATGTCTGAAAAGCCTTCTTAGTTTATCAACTTCCTGGGTAGTTCTGATCTTTGGAATGTCCTCAAAGTTTTTCATGATGAGCTGAGGCTTCCAATGAGCTTTATCAGCTTTGAACTGACAGTAGATCATTTTAGGGTAGCCCTTGACACGGTTGGTATTGAACCTACTAGCCGCATCTGACTCCATTCTCCTTTTCTCTTTTACTACTTCAGATAAGTACTTTAATAGTCTCTGCTTTTCATCTGCAAACCTATCCTCTACATCTCCCAATTTGAATTCATCTCTGACTTTGTCTAGAAATGCAGCATCTTGAGTCTGCAGCAGCCATTTCCTACTCATATGCAAGAAGGTTTGATTCTGGTCTGCATCAATGAACACCAAGGCATCAGCTGTATCATCTGTGTAAGAATGAATCCAGTATACACTTTCTCTTCCTGGAACACCAACTGCCTCCCTTATCTCTCCTTGTTCCAGGGGTCCTGAAGGAAGAGTCAAAGCTTCATCTACGCTTTTCACAGCTTGTAGAATATCCCATTTTCTTTGCATTAGCTCTGGCTCAATCTTCACGTTATCCAGAGGATTTGGAGCAACGACATCGCACTTCCATATTTCACTGCTCTTCTGGAAGATTATCTTCTCAATGAACTCCACTGATTTTTCTTTAATATCCGAGGTGAATCCCTTACCCATCATTTGTCTGCAAACAGCTTTAAGGGATTCCACCGATAGAGCCATCAAGTCATTTTCTTCCAAGCTAACCCTCTTCATCTTTCCATCAACAACCATTCTGACAACGTCTGGATTGGCTGAGAATTCTGGTCCCTTGTCCTCTGCTAACTGCATTAACTGATCTCTATACAGAATGCTTAGCTCCTCAGCTTGAGAATATTGAATTTTAGTTGCTAGCAAGAACAACTCTGACGCAGATCTTCTCGACATAAACTGATCATCGACATACATAAAAGACATCGGGGCTCCATCAATTAAAGACAAGATGACTTGTCATTCATTATCCACCGATTTGTATCCAACACGGACTTTAGAAATCATTCTCTTCAAAGCATTTATATAGTCCATCGTCATCGGATTCTTCATGTTCAAGTTGAAGAACAAGTCATCTGCCTCCTTATTATGAACTCCATGTGCACACGACCCCATCAGTATCTTTCGTGCATCGTCCCATTTCTGTCCAATCCTCCTTTTGTCCAGATCAACTTGAGGATCAGCTAGTCTGGCAAGCTCATGATCATACTGCTTTTCCTTGAGCTCCACTTGCTTCTCAAGAAAAACAGCCTTATCCTGCATCATCTTCATTTTGAAAAATTGAGCTTGTTCCAGAGCTAACTGCTGAGCTTTCAGGGTCTCCTCATCAACAGGAATCTCTTCAGCAGACGCCCCAGCACCTCTACCTTGTTCCTCCAAAGATCTCTTAATTGCATGTGCTAGAGGTACGTCTTCCATATCAGAATCTGAATCAACTTGCACGTGTTCTTGTCGATCACCAAAGTCAGTGAATGGCTCTTCTTGTTCAACCATCACTGCTTTACCCTTTCGCTTCCTCTGAGCCTCCTCATCAGTCACCATTGGATCAATCTCTTCTTCAGCACGGGGTGACTGTTGTGTCGTCTCATTACCTCCTTTCTCCCCCTTAGGTGAGTTATCCTGAACATCACCTGGTACACCAGAGCCACTAGCATGTGAACCAAAACCAGAAGGTCCACCAGCACCACCTGCACCACCTGTACCATCATCATCAGCCGGGGGAGGTTGTGTGAATTGTTCTTCAAAGCACTCCGGGGGAACCAAATGCCGAACTGCATACATCATTCGACTGACCTCCGTTGCCAGTGTATGCAGAACGCTTTCAACACTCCCCATTCTGTCATACAGAGTGCTGCCCAAGAGACCACCAGCATGGCCCAGGTCATTGACTTTGTTTGTCATATCTTTTAAAGCTTCGGCTTGACCTGCCATTCGTGCTGCGTAGTCATCAAGAGCTCTCTTGTGATCGCCGACATTAACCCCTAACTGCCCCATAGATTGCCCAAACTGCTCCATCTGATTTTCTACAGTTGACATACGTGTGGCAAGAGTTTCAAGAACCAGGGACGGTGTTTGGCTTAGGTTTTCTCGCTCTAAGAATCGTTCTGTTTGTGTTTGACGCTCAGTTTCGGGCCTTAAAAATGAAGGTCCCTCACTCCCTAAACGCTCACACTCACTCCCTGTCTCACGCTCGTGTATGTCTTCAATAATAGCACTCAGATTCAAAGCAGTACCTGCAGAAACTGGATAAGAAAAATGAGGAACAGTTATGGGATCAATGTTTCCTGTTTTGTCCTGAGGTGGAATCTCAGGCTGAGAGGCTGCAGAGTGTTCAAGTACAACAGTAGAACCGATCCTCTCTGCAGCATCAGGACGTACCGGTGAAGGTACTTTCGAAGCTCGTAAAACTTCCGGCCTAACTGAAGGAACAGGCTCTTCAGAAGACACTGAATCCTCAGCAACCATCCTAGGTGTTGACTGTGCAAGGGGAGAACCACTCTCGTGAGGTGGAGTGGTTGTGATAGACACGCTAGGGATGGACTGGGCTTTGGAAGTAGCAGCTTGTGAAAATTTGGCTCGCTTCCTTAAAACTGGCTGCACTTCAGGGCCACTCTCATCAGGACTCTCACCTAATTCTAAAGGTGCCGGCCTTTTAACTCCCGTTAACTGGGGTGATAGTGAAGAAGTTAGAGAAGCAGACGCAGAAATATGGCTATCACCCTGGGATAGATCCTGCGGGTTAGCAGAATCTTGGGCCACGGAATCAGAATCAGAGGAGGAAGGAGTGTTAGGTTCGAAGAATGTACCTCCTTCATTACCTTGGCCAACAGAGGAATCAGAATCAGCATGTGGTGTCCTAGGAGACGGTTGTTGTTCCTTTTGCCTGGCTGTGAAGTGACTGAGAGATTGGCCCTCATCTTGTTCGTCATCAATATGCTCATCAGGAATCCCTTGAAATGCTTCATTGTGGGCAGATGGATTCTGAGCATGTGATGAGATTTGTGAAGTCCCCGCGAGAGTAGTTACACCTGCATCATAAGAGAGCCACACTTGAATGTTCTCAGGAATAGACATAGGTTTACCCTGATGTTTATCCTGGTTAGCAATAGTTGTTAGTGACTTAGTGCCCATGCCTAGAGGTGCAGAGGTGGGACTTCGAACAAATGCCTGCCTAATTGATAAAGCATTAGAAGGCACGAGATGATTGATTAGCATTTGCAAGAAACGAGGATACCAGCAGACAATATCATTGTGTGAAATGTCTCTGGTTTCAGGTGATCCCATTGTAGCCACTAATTCTGAAAGAACAAGCCTGCCATAATTAATGTTTAATTCCTGGGCTAGGGAAACACCAAAAATTTGCATGGGAATGGAAATTTGATGAAAATCTCTTTCTCGTGCCCGAAAACATCTAGTAATGGCCTCGAAAAAGTAATTCCATTCCACATGAAAAAATTGTTTTTGAATATTTGAAGTGGATAGTCGTCCAGGGGGAGGATAACATCCAATTGCTTCAAAAAAATTCTGGCGCTCAGCCGCTGTAGGTTCAGGGTCATAAGAATCCTTGACTGGAAAACCAAGAACTGTATTAAAAATAGCCTCTGTAACCTCAAAATTTTGACCCTCCAAGGTAAAAGTAAAACCGTAGGGGGTCGATTTACTCCCAAAAGGTACTGCACTAGTCCATAACTGCTGCAAAGCATCATGGACCAGTGTAGGTTTTGCCGTAAATGCAGTACTAGCTTTGGAGTACAAATTAAGAAATCGTACCCAAAACTTGAAACGCGGGAGTTGATCACCAATTTCAGTCGGAATATTATAAAAATTATGTTTTGCAAGAGAAAATTGGTGAGTCATTTGTTTTTTTTTTGTTTAGAAAAAAAATTTGTTTTTAATCCCTTTTAATTTAGAAAACAACTGTGATGTTGTAGTGAAAATTAAACTACGGAATTAAACAAGAATCAGTAACAAACTACTGTGAAAACAAAATCTGCAGTAATAATATTTATGTGAGAAGTGTGTGTAAATCGTGTGTATGTATGTATCTGTGAAGATGAACAGTCACGATGTTAAACACAAAACTACGCACAATATAAACGGTTAAACGTGATGCAGATAGTAAAATCAAGAAACAAAATGGACAGTAGTTCGTTATATGTAAGAGATTCAACCACAACTATGAACAGTCGTGGGTGGGAGGGAGGGCTGCTGTAAAAATTAGGTTTTAAAACAATTGGGTAAAAGTGAAAGTAAAATCGGGTTAATTTTGTATATATAGGCAATAGAGTGAAATGACAAAAATATCCCTGTGAAAATGAAAAAAAACTTAAGTACGCACAGGGTAATCTAAGTCGAACTCTATGTCGAACTTCTAAGTCGAACTTCTATGTCGAACTTCTATGTCGAACTCTATCTCGAACATCAAGTCGAAATTCGAGATAAGTTTCGACATAGAGGCTAACTCGAATTAAATTCACTTAAACAATTTTAAACAGCATTAAACCTCAGAGGGAAAACCCATCTCGAACTTCAAGTCGAAATTCGAGATAAGTTTCGAGATAGACTCCAAGTCGAACTTCAAGTCGAATTTCGAGATGAATTTCGAGATAGACTCCAAGTCGAACTTCAAGTCGAATTTCGAGATGAATTTCGAGATAGACTCCAAGTCGAACTTCAAGTCGAATTTCGAGATGAATTTCGAGATAGACTCCAAGTCGAACTCCAAGTCGAATTTCGAGATGAATTTCGAGATAGACTCTAAGTCGAACTTCAAGTCGAATTTCGAGTTGAATTTCGAGATATACTCCAAGTCGAACTTCAAGTCGAATTTCGAGATGAATTTCGATAACTCGAATATTTTCCCAGACATGGAATATTTAAATCTCTCACATCTGGAACTCTATCTCGAACTGTAAGTCGAATTTCGAGATAAGGTTCGAGATAGACACAAAGTAAAAAAAAATTACTAGACATAGAATTTTCAAAACTTCACTCCTGGAAGCTCAAAGTCGAAATTTTCAAAACTTCACTCCTGGAAGCTCAAAGTCGAATTTCGAGATGAGTTTCGAGATAGACCCTATCTCGAAATTTTGAAGGTACTTAGTAAAATTTGGTAATTTTCCAAGAAAAACAATAATTAAATTTTTTTTGCCAAATTAAAATAAATACCAATTCAAGGATTTTTAATAAAAACCATTAAAAGAAACATTCCTTGACAATTCTAAGGCTTCAAATTATATAAAAATTACATGAAAAACATAGAAAAATTCATTTAAAAATCATGACAAATTTAGAGATCCATGAATTTAACTCCCCCTATGTTCATGCAATTAATGAGCATAAATTCAAAGTTTTGATCAATAATTTCAACTAATGCACAGTGAATTTATGAAAAATAACACAACATACACCATATAATAATCATTAATTAAACATCTTAAAGTCTAAGTTCAAAATGATTAAATAGCATGAAGAAGTGATATTTTGTGCAATTTTAAAGATTATTTACATATGTTTTCCACTAGGCATGTAATAAGAAAAACAAACATATGTAAATGATCAAAACTTGGATGTTACAGATAGGAGGATTTACTAACTTGTGTTAAGCATTCCCAATTCACCAACCAACCTATTGAATGTTACTTCATCAAGAGGCTTGGTGAATATATCTGCAATTTGTTGCATTGTGGGTACAAAATGTAACTCCACAGTCCCCTCCTCGACATGTTCTCTGATGAAATGATATCTGATGTCTATGTGCTTGGTTCTTGAGTGATCTACAGGATTGTTGGTCATGGCAATGGCACTAGTATTGTCACACATGATTGGAATCTTTGTATGTTTCATGCCATAATCTTTCAATTGGTTCCTCATCCACAGTATTTGAGCTACACAGCTTCCAGCAGCAATGTACTCAGCTTCAGCAGTAGAAGTAGATACTGTATGTTGCTTTTTACTTTGCCAGGACACCAATCTTCTGCCTAGGAATTGACAAGCACCAGATGTGCTTTTCCTATCGATCCTGCAACCTGCATAGTCTGAATCTGAATAGCCTATTAGATTAAAACCTGTATCTCTTGGGTACCAAATCCCTAGATTTGGTGTTCCCTTGAGATACTTAAAGATTCGTTTGACGGCTATGAGATGTGACTCTCTAGGATCCACTTGGAACCTTGCACACAAACAAGTTGCGAACATGATATCGGGTCTACTTGCAGTTAAATAGAGAAGTGAGTCAATCATACCTCGATAGCTTGTGATGTCAACTGGTTTACCTGATTTGTCTTCATCAAGCTTCGTGGCTGTTGGCATGGGAGTTTTAGCTGCTGATGCATCTTCAAGATTGTACTTCTTGAGTAAATCTTTGATGTACTTAGATTGACAGATAAAGATTCCTTCTTTTCTTTGACTGATCTGTAATCCAAGGAAGAAAGACAGCTCCCCCATCATGCTCATCTCATATTTATCCTGCATTAACTTGGCAAATTTCTCGCACAAGCGCTCATTAGATGACCCAAAAATAATATCGTCCACATACACTTGAACAAGTATCAAATCACCCTTTACATTTTTGTAGAACAATGTTTTATCAATTACTCCCCTAATAAAACCATTTTCAATTAAGAACAAGGATAGGGTTTCATACCATCGTCTTGGGGATTGCTTGAGGCCATAGACAGCTTTGAAGAGAAGAAACACAAAATCTTCAAGTTCTGGATCAATGAAGCCAGGTGGCTGTTCCAGATACACTTCTTCTTCTAGCTCTCCATTCAGGAAGGCACTTTTCACATCCATCTGAAAAACCTTGAAATTCTTGTGTGCTGAAAAGGCCAAGAACATCCTGACTGCCTCAAGTCTTGCAACTGGAGCGTAGGTTTCATCATAATCAATTCCCTCTCGTTGAGAGTAACCTTTTGCTACCAAACGAGCCTTGTTTCGTGTTACAAGTCCGTTTTCGTCCAGTTTATTTCTGTATACCCACTTAGTTCCAATTACTGATCTGTTCTTTGGTCGGGGTACCAGCTTCCAAACTTTCTGTCTTTCAAACTGATTGAGCTCCTCTTGCATTGCAATCACCCAATCAGCATCACCAAGAGCTTCTTCTATTTCTTTAGGTTCTAGTTTGGACAAGAACCCAGAGTACAAGCAGATATTTGCCATGTCAGCTCTTGTAGATCTTCTAGTAGTCACACCAGCATCTGGATCACCAATAATTAATTCAAACGGATGGTCTCTACTCCATACCCGTTCTCTTGGTAATTGTCTTGATGATTCAGCTTGACTTTCTGAATTGTTGTGCTGACTACTTGTGTTGTTTCTACTAACTCCCCCTGAGTTAGTACCAGCTCCTACAGAACTAGTGTCATTTCTCCTCGAGTCTTGATCACCTGTTCTTGAGCTGCTATTTACTCCCCCTGAGTTGTTGCCAGAACGTGCGGAAGAAGTTTCTTCTGATCTCGTAGAATTCGATTGTCCACTAGACTCAGGTATAGCTTCACGATCACTTGGTATATTTGAAGTAACAACCAACTCAGGTTCATCCTCAATTTCATCCAAGTCCAGATTATGAAATTTTAGGAACTCAGGTTCACTATTATCTTTAGAAATTGATGGGAGTTTGGTATCGTCAAATCTGACATTGTAGCTTTCAATAACTTTCCGTTCATTCACTAAGAATACCCGATAAGCTGCCACCGTATTTGTAGAATAACCAATAAATATTCCTTCACGTGCCTTTGCTTCGAACTTGCCTAGATTTTCATCATCTATAAGTACATAGCATTTAGCTCCAAAGACATGAAAGTATTTGATTGTTGGTCTTCTGTTATTCATTAGTTCACATGGTGTCTTTTCTTTATCTTTTATGATCAATGTTCTATTCTGAGTGTAACACACTGTACTCACTGCCTCGGCCCAAAAGTATAGAGGAAGTTTCGATTCATACAACAAAGTTCTTGCTGCTTCAACCAATGTTCTGTTCTTCCTTTCAACTACTCCATTCTGTTGTGGAGTTCTCGGGGCTGAGTACTGATGACGTATTCCTTTAGAAACACAGAAGTCATTCAATATTGCATTTTTAAATTCTGTGCCGTTGTCTGATCTTATCGTCTTCACAGTGAGTGTTGATACATTCTCAATCTCAGTGATGTGATCAATGATTTGAAAAGGCACTTCGTCTTTTGTCATTACGAACAATACCCATGTATACTTGGAGAAGTCATCCACGATTACCAAAGCATATCTTTTCCTAGACAATGATAGGACATTCACTGGGCCAAATAAATCCATATGAAGGAGTTGCAGAGGCTCAGTGACACTAGAAATTTCTTTACTCTTATGCAATGCTCGCTTTGACTTTCCCATTTCACAGGCTTCACAGAGTCCTTTAGGAGCAAACTCCATTTGAGGTAGATCTTTCACCAGTTCTCGCCTTGCGAGAGCATTCATCGTTTTGAAGTTCAAGTGAGACAGCTTCTTATGCCATAGCCAGCTTTCATCATCTGACGCTTTGCTATAGAAACAGGTCACTTCATTCTGGTTTGCCGAATCCATATCAGCAACAAAAAGATCTGCCTTTCGAACTCCTCTCAAAGCCAACGAACCTTCCTTAATGTGAGTGATTGATACACCTTTCTTGTTGAAGACAATTTCATATCCTTTGTCACAAAATTGACTAATACTCAACAAATTGTGTTTTAGTCCCTCAACATAGGAAACATCTTCAATGATGACATTACCAGATTTCAGTTTGCCATATCCCTTTGTCACACCAATGCTGTCATCTCCAAAGGTAACATAAGGGCCAGCCTTCATAACCAACTCTGTAAGCAGGGACTTGTTTCCTGTCATATGCCTCGATGCTCCACTGTCTAGCACCCATATAACTTTATTCCTTTTTCTCTTAATGCCCTGCAATGACAGATTGATTAGGCGTTCTTCGGAACCCATGTTTGATTGGGCCCGGCTTTTCTATAAGATCGAGAATTATCAGTTTTAACAACAGTAGATGCACCTATTTTAACATTACTCGAGCTTTCGACTTTGTCTTTTCCTCTTTCAGACTTGACAATTTTGTTAGTCTTAGGAGAAGGTTTGTCACTCCTAACTTTAGGAGGACTGGCAGTCTTAGCTCTAACATGCTTCTTTTTGACATTAGAACTAGCATTAGAATTTTGACATGATTGGCTAGTTGCATTCATCAAGTTTACAAATGTTTGCATGACGTTAAAAGTGCATGGCATACAATTAGGTTGACCACATTGTGCATGGTTCATATGCATGTTATTCATTGTGTGTGGTACAGGCACGGCATGAGTAACAGGAATATTCATGTTAGATTTGCATGCGTAAGAAAGATGTTCAGTAGATTTACAATGATAGCACTCTTTCTTAACACGTTCAGCCTTAACCTCTTTTATGCCTTTTTCCTTTTTCTGTTGTTTAACAGCCTTAGCTCCTAATCCTTGTCTAGATTCTTCTCTAGTGGATTTGATTTTAACTGATTTAATAGGAGTTACAGGTTGTTCTTTCTTTCGATCTTCCATCTCTATCTCATATCTAACTAATAATTCAGTCTCTTCTTCTACTTGAGGAACGAAGTGTTTAAAGATGGGTTTGACAGCTGATTTAAGAAAAGTAGGTATTTCAGTCTTGGTCTTACTGGAACTAATGTCTACAGGTCTTTTCCCTTCTTTCTTAGATAAGTTAGAATAATCAAGACCTACACCAACTCCAGTTATCTTCTTAAATGTATCACTGTCAACATTCACCTTACTAGCAGCTAGTTTATAAGCTTCGCATTTTGTTTCTAACTCAGCTAGTTTATTCCTAAGACATGCTTCTATTTCATCTTTAAGGCTAAGCTTGTGTTCCAAAGATTTAATAGAGTCTCTTAGGGAAGTATCTACAGTGCAAACAGCCTCTAACTCTTCCACTTTTGCCTCAAGCATTCTGCATTTGGCAACAAGTGTTTTCTGTTCCTTTTGAGAAGTGTTTAGGCTTTTGCACAACATATAGATCTCTTCGCTAAGAGCCCCGTTCTGCACCCTATAATCATCAATAGACATTTCTTCCTTAAGGGTTAGAACTGGTACCTCTGGTTCTTCTGATGTCTCAGCCATGAGGGCAAAGTTTGCATGAATAACTTCTTCCTCATCTGAATCATCCCAAGCTCTTCCTTCTGTAACAACTAAAGCTCTCTTTCCATGTCTTTCCTTTACCAGGGCTTCATACTTGCTTTTGAGGGCTTCATAAGTTTCTTTTGGATAAGTCTGTTTTGGCTTCTTGCAGTCGGTAGCAAAGTGTCCAGCTTCACCACAGTTATAGCATTTGAACTTCATTTTGAAATCCAAAGGAGATTTGTAGCTGATACTCTTGCCTTTCCCTTTGTAACCTGAAAAACTACTACCACCCTTAGTAACCCGATAGGAGGATGAAGATTTTCTCTACGGTCGGTTACTCTTCCTGAATCTTATATTGCTGAACTTCCTTGCCATGTATGCCACGACACTATCATCCATGTTGTCCAACTCTTCTTGGGTGAAGTAGTCATCATCACTATTGGAGGTGCACTCATCATCATTCTCAACTTGATGTGGTGCCGGTGATGATCTAGGTTTTTCTGCAACCACTGCCTTTTTAGCCTCTTCCTCATTAGCAACTAATCCTGATGCCACTTCTTTTCCTCTTGAATCATTGTCCCATGCTTGATCTTGAAGGGTCTCCAGCTCATAGGTCTTTAGTATTCCATAATACTCTTCCAGAGAAGTTGTATGCAAATCTCTGGTTTCTCTTACAGCGTAGACTCTATGTTCAATGCTCTTTGGCTGGTTCCTTAGATATCTCGTATTGACTTCAACAATAGGGAGAGTTATACCTCTCAGATTCAAATCCAACACCAACTGACTGAATCTTAGATAGACATCTGTAATGCTTTCTCCTTTTCTTATCCTGAATGTGTCATACTCCATCTTGAGTATGAGTGTCTTATTGCTTCTAACCTCAGCTGTACCTTCCATGACGACCTCTATCTTATCCCAGATCTTCTTGGCTGTAGTTAGTCCTTTAACTACATTAAACATTTCGTGATCGAGGGATTCCACCAATGTTTGTCGAACGGATGTATCAAAGGCTATCTGCTCCTTATCAGCATCTGAAAAGTCCGCTGCCTTTTTAGGCTCAGACCGCTGTGGTACAACCACATCTCCTTCCATATGCTCAGGAACAACCACCATTGGAACAAATTTACCTTTGTCAAGGACTTCCAAGTATTCAGGGTTAACTGACTCAAGGTATAATTTCATTCTCAACACCCATTCTTCATAGTGATCTCGGTCGAACATTGGAATTTTGAATTGATTTTTAGGTGCCATCTTAATATAGATTTAAAGTAGAGATAACAAACTTTTCTTATTACTTGAGTAGTAATTAAAAGAAAATTGAATTATCTCAAAATAAATCAAAGTTCAAAAACTGGTCACAAAAAAATTCTAAGTACACAAGACTAGGCTAAGTCGAAATTTCTATGTGGAACTTTTTGCCAAGTCGAAATTTCACCAAGTAGAAATTTGCTCAAGTCGAAATTTCTAAGTAGAAATTGTCAAGTAGATATTCTATGTAGAACTTTTGCCTTGGAGAAAATTTGCTGCAGGTCACTTTCACACTTTTTGACTTTTATGACTAATCTCACCTAACTTCACCTAACACCCACGTGAAAGGTACAGAGTCTTCTGACAATTCCCTTTTTCTGTGAGTATATTGTCCAATCAAAAGCCAATAACACCTTTTACACTTTTTGTCTTTTTGAAAAGAAGATCAAAAGTTACTGGGTTTGTCTTCTTTGTCAAGAACAATGAAGAACACTACAAACCAAAGTACCCAGATTAATTCACAAAAATTATCTAAAATCCACCCAAGCTAAATAATCACACCTGGAGTATTTAAATAATTTTTGGGATGAGTTTTCACAAAAAAAAAATTAAGGCACACTTTTCAAGAAAAACTCGAAAATTAGATCTGGAAGAGAAAACTCATTAATCTTCTACCAAACACAAGGATCTATATTTTGTTTGTCAAACATTAAGCTTTGATACCAATTGTTAGGTCCAAATGTGTTGTAGAGGGGGGGTGAATACAACTTTTCATATTTATGGAGCAATAAATACTATGTAATAAATGAACACAATGATTCAAGGAATATATGTCTTATATATAACTTGAAAGGGTTGCTACAACATTCATTACAATAGTACAACAGAAGTAAAGAGGGTAGTAAATGATACTAAGCTCTGTGAATATACTCTCTCTTTATTACAAGTGTTTCTCTCGAATATTGCTCTCTTGATAAGTTACACAAGTACTTCTATTTATACTACTTTGTAATCTATGACTTGTAGTCTTCAAAAGATAAGATATGAGTGGCCCAATGTTGTCCACGTGAATCTTATCTTGTCTTGAAAGCTTGGAAATCTGCCACCAGGATGATGCCATGTGTCATGTTGAAACTTTCCTCTATGTAGAATTTCTACATAGGAAATTCTACTTGGCTCTATCTCGAATTCTAAGTAGAATTTCTACATAGGAATTTCTACTTAGGAATTTCTACATAGAAAATTCGAGATAGCCTTCTTCCTGAGTACTTAGAAAATATTTTCACCTCCAGAATTTCTACATAGGAAATTCGACTTAAGAATTTCTACATAGGAAATTCGAGATAGCTTCCTGAGTTGAGTACTTAGAAAATATTTCCATCTCCAGAATTTCTACTTGGCTCTAAGTAGAAACTTATCCAGAATTTCTAGATAGGAATTTCTACATAGGTTCCCTTGTAAGTACTTAGAGAAATTCTGGGCTTCAACTTGAAACTTCAATGCAACATCTTGAACTTGTGATTTCTTCATGTCTTCTATTTTCTTCAACAAGCTCTTCAACTTGGATCTCTACTACTGACATGAACTTGCTACCAATGTCCTGACACTTGATGCACTGGTCTGGTTCATAAGTGACTAGTCTTGATATGTTTCTTGCTTCTGAATAGATTACCATGTTCAATTAGAAATGTGGCTTTCCAACAATTGCTTTCCTTCTTTTTCACTTGAAATCAATTAGTCTTATTGATACTGATAGTTATGATCTTGATTCTTTGAGTTACAAATCACTGGGGCATGAACAACTTTGACTTGAACTTCTTCCAATGATTTCTTCTTTGTTTGATCATATTTAACATGTTGAATTGTATCAATTACTTTGTCTTCATTTGTATTGATTTCTTTGTGACTTCTCGTTCTTGATTGTCTTCGGGTTAAGTATCTTTTCTTTAGTTGAGTTACATAAGTTATAGTGTTACAAGTTTAGACAATCTGCCTTTCAATACAGGTACGTAATTTTAAGAACTAATTAATTTATATGTCACTTGCACTAGCTAGTGAGAAGTTATGTAATTAGTAGAATTATACCACAACTTTATATTAATATGTAATTGAACAAAGTGAGAAGTTAAATAATTAGTAGAATTAGAGTACAACTTTATATAATATAATTGAGCAATATATTAAAAACATATGCACACTCTGCCACTTGCATGATTAAATTTTGAACATATGTGAATGTTTCAAACCCTTCAACTCCAACTACAGTCTATTTATTGCTTCCCTGTTTCTTCATCCGAATAAAAATCAG
The DNA here is from genome assembly GCA_028671895.1 of Oenanthe sinensis. Taxonomy (NCBI): domain Eukaryota; kingdom Viridiplantae; phylum Streptophyta; class Magnoliopsida; order Apiales; family Apiaceae; genus Oenanthe; species Oenanthe sinensis. The sequence continues at coordinate 16,394,104 of CM053814.1, forward strand.
ACATGAGCACTCTTACCACTGGCTTAATTCTTTCAGCTGTCTTGATTACGAAAAAGAACAATATTCTATAAGTAATCACCATTCCTAATAATATGACAACATCTATCCACTTCGAATGACCCATCTCTACTTGCCATATACTTTTCAAAATTGTAGCACCATCGATGAGAGGAGCTCCTTCAAGCTGACTACTAGGAAATTTAAGGCCTATAAACTCATTTTTGTACAGCCCCTGATATGCATATTTGTGGAAAGAAATGTAGTATAAAGGGTATCTCCATACGATATTTGGAAGATCGTTAGGCAAACGAAAGAACCCTCCACTTAACATCATTATCCCTTGGATCCCAGCACCTGTAGTCAGTCCCATCAGATAATTTGGAACCATTGTCGCCACAACCATCATAAGGCTCTCAACCAGCATCATACACGTTACGAGTATTAATATGAAGTATACAAATTGTTTGTTTCCGCGTTGAAGTCCCACAAGATAGTATATGATTCCTCCAGGAATTAAAGATATGAAAACTAGGTATGGTACTGAAGAAATTGTATTGGCTATGACAAATGGTCCAGCCCCATAATGTCCATTTAATCTTTCACGTGCAAATACCTACAAAAATTTTCTTATGTTATAGTTTGGATAAATCAGACACATTAAAGGGCAGCTAAATTGATGACACATAGTTTTAACCAACCTTCATTTCCTCTACAAATGACGGAAAACCACCAATAGCCATCACGGTCAAGAATGAAGATACAAACATGAGCATTGAACCTCTAGCCTGAAACATAAAATCCTTATATGATTCTACGAATCACAAAAGAAAATTCATGGTAAAACCTCTTGCAAAATTCAAAGACAATCACTTACATAAATTGACCCATAACTTGAACCAATATCAAAGAAGAGGGTGCCAATTCCTATCGCCAAGCAAATATATATAAAAAGGCGCAACCAGTAGTAGCCTTTATCGCGATACATGTTCACAAATGATCTTTGTGTAAGAACTACACATTGCGTGAAAAAGCTGGCTTGACTTCCCTTCATTTCAATTACCCCTCTTTCCTACAAAATGAAAATGATTTATATATCGTGTTTATTTTACAAAGTAAGTTTCCAACCACTTTCTGCTTGCTCCCTCTTAACTTGCTAAATGAGCGTATTTTAAAGTCAATATATCCTATATTTCACTGAAATTGTTCAGGAGCCTACCTGCCTCATGATCTCAGCTATAGTTCTCTGAATATCTTTACAAGTATCAGAAGACTTGTAAGACTTTGCAAGCAGATTAGTTACTTGCTCTGTAGTCAGCTTTCCGGAAAGACCTTGCTCAATGTCCTGGAGGAACAATATAGTTTAATTGGCATCAACATTTGTACGATAAGAGCTTAAATAATCAAGATATTAATCATATAGAAGATACATTTCGTAGTAGTATACCTGATCAAAATCATTGTTTATCGTTCTAAGGTAATGATCTGCAGGGTTCTGCAAGGCTGGAGTTGGAAAACCATTGGCAGCAAAAAACTGCTACAACAATAGGAAATAAATGAGTGTCAAGATCAGATTACATATGTGCCTGTGTGTTTGTATTTTGTTTAAAGGTTCTGCAATAACCTGATTTGATAAAGTAGAGGGTCCAAAGTATATAACTCTTCCTAACGAAAGAAGGCATAGATTGTGGAAGAGTGTAAAGACTTCACTACTAGGTTGATGAATAGATGCAAGCACAGTCATCTCATATTGTTGGGCAAGTTCAACAATCTGGCTCATGACGTAAAATGATGCTGCACTATCAAGTCCACTCGTTGGCTCATCTAGATATAAAAGTTTTGGCCGCGTTAAAAGTTCAATGCAGATACTAACTCTCTTTTTTTGACCCCCACTAAGGCTTTTGTTTCCATAACCTCCTATTCTTGTGTTCATTGAATCTTGTAAGCCCATTTCTCGAATGGTCCTCTCTGCTCTATCCATTTTCTCAGCCCTAGACATTGAGTTGGGCAACTGCAGCATAGCCGAGTAGTATACAGCTTCTCTAACCGTTAGTGTCCAAATTAGAACGTCCTCTTGAGTCATATAGGCCTGATTTGGAAACCATGTATACATAGGATCATTATGCACATTAAATTATGTTATGTTCAGATAGATAATTAAACATATATGAACTAATTTCACTTGACATGTTCTGATGATATGCTAGATTGCTAGTTGGGGAGGAAAGTGGAGGAGTTTTCTTACTGATGTTCCATATGTAAGCTGTTGTTTTCGACCATTGATTAGAACATGTCCAGTCTGCCTAGTATTTGATGCCAACCTCCCTGCAGTTTTGCAGATTTCAGTTTAATTTTGATTTCTTGGTAAGTATGAAATAGAATGAATTTTCAAGCTCAGGTACTTGTGTTGTTTACAATTAAGGCCAATATCTATACTGACAATTTTCAATTTTTTTATGGTAAACATAAAAAATACTTAAAGACATTTAATAATAATAACAAGTCCTTTTTAGGTGAAGTTTCTGCAGAAAAATGAAGTTTATCAACATAATTTTTCCAAAGAAAAAAATATAAACATTGCAGAAAATAGCAACCATAAAGAAACACTAAAACCATAAATTTTGAAGGGGAAAAAGTTGTCAACCTTGGGATAACCCACACGGGATTTGGATTACATGCAATTGAATAGTTGCATCATATAGAGATAAAATTTAGCATCTCAAACAGATAACAAAATGGTAAAATTAATCGAAATGAGACAACTTTATAAACTAACATGGAGAAACAGAGATCACCGAATAATGAAAAAGCTTTGCATCTTGAACATTCATCATATAGCTCTCAAATTCAGACAGAACAAATACTAAAAAGATCACCAGAAATAAATCAAGATAAACAAAATCGCAGTAGAATTACCAGCCAATGCATCAAGAAGAGTAGACTTGCCACAACCAGAAGGACCCATGATTGCCAAAACCTCACCAGGCCTAGCATAACCAGTGAGATCTTGAAGTATAGATTTAGGCCCCTTTTTCCCACCTGAAACTGTGACTGTAAGATCCTCCCATGTCAAATAAGCCCCTTCTACACTCCCAAATCCTTCCTCATTTTCCGCAAATTCACCTAGGCCTGTCCCATTTTGCTTCCTTTCGCAGTTCTCTACGTCTGCTGTTCTACCAGAAAAGATAGCCATGCACATCTGCAAAATTTTACTCATTAGACCAATGTATATCTCCTGATACTAGTACAAGAATCAACTTAAATGCATAACAATTATAAATAGATATCATAAAATATATACCAACTACAGTAATAGACTAATTAATTAGAGAACCAACAGTAAATGAATACAGATATATGAATGCATGTTTGGTCAATGTAGAGATTAAAACAGGCAACAGAAAATTAATGTGCTTACATGTATTGAAAGAATTTATATTGCAGCTTCAAAAATCTCTACTTGAGCTGTTTTATAGTGTTGCTGGTGTGTACATAATACAAAGTTTATTATACTGTAGTGTTTCACACCAGTATACTATGCATGTGTGATTGTGTGATTGTGTGTGTATAATATTGTAATTTATAGAGGATTAACACCCGTGGAGAGAGAAACAGAGGGATACATTTCAAGAATACTTGATCCAACAACTTGACTTTATTTTACACTCATTTGATATATTAAATTCGAAATCCGTGCTTAATTAATATTCTTAAATTTGTAGCCTACTAGATACTATAACTTAATTAGTGTACCTTTGGTGGGGATATAGGTTGTGTGTGGGATTTTTATTCACGGTAGTATTATCGAAATTGATATTTTTATAACAAATATTATTTAAATTTTTTAATTTTTTAACTATTTTTCAAATTATTATTTATAACACCACCACCAAATATAACGAAATTATTTTTATTAAAACATAAAATCTTTTGTGTGGATTATCACTTCCTAGAAGAAAATCATTGGTGGCTACGTAAACATGTACAAATTTATTAGATTTTGAAAAAATGAATACATCCAAATTTAGAGGAGGTCAATGCAGGCATAAAAATGAATACAGCCAAGTTTATCTGACCGTTTTACTTTTTTTCACTCGATAGATTTTAATTTTTGTAAAAACAAATTTTATAATTTTACAAAAGAATAATATCTCCGGAAAACAAGCAGATATTTACAGATTTGATACCGGGGATCCAAAAAGTTTTACTATTTAATGGCTACTTTTATTGCTTTCATTGAAAATATTATATGAATAATTCAAAATATATCAAGATGTTTTTTTGAAGGGTAAAAGATATCAAAATCACTAAAGATTTAATTAGTTGTAAACGTAAATTTGCATAGCATTTATTACTATTATTATTATTATTATTATTATTATTATTATTATTATTATTATTATTATTAGGATTTGACCATTATTTGGTGGTAATGTCTCATAAAAACATCGTTTACCAGTTTACCTCGGAGAAGGTTGGTAGTTGAAACGAATTTATGTGGATATCTAAATTAATCATAATTAATTATTTTTGAAAATGAAAAATGTCTTGCAAGATGTCATATCTATATTTGTTGTGTAATCAAAAGTAGATATAAAAAAATTGGAATGTTTGATGTGGTGGAAGGATCATGTTGCCCAAATTTTATATATTGATGAGGTGTTTTTAGATGCATCTTCCAGACTTTTTTTAGATAGTTTAGGTTTTTTTTTACTAATTTGGCTTATATGCCTTACGTAAGTATCTATTCTAACAAATTTGGGAGGTGATCATCGCGCGTATTTGATAGTTTAGTTTTAGATAGATTATAAATTAAGTTCATGTGATGCTCACAAAAAGCAAAACAACCATATTAAGTCTAGCAATATCCAATCAACTGGGCCATCTGGGCCCTCTTTCTGCTGCTGCAACTGCCATTGCCTTGATCACTCAGTATGAGCATTTTTTGATATCAGTTGTTCATCTCTTTATTCAATGCATAATAATTTTTTAGTTAGTTAATTCAGTCGTCTTAATTTTTATCTACATTCATATTAAATAATCATGTGTAAAAAACAAAGAAAACTACAATGCTAAATTTTATATAATATATGTGAAAATTTCAAAATTAATTATTAAAAGGAAATGAAGCGAGTAATATTTTTAAAAAACTATAATGAGACTTTCCGAAACCCAATAACGTGAGTACATTGTGTACTGGATGCTACCACTCTACTAATGTGAGTCTCGTGTGTTGAATGATAGAGTACTAAGAAAGTGACAAGAACTGTGATGCATAAACTCCGATATCACCAAATAGACTGTGTCTTAGTCAACAGCTGGTACAGTGTGGACACAAGTGTTTTTTTCACTATGATCCATAATCTGTTTCTCTGAACAATTGCAGAATCACCATTTTTCATATCTCATTTCAAGACTACTCAGACTTTATATCTGTATAAGGTATCAAATGTTTTCACTTCAAGGCTTTATATTCTATTCACTCTCCCAAGCAATTTGTTTTACCTCAGAAAGACTGACCTGCTTCTAGTTATTGTCAAAACAACATGTAGATAATCTCATCCCTTTGTCATCCTCATGGTCACAGACTCACAAGTCATTACATTTTCCAGGACCAGAATAGCAGGTTTCAACATTGGTTCATGGTTTCGCAGGGCGTAAGGGCAAGCACAGATATGTCAGACTTATGTATGTGTAATAATCTTCCAGTACAAAAGCTACAACTAAGATAATGTCGGAAAGAATTGATATTATGTATGATATCATTTATTCTGAGGACGGATTATGTAATTGTTTTCTCAGTAAAAACTAGATGAAATATTTATTAACCCTCAAAACTTGGCTATTAAACACAATAAAGAACTTAATTTAGCATTAGCTCCTGGCCATTAGCGCCTAGCGGATCCATAAATTTTATTTTAAAGAGTGGAAAATCTCTTCCCCGTTTTTGTCTTCATTGCAATTCAGATGATAAAAGATAATGTCATGGTGTCTTCGCTTTGTCCAACACTCCCAACTACTGTTTCAGGATCTCACAATTTCATCCTCGATAATTATGGTTCTGAAGTTCATTACTTTCACTTTCAACTTAAACCAGAAGTACACATTCATACACCAACACATTTATCATATTTTAATGATTTTCATTTCATTTTTCCCCATGATGTGAGTTGAATTGAGTTGTTGCCTTGTTGGGGGTGAAAAGAGGGCACGGTAACAAGCAGAGAAGTGACACTGGGACATGTTTACAGGCCTACAGCTAAGGGAGAGAGAACTACCTAGCTGATACCTAATAAATAATAGAACAAGTGATGCAGTTTTGTCTCCTATAAGTTAGCTTCTTCGCAAAAAAATCAAATTACAGATGATGTTAGACCTCTGCACTTTACATAATAACTCTGTTATACTATGATATAGTGCATCTAATCTAAGTTTGCCTGTGTGTAACATGCATTTCACTCTTTCTTATTTGCAATCGCAGCTAGTGTTGTTTGCAGAGTGACTGGAGTCACAAGATGGTGTGTTTTTCCTATCGATCACTGCATGCACACATATATATTCTGCTGTCAAGCACTGCAGGCTGCAGCAATTGTCCTAGGCAGTTCCCAAAATAATACATATCCAGCCATCCAGGATCTAATACAAAAATATTATGTATCCTTGGTTGTTTTTGTTAGGCTAGTCCAAGGTCACTTCTCTATATATCCTTACTTGTATCATCCAATGAACCCCCTCTTTGTTGGGTAATTAACAATACAAATAAGCACTATGTAGACAATTGAACTCATCCAGACATTTAAAACCAGAGCATATCAGTTGTGGTTAATACATTTAAGACCATGTACAAACTCTCACATCTACAAAGATGATAGAATGCTAAAAACAACCTATCAGATAAAAAGAGCAGGGCACAAGAAAATATAGAAAATGAGGAACATAAAATCACCTCTTTGAACATATATAGTTGCAGATTCATCACACATAAAGCAATTGAGTACATTAAGAGCAAGTCCAACAGTGTCCTAGTTGGTTACCTATAAATATTATAAAATAATGAGTTTTAGTGATTTAGGTGAACACTAGTACTTGTGAACTCCAACAATAATCCATATATGCATTACCTATTATTATTATTATAATAAATTTGAATCTAAAAAGGTGGGAAAAGAAAAAAGAGAAGATAAAAGATGAAGAAAAATGGAGGGAAAAGATTATTTAATTCATAGAAATGAAATGGGTAATGGCTAGTGGTTACCTAAAAATAGGTAATGAGATGCATGTCCTACTGATTTAGGTAATCACTAAGACACTGTTGGAGTATAAATTTTTGACGCATTACATATATTTCACATTAGGACACCATTTAGATAAGCCGTTAGACTTACTCTAACCTTGCTATTTCAGTAACTGCCCAGTCTTATACTCCATCAGTCTCACCCAATTGTTAACGTTTCGGAGAGAAGGTCCGGCACGCATTTTAAGGTGCATATAAAGTATAGTTCCATAACTTATTTTTAAATTTTTTTTCTGAATAAAAATTTAATGTTTTATTCAGGAAAAAAAAAATTAACTCATATATGCATATAAAGCACTCACACTCATATTACATTCTCTATGTGGGACAATCACATTTAACACATTTCAAGTTAGCAACTTCTACTCAATTTATCTATGAATTACACTAAGAAAATGTCTTAGATCCAAACATGAAAGTTTAAGTCCTCGTAGCAAGGAACAACTTCCATTAGTTAGTTTCCGGAAATTACATAAAAAACATATATAAAATATGTCTTAAACTTTCCATTCTCTAATAGATAGCACTCTTATTATGCAGCTTCTTCGGGATAATGTGACTTTTTGGACATCTGATATGCAGGCATATTTTCATCTTTTCTTTTCGTTTACGATATGGAGTATGCATAACTTCGTGTATTTTTACTGACATTTGCTAGCTGTATACATGAGGATGGGCTGATGAGATTAAAGATGCGGCCCCTAAGGAAGATGGTGAGCAGCGGTGAAGTTTGTGACTTTGATAATTATCCGTTCTTGCTTCTTCTGATCCTCATTGCTGAAAAAGTTTTTTGGTTCGTTGCCATCTAATTATTGGGTTTTAATTTCAGTACTTCATATATGAACCTTGGATGGATATTTATCATCAAAAAATTTCAAAGCAACACTTTTTAGAGGAAGTCGTCCTAAATCTCAACCCCCGTCTATATATTTATGCTTCTAAAGTATGTATGTTATACGGTGGAAATTGTGATAGCACTCTGGATTTCTCTATGTTAGATTATTTCATAAAGCTGAGGACTTGTGAAATAAACATACTCTGTACATATTTGCAAATATGATGCCTCTCTTATTGACTTGCGATGCCATCCTTAAAATGACCTTGCATTGACTCTTTCTATTGAAACCCAACTACAAGTCAACATAGAAATGCAACCCGAGAGCTGCACCAGACACGCAGCAAACCGAAAGCACCATCATGTACAAAATGCTCAACAGTGTAAAATGGGAGCACATCCCTTAATTGCCAGTATTGTGTCTTCCTAAAATAATAGAAAACATCATTAGTCCATGAAAAACCAGTGCAATGTGCTCCAGCATCAAACCTGGGATAATACTCATTAAAGGTGTTGAATATCTGTAGCTTTCGATATCAATGAAAGATTAAGCTAAATAAGAAAACCTAAAACCAAAAATTTCTGCTTTCAATGTATATATTCAATATCATATTTCCCAAACAATAATCCTGATAAATAAAAGAAAATATGCCTTGGCAAGGTTCGGCCAGGCAGACTAGTTGAATTGGACTGTTGGTATAAAACAAAGGGTACATGTCACTAAGGTAACCACATAGTTCACTTAATGTTATCATAAAACACCTTGACAGATTAATGATTAAATAACAATCAACTTCTGTACCAGATAAATTCAAGAAACAGAAGTGCAAGAACCCACACAGGATAATAGTTCATCATATCAGCCTTTTGTTCTCATGATTGTTATACAGCCTTTTCCTCCTTCGGTGTGAATTTTCATCTGACCAACAACAGGCTTCCCGGAGAAAGCCGAAGTAGGATAGATAGAAGAAGGATCTTCTTTTTGCTTTGGCTTGGGTGGGGTGCAAATCCGCTGGTTGATGTCCCTTAGCGTCATATCTCCATCGACACTGCAGGGTTTGATAAATGCAAACGGATAAACAACAGAAGATGTTGCCTTTGTTGGAGTTTGCATGTACGACTTCTTACCTGAGATGAGAATTTTTTGTTAAACGGTTATTCTAAGATTACTATCTGCACCAACTTCACAATATGTAAAAACGTTGTTCTTATGAATGCGAAGTTGCCGGATGTTATTCAAAGCATAAGCCTAGCCAAAGATTTTGAGCTAATTACTAATATATTCCATGAAAAGAAGTCTAAGAAGAGAAAAGAACCTTTAAAAACAACATTTTGACGAGATCGAGGTTGGCGCTTTTGACCTACACTAGCCTCATGTACTGGAAGGGTTTTAAACGACCCTACAATAGTAAATATTACCAGATGTTAACATATAAACTAAATTAGAGATAACCGCAAGATAACGAAATAGCAATGAATATAATCTGAGTATCAGAAAACAGGTGAAGAACATATTTTTTATTCGCATGTATCATGACGTAAAATTATAAAACAAAGTACCAGCATTGTGAGCTTTAGATGCACCAGGCCTGACCCTGTGTAAACAAAATATAATTGGAAACAATTAAATTTTACTGAGAAGATAATCACAATAAATCCTCCAACCGTCCTATTAGATGTTATAGTGTGAAGTAATGAAAAACTTACACATCACCAGAGTTAAACTGGATCTCATCATTAAGGCCATAAGCTTGCCATCCTTCAGACGATTGATTCAAGCCCTTATAGCCAGACGATGTTGTATCTCCTAAAGATCATATTTCATAGCAAGTTTAGATTCTAAAATGACATCAATCTATGTTCATCTCAGAATGGCAAGAGACAAACCTCCAGAAACCCACTGCGATATATTGGAAAATGCCTCTTCGAGTGTATCCTCTTTACCCTAAACAAAGATCATACCAAACAGATCTCAGCACTAGCCATGCACCAAAATATAAAAAAATTAAAAATCATGCCAACCAGTGCAGTTGTTTAGTAGTTCTGCTAATGTCAAAAGCATACCAGCAACTGTACTTGCCATGATATATTCGGTGGAAGCTAATATAAAGAATTCTGAATGATTAGCTTATCCTGTTTCATTATACTTCAGTGGCAGGATTAAAGCAAGTTTGTTTATTTGTAAAATTTAAGAAATTGCGAATGAAATTATAACAATGTAATATAACAAAGTTCAAAAAAAAACAATGTAATATAACAAATACAATGCAATCCAAGATAAGCTAAGAGCATAAACATATAACATGTATAGGCGCCCCCACAGGCCCACATGATGCAAATAGTGTTTTGTTCATGATGAGAAAGAGAGAAGCTCTTCTTCATAATAAGAGAGATCCTAAAGGCCTCGGTCCTCAGACATTATTTTCAGTAATCTCTGTTAAGTACAAGTTGCTTATGACTTCTTAATATATGATTATATAGGATTACAGGACTATTTATAGACATAGGATATATAATATAATATATTATACAAACCTTTTCTTCTAGGGATATGGGTGGCATCTGTTCATTGCAATAAGGAACTGATAATGCCTCGGATTCAAATTGCAGCATCCGACGCCTTTTTACTTGTGAAGAATTCAACTGGCACTTCTCCCTGTCCTTTGTATTATCTGCGGATTCTTTCTTAGAACTAGACATGTCTCCTGCAAATTGCATATAAGATTCAAAAGTATAAGTATCAACATTATCTACTTTCTGTTTCTTATTATACTTGAGGGGAATAAAATTCATTGAGAACCTACCACTGTCTGTATTATGGGAACCCAAATCTCCACAAGCTTTTACTGGAGTGATATCATCAAACACGAAGGATAAGCTTTCCTCGCTATCGCCTAGATCATTCCATATGCCCGTTGGTATATCTAGTGATGCCCAAAGAAAGGGGATGAACACAAATCAACAATTAACATCATTAACTGAGACAATTTTCATGCTTACTCAAAAAAACAAAGTTGAAGGACTCACTGAGAATGGTGTCATCTTGTAGAACTAACTCATCATCATGCCATTCCCACATTTTTCTGTTACCGTCTCAAAAAAGATTAAAATGTTATATTTCTATGTAATATATATCCTTGCTAGGAAACAGAAAACTTGCTTAAAGTCACATTATAATCATAATAAATGAATTAAGTATTTCAACAAAAAAAATATTGACTTGACATCTCAATATAGATTTCAGAGAAAATATAAAGGCACTGTGAACAATCGCCTAAAATGTAAACAAGCCTTAAATTGAAAAGTGGCAAAACAAATGCAACTTACAAAAATTTAAAAGAAGAATACACAAACTGACGAACAAATACAACTTACAAAAGTCTTAAAAGAAGAATACACAAAAAAGAACACTAGTATCAAGCATGAATATCTCAAAATGTTTACATGTGGTATTCTAGATATCGGGCAAGGGATATAGCTAGGCAAGCAAATATATCTAATATTAATTATCTAAATATATATATGTTACACAACCCTTATCCCCGAACCCACCCCGATCCCGGAACGGGGATTGTTTTGCTCCCTGATCCCCGCCCCGAACAGGGAACAGGTTCCAGCGGGGAATCAGGAGATTTTTTTATATATTTTTTTATAAAATACAAACTATATTTTCAAAACAAATATTAACATGATATATTATAATATATAATATATATTTTAATTTAATACCATATTTCAATTCCGAATTCAAATTAACATTTATTTATAATATAGATATAAGATTAAAAAATATATATTCAAATTAAATTTTATTGTAGTATGAAAATTTTAAAATAAGAATATGGAACTAAAAATTTAAAATTATAATAATACATATAAATTATATATATTTTTAATAATTTATTTGATACATATATAAATATATATTAAATTTATTAAGTATTAGAATTGGGGATCGGGGCGGGGAGACCCTAATCCCCGAACCCTTCCCGATCCCTGAAATTTTTGTATATTTTTCCCCGTTCCCCGCCTCGAACCCGAAAAATTCTCCAACGGCGGGGATGGAATCGGGATCGAGCGGGGGGTTGAATGACCATCCCTAGATCCGAGAAACACACAAATTAGAAAATAAACATGGCCAACTAATCACTTGAAAATAATTACATGTTGATACCATTATTTGTGTTAATTACATAATTTACATAGAAGTGACAAATCTTTCTATAGAAAATAAAAGGATAAAAAGATAGAGAGAGAGAGAGAGTTACTTGATGGGCTAGATTGACAAATCTTTGATTGTGTTTGATGAGGTATAGAAGTGATTATATAGCGGCTGAAAAAAGAAAAAAATGGTTGGGAAAATATATGAATAATAATAATAATAATAATATATACATATATATATGACGGCCTAGTTCGAAATGCACAATTAGAAATAAGTTGATTTAGCAAATCCATCTTACATGGTTGATAATTAATATCAACGGATAAGATTAAAAATTGCAACTTACAACTTACCTTTTGCCAAAACTAAAGTGAAAGCAAGATAATTATTATTGGAAAATAAGTCATTTTTGGTTGGACATTTATTTGCCAAGTTTAGTTGGACATTTCTGTCATTGAATGTTTAAAAAATATAATGCAAGTCAAAATAAAGCGTATGTTACAAATGTATCGGAAAAGAATATCTAGAAGTAATATAATTAATTAAAAAGCAAATTGAAAAAAAATAGTGGATACAACTAACTTTTATTTGTGCTAGTTTATATAATTTATATACAACTACAAAATGAATTTGAAAATTAGTGAATATAAATATTATATTATATAATAAAAATAGATATATAATATGACCAAAATGTAATAAAAAGTGGTTAATTTGTGTTCAACGGAATTTGATATCCTTAATTATATAGTGTGAGAATAACTCGATTTTTTCAAAAAGGCATTATGTTCCACATTCAAGTTAATGTATATGATATTTAAATATATTCATTTAATTACATAATTTACATATATAAAATAATTTAAGATATTATATAACTGATACCACTATTTGTGCTAATTAACGTATATGCATTGTAAAATTTATTTCAATTCTTAAAATGTAATTATAGCTGCACCAACTATATAACACATTAACGACTGCACCAACTATATAACACATTAACGAGGCATGTCTCACCTCTGCCCCAGTTTTAAGTCGCCTCACCTCAGAAAAGCAGGGCAACATCAATGTGTCATGTTGCGCCTCTCACCTAGGCACCCCTTTAACAACACTAGCATTTTATAGTTGTAATTTCTATTTCTTAGGAAATATGCTTCATTTTTTGTATTTTTCTAAGTCGGGCTGTATTTGATAGCATACAAAGAATAAGTGCTAATTTTGAACAATTGCCGAATATCAACCAAGATTGCATAAGAGAAAAAAACTTACATAAGTTCACAAGAAGAATACACCACCAAACAACACTACTATCAAGCGCGCGAATACCTCAAAATGTTTATGCGTAAGCTACTTCATTTAGGCGAGAGATGCAAAAGGGTTAACAAATATATATAATCCTACTATTTCCGGAAACATCTGTTTGTCAGTCCTTCAATCCTAAAGGCAAAACGTAACGCCTAATCAATTACAAAAAAGGAAATGGTACTTCCAAAACCACAAAGTGGATACTACATTGTAACAACTCATAATCCAAACTCAATCTAAAACAATCTTAACCTCAAATTTACAATAATAAGACCATTTAAGCAGGTATAAATCAAGAAATGATCAATTTATCTATAAACAAACACACAAACTAGAAAATGACCATGACCCATATAACCAATTAAAAAATTAATACGTTAACATCAAATGGGTCATGCTCAAATCCTCAGAAAGATGTTATAAGCACATATAGATTGAAATAAAATTACAAAAAAAAACATCAAGTGTATGGACATAGATACATAATATTTAAACAGATATCGAGAGTTAGTTTAAGAGAGAGATTGATATACCTTTGTCTGTGTTTGATGAAGATATGTAATGATCGTATCTCCGCAGCAAAAGTTGAGGAAATGTAAGAAACTGCCGGTGGCTGCAACTCCGAATGTTGGGGGAGAGACTGGATATTGAAGCCCAATATATGTGGAGTTTGATTTATATATGTTCCCATGGTCTTGTGGGCTTGGAATTTTTACATTTGTTTGAGGGATGTGTGGGTTTAAATCAAAATAATTTAATTAGTGATTAAAATTTTAAATACATGTCTTTGTGTAATACCAAGATTAGGGTTATATAAACTCAAACGCATTCGTTTTCTTGCAGCGTCGTTTTATTATTACTAGATTTTAACACGTGCGATCCACATATTTTTTTTTAATAATTAAATTATTTATTTTAAATATATTATTTATTTTTTAATATATTCTAATTATATTAGTTTTTTAACTTATTTAAATTATATATTTTTACATCAATCGAATTAAATATAAATAAGAAAATCATAAAATATTAAAAAATAAATATACACATCCCACAAAATATAAATTTCTATTATTAATATGTAAATATGTAAAATTTTGTGATTCGAAATATTATTAACATGATTTTATCATATATCTAACATATGTTTAATATATTTAAAATTATAAATATTAAATTTAAATATATTTTTGATAAGATCTCTATTATACTTATTTTATATAAAATTTAAGGAGATTATGGTATATGAGATATAATATATATATATATATATATATATATATATATACACACACACACATGTATATATTATTAATATGATAATATAATTGTTAATTTGAATAAGTTTTTTTTATGTTATTAGATTTTCAGTAATATAAATTGCAATTTATAAATGATTATATAATATATATAATTTAAACCTTGCATAAATAAATAATAAATATTACTATATTGTTAATGAGATTTAAACTTTAAGTTAATATTAATAAAATAAAACGATATATAACAATTATCATCATAATAATTTTTATATCCCACTTTTTTATACTAATATATGACAGATTGTTTATTGAACCAAATATATTACTCCATATTAATACTTAATGTGTGTCATGACAATTCAACCACTATAATAACATTTTTTTAGAAATATAAATGACTTTTAATTGTAAAAATATTTAACAGTGGTTCTCAGTTATTAAAAATTAATTTAATATAATTTTCTCATATATAAATTGATTAAATTTAAAAATTTATTAATATTTATTAATTTATATTATTTTAATTTATTTTATTTTATTTATCAAATATCATGATTCAAAGTATGTGTAGTAATAAAATAAAATTAGGCTAATATTGAACTCTTACCCTGGAAATAATTATTTTTTAAAAAAAATATAATTTCTTCAATTCGATACAAACCAATGAATTAATAAAGTTTCTAAGTTCTTAATATAATAATTTCTCCGATAAGTGTAATTAGTGCTCCGTATAAAGTTAACATAATATCTTATATAATATATTAAATATTTTTATAGAAAAATTTTGGATAAGAAAAACTTTAATGTTTTAAATAATTATAAAAGATTTCCTAAACAAAATAGAATTCTTCGATAAAATTTGTAAATGTCTTTTCTGTCTAGATTAGGATTGTTCCAGTTGGATTTTGGATGTTGGACCACCTTAGAATTATAGATAATTTTGTAAGTTTCATGTGTGCTGTAAAATTGTCCAATTATGACTTCTGAAACTCAAAATATGGCTCAAACAATCTCTATTATGTAAGGAGCACGGTAATTACGAATTTTCTTTTTAATTTAAGTTTTAAATATCTCTTTAAGTTCAAATTTATATATTATTAAGATATCTAATAGAGTTTGAGTTATAATATGAAGCGGGATAAGAAAAACTATAGTTGTTAGGAATCTTAATAATAATTCTAACTTATAAATAATTAGTATATAATATTATGTAGTTACTAAGAATAGATCATTTGACATTTGGTAGTATTTAGATAAGATCACTCTTACTCTTATTATATATAGAATATAATTTGTAATATATTTTAATAATTTTTTATATTGAAGATATGATGTTATTTTGTTATTAGAATTTTTGTTTTTAGATGACTGACAGATATTTGCATGTTTTTGTTTATAATTGATAATTGATGTGCTATTCATCTTTTTATAATATTGACTTACACTCGTTATTATCTTATAATTTTATTCGAGATTTTAATTATTATTTAATTTTAGTAGTGTTTACGATTTCGTATTAGTTTTAGATGTAAGAAATTTATGATCACATAAATTGATATGGAAATAACTGTTAGGGATTCTGGTGTAATCAACTAGGATTATTTAGCTTTAATTCATATAAGTTAAGTAAAATGTACTGCCATATGTATATTGACAGTATGTTTTAAACAATCACTTGAAACAGTATGTTCATTGTAGTTTAAATAGGCGACAACAAGTTTAATAGATATTGTCTTGTATAAATGTAATAACATGATCCATGATGTAGAAGTTCACAAAGTGTTTATGCACAACATGGTTCAAATCCACGACGGTAACATTCAACACTCAAGCCTATGACAACATATTCAAGTGACGACACAAAGGAACAGATGACAACAACTATTCCCTCGACAGTAAATTTGGCGGAGAATGAAGATTTGAAGAGAACAAGTTTTACTGACAGTATCATTGGCGGGGATAGTTGACAGCATCTTTGGGGACAATATGTTTTAGTAGACCATCAAAGCTTGACAGCAAAGTATGCGGAGCCGAAAATACTGTCACCATATAGGAGCTAAAAGTTGACAACAAACTTTTAGTGAAGCTGACAATCTGTTCTAGGTAGCAGACTGAGATAGTGAAAACACAAGAAATGATTTGGACATTATTATCTTGTATGTCAAGTCTACTACTACAACTTGGGAGAAGACAAATAAAAGATAAAGTGTGCTCAAGGAGTCAAATATTTCTGCATATCTCAGAGTTGTTTTATCTACAAATAGAATGAAGACAAGATTGAAGAGGAAAGCAAAGTTTTTATTTCAGGTTTTATTCTAGGACCAAGGAAAAGTGCACATGTAAGTGTGATATGTGTTTCAGTATAAATACACATATCTTATAAGTACTTTTACTTATGCAACTGAGTTAGGTTTTTTCTCAAGAATAGAAATATTAGCAAACTCATTGTTATTATTTTTATTGAAGCTGAAATTCATTTCCAGTCAGTTGTAGCACACACAAAAATAATAATGTTATTTTTGAAAGTTTAAACATTATCTTCTTTATCTACTTTAGTTGTTTGCATTTCATACTTGGTTAATTGTAATTCTTGGTTGTTATTAGCAAGAGTTTAAAACAATTAATCAAGTTGCATTCAACCCCCATTCAGCAACACTCATCTTATTTAACAATAACATATGTCAATCACAAATAAAAAATAAAAAAAGAATGTTAGACTTACGAGATATTGAGGGCGGTGACGTCTAAATGGAATTTGACGTTTAAGTCAGTAGGATATTTAAATAAATATAAATTAAAGACAATAAAATAATATGATATATTGAATTCAGCCATGAGACGAGAGAATAGTGTTCTCTGTTGGGTGGAGAAACGGGTATTAAATGGAATGTCTGCGACCAGTAATTGTAGTGTGTGTATATATAGTATAGTAGTGAATATTATTTGTGTGAATCAATGTGACAATCCGAATATTTTTCAAAATTTATTTTTATTATTTAAATATGTTATTAGTTTTTCTCAAAAGAGGAGGAATACAATTTTTATATTTTATTCCAGTTGGATGCATTTCCATATTTTTTTTATTATTTTGGTAATTATTTTGGATTCAGTGAGGCTGAGTTCGGTTTAAATTTTTTATATTATTTTACTGATCGGGTCAGTATCTCGAGTCAGTATTTTGTTCGGGTCAAAATTTTCTGAGAATATTTTTCGGCCATCAGAAAAGACTCTGGGGTGTCTGGAAATGATCTTATGACATAGACGTGCGCACTCGATCTCGATAGTTCAGACTCGTAGCAACCGCATGAGCGTCAAATCAAACATTTATTAGATGGTGATATCGTGAGACGGAAGAAGGAGTTAATTGTGTTACTTCGACCATACATAATTGTTAAGAACCAAAGGCGAGTATTTTCTCCTTGATCATCCTAAACACTTTTATTTTTGTTTCATTTATTCATATCATGATAAATATTTATTATTCAGAGCTATTTGTGATTCTTAAATATTTTATTGTGCAAACAGAGTTACTTTATATTGATACTCTTAATATCGGAAGTTGATTATAATAAACTCATCATATCCAATGTTATCGTAGTAAATAACGAGGATGTGGTCTGTATTTAAAACTAAGCATACATTTGATTTCGGTTGCTCTATTGGATTGGAATTTATTTAACGTAAGTGGTCATGGAGTAGGTCCAGCGGAGTTTAAGGAGGATATGGTAACCAATTTATCTTTCTATAGGCTAACATTACTTGTCTACGGTACCTAACTGAAATCTAGATTATGTGGTGTGACATAACTAGTCCTATTACTTTTGAACCTGATCAGGGGCAATAGTGGTGTGTGTTGATTATCCAATCCATATTGCCAATTTGACTATTATGAAATGTGATTTATCAGTTGATTTAATTTATGCTATATTGCGATTGGTATGGCTTTTATGAAATGTTTTGGTTACTGATTATTTATCATTACTCATTCATCTTGCTGTTATTTTAAAAGTTTATTATATACTTGCTGAGCGTTTCTTTGGCTCACTCTTGCTTTTCATTATACACTTTTCCAGACAGTACGAGAAACAACTATTAATCTTTCAGAGAGAAAGGTAAACTGACGAGACTTATTCGCGTAGCTCGGAAGAAGAAAGTAAGATGCCCTTACGAAGAGGTTTTGATCCAGAAAGTTTGTATCTGGAGTAAGTTTTATTTATAAATTATATATATTGCTTGGTATAGAACAGTCCTAGCCGCTGATATATTTCTTATCGAAGTTATATTAGTATTATAAGATTTGTGTAAAGAGATTGTTGAAATCAATTGTGGTATATTGGAGAATTGTTCTAAAATTATGAATATTCGAGGAACTTTATGGATGGGGTCACAAGCGTGATTTGGTTTGATTATTTAAGGTTTGGAATGATTATTTATATTTGGACATTGGATTCTTGTTTCTAGATCTATAACCGAAAAAGATCTTGGTAATTGGGGTCGTAGATGTAGATTTCATATATTGAATGACTACATGTGGTTTAAAATATTATTAAATATGTAATTTTATATTGAGAATTTTCAGGTGATGACCAGATCCAGGACCCCGGATTTGGGGGCGTTACAATATATGTATATGTAAGCTATATAATGTAATCAGGGTTGAGTGAGTCATATGAAATGTTGAAACATGTATATAAAGATGGTAGACTCAACCAACAATCTGAGCTGTCATGTAACTATATTTATCACTATTATATGATAAGAATCATCACATAGTTGAAACAACCCCATGATATATATGAAGCCATTTAAATTTTCATTAACATGATATAGATTTATGTATAAAATGTGCATACATGCATGTATTTACTGTCTATAAGACCTTTTCAAATACTTTCAACCAACCAACCAATGATGTTAGTGGGCCTATATACTGATTATTCAAATGAATTGGGTCGTATAAGGTTTACTATAGTGCCATTTTAATTATTGTATGAAATATATAATACTACACTTGGCCCGAATAATATATGGTTGGTTTAGATAACATCTTTAGTGATTACAATTTTGACTTGTTATGGATATGGTGTGGGGGAATATATATAAATAATTTTGAATGACCATATTGATTAATGGTCTTTCGGATTAGATTTGTTAATTTTTATTATGTACTTAATAAGTGTAGTTTATTAGATTGAGTATTGGTACGGATGGTTGTACTTGTAATATGAGTTTTTGTTTCGTGAATTCTAATAAATATAATATAATACAAATGTTAAATTTGGATATTATGTTAGTATGAAATTGATAAATTAGTGCCCATTAGAATGAGACATTTTTAAGATATATTCAAAGATAAAATTTTAGACATTTACTTAAAACAAACAATTTAGTATTAATGTCAAACAAAATATAACTATAATTTCAACAAGTGATATTATTATTATTATGTTAGTGCTCGTCTGGGTACTTGTAAGTATTTACTTCTTTTGATATTTGTAATATCTAGATATTTAATTCTTTTATGAAATTTCTAGAAATTTTAAAAACATGTTTGGTTAAAAGATAAGAAGTTCTATTTTCTAGGAAGTGTTAGTCACCATGAGATGAGTGGGTAATCAATTTTCCATATTGTATGAGTATTTTAACTTTAAAGAAAATACTATTTTCCATATATTTGTTTACCAAATAACATTCCAAATTAGCATTTCCTAGAAAATTAAGTGCTTGTTTGTTTGTTTATAAGTATTCACTTATTTTGAAAGTTTTAATACTCCCTCCGTCCCTTTATAAGTGTACATTTTAGAGAAAAAAATTGTCCCTTTTTAATTGTCCATTTCTATAATCAAAGCATCATTTTCCGTTTTTACCCTTTATTTGCATATTCCCAAAGTCAGCTCATAAACACAATTAACTTACTCTTATGTAGGAAATCGAAGAGTTGCTGGCCTTTTTTCTATACACTATGACTATTACTCAGTATATATATACATGCAGTTGCATTGAATTATGGAATAATTTATTTATTTTTATTCAATCAAGACACTAAATAAGGGCTTTAGTGGAAAAAAAAAATTATCAAAATTACTTCTCCTTAATATATGTGAAATCTTAAAAATGGGCACTTATAAAGGGAGTATCTAGGTAATTTAATTCCTTTATGAAGTTTCTAAGAATTAAAAAAATATGTTTGGCTAAAAGACAAAAAATTCTATTTCTTAAGAAGTGCAACTCATCATAAGATGGGTGGGTTAGGTAACTTCTCACATTATATGGGTATTCTAACTTTCTTGAAAGTACTTGTTATGCTCAATATTCGGGTATAGGTCCCAAACTGGCCCAATGGCATGACTTGGTCAGTCCACCTCGCATTTTGGGCTCACAAGACTTCAAAGCCCATCTTCAGTTCACATCGCTTAAAGATAAGCAGAACATTCTAAGGGTCATGTCCTAGCGTAAGGTCGTAACGCTAGCCCCCAGAATTGGGATCGCTTCGCTGAATCTTATGAATAACCTGATCTCAATCTTAAGAAGACGGAGAGGAGATCGAACTGGCATCCAGCCCGGTTCGCTTTTCATTATCTCTCGCAGGTCGCATAGACTCGATACAATAAGGATTTCAGTCCGGGTTGCATACTTGGACCACTATTGTTCGGATCGCTTCGCTAGCCCGGATGACATAACACGGATTTTCTCATAACTATCTGGAAAATACTTTGCCTCATGAGCTCACATAACCTTATGTTATTTACTGATCTGAAGACTATGGAAGACCCCCACATATTAATATGTCGACATAGTTATCTATTTGAAGACAGTTAGGCCTATGAGCTCACATCTCATCAATGTATAGAAGGGATCCGTTCGGGATCAACTCTACATACCGCTTCCGCGAGGCCATATCGCGTACAACTCCTTACGGGGAACTCTTTACTCTACAAATCCATGATAGCCCTCAAAGCCGTTCAGCTACCAAAATTCATCACTTTTCACCCGTGTTTTTTGCGTTCTTCATCAAATTTATCAGCAAATCATCATATTTTGCTACGTGATTCCAGCACACCTCCGTTATTACTGCTATACCAATTTCTCTCTATAACAGTACTACTTGTCGTATATGTGTTAACCAAACAATATTTCAAATTAGCACTTCTTAAAAAATTAAAATTTTCAAAAATATAGATGTCAACCAAACGATCTAAAAATTATGAAAGATATAAATATCAAACAAACGACTTCTTTTATTTACAATTCAGTAATCGCAAATGACTGTAATTGACAATTAAACTATAAAAGTTTTAAATGGTAGATTTTTAAGGTATTGTATTAGGGACGTTAGTGTTCTAGTTTTTAATCACAGTCACAAACCAACTCGTATACAGGGTTTGATGGCATGACTCGATATCTTTTGTACGGGATAGTTTGGTCAGGTCAATTTTAGAAAAAATAATAATTTTTAATTACTTTTTGAATTTTATCAATAATATATCAAAATTAATTATTTATATTATTAATTTTAAGAATACAGATTTAAATCCCATCAATAACATATTACTGATTTTATGTTATTTTAATTATTATACAAATTTGAGGAATATAAATTGTAATAATTAAATATTAGTTTTTAATGAAGTACAACTTCAACCGAAAAATATAAGTTTTACTAACGTGTCCCAAAATCAGTTTATTTTTATAAAATTAATAAATTTTACTGAAAACAATTAATATGTAAGTATCTTTTAAAACATTTATATTTAAATTATTAGTTTTTTAAAACTATATTTAAACTATTAGTTGTTAAATAATTATAAAAGAATTTTTATACGTTATTAAATGACTGATTATAAAGTATAAAATTAATTTACAAAACTACCATTTCATTTTTCCATACTAGTTCATGCACAACCTAACTAGCATAAAATACAATAAAATAATTTGCCCATTACTATGCATGTACCTACCATAGACTTTCATTTATTTCCAATTTTCCATACGATTTTATCATTTCACGTTATTAGCATGTTTAAATTAATTGTATTTACGATACCCCGCGTTAAAAGACTTGTTCTTTATCGATCTAGGGCGGTTCTGATTTTGACTCTGATGAGATTTTTACTCATTTATAAGATTATAAATTAATTTATTCAAAAAATATTAATTGGTAGATTTGTCTAAAGAATTAATCAAGATAAACCTAAAATCACACTAAATCATTCTTGGTAAATGCTTATTATATCATTTATTTATTACATAATCATGGTTGCATGGCCCACGAGTTTGTTCACAGACCCCAGTTGAGTGTTCAAATCTTCTTCATCCTTAGAAATCCTATATAAAACAAATCTTATATCCAATTGGGTTTTTATATGTTTCCAAGATTTTGATACCTTAATTCCCAGATAGAGTAATAGTTTTTGAGGTTAAGACAAATGGCTGCCATCAATATGTCGTGTCCATCATCAGCTTTTCCCAGATTGCAGTAAGTTCATTTCGTAAATCTTTATTTTTGGATGAATTATTGTTTGCAAATGTATGTATTGGTTGTGTTTTATGACCCCTTTTCTTGATTTTGATTATAATTGCTTGATTTTCTGTGAACAATTGGGTTTTTAGGAAGCTATGTGTCTGGTATTTTCTTGAATTTCTTGGTTTCGTGTAGTATGAGTTACTTGTAGATTCAAAATTATAATTCAGCTTAAAGTTAATATTTTTACATTGTTTTGTGTACTAATGAATGTAATTAAGAAGTTGCTAGTATTAATTTATGTTGTTGCTGTGATAACTCATGACTGTAGTTTAAGTTGGGATGGGGTTTGTGAAGGTTAAGTTAGTTTGATCAGAATACATTTAGAATGTTATTGCTTTTGGTGGCAAGAGTAGGGGTCATTTAACCGAGACTAACACTTATTTTGGCGGACTGGTGGATGTTTTTTTCCCAAACTGACGGCATGTATGATCAAAGTCGTATGCTTATTGTTCTTAGGTGGAAGTATAGCTATATTATCTAGATCCTAGAAATGAATTAGAGTTTTCTATATGTCTCTGGGTTGAGGGAATGTACGATGTAATGCCATATACAATTTTTGTCCTGCAAGAATGATCTACAGCATCCATTTCTTTGCCTATCGTTGATATTTATCTGTAGCAATGTTATTCACTACTATTTGATCACTGAGTCTTCACCTGTTCTGATGAGCGTTTCTTGTGCAGGACACCAAAGGTCTTTTCTTTGTCTAATGCACAACTCGTTGCAAATCTGGCTGATATAAATGGATTTACATCAGATTCTTCTAGTCCAGTGGGTAGTAGATCTGGGTTTGGTTTTAAGGCTAATAACAAATTCAAATTCACTCTAATATCTGGAGATGGAGGCTTATTTTCTCATTCAAAAAGTTGGAGAAGTGCTCTTCACTGTTCTTCCTCAGCTGGGATTGAGATGCAGCCTGATTCAACTGCTCTGGGAACACTTTCAGCAGAAACCACTCCGTCAGGCAGTACTTTCCCTGTTGACAGTGATGAATATGATTTGGATCATCCCACGGTTGGTTTGTCATCCATTCCAGAGGCCATTGAAGACATTCGTCAAGGAAAGGTTGGTTCTTTTACAGTTATCATGTTGCACATTTATTTTACTATATATATATATATATATATATATATATATGGTGTGCATAAATCTATGTACCAATTTTGCTTGCTTCATATTAAAAACTGCAGATGGTGGTGGTCGTAGATGACGAGGACAGAGAAAATGAAGGGGATCTAATAATGGCAGCATCAAAGGTCACACCTGAGGCTATGGCTTTTATTGTGAAACATGGAACCGGAATTGTTTGTGTGAGCATGAAAGAGCAGGACTTGGAAAGGTTGCAGCTTCCTCAGATGGTTACTCATAAAGATAACGAGGAGAAACTTACTACTGCATTTACAGTGTCAGTGGTATGTAAAATCCCTTGCCAGTCTTATTTTTACGTCAAAGATTTGATTCTCAGATCATTATGTATGTTTTTCTTAGTAATATGGCCTTTTATTTTGATAAATCATTAATTCTTAAATTATGATCAAGTGCAAATCCTTAAAGTATGAATAAGCGCGAATCCTTCTTTGAAATGCAGTAGCATGATAATTTTTTATCTAGATTGCAACACATTTATGATAGGGGTCACTTCAGCATCAATTCTGCTGAGTGCTGACACTTGCATCTGCTCATTGTATCCTGTAGGATGCAAAAAAAGGTACAACTACAGGGGTATCAGCTCGTGATAGGGCAGCAACAATACTGGCCCTTGCATCCAAAGATTCGAAACCAGAAGACTTCAATCGTCCAGGCCATATATTTCCATTGAGATACAGGGAGGGAGGCGTTTTAAAAAGAGCCGGTCATACAGAAGCTTCTGTTGATCTTACTGTGTTGGCTGGACTTGAACCTGTTTCCGTTTTGTGTGAGATTGTGGATGAAGATGGTTCTATGGCTCGATTACCAAAGCTTCAGGAATTTGCAAAAAAGGAGAACATAAAGATTGTGTCTATTGCTGATCTTATCAGGTAGGCTAGGAAATCGTCCTATTGTACATTATTCATTGTCATGACAAAAAAAATGTGCTTCACATATATCATTAGAATCGGAAACATTTCTTTGACTCCTCGAAGAAGTTCTATGACTTTACATTATCCCTGGATATGTGGAGTTGTGGCATTAAGAACTTTTTTTTATTATTTTGTAATTTGTTGTCGTTCCTGTTGTTGATGTTGTTGTTGTGAACTTGCATTTAGTTTGTCCATACACAGTATATAAACTTGTATTTACTTTGGTGCTACAATGGTTTAAGAAGGATTTGTGTTTTGCAGATATAGAAGGAAGAGGGATCACCTAGTGGAACGTGCGTCTTCTGCAAGAATACCCACAATGTGGGGACCATTTACTTCCTACTGTTACAGGTCAATCATAGATAGGATTGAACATATTGCAATGGTCAAGGTGAGTACAATTTTAATCCTTTCCAGTTGCATGAACTTTCGGGTAATTAATTATATACCCAATGCTTTCCATCCATGTTTTGTAAATTTGCTGGTTTTTTACTCTAAATTTACAATGGATATTAGTAAACTGATAATAAAGTTTAAATTAGTAATTCAGTAATCCATTCAATCTTTTTTTTTTTGCATATTCTTCCCTTTTGTCTTCTTCAAAGTCTATATGTTATTAATAATCTCTTCGTGCATCTTAGTTGCAGAAAGAAAAATGCACAAATTAAACTTGTGTATAATTATTATTTTTATTTCAATTTTTTTTAAAGCAATATAAATTTTGACTGAGTTTAAAGTAGCAAATTGGTACTTGGCCCTATGTTCAGAGCTTTTGTTTATTACACAGGGTGAAATAGGGGACGGAGTAGATATTCTCGTCAGGGTACACTCTGAATGCCTCACAGGAGATATATTTGGGTCCGCAAGATGTGATTGCGGGAATCAGCTTGGTCTGGCAATGCAACAGATTGAAGCTGCAGGAAGGGGTGTATTAGTATACCTCCGTGGGCATGAAGGAAGGGGAATCGGATTAGGCCACAAGCTTCGTGCTTATAATCTGCAAGATGATGGTCGTGACACTGTTGAAGCCAACGAAGAGTTGGGCTTACCTGTTGATTCAAGAGAGTATGGTATTGGTGCTCAGGTACTTCCTAGTGCCTAGTTTCATCATAAACAACTCAATTCAAGTGTGGTGTGTGTATAAACTAGATAAATTAGATATAGATATAATAAATGAATAATGCAAGTACAATTTTAAAAAATTACTTTCATATAGCTTTCCCCTCATTTATATATTATTGACAATTTGATGTTGAAGAGAAGACCATCTGAAAATATATTTGTTAAGGTGTCCCATTATTAATAACTGTAAGATATGAAAAAAACTTGTTAATTATATCCGAAAGAAGTTAGCAACTCAACTATAAATTTCTTGGGCCATTCCCTGAAGTTATTTATGGAACTACTCTTATGTCTTTTAACATATATGACTGAGAACACATTTGATACAGATTGTAAGAACATGAAACTTTATTCTCTTTCTTCTCAGTGTTCTACTCAATAGTTAACTTTTCTTGTTCTCTGCAAGTGTATTGTCCATAATACGTACCTTTATGATTATGAACATGAAATTTAATTATCTTTCTTCTCAGTGTTTTACTACAATAGTTAACTTTTCTATTTCTCCGCAAGTGTATTGTTTCCATAATACCTACCTCTATGATTATTGCAGATACTCAGAGATCTGGGGGTTCGAACAATGAAACTGATGACAAATAATCCTGCAAAATATATAGGACTCAAGGGTTATGGTTTAGCAGTTTCAGGAAGAGTTCCCCTAGTGACTCTCATTACAAAGGAAAACAAGAGATATTTAGAAACAAAACGTGCAAAAATGGGTCATGTTTACGGCCAAGGATTCAGTAGCAACACTGGAAATGGTAAACCAAGCACCGGAGAGCCATCCGAGTTGTAATGTGCTTGCTCCTCCCTCATTCAGAAAATGATACAACTGATTTAGATAGTTTTGTCTTAAGTATCAACTCAAAGGTAATATATTATTTTATTTCATCGATTGGATTGAATAAGATCTTATTCACGAGAAGAAAAATTTATGACATGATGCTTGGACCATAATTGTTTTTCCCCAGGGGATATTAGCCATGACATATTGGCATAGAGTTGGAGGTTGTAATCAACATTAATTCTGTATTTAGCTCTATAAATCTTGATATCTGAGGCGAAATGTATCATATTTGTTCCAAAAATGTTCAAGCCTTACTAATTTCAAATCAATACTTATCAAACTGTTATGTAGATTTATTGATATATATTAACAAAACATATATTCACAGTTCACCCCCTAATACTCTCTCACAATGTCATCCTACTACGATCTTCTTGTTCTAATGCTAGCAGCATTGTTGTTTGGATCTGTGATCTCTCATGCACCAGTGCCACAGGCCCGCGACTACTCTCACCAGTTGAGCAACCACCTTCTGTTATCCAGGTTCCAGAAGTGCCACCACGTTCTTCTCATGGAACTCCAGCACATTCTCTCGTAGAATCTCTGGTCCCAACTCCTCAAGTAGAACCACCAAATTTCACATTTCTCACTATCCGTAAATATCATTCTCCTCTTTACCTTCTTTATTAGCCAATAATAATATAGAGACTAAGATCAAAGGGGTCATCTGATTATGAATGAATGAGAACTAACTGAATGAGAACTGAACCAGTAGGATTAAATGGTTCAGTTTATTAATTTGTTCTAGTTGCTGGTAAAATCAAATAAAAACTGGACGAGCTTTTTTTTAAATTATATCTGAACCATTGTGTATAATTAAATTGATCAAACTTTAATTAAGAATTATTTCGTTACAATTCAATAAAAATTATATATTAAATAAATTAGATAATTTTTTGATAATATAAAATATATATAATGTTTAATAAAAGTTCCATCAATTAAAAAAATATAATAATTAATTTGAAACCGAAAAATTACTAAAAAGTAGAATATTCGAGCCCAAAACGACGCAACGTAACAGCTCACGACAAATCATCATAAGTATTAATGCATAGATTTGTTTCTTTCTGTTAAGTAGATAAACATAAAAAAAAATCGAATTGATGGCTGCTCTATTTTTGGTTAGTTTTGGATTTTGAAACGTTGGTTTGTTTGCATGTTTGTATATTTGTGTGTGTTACTAGTTATTCCTTTCGTTTTTGTTTCCTCCACTCATCTTGCATTTTTCATGTGAATTGTTACAGACATTTTATACTTATATTAAGGCCAAGGCCATTTGTGTTACTGATTGATCATCTCATTAGGTATGCTTATAATTCTCTATGAATGTGAAAACTTTGTTTATACTCTTTTGTGTTTGACTGGGAAGTACTTGATTTGTTTCAATAATGATAATTCTGTTTGTTTATGCCTAATTTGATGAAAAATATTGGTGTATGTGGTAGTTGAAGTGTTTCTTTTGGTAGGTGTGTTAAAAATCGTTTAAACACCATTTGTCCAATTATTGAAAGGTAGATTGATCACATGTACAAAACTTAGTCACTTGATCATTATATGAAACTTTCTTACTGAAATAGAAACACACAGTCTATGTGCTTTATCGTTTTTTCTTCTCTAGTACATTAATTTATTGAGTCTATGTGCTCTATTGTAGTTCTTCTTTGGCACAGTATATTATTGTAAGAGTCCATGTGTTATTTGTAATATTGTTTCCGTAAAGACAGATTATATTTTGTTTATGTGCGTCTCAAAATGTCATGAATTGAAGTAACTTTCCTAGCTTAGCTACAAAGGCAAAAGCTTGTTGCAAGTTACTGTTTAACTCTAAACCAATTTGCAAAGTTTCCGCTCCTTCTGTCCTTCATAATATATGTGGTCCTATTGGCCCATTCTAATTTGGATTGTGAATTTTATTGTGATTTTGGATGACTGATACTTGTGAACCAGATTTCTTCGGTTGTAATTCTACTCTCTTAGTTTCTTGATACGGAAAAATGTACTATTTTATTGCACTAGTAGAATTCTATTCTGTTAAAGATCTCTTTTAGTTTATCACGTAGATCTGTTTGTGTTTGGTTTTGTTTTTCTGTTCTTGTCCTACACCATTGATTCTATAACATGTTTAACATATTATGCAAACATTGAATAAAAGCTGACTTCAGTTAATTTAATTTCAGTATCGTGTGTCATTTAGTTCAATCAGAGCTAAATTTACTTAAACCATTATTCTAACAGTATGTTTCAATTTTATAAGTTAAGATCTTGGAGTTTTAGCCTGAGGTACTGCAATAATTTTAGAATCTTTGTAGGTTGTCAGTCCATTACTCACTTCTTGTCTTTAAAAGTCAATGATGCATAGGGAAACATAGACGTGCTTTAGCTCCATCTAGCTCTAGCAAAGTCTTGATCCTATATCTATAAGATGATGTAAGCTTTACAAAAATAAGGTGAGCATTTGCCATTTACAAGACTACGAGCATTAGAGTTTGAACTAATTTAGAGAGTTAGAATCAGGGTCCATGTAAGACCTCTTTTATAAATCAGCAAATTGTAATAGTCTTCAGCTAAGATTGGTGAGACACTGAGTTAGTGTTGTAATTTCGTACTCAATATATTAAATTATGTATGTCTTCTTCTGGTTTATATAACCAAGAGACTATTGAACTTGTGTTTCTTTCTACATTAAATTCACTTGTGTCCCTTTGTCTGACAATTTTGTGGATACTAATTAACCCTTGTTTATTTATTATTAATTTTCTTATCTGTGTGCATGTTGTTTGACACTATCTGTAATTTCTTGTTTTACCTATTTTCCACTGCTGATTGAGTATTTTCATCAACCAGCCACCCACGATGGAGGACTGTGCACATTCAGACAATCGGTCGAAAGGAAAAGAGGCAAAAGGGATGAGCAAAAACATGAAAAGGTTGCTATTGGTGTTCAACTGCTTGATACTAAGTATAGGCAACTGTATTGCTCCTCTTACGAACCGGCTGTATTCTGTCAAAGGTGGAAAGAGAGTTTGGTTGATGTGTGCTTTAGAAACAGCTGGGTTTCCATTTCTTTTGATTCCGATGATAATTTCTTACATATATCGCCGAAGGCAAGGAGGCTCAAAAACTAAATTTATCTCAATGTCACCTTCCCTAATTCTCCCTTGTGTAATCATAGGCATTCTCACTGGTGCAGATGACTATATGGACTCTGCTGGTGTTTCTCGTCTTCCTGTCTCCACTTATTCTCTTGTCCTAGCCAGCCAACTGGCGTTCACTGCTTTCTTTGCCTGGATTCTTGTTAAGCAGAAGTTCACTTTTTTACATTTCAATGCTATATTGTTGTTGACTGCTGGAGCTGTAGTCCTTGCATTTCATTCGGGTTCCGATCTTCCTGCTAAGGAATCCAAAGTGGAATATATGTTAGGATTTATAATGACGCTTGGAGCTGCAATGGTGTATGGATTTGTCCTTCCAATAATAGAACTCATGTACAAGAAAGCTAAACAACCCATAACTTATTCTCTTGTCATGGAGACGCAGTTTATTATGGCCATCTCTGCTACTGCCTTTTGCGTCATCGGGATGAAAGTTAATAATGATTTTCAGGTTAGCATAACTTTTGTTTTTCTTCATCAGCCTATAACTTATTTAGCATCAGGACAACTTTATAATACTTTGGCTGTATCTTGACAACAATAACAAGTACGAAGAGAAACCTGTTACTACTAACTACTACTACTACTACTTGTGAGTACCTAAAATTTATATATTACAACTTTTCCCTACTTGTGTTTAAGAGAGAAAAGATCTGATAGAATTATCAAAGTGTGTATTTATAAATGATTTTAATCTTTTCTTGAATCTGATTTATAGCTTTGATCAAAACAAAAAAGTAAAATGAAGACTCTTGAAAGAGATCCCACAAGGACTGAACCTCATACTCTTTTTTGAAGTTCCAAGTACTTATATCCGCTTTGATGATTTTTCCTTGAATTTCATCGAGTATGCCTAAATAGATGATAACTATGATTAATGTTATAGTCGAACACCCATTGTCCGTTCAGTACAACTGGATGAAAAAACACCTGCTCCCAAAAACATATGGATCCTGGTCCGTGATAATCGCTTGATACATCTATTTATCCACGGTTTTTTATAGCGGATAGTATTAAAACTGGGTTTTTGATGTGAATCCAGGGGGTACGTCACTCTATCCGCGCTTCTGAGCAGGATTCTAGGGTATTTTCCTATCCGCTATAACGTGGATAGATGGTTGTTGACAATCGCTATAAAACATCCGTTGGCCGTCTAGTACAACTAGACGAAAAAACACCTGCTCCCAAAAACATATTATGATTCTCTTTCTCTAGTGTGGAATATATTTTGTTAATTATAACTACTCATGCAGGCGATTCCCAGAGAGGCAGAGAAATATGAGCTTGGCAAAGCCATGTATTATTTGGTACTTACAGCAGATGCATTTCTTTGGCAACTATTTTTCTTGGGAGCAGTTGGAGTCATTTTCTGTCACAGTTCATTACTCTCTGGCATACTAATATCAGCTCTGTTACCTCTTTCAGAGGTCTTGGCTGTATTTATCTTTAATGAGAAATTTACAGCTGAGAAGGGAATGTCTCTTTTTCTTGCTTGTTGGGGCTCCTTATCTTACTTCTATCAAGAAATTCAGTTAGAAAAGAAAAAGAAGCGCACTGCAGAAAATGAATATAAATCCGAAGAAATGCCTGGAGAAATAAAGGAAGGGAAGTGTGTCGCAGAAGATAATGGTCAAGCCTCAGATATTCCTTGAAAATCAGTATTTCAACATTAAAAGTAGGTATCGAAAATAAGCTAGGCTTGTAACTTGTAAGCTACTACCTTATTCAAGTATAATACGTGGAACAAAACAGCCAGACTGATGAAGACGCCTTATCGGGATTGGAGTGCAATCAGATCTGCTTTTCTTGTAAAAAAATCTTTGTTATTTTAGTTTTTAAAGCTTGTTTATACAACTCGTCGTCAAATGGGTGTTGTTCTGTCTAATTTTAACCTAATTTTAGAGAAAGTCTGTACACACCTCTTTATAGTTTAGAATTGCGTATGTATTGCAGACTTGCAGTTAACATTTTATGCGCATCACCAAGTCACCAACTACATCCCATATTTTCTAATCCGCCTGCATAGTATGGTGTTTTTGCACCATATTGAGAGTCCCACATGAGGCTCAAATTGCACAAACAACTATTCTACTTATTACTCCATAAAAGGTTTTAAACAATGTGTTTTATCCCCACCATACTGAAACTCAGGATCCTATCCTACGTAAACACCTCTCTTTCCTACTAAAACAATCGCATATGTAGTCGAGAATGGCTACTGGGGTCATGCAACTGTAGACCACCAGTAGTTCAGAAGTCCAATGAAAGTTTCATACATTTCTCGTTGTTAATGGAAGGTATTCTGATCTGTGATCTCAGAGGTCATTCCACCTGGAGGCTGGAGCCATGCTTGGAGTCTTTAGCACTTGTTGGCTGCCCATTTTTCATAAACTACTGCAGCATGGTGCGATATATATAGTTAAGTAACACACTTCTCCGTATGTTTTCACATGTAAACAATGCACTTATCAGAAGTTCATGCAGAGTACAGCTACAAGAGTTTTGTCATGTGTTATGCTATAACGTTGGCTTGATTTTGTAGACTGTAGAGCTTTGGCATGCTGGTCAGTGGTCCCTGAAAATTAAGTCGGAGATGCAATATGTTTAGAGATATTTAGAAAAGGAAAATCGAAAAAAAAAGTTCAAGTAACTTTTTTTATACCTCAAATTACGTGCATAAAGTTAGAACAACACTTTATTTTATTCTGGATAGAGAAAATATGACACAATTTATTTTACCGAATTTAATCTAAAAAATTGCTCCTTGGAACTGGCTTTGGTGGAATTTTATTGTTATATATATATAATATAAAATGACTATTTAGAAGCATAGTCAGGATGGCCGAGTGGTCTAAGGCGCCAGACTCAAGTTCTGGTCTTCGAGAGAGGGCGTGGGTTCAAATCCCACTTCTGACATTTTTTATTCAATTTATTTCTCACCTCCTTTCTTTAACTTTTTATACATTTTTGAGCAAAATCCAACAACCCCTTATTTATCTTCACTCCACAAGGCACTCAGAGCAGTAATGGCAGCTCGCTCCATCTTCACAGCTCTCAATCGGTATGTATATACATATATTTGTATGTATTCGAACATAAACACTTACACCCGCTTGTTATATTTGTGTTTATTATATGAAAATGTGTTGATTTGAGCTTCTTGATTGTGTGTATCTTTAGAAACTTGAGGAAAGAAAGAAATATACTTAGACCCTTTTCATCTCAAGCTACAAAAACACAGATTATATATGAACAAGAACCCTCAGGTGATCAAGAATCAGATGATGATTTAAAAAGTAGAATTTTCAGGGTGAGACTTCCCAAGCGTAGTGTTACTAATGTGCTTCAAAATTGGGTGAATGAAGGGCATAAGGTTACCATTTCAGATCTTCGTAAAATCACGAAAGAGCTGCGACAATCGCAGCGTTTTAAGCATGCCCTTGAGGTACTTTCTTGGTTGTGGATTTTAGTAAAGATTGTATCTTTTCTTGTTTTTGTGTTGGTTCTTGGTTTAGTTGCTTTGGATTGGTTGTTTTGAAAAGTTTCCATCTTTGTAGAGATATCTTGTTTGCTTCTTGCTTTCGTGTTTCTAAAATGTTATTATACATGTTTAGTTTGATTTTGGAGATGAAGAAATGTAAAATAGTCTTTGACATCAAGTTATACTTATTGTACGTGAAATAGATATCTTGTATATCAGAGTTGCTCTTTTGAAAAGTAAATCACATAGCTTAGTTTTATGAATATTCTCTAAAATTGGGTAAATGGCTGCTACCAAGTCAGACCTCGGTAAGAATTAAGATCACTAAAGAGCAGCGCCAATTGCAGCGCCTTAAGCATGCCCTAGAGTAGTCACATATTTTCCTATAGTGTTTTTATACATTCTTGTTGAGATACTTCTCAGTGTTGCATTTCAGTAAAGATGTTATCTTTCATTATGGTGATTTTTCAGGAATGCAACCTCCTCAATGTAAATTTTGTGATAATGGGTCGATTATATTCCGGTTGTGTGAATTTATTTCTTTTGCGTTATTGTTTCTTTGCCCTGGGAAACTAAGAAAAAAGCTACATTTGTGGTATGGATAATTACAGTGAAACGATTGTTTTAAAAAAGGTGCGTCGTTATTGTGATTATTGATTAGTTTTTCCATCGTACTTTCATGTTGTTCAAATTGAATTCATTTGTCTAGTTTGGATTAACAGAATGAAGAAATTTAAGAACGGTGATAATGAAGATATTTAAGAACGGACTAACAGCTTGTTCGTTGTTAAATACTTGCATTTTATACCCTCTTTATCTTTGGCATTGAGTTATACTTATTATTAATGGACTGTATTTATTGCATTCACAGTTGTTTGTTCTAAATATCAAATCGCATGAATTCATGATGGGACTTCATACCTTTTAGCAATGTAGATCAGATCCCAAAGATTTGTTAATTTGCAGTTTGCAAGTGAAAGTATAATCATAACGAGAAAATTTAACTGGATTAGCTTCACATTCCTCATGTCAAAGTTTATATCATTATATGTTATATGCATATTTGGGTCATTGTTTTTCACATTTCCTTTGTGGTACCCGTGATGTTTCATTATAAATATTTGTCATTCTGTTTTGACAGCCAAACTTGATCTAATAGACTAGGATACACTGTTTGATATATGAATTTTGTACATTTTCATCAATGACCTTGTTTACAGTAGTCAAGAGGATTTTTGCACACTACATTTGTTGGTTTCTCTTGTTCAAAAGAATCGATCTCCCATGAATATTGAAATCATCCCTAACTACAAAATCTATAATCTGTGACTAAGTGGAGAATATTTCATGGAGATATGAAATATGGCATGCATCTTTATCTTTATATTAATTAAATGTATATCTTTTATCATGGTATACTACTATACTGTAAAATGACAATGTTGAATGCTGTATGAATGTATGATTCTTGATTGCAGTTATCAGAGTGGATGATTGCTCATGACGAGTGTCAGATGTTAGACTCTGACTATGCAGTCCGCATTGATTTGATGAACAAAGTTTTCGGTGTTGATGCTGCAGAGCGCTACTTTGAAAGTCTGCCTCCCAGCGCAAAAACTAGTGAAACTTTCACTGCTCTACTCCACTGCTATGCTGTCTTAAAATTGACTGAAAAGGCTGAGCATCTTTATCAGAGAATAAAGGAATCAAATCTATCTTTGACTGCCCTTACATACAATGAGTTAATGACTTTGTACATATCCGTAGGGCAGGTTGAGAAGGTTTCTACTGTCGTTGAGGACCTAAAAAGTCAAAATGTTGCACCAGATCTTTTCACCTGCAACTTGTGGGTAAGTGCACATGCTGCAGCTCTAAAAATTGACGACGTTAGAAGGATACTTGATGAAATGAGTCATGACCCTAGCTTTAACGATGACTGGGCTAGATATGTGAAGCTTGCGAAGATCTATCTATCATCAGGCAACCTTGTGAATTCGGAGACAAACTCTGTGGTTGAAAGTGAGAAAGGAATTACTCAAAGAGAATGGATAACATATGATTTTCTTATAATCCTGTATGGAGGTTTAGGAAACAAGGATAAACTCGATCAGATTTGGAAGTCTTTGCGAATGACCAAGCAAAAAATGACTAGTAGAAACTACCTATGCATACTTTCTTCATATCTTATGCTCGGCAATTTGAAAGAGGTAGAAGAAGTTATTGGTCAATGGAAGCTGTCTGCAACCACAGAATATCATGATTCCATCTGTAGAAGGCTTTCACAAGCTTTTGCAGAACTAGGATTACAAGATAAGGCAGCAGCTTTCAGTATGCTCCTGACGGAAGAATGTGAAACAATGGACGAGGCACAGTAACATGTATACTGCCATTCTAGAATTTATATGACACAGGGTTCTAATTTTGAAGCATTGAATGAAATTTATGGATCACTAGCATCAATGAACAGAAAAGAGCAGTACATTCGATTGATCCATTAAACTTTATTATATGTCCTTATTCTCTTTCATAGATTTTACTTATGTTTGAATCCAATAAATATGTTGTTGGTATTCGAAAATTGCAGGTTTGGGAATTATCCGGTTGAAAAAATAATTTGCAAGAACATATAGTTAGTTGATTGTGATTTCTTAAAGTTAATAGGATTATTGTACTTTGTTCCGTGATAATATAGAACAACCTTCATGCTTGTTTTCAATCTTGACATCAATTTATGAAGTGTCTCCCTTGAGAGTGTTCGAGGTTTAAGCGGCACATTTTTTTGCTAAAATTGCAAACCAACCAAACCCACATATGTAGTCAAGAGTTATCAATTTCACATACCACATGACAGAATCCTAACACTGCCCAAACCAAATCACAAAACATGTGGGGGTGATGTGGAAGATCAGCATGTAGTTAATATCATTATTAAATTAATCACATAATATATCAAATTCTCTAGCCTCCCACTGCCATTCAAATCGCAAAAACACTCTTATTTATACCGGTAGCAGTCCTGACCTGTTCTTGCACATGGTATTCAACCATTTATTGTAATATACTAGTATTGTCATTTTGTGACATGTGAATTTTATTATGTTCTTATCTACTAAAATTGGAGTTGTTAATTTCAAAAATAACAGTCTTACGTTCGGTTATGTATTCGAACTCTCATATTGTCTAAAGAGTAATAAAGAATGTTCATATCGTTCATAGAATATTTATTAAAATGCTGGAATAAGATTATGTGGTACAGTTACAATATAATCTATCGAATAAGTTCTTGTGATGGTTCTAGTTCTACTAGTAGTAGGTAGTAGTATAAATGTATAATTGTTCTGTTTATCAAGTTAGAGCAGTAGCTGCAGTCTGCAGAGCAGTTCCTTTATGTGAAACTGTTGTAGAGCGGACATTCAATGTAATACATAAATGGCTGATATGAATGCACAATAACGAAAAAAAGGACTGCAGTCATGACAAGTACCCCCGGAACCTTGCGTCTCCTGTTATGATTCTAGTAGTTTTTATGATCAATGTCGCATTGTTTGTAAATAACTCACTTTAAATTTGTATTTTTTCTATTGCAGATTCTCCGATGCAACTTAGATAGCTGAGAAGTTTTGTTGTTTACAGAAGTTGATGACATTGATATGCTTGCTGTAAGGATCGAGTTACTAGTCAAAAATTACTGTAGTTAATTAACTTTTGTCCTTGCCTATTCCTCTTAAAAACCTATGACTTCACTCTGTGAGCTTTCAGTTTCGTCCATATGAAGGCCTTAACAGAGACCTTAGCTTTAGTTTTTATGAGATAGAAATTAGAATGACAACAAATGATGGTCCCAGAAAGTAGCTTTAATCTTATAAGCTTCTTTGAAAGTTTCAGAAGAGCTTGTTTGGCAGAACCCCGACAAGAATACCATTCCATGCAATTATTCAAATGCAATTTGAAGAAAGGCAGCCCTGTCCTTGAGTCCTTGTCATCCCAATTGGTCATATTATTTATAACTTTAATACTCTACATGCTTCCCCAATTTAGATATCAAAGAAATCATTTTTACAAAACAAAAGAAACTGCTTAATATTATAGACTGTTTATTTCTACACTTCAACATAGAAGAGTTTATTTCAAACACATCTCCTCCAAGTGGGCTACTCAAGGCCTTTAAAAGGATTATAAATAATGCTATATAAGTACATTCTTTTTTCCATTGAAAAGTAATGAAAGCTATTTGTCATGAGCAGATTTCTGCGGCACAATCAGCCCCTACAAGGACAATTCATATGCTTCATATTGTATTTCAGCTTTCAAGTATCATATAACACAATTGTTATCTACTGAATGACAAGACATTAGATAAATATAACTTGAGAAGGATAGTTGGGACTTGGGATCAACTCTAGACCCATCTGCCATAGCTTTCTCAAGTATTTTGAAATTTTGATTTTGTGTTATATGCCATTTTGACACAAGTAAAAAGTTGAATACAAATATCATGATTGGGACTCATGCACTCAGTGATGGCCTAAAGGGTTTAAATATTGAAAATTCTGAAATAGTATCTCGAAATTAAGAAAGAAACAATATATTGAATAATTACTAGGAGATGGAGATGAGACGAGCTGTAATAAAGAGTTTGCCGCTAATTCTTTTTGGATGACAAAAAAATACACTTTCGATAAATTTGCTAACATTTATATAATTAAAGTCCAAAATGCAGAATAAGTAAATTCAGTTACACCACAGAAAATCTTACAGTTCTAGCCAAAAGTCATGTCAGGTGGTTAGATGCACAAAAATTAATGATTGAAAAGACCTTGAATTAGTCATCTACCCTACATATACAGAATTATGGTCCATACACTAGAGAGTATAACAGTTTGTAAGTATGTATCAGATTATCATTGAAGGTAAGAAACTTCTTACCATGCAATGATATCTATCTTTTATGTGACAGTGGAACTAGTGCTTGAGAAAACAAATTATTAGCCAAATGCACCTAAAATAATAGTATGGCCAATTTTGCTTCACAGCCTGTAATAAGGCCTGCAATTATGTAAGAAACAGACAACTAAAGATAATTCCAAGCAACCCCATGTGCGGATCTTTCCTTTTCTTATTTCTCCCAACCATCACAATTTGTCTCCTGTTTCTCTGTTCACGCCCTCTGCTTTTCATCTGAAAATACCATCACTTTCTTGTCTATCGAAATTTTCGGAGTTTTTTCTGGGTTTTCAGCATGTGGGATTCGGAGAGTGAATCAGTCGGAGGCAGAGATTATGTCACAGGAGAGCTTAACAACACCAAGCATGGCATTCAGACTAATGGATTTGAACAAAGAGGCCAGTCTTGGTATGTTTGTATACATGAAGTGCAAAGATATTGAGCCTTTTGTATCTTATACTTGAAATTTATTGTAAGAATTAATTTTTAGAAATGGAAGGAAAATTATGGAACAATTAAGCTACTATAAATATTAATATATTGCTCAAGTGAAAGAGTTATAGATGAGCTTATGGAAGTGGTTGATTTAGTATAAAGTTTCATCATTTCCTACTTCATATTTGTGTGTGTTTCTTGCAAATATAGGTTTGTTTCAACAGATGTTCCAACTGATTTTCTAGTTCAAATTGGAGATATTAGTTTCCACTTGCACAAGGTAGCTATTATTTTATTTAACACGCCATATATAATCTTATGAACTGAAGGTTCTGAAATCGATTAAATCCACTATGGTGATTAATTATTGTTTTCCTTTTTGTTTTGTGCAAGTATCCTCTGCTTTCTAAGAGTGGAAAGCTTAACAGAATCGTATACGATTCACGAGAAGGAGAAGTGAACAAGATAGCCTTAGATGATCTTCCAGGAGGGCCGGAGGCTTTTGAGTTAGCAGCAAAGTTCTGTTATGGTATTGCCGTTGATTTAACGGCCACAAATATATCCGGTCTAAGATGTGCATCAGAATATCTCGAAATGACAGAAGACTTAGAAGAGGGCAACCTGATTTTCAAAACTGAAGCATTTCTTAGTTATGTAGTATTATCATCATGGAAAGACTCTATTCTAGTATTGAAAAGCTGTGAGAAGCTATCGCCTTGGGCGGAGAATCTCCAAATTGTTAGAAGATGCAGCGAGTCTATTGCATGGAAAGCTTGCGCAAATCCAAAAGGAATAAGATGGCAATATACAGGAAAACCCCCAAAAGTTCCTAGCCCGAATTGGAATGAAATGAATGATTTAAGTCCAAGTAGAAACCAACAAGTTCCTGCTGATTGGTGGTTTGAAGATGTTTCAATTCTTAGGATTGATCATTTTGTTAGAGTCATGACTGCAATCAAAGTAAAAGGCATGAGGTTTGAACTGATTGGAGCTTCATTAACACACTACGCAATCAAATGTCTTCCGGGGTTCTTAAAAGAGGGGACCGGCTCTGAAGGAAGCCTTAGCAGCCACAATGATGTTAGTGCTAGTAACTGGAAAGGAGGGCTTCATGTGATTGTGGCAGGAACAAAAGAACAACCTCAAACAGTTAAGACTAAAGATCAACAGATGATTATCGAGAGCCTTATAAGCATAATTCCCCCACAGAAGGATAGTGTATCTTGCAGTTTCCTTCTCCATTTATTGAGAATGGCAAATATGGTGAAAGTGGCTCCCGCTTTGGTAACTGAGTTGGAGAAACGTGTAGGAATGCAGTTCGAACAGGCTACATTGGAAGATCTTCTCATACCTTCTTACAGTAAAAGTGAGACTATGTATGATATTGATCTTGTTCAGAGACTTTTGGAGCATTTTCTTGTTCAAGAACAGATAGAAAGTTCTAGTCCAAGTAGGCAGCCCATGTATGAAGGATCACAAAGGAATAATAACTCGAATGCTAAGATGAGGGTAGCAAGGCTGGTTGATAGTTATCTGACTGAGGTTTCAAGAGACAGAAATCTTTCTTTGACAAAATTTCAAGTGCTAGCCGAGGCTTTACCCGAGACAGCAAGAAGTTGTGATGATGGGCTATATCGAGCAGTTGACTCGTATCTAAAGGTGAAATATCCCCAACACTACTTTAACTGATTTATCTTTGTGCTTTCCATTAATAATATCTCTAGCTTCGATAAGAGATCTCTTAATTAGGCATATGGAATTATGGAAATGCACAACTAAATTAGCCGATCGATACATGTCTTCATGTAGGGCTACTAAATGTGTAGGCATGCATATATCTTCAGCTCATCAGAACACTATTAGATTTCCATATGTATTACATGTCAATAATAATGATAATCATAGTTGGATCAAGAAAAAACAGAGCATGGTCTAGTTCCTCTCCAAACCAAACCAAACATATATAACCAATATATCACTCGACGGTAGGGTCTGGGAAGGGTGAGATACCTTATCTCTACTCCCAAAATTAGTGAGGTTATTTTTAAACAATTAAACTCTTAATTCTCTGTTTTCTTACTAGTGACTTGTATGTGATGTTGCTATCCTTAACAGTACATTAACCAAGTGACCAGAATTATTCTATAACCTGACAGGCACATCCAACACTATCAGAGCACGAACGTAAACGCCTCTGCCGTGTGATGGACTGTCAAAAGCTATCCATTGATGCATGCATGCATGCAGCTCAAAACGAACGACTCCCTTTACGAGTAGTAGTACAAGTACTCTTTTCCGAGCAAGTGAAGATAAGCAATGCAATAGCCAACCAGTCAGTAAAAGACACAGGAGAATTGCAGTACCAACCGATGGTATCAAACAGGAAAACATTACTTGAAGGAACCCCACAATCATTTCAAGAAGGATGGGCTACGGCAAAAAAGGACATCAGTACTCTTAAATTTGAACTTCAGACTGTCAGTGCTAAGTATCTTCAGCTTCAAAATGACATGGACAACTTACAAAGACAGTTTGACAAATTGGTGAAGCCTAAACAAGGATCAGCATGGAGCAGTGGATGGAAAAAACTGAGTAAGATCACGAAAATGAATAATATAGAAAACAATGATACGGGGTCTCCAATAAATGCAGAACAGACTAAAAAGACTACTAGAAGGTGGAGGAACTCCATTTCGTAAGATATATTATCAAGATTGAAATTTTCACATGACATTTCTACATTTTTCTCTTTGCATTTGTACGTCAGAATATTCGTGTACTTTCGATGTGTTAGTAGAATAGGTTATGATTTGAATCCAATGTGTTCGGAACTTTTGGAAATTTAATTTAGAGTTTCATTTTTTAAAACTAATTGTTGTTGATAATATATAATTCAGTGTAAAGTATGGCCAAGTGGCCCAAGTCTATCAAATATTTCTCTCCTATTACTAACATAATGAAAGTTAGTGGAGATAAAAAAAAATTATGATTGAATATTTTACATTTACTAGTATTCCGCCTGTGTTTCGTACTCGGGTTCAAGAAATATTAAAAATTAAAAAATGTATGTAAATAAATTATTATCATTTTGTAAATATTTTTTCTAATTTATCAAGCCATTTTAATAAAATATATATTTATTGTGTTTTATAAAGGTATAATAAATTTGAATGACTCATGATAAAATATTATAATAATATAATAATGAACTTCAAAAATATAAAATACGATAAATTAAAAAGATTTTAATTTTTCAAATGAACAATTTGAAGATTTATTGATTCTAACAAATGATTACAAAATTGATCATTCAGACTTTTTAAGTAATAAATGTATATCCCGCACCTATTAATGAGAATATTTCTAAAACTCACAAAAAAAGGAAATTTATAAATTAGACTCGATCATGCGTAATAATATAAAACATTAATTTTTTTTCCAGAAACATAAAATAATAATTAAATAAATAGACTTGAAAAGTCAAATTTAGAAAAAGTATTATTTATATATTATAATTATGAAATATAAGTAAATAGATTTGTAATTCAAAAATGAAGGACACTAAAAATTATATATATGGAAACGTTAATCATATTTGAATAATATTAAATATAATAAATATCACTAAAATAATATATATCAACTTTTATTAATATATGGTTGTATACAAACTTAATATAGGTAATATTAAAATTAAAATAATAAAATTTTAATTAGACACGATTAAAATGACTATTTAAATTAATAAATATTAATTTATTGATTAATTAACATTTATATATATATATATATAACTATAAAATAAAGAGTCGTTTAGTATATTAAAACTAAATTTGGAAGAGTAAAATAAATTTGATTGACTCATGAAAGAATATTATAAAAGAATTATAATGAACTTGAAAAATATAAAATATTTTAACTTAAAAGGGTTTCAATTTTTTTAAATGAATGATTTGGAGACTTATTGATTCTAACAATTGATTTGCAGAGTTGATCATTTAGACCTTTCAATTCATAGATGCGGGTCATGTGGATATTTCCGAAACTCACAAAGAAAAAATCGAATTTTATAAATTAGACTCGATCATGAGTAAAAATATAAATCATTGAATTAATTCTTTTAAAAAGTATAAAATAATAATTAAATAAATATACTTGAAAAATAAAATTTAGTAAAAATATTTTGCATATATTATAATTATGAGAGATAAGTAAATAGATTTGTAATTCAAAAATGAAGGAAACTAAAATTATATATATATATAAACTGAGTTTATAAGTATCTACGGTAGAATTTGTATAACAACTCAAACCCACAACTGAATGCATACCGGAC
This sequence comes from Oenanthe sinensis, assembly GCA_028671895.1. Classification (NCBI taxonomy): domain Eukaryota; kingdom Viridiplantae; phylum Streptophyta; class Magnoliopsida; order Apiales; family Apiaceae; genus Oenanthe; species Oenanthe sinensis. Next base: position 16,437,866 of record CM053814.1, read on the forward strand.
CCAACAACCCACCACAGGTCAGCCCATAAAAACTAGTAATTTTTTGTATACATAGACATGGCCAAACCGGACCGGAACCGGCTAACCGGCCCGGAACCGGACAGGGTCAAAACCGGTCAAACCCTGAACCTGAACCGTTTTAACCGGAACCGGCGGTTTATATCTTGTTAAGGTTCAGATTCTGGTTCAAGATTTTCACGAACCGGAACCGGCGGTTCACGAACCGGAACCGGCGGTTCACGAACCGTTGTCATGTCTAGCCTCAACTGTTGCGGTGGAACAAACATTCAACATAGGAGGAAATATTTTGGATTCAAGGAGATCAAGATTGGCTCCCGAATCTTTAGAAACACAATTTTATGTGAATGATTAGAAACGAGCAGAATTAAGAACATAATCCAACATCGGGACCACCTCCGAATCGGATGGATCGAGTTAATATATGTTATAAATATTATTGTAATAAATTATATGGTTTGTTGTATTCTTGTAAGTTGTAAAACATATAAAATTTATTGTAATATATTTACTTGTTTTTAATAAAAAATATAAATTAATTTAACGATATTTCTTATATAAATTATTTTTTTATTTATAAGGTTCGAACCTGAACCGGAACCGGAACCGGATCTTGAACCAGGCCAAAATCGGGTCAAACCCTGAACCTGAACCGGCGGTTTATATCTTATTAAGGTTCGGGTTCAAGATTTTCATGAACCGGAACCAGCGGTTCACGAACCAAAACCTGCGATTCACGAACCGTGACCATATCTATGTATACATTAGTTGTTGACTTGTCCTTATAAAGGGTTCAAACACACAATTTTTATTCGATGTAGGGTGTTTGGGTCGACGTCTTCATCGAGTCCACGGACAAACTTACGGAACCCGTGCAGTGCCTTAGCACTTCCAGCCGGTTATGGCTCTGATACCATTTATAACAACCCAAGCCTACAACTGAATGCATATCGGGTCCAACAACCCACCACAAGTCAACCCATAAAAACTAGCAATTTTTTATATACATTAGTTGTTGACTTGTCCTTGTAAAGGGCTCAAACACACAAATTATATTCGATGTGGGATGTTACAATTTGTAAATGGGAAATCAATTATTATCGAATAATAACAAATAAGAAAAATAATTAATCATGTATTATAAATTTAAGTAACTTATTAAAACAAATAATTCTTAATTTAAAACGAGTCATTGATAAAATAAATAGATTTAGAATAAGCGAATCAATAAATAATTAATGAAAATCTCTTAAAAATGGAATGATCCATGGATATGTGTATGTTTGGAGTTGGAATGAGATTTTTGTAGCTTTGGATTTAGGAATGTGCCTATTATCTATAATATATTATTATAACCGAAAGATTAAAAGTTTTGGTTGGTAGGTACTAGGTCACGGTACGATATAATTTTACTTATTATAATATAGGCTTTAACTATATACATATCTATATTAACTAAAATTTACTTTTTAAACCCAATTATATCTATACTATATTATTATAGCCGAAAAATTAAAAAATTTGGTTGGTCGGTCGGTTGTCGGTACTAGGCCACGGGCCTAAAAAATATACCTATATTAGATATAATTTTACTTATTATAATATGGACCCTAACTATATACATATCTATATTAACTAAAATTTTAATTTTTAGACCCAGTTATATATTTATAACATGAGTCCAAATTATATAACTTTACTTATTATAATATGTGCTCTAACTATATAAATATCTATATTAACTAAAATTTTATTTTTAACAGGGTCTAAATTATAACATATTTATTGTTAAACAGTATGATGTTGCAGAAGAGGTGTTGAATGCAATTTACAAAATTATCACTATTCTTGTTAACAACAAACAAGTCAGTAATAAAAGTAAATTATGAAATGCAAACAACTAAGCAAACAATTGAAGACAGGTGTTTAACTTCAAAAAATAATTTTATTATTTTTTGTTTTGCTACAACTGACTGGAATGAGTATTACAGGTACAAAGAAAACAATGAGCAATGGATTTGCTAATATTTCTTGTTTGAGAGAAAACCTAACTCAGTTGCATAAGAAAAAATGCTTGTGAGACATGTGTATTTATACTAAAACACACATCCCACTTACATGTACATTTTTTCTTTTGTCCTAAAATAAAGCTCAAAATAGAAATTGTGCTTTTATGGTTCAATATTGACTCCATTACTACCACGTTATTTTGAATAAATATTTTGAAAATTTTATTTGGTTCTCTATCATTACTCATTATGTTATGGTCCCTACATAATCTTCTTTTTTTTAATCTTGAAAAAGATTCAGGTTAGCATTTCAACATTGCTTCCCTTCAGGTATCGACTTGAAAAAAAAATTGTGAAGGGATTTGTTATCGAATTCTTAATAAAATTTTATAACAATAAATTTTATTTTTTGTATTACAGGAAAAAAGAAAATTTAATTAATTTTTGAAATTTTTTACTCAGTGATTGAAATTTTTGTAAAAATCAATATTGTTTTCTTAATAAAAAGTTCAGTATAAAGTTTCTTCTATATAAAATCAACGACTTTTTCTTAATATTAAATAAAATGACATGATTTATTTTAAGTTCATAGCCCAAAAAGTGATGATTTTTAATTTGATAAATTAAAAAATTTAAATGTTCTCGAATATGCCCCAACAATACTCCAACCACTACAACTATTTACCACCATTTTCAAATGGTTGGTCCCCGGTAAGGCACAGAGTCACAAGAACACAACCAATCAATTCAAGAATCATAAACAAATCTCATAAAAGATAGTAAAAATATACACAACATACATGTACTAGTTGAATGCACCAACCCACACAAGATATTCTTACATCAATTCTTTCACACTCAAATGCAGAAAAGTAAAAAAGAAAAAAAACTCCAACCCCAATTCTTCATCTGTACATACAAACATCATTTATTCCTGATAAATCGCTGAGGGACCATAAGCTTAAGATCAAGAGCATCATTATTGCTTTGAGAAAATTGAAAAGCATAACATAAATCACCAAACAGAGGTGGAGTGTGGGACCTGATATCACGCATGCACTTGATCCATGAAGTCTCAACAATTCAAAGAAAAAAAACGTCCTCATTTTACAGCAAAGCTAACCACTATTAGCTCCATGCCTTCAAGACTTGAACTTTCTTTAATCCCCTAAAGCACACAATAATCATTTCCATCAGACAAGTACATCCCATATATCCTTATTCCCTGCAAGTAAAGTGAGAATTTCATCCCATTACGCCACGCTTTTATTAGCCCATTCATGCATACATGCTATATGCTTCCTCTAAATATCGATAAAGATAGTAAAGGTCTTGGCAAAGCAAAAGTTACTATATCATGCTTAAAACCATCCATTAACTTGGATAAAGAGATCTTAATGGGTATACGCAAGCACTTTTCCTTCTTGTAGAAGCAACTTAAAGATGCACGAGTCCTAGAGCTTTGGCTTTGAGCTTTAAGGACTTCAAATAATTTATAGATTCATCAATGATCAATGCCGGTTCTTTACCCTTTAAACCCGGGATGATATTCTCGATAATCGTTAACGTCTCGTGAATTTTGTCTTTCCTTGATCGCTTGATTCCTGAATTGGAACTCATAATATTACCTAAAGCGCTAGGACAAGCACTACTAGATTCCATATCATTGTTATACTCACGGGATCTATCATTTTGCCCTAAATTTGCATGTTCAACTACCAATGATTTCTTGTAACAACCATCGAGCAATCTTTGCCTTTTGGTTGAGCCATCAGAAGTAGCAACTTCTTCAATCATGTCACCAACTTGTTCATCATTATAAAAAAATTCTTCGACTTTACTTGGAGAATGATCCGTGCTTGTTACTTCCCCATCTGAATCTTCCTCGCCATTACTGTAATCATATTCATCATCAGAGTAAAGCAAGGCATTTATTTCTTCTGAGTCTTCACTAAACTCACTTTCTTCAACAACTATCTGATTACCATCAGATGCTCCTTGAATATCTGGATTTGTTGGAATTCTTTGTTCATTTGTGGGAATATGTTCAACATCACGCGTGTAACCGACTTGCACAGGTTTCATAGGTATATCAATAAGTTTTCCGGTTAAAGGGCCAAATGAACTGAGAAAAAACCTAACGAGATCGTCCGACTGATCACAAATAACATAACTTCTCCGATTAGAGCTAGTCACATTATTAGCTATAGGATCAGCCCCGAGTTTGCATGATGCAGACTGAGAATATTTAATATATGGATTGAGAGGGAAAAGTGAACTTTCCATGAGTGGAGGCAAACCTCCAGATAATCCATAACTCTCAAGTAAACCAGGACTGGGAAATTCAGGAAAAGGCGCATTTGCAGAAAAAGCAAACGGGTCAAAACCAGATGCATCGAAGCCTTGTTTGGTAGATGGTAATACACTTCCCCTGTGGTCTACGTTTGGTGCATCCCATTCAGATGGCAGCTTACCTAGACAAGAATCTTTAGCCTTCACCATCAGGCAAAATAAATACCTAAATGGCATGACAAACGATTTTTTACTATTAACCAGCTGATAATCTACAGAATAATTGAAGTGCAATACACTAAAAAGTTAATATCAAACATACCAGGTTATTCCCTGTAGTTTTATATCTGCAACTTTCAATCTCTTTCAAATACAAATTAATATAACAAGTAAATACTAAAATTAGCAGCTTAATATAATAACACAATCCAGGAACCAATCTACGTAACAGGTTTAAGCAAGAGGCGGAAGTACTCAGCCTGAAACACAAAGACCACCTTGTATCAATTACGATTAAACATGGAAACTAATCTAGTATCGTAGAGTTAAATGATTCGGACATAATAACATTAAAACGAAGCAACACTTGTAATTAAAGCCTTGAACAAACCTGGCAATCTTCCAAATGTTGAAAACATGCTATCACTCTAACTATTACTCTTCCAGAAATTCCATTTTCATGTTTTAATGCCCTGAATTTCGTCTGACTTGCTGCTTGGCACACCATAACTTCTTTCAAATTTAACGAAAAAGACAATCTGTAATCTATGCCGATTTAATGTTTTCACAACAGACACTAACCAATAGATAATGGAAAGAGAAAGAGGATCAAGCTCAAACGGAGATTAAGAGTAGAAATTCTGTATAGCTAGTGGTGATAGACCTAAATGTAGAAAATTAGCTTAAAATAGAAACACCGATCTCGGTGTGGCTGAATAAGGTATGAGAAATTTAAGAAAAAAATGCACTACTTAAAACTATACGAATATAACAGAGAAGAATATGAACAGAGAAAGACAGCATGAACAGAGAAGCAAAAATCAATAGCCTGAAACAGAGAAGAAAACTGAGGATCAATAAAAAGAGAGTACTTTACAGAATCACCCTACAATACAAGTTCAAGGAAATAACTTTCCAATACACATCAATTGTCATGTTTAACCACATTATTTATATCTTATATTCTACTAATATATCCCTATGTTCACAACCGCCCGTTATATAAATCCAGCTCTCCTGCAATGAAGGTAATAACAGAAAATCAAAATTCAAGAATTCAAATTCCACTTGCCAAAATTGGAACTTGATGATAAACTTGAGAGTTAATTGAACTTGAATATACAAATACTGAAAAAAAAACATACAAAACTATGAATTACATGGAGTATAAACATATATACCTTCCAATTTGCTCTTTTTAATGTTTAATTTAACTATTAAACCACAATCCCAGATCATCAAATTAACAAAAACCCCATTAATCTAAATCAAGTTTCTGATAATCCATCACTAAAAACAATCAAATGTAACAAGAAAATTATGTGTAAAATGAAATCAAGAAAAAGGGTGCCTTAAAAAACTATAAAGAATTATAAATTATGAATTAACAACAGTTCCTATATAACATAATCAAGAGATAAAAGTGGCAGGGAGATAAAAATATAGATACAGAACTGGCAGTACTTACAAAAGAAAGATCTTGTTTTTATTGTATAGCTGCAGGATCCAGAGAAAAAGAGAGCTTTTTTTATATGAAAGACGACTGAAACTTTCTGTAAGATATAGTTATATATATAGATACAAAGGCTTGGGGAGATAATTAGTGAGAGCAGGTGAACAGTAGGTTGCACTTGCTATATTTAACCTTTGTTTTTGCATAGAACCAATTTTAAGCAAGAGTTTCTAATAAAAAAAAGTAATTTAGGCTAGACCCTTTAAAATATTACTTTTTCCATTTTAAAATATTTATTTTTTAAATTTTTATATGAATTTTACTATATATAAAATAAATACATCTATATATTAATTTTAAAAGGATTTTTTTCTAAATTAATATTTAGTAATGGATTTTTTATTTGAAAAGAAAATTTTTAAAATTAAATTATCAAACTATCTTTTTTATATGTAAAAAGAAAATATTGATAACTAAATAATATTGCTATACATGCTTCGAGTTCGGGAGGTGAAGATGGCTGAGCAGCGAGCAGCCTGAGCTGATCAACCTAAAAAGAATTATATACAACCCAAAGTGAAAACGAAAATGACTCGATAGCCAACAATAGAGATACATACACCATCTTTGTTGGAACATATTATCATATATTATTTGAGATAATTTAATCATAAATATCTTTATTAATATTTATTAAATATTTCATTTCATCCTTCTTTCCTCAATTAACATTCTTATTAATATTTATTAAATATTTCATTTCACTCCACTATTCTTCACTAATGTCTATTAATTTTTCTATATTTTATTATTCATAATTATGTCTAATTCATATATATTATCTATTAAATACTCTATTTAAATCATATAATTATATTTTAAACCATCTTGAATCATGAAACATTATTACATTTTTAATTATTATATATTTTATCCTTATTTAAGTTATTAGAACTATATATTATCTCAATCCTGATTAGAACTCAATGAATCAGCTAACATATATAACTACATAAGTATGAGAGAAGATATGTTGACAAATATTATGGGACTTGTTGATATACATATAATTTATTAAAACAAACTATACATATATTACGTAAAAGTCAAAGATAAATATGGTTCAAAATATATAAAATTAATATTTTTAATAATTTTACTTTTGAAAATTTGAAATTTAAAACATGCCCATAACTATAGAATTAGTTGTATAATTATTAGCCAGATTATTTGTTAAATAAATTTAACTTTGCAACTATGTTATTAAATTTTATTAATAATATTTTGTATCAAACGTACATTTTGATGAATGGACGGAATGCTGTCATGACAAGTTAAGTAGAAACATTAGCTTGTAATTCAAATTAATTGATGTTTTAATTTTTCGTTGGATATTTTTATCATTTAATATACTAATTATTCATTATACTAACGCATTCATATGTTCTAATCACACAAAAATAATTATTTTTTGCGAAACACACAAAAATAATATTAAAAGGGTGAAAAAATGTGTATTTTTAGAGATTCTATTTGTTTTTTTGTTAACTTTTACGTAATTGTTTTAAAAATGGAGTTCTTTCATTAATCAAATTTATTATCTATTCAAAAGATATGCACATATTTCTATGAAAATTTGTTTTTAGCGTGTTTAATTGTAGAACAAGTCGTCCATCTATTCTGTTTTCTCATTTTTCAAAAATTAAAAAATCTAATTATTTTTTCAAATTTTTTAAAATTATTATAGGTATATAATTCAATTTTCTGTGTTTTCAGTTTAAAAAATATCAAATAAGAACATATTTTTACTTTTGTACGTTTTCTTTGGAATTTTTTTCTAGAAAAGTACTGCTCAAGTAAATAGGCGACCAGAGTAGAGTAGGTTGTCAACGGAACGATCCGATTCGAGGGCTTATGAACCCGATATGGATCACTCTAAAAAATCCAATCTTAAATCCAATCCGTTAATCCGATTATATATATATATATATATATATATATATATATATATATATATATATATATATATACATGTAACTAAGAAAGCCATCTGTTCATATGATTTAATCTACTTGTACATAAAGTTGTCTGCTAGAAGTTCCGTTGTAGTTTTATTACATTCAGACGTGTTCAGAATTTCTATATATTGTTATAAGATTTATTTCAGAATTTTAACATTTAAAATTATATTTTAAAGTTTAAAATTTTTCAATGGATGTAAAATTGTCATTATGAAATTATTTGGTATTGATTATACGTGTTTATATTTTAAACTTCCGTTAAAAAGTTTAGGAAATTGTTGAATTTTTTTTAACATAAATGGATCGGAGCTCTGATCCGAAAATCCGATATCCTAATGGATGCGGATATGGATCGGGCTATGAAAAATCTGACCATAATCCGATCTGAATCCGAATCCAAAAAAAATAAATGAATTAGGATATGGATTATGCCCTGATCCGAAAGACGAGAGTACTAGGATCTAAATGTGATGTAGCTAGAAGTTGGTCCCTACATCTAGACGAGTGTCATTCTGCCCGTTTGCCTTTGTTATATGTATACTAGATTAAAATCTGTGCAAAGCACGAGTCTTTAATATGTACTCCCTTCGTCCCGATCAAATGTTTACATTTGGTTTGAATATGGAGATCAAGGATAGTGGGTGTAATATTGTTAAAATAAATAAAGTAGTGGGTGTAATAGTGATTTTATTGTTAAAATAAGTGAAGCAGTGAGTGTAATGGTGTAAAGTGTTGAAAAAGTGAAGTGAAGCAGAGAATGTAATAGTGTATTTTATTGTTAAAAGTTATTATTTTTAGTAATATAAACAATTGGGAGGGACACCCCTTAAAGGAAAGTGTAAAGAATTGGTTGGGACAGAGGGAGTATTTATTAATTCAACATAATTATTTATAATTTAATTATTTCTATAGTATTTTTTAGTTGTGTAATTTTTATTAATATATTTTGAATTAATTATATATATGATATAATGAGTACTTTTTCTCAAAATAAGTAAATTATATTTTGTTTTGAAAATAATATTTAGTCTTAAAATTTTAAAATAAATATTTATCTTCAAAAAAATAATATATAAATATATATTTTTTCTTGAAATAAATAATTTATTTCTTATTTTAATGAATCCTAAACTGGCCATAAACTATAAGCCCAACTTTGTTAGTTTGGGTAAGTAATTTGTTTTTTGAATGGAGTTTGGGTAAGTAAATTGAATACTAAATCATAGCTAAAATTATCATTTTCTGAAAAATCGTAGAATAATATTAGGGCTATATATACTTAAGTGCGGCTGCCGCCGCTGGTAAAAAATCGAAAGAAGAAAGGGTAACACTCCAGTATCGTTCAAGAGATAATATAGCATGGTCAAACCTTCCCTTGTTGGTTGTCCTTGCAAGTCTACCAAAAGATCGGACGTGGTATAGTTTTTTTAGAATTGGAGTCAGCTTGCTTCCGGGCACAAGTGATCATTCCAATTTTTAATCAATATTTTCAACATTCTTTTAATTACCGTCGCATCTAGATTGATCAGGATTGAAAACGATGAATTAATGAAAAACACTAAAATTGTTGAATTAGAAAACAAACATTCATTCATATATATAATTTCTGCATAAAATAAATAACTGGGCGGGTTGGGTATTACAAAAGATAAATTTAAAGAGCAAAATAAATACCCAATACATGATACACTACTTAAACAAAAGAGATCTGCCAAGTTGTACAAACTCGTTGTTGATATCTTTGAGCTTCTGTTCTGATTCTCGCACAGCCGATCCGAGATATGCACAAATAACATCCAACTCAACCTCACGGGCAACGGCTAATGCATATTCTTCACACAAGAGGCGCAGCTCCTCTTTTAACTTGGCAGATATCTCCCTAATCTCGCACTTTTCTTGTTGTCGCTTTGCAATATTCTCTTTTATCTTAGCAGATTTCTCCTTGACCTTGCGTAGATCTTCTCGAAGCTGCTCCAACTTCTTCTTCTTCTGATCCACAGCGGAAGCCATTCCCAAATTCTTACCCAAATGTAGCACTATGCAAAACGCTGATATATGCTGCCTTTTATAGCCCTTCCTAGGGTTTTCATATATATGAAATGACTATTTCAACCCTACACATACACTTTATATATTCCTTGAAACACAATTTAATTATTGGGCTTGGTCTTATATATATATTGGGCTTGGTAAAAGAATATACTAAACAAATTGATTAATTAGTTTAATTATAATTTAATTATATATTATTCGATCACACATATGCACTACAAGAAAATCCGTTATAACTGGTCGAATAAAACCGACCGTTGGAAAAAGTAGGGTATAAAACCGACCGTTCCGCCTGTATACAGGGTGAGTTATATTATTTACAAAAGTTTAAAACGATATTGTTTCAATGACATGACATGAACAAAATCAATCGATGAGTAACGGTCGGTTAAATTATTGACATGTCATTAAACTATGATACTATTAAATATTATTATAATATGAATGGTTAAAATTAAAATATGATATTGTTAAATATTATTTAAAAAAATCATTAAACATTTTCATTAGATAATCTTATAGTATTTGATATAATAAGGTAGTAAAAACTACCTTAACTCTATGATAACATAGAGAATCCTGAATGAAAATTAATATGAGCAAAATCGTAGTGAAACCAAATCAAACTATTGAATTTCATGCACTGCATAAGTATCATGATTTGAAATCCGATTTCACATAGTACTCAATAAGTCAACATACAATTTATAATAATAAACAAAAACTTTTGTTTCATAGCAAAAATTTAAGAACAAGGTGACTAAACATAATGATTTATTACATATACATAGGTGTTATGATCCTATACATAAGTGTTATGATCTTGATAAACACATTTCCTAATATCTTAAAATTTTAGGAACATTAATTGACATAATATGAGAGCTTAAGTTGACAAAGGTGTGTAAACCCGTTTACTAACACTTTCATATTTTAGAAGAACTTCTCTTGAATAAGAATGATCCACTAACGATCATTTTATATATATGTTACTTTTGCAACATCACATGCATGGTGAGGGTACTCGTGCAAGTGAAATTTTCATTTTTAATATATCTCGAGATAATATTTTTTATATTTTAAATGAATTAGTTTTGCAAATTACTTTTTATATTTTTTATATCAAATTAACTTGATCCGATCGAGTTTAATTAATTAAAATCGACATCTTTGCTTAAACCGACTGTTGGAGTCTGTTGACACTGTCCCTCGTAGTGTAGCTAATACATTTTTTTTATTGATTTTTTTAATTCATCATGATCATCTAGTAAAGTACATGTACAAAATTTATGCATGGTATAACAAATTTTTGAAAACTTTTTTGATGATATACACGATTTTGCGTGTACATAATTCAAAGGAGTTAGTGACTTATTAGCAAGAAATTTTTTATTTTACAAACAATATCATGTTTCCCCATCAATTTAATATTTAACCCGTTATTAGCATGAAAGAATTATTTAAATTAAAGTCTATAGATATTTTGCATGCTTGTTTCTAACTCTTTGTAAACTTAAACTATCTACCGGATAGCATATACAACATAAACTTCCAAAGATTTTACGGCTTGAACAAGGTACTCACATAATTAATTAAAAACTTCTAGAACAGCATGGGAAGACTTGCTATATATATATTTGAAACTACTAGAAAATGTACTAAGATATGTTTCTAGAACACTTTCAATCTTGAATTCAAAACACAAGAGTTGTGTTGCCAAATGCAGCATCAAAGAGTACTCTTAGCCGTGGGTTGGAGGTGCATGAGGAGGACCAAAAAAATCAGGGAGTCCAGGGACGGAAGAAAATGGCGCATTGAATCTCGGTAGGCCGGGAATAGAGGAGGGCATAGGACTCAAGGGTCCTGGTAAAAGAGGTGTAGGAATGGTAGGCAAAGGAAGTGGTGGAAACGAAGGTGCTAGGGTTGGTAATGTCGGGAAATTTGGCGAGGTAGGAAAGGATGGCTCAGGACGACCTATCGAAAATGCAACAACCATGACAATCATCGATAGTATGAAAACCCTCGAATTTGTCTTTTTTTTCCCTCAAGTTGTAACTGATCAATGAAGAAAATTAAGCTAGCTAGGTGCATATAGATTGTGTAGTAAATTGTTTTATTGTTCTTTAGTTTATATAGAAATGCAATATGTTTTAAGTCTCTATACGTGGGCTAATGTTAGCCCACAGCGCTTTTGCTTTAATGAAATAAATTAACAAGTTTTTCAACTTGTTCTACTCAAGACTCTGCGATGATATATTCTCCCCGAGTCGCTTAATGCACAATTTGTTTTTGTTATAAGGTGTGAAATGTATGCAATAGTACTTTTGTGTTTGGTGTGTTATACATAATCTAGAAGAAAGAACAGTTGGTGTTCTGTGCTCATAAACGTTTTCGAGATGTTGTTTATGATTTAGTTTATTGCAAATACCTAAAAAAGGTCAGTTTAGACTTTTAGATTATGTGAATCTTTAAGAAAATTTTAATTTTAAGCTTCGCATCTAGTGTTGCCAAAACTGTATTAGCATGAATCATGTGCTAGATTTTCAGGGCACGCTATATAAATTGCGTTTCATAAAACAAGCAACTACAGTTGAATAATCAATAAAATAATAACCTTATTAAAATAATATATTTTTTTCCGATTCCAACATAATAGAGACTATATATTTTTATTCTCGATAAAATAATAAACTTAATAAAGTAATTCTTTTTCTTCATCCCAAGACAATTACTTTAAAGAATGTTAACTGTACCACTTATTGAGTTATGGTTGGGACTATGGTTTTCTTTTCTGGCTTACCAAACTAACATTATTCTTGCTCACATGTTTTACTTGAGGAACAATGGAAATCATGAACGGTGGCTAATGCAAAAACAAGACAAGTTGCCTAGTTTTAAGCTCTAGTTGAGATTTAAATATTAATAATTAAAAATTTGATACTACAAGAATTTTAAGAATTTATGGAAATAATTTATCTTTGAAATCTTTAAAATTGTAATTCAACCACCCATCTTCGGATATTATTAACTACAAATGAAAATTAATCTGGCATTCACTATAATGTATAATACAACCATATTTTCTAAAGCTTCTATATGCTCCACAATTTTATAAGCTTGTACATGTTGTATCATCCCGGTAATTCTCACTGCAGTTTACAAGTACTACATGAATAAATTTCTACATCTTGAAAACAGTAATATGATGAACATATGTAAAATTAAAGCATTATGTACATGATACTATATTATCGACATTTAAAGACGTGGAAATTACATTTGGAACTATAGCTCCGCCATAGATTCTGTTGTTTCTACTGTAGTGTCTTCTTTAAGCAAAGGAATGGTGCTTGGAGCGCCACTTCTATTGACTGAATGCTCACTGTCTTCGTTAAATCTGTCCACACTATGAAGGAATATTCCTGCCACAGTTATGAAAGATTAACAAAATATATTGCTAAGAGAATTTCTGATTTGATGAACAATGAAGCCTGGATAGGGAGTTATTCTTCACGTAAAAGTTTCTTTCTTACTGATACATTGATATGGTGAGTTGCATCAACATCTCTGATGTTTTTATTTTAAACATCTTTTTACGAAAAAAATATATTTCTGCAAACACAATTGTAATAAAAGTAGTCTAAACTTGTGATAATAACAGGAAAACGTATAAATGCAGCTTTGGAGTAAAGAACCATTTTCTTTTACTTATATATATATATTACCTATGAACCAAATTGCAGACGCCACAAAGAAAATAGAGGTTAGTGTCAGAGCAGTTTTCCTCCAGTCATTGAGATAATCCTGCAGTATAAGAAAATAGAGGTTAAGATCAGAGCTGTTTTCCTCCAATCATTGAGATAATCCTGCAGTATATGTCACAATTTATAAACTTCAATGAACACAGAGTTATGAGCATTGCATGCGAAAAGCCGAAAACTATATTGGAAGATCCAAAACTCTGATGCTCAATTGTTAAGTTAGGCATGTAACATGTTGGCAGAGTATTCTCGTCCCATAAAATGCGACTGACCTCTAAATAAGATTACAGGATAGATAAAAAAAAATAGCTTAAAACTGAAAATCTAGTTCTTGAAAGGAATTATAAGGAAACTAAGAAAGAAAACATGCTAGTCAGTAAGGGAGACCGGTCAAATAATTTAACAAAAAATGAAGGGGTAGTATGGTATCTGAGATGAGTCAGAGATCTTGGAATGTGGAACTAGGGAAAGCTATATATTTTATTCGCAGTCGGTACATCTTATAGGAAAGGAAAAAAATCAATTAGTAGTATAAAGGATTTTTAAAAAATAACATAAACTATCAATCAACCTCAAAACATACATAAGCATAGAGCTTAAAATAAGTAGCCTATTCCTAATTAGCAAGGCTACAAATCAAAGAAAATGAAGCATGTAAAATTCATCATAATTTAAGCTCAAGCTGTAGAACCAGTCACTACCCTCTGTTACCAAGAGACAAAAATTTAGGCAATACCCAAAGACCAAAGATAAAACTATGTTTCTAAGGAATAGCTTAACCAACAAGAATTGCGAACCTGGAGTACGCCGACGAGGGGAGAAGAAGGCACATCCCCAAATATGTGAATCGAAACAGTAGACATGGCCATAGATAATGGTCGTATACTTGGTTTTACAGTATGGAGGCATACATAGTTTACGGGGCCCTGCAATTGGAAATCACTGAGTGTTAAGCAGAGAAAGACTCTACTTCGCATGTAAATTTGCAACAACTGGATTTGAAATCTTATTCTGAAAAATGGTCTGTTATCAAGAAAAAAAATCTGAAACTGCTATCATTTAGCATGCACAAATAAAACTAAGGTTAATAAAAGAAAAAACTTAAAGCAAATTGTCATGTATAAGGAAATGTACCTGAGTGGCAAATACTAGAAGTTCCCCAATTGCAAAAAAAGCAAGAAAGCCATACATGCTTTTAAAACAAAACGCCGTGAAGCAAAATATTGCCCCAAAAAATGTTGCCACTGAAAGAAGCTGCAAATAATTAAAAAACATTATGACGACCAAATGAAGATTATACTTGCTAAATTAATGACCATTTAACTAAAAAAAACAATTGCCAAAATATTTGTTTTTTTTAATGTCATCTCTGCAATTATCAAATGCAGTATTACTATATTCTGTTGCCAATGTAGGAGAAGATAGCAAACCAAAAAGAAAATACTTTTATAACAAGTTGATCACATTTCAGGCCGTCTTCTTGAAAAATAGTTCATCACAGTGTTATATGCGGCTCTGCGTGTGTGAGATTAGATGGATACTGATTTAGGGAACCAACATAAACTCTAATAATTAATTAGTTTATTTATATGAAGTCAAATACATTACAACTTGGTGCAGACTTCTCATATTCTCCGTAAAATCAAAATATCTTCTGATAAAATTTCATGTTCTGCCCTGAAACTCAAAATTGAGATACTGACCCGATATAATCAGTTATAGTGCAGGTAATAAATTCCAAAGTGGTGGTACACTCGCAGCCAAGTTACTTGTGCCAAGTAGCAATATACTCTGACCTGAATTACTCTGCGCCTACAATGCGCACTATTACATGTTTTTTTACAGCAAACCCTATTAGCTTTATTAAAGTCAAGATAGGCTAGGTAAAATCTGTTCTCCCTTTATTATCTGATTTGAAATAGGAAAATGATATGATATAGTCTCCTCTGTGACCAAATCCTTTTATTACAGTAATCACATAAGATAGATATACCTTAAAAGCATTGGATATTGTGGCAGTCATAAGATCCAGGATAAAACCTCCAGCTAGCGTTCCTACTATTCCACATACAATTGTGACTCCTCCAAAAACTATATCAGCGTTATTCTGAAAACAACATATATAGAAGAAGATAATTAGTCACCACTTTTTTTTTCTTTTAACTTTGAAAATATTATGACAGACGATTAAAGAGTTGAATTAAGATTAATAGAAGGCTTTTTATGTATGTCCTTTCTAAATTTAAAATAAAGATATGTTTTCTTTTAAATTAGTATCCCTGCTGTTTGTAAAGAGCTTACCATATGATAGATGTTATAACCAGCCTTTGGACCCCAATATGAATATGCCCCTATGACAAAATTGTAAGCTATGTAACCTGAAAGAAAAAACATGCAATTGATTTTAAAAATAAAGTTTTAACGAATTCAAAACTTACAATGAGATAAGAAAACTTGATAGAGTGGAAGTACCTAGAACATTAACGACATAAACCTTGTCAGCCAAAAGCACTTTCATATCTTTCAAAAATCTCGACAACTGTGCCGTAATTGCACTTTCATCTTTTAAACTGCGATAAAACAAAATCAAACAGATTAAAACCCACACACACACATACACACACAAACAAAAAAGTACTTGACATGGTGATATAAGAATTTAAGTTATAACAGGAGAACTGAGAGCCTCACCTTGTAGGTTTATAATCATCGCTTGGAGAATGTGAGCCATTTGTAACACCTGCTAATAAATAATAACAAAAGAATCTTGGTGAACCACAGAGAATATTTTAATAGACAATGAAATACGGTAATCGACGAAGTAGAAAATCATGAGATTATTTTGACATGCTTGCCACTTAAAACTGTCAATCAGTAACAGAAATATATAGAATGTTCAAACAATAAAAGAAAACATGTTTCATCATTTTTCATTGTAGAATAATAGCATTTGTTGAACACGGCCAAGTTAATCTGTGGGTTATGGATAAATAGAAAACAGGAATCAAACTACAATTTACACCGTAATACCATATAGCTTTTTAACAAATATTCAATACCTTCAACTTCAGAAGCATTTTTCTCTATGGATCTAAATGCTTTACTCAAGCCAGAAGCTGAGAAACCTGTGTCCACAGACTGCTTAGGAACATGCAAGTATAATGCAACAGCAAATTAATTCCTAACCAACCAATACCTTTCATCTGCAATGGTTTCATTACAAAACCTAAAATAGCAAATGGAAGCATTAGAAGTGCCTCCCCCCAAAATGCAAAACGCCAACTCATATAAGTTCCAACCTATAAAACAAACAACATATCAAAGAATACTATTTAGCCATATCGAAAATAAGTACATAAATCCACAACTGAAAGAATATAATCAATATGGCTAAAACAGTTCCAGATAACAAAAGATACTGTAAAAACATTAAAGTATCCAATGACAGACAGATCTGTGAGTTCAATCATAAATTTATACACTAGACTAACATGTCTTATGTAAAAACAAGCCAAATATATGAACGTACCAGACCACCATAAACATAACCAAGTGCAATTCCAGATGGTATGCACATGTAGAAAATTCCGAGCCACGCCGTTTTCTGATATATGTCACTATATATAATTAAGACACGCAGCGAGAAACTACCAATTCAATAACGAAAATTAATTATTAAGACAATTAGCAAACTGGTTTTAGATAATACTAATAAAAAAAAACCTTAAAATGTTCTGAGAATTTTAATTTGACATGAATATGAAATTCTTCCTAGTGCGATGGAAGTAATCAGAACCTGGTCGACTGGGGCGTGATCGTCAATAAATGGAGCTGCAAGACTTATAAAAGACGCCTCTCCAACACCCACTAGCCTGAAGAAACACTTAAATAGACAATGAACAGTCTGACAGATGATTGATAATATGTTAAACAAATAAAGCTCACACCCCCCATAAGATTACAATAATAATGTACTTACATGCGGCAGACAGCAATAGACCAGAAATTGAACGAAATGCCACAGCCCACAACAGCAATAGTCCAGACTGTCAACCCAACCCCAATCAGCCTAAATGGATTGACCCTTCAAAATACATGTACATAAAACTAAAAACCACGTATTGGTCATAATAGCGTCACAAATACCTCTGACGTTCTGTTTCTGAAAATTAAAACACTGCCTTTTTACGAATGCCTTATTTCAAGTACTCTTATATTAGAATTCAACCATGAAAGTTTTCCCGCTACCTTTGAATTAGATAAATACCTGTGCGCCAAGGATGCAAATATTGGGGATGCTAGAAGAAGCCCAACCATGAAAGCAGATGATATAACACCATCTTCAAAGTTGTTCATGTTAAAATCACCTCTGCACATGTTATAAGGGTTAAATTAACTGAAGTGAAGTTTTTTTACAAGAATTACCAAAAATGTATTATCCTTGATACTTTATGGAAAAAGTATATATGAGCATCAGAGTACTGGATATATTTCCTGATTTATGATATTATATAATCTTCTCGACTGGGTTGATAACAGCTATAATGGACATTATTGTGCTGTATTATGAGTTCAATTACATAGCCGACGATATAGTGAACAATCACAACAATGATTCTCATATAAACATAACCAATCTACATGCACAGTATAATAAAAAACTATCATGAGAACTGTAATGCTAGTAATGTAACATTGACTTGGAGCCTAAAAGAAAGACTCACTGAATTCCACTACCAGATGAACAAGTACTGCCTGCTTCGCAAATCCTTTGACTCCCATTTACTCCGTTACTTGCAATTGCACCACGATCCACGTAGTTTATCAAATTAATCACACAAAATATTACAAGTAACCTGAAACCACACCAATACTTGTCGTTACATAATACGAACTACGCAGTTCTTGACATACATCAACATTTCAACTACATCCAACTACTAACCATATACTTCATTATTCAATATACGTATACACTTCACATCTTTATCCCAAAAATACGAATAGATCGGGAAATTCTTTAAATCGTTATAATCTTCCAACCAAATTACTCTAACCTAATTGTCAATGTAAATACACACAATTTTAAATTCACCCAAATTACACTAAAAAAACATTAAATTCCATGACCCAATGACAATCCAATGACATATTCATCAATAACTCTATCTAATTCAACTAAAGACTCTAACTTTCTATGACCCAATTGAAAAAAACAATCCAATATGACAAAAAAATAAAAAACTTTAGCATGTTCACATTTTCTTGAAAATAATTGGTATTTAAACACATAAATATATGTATAAATTTATTACCTTTTAGGAGTAAACCAAGAAGGGTCAGAGGAAGCTGAGAGAGGAATTGAAGTTGAGGCCATGACTGTTTGTCCAGGCTCAACTACGAAAGAGTTTGCCAGGTTTTGTGTGTATATTGTGTGTGTATATGTAAAGATTTTGTTTTAAGCTTTGACTTGATGATGGGTTAAAACTTAAAAGAAAGAATCTGTTTGTTTTCATTGTCAATCAAAGTTGAATCTTGAAACAACAGTTAAACCAGATGATTTACAAAAACATTTATTACTCCCCTGATTTTTATATATGTAAAAGCTGTTTTTTAGGCTTATAAATACTGTATATTTTTATAGAATTAAAATAAATTACTACTAAAAAAATATATCAATGTTTTTGTAATCATCATATCATCAATTAATGAATAATGTTGATAATATAATATTTTTATTAAGTCTCAAGCATTAAAATAAAGGTTATATACTTTATTATGAATTTTATTATGAATAAAAAATTAGGTAAATTCTTAATGATACCATTATAGAATTGACTTTTTTTTTATTATTATTGTTTACTATTTTAGACTTCCAAGCGTACCACTATATTTTTGATTTCATCCACATCTATTAGCTACACATTAATAAAACGTTAATTTCTAATTATATCATTTACAAAACTCAATTATACAATGCTATCATTAGAAAATTTTCAATTTCTAAGTTCTACTTTTTATGGATGATAATAATATAAAAATAATTATAAAAACCAATATCTATTATATATGGTAAAAAATTTAGGAAAAATTGAATTTGCTAAATGGTACCATTATGAATTGTCATTTTAATTAATACTTAACGGTTTTATTAACGTTTAGTTAACATACTCGTATCAGACGAAATCAAAAGTATGTATAGTGGTGACATTGAAAGTTCAAAATAGTGAATGGTACCCTATAAAAAAAAGTCAATTCTACAACAGTACTATTAGAAATTTTCCAAAAAATTATATTGACAAGTAACTTTTTTAAATTCAAAATATATTAATTTACTGATAAATGTAAAAAGATATAAATAATAATTTTGTGAGAAATATAATTACTTAACTTTGTAATATACCTTTGTATTTATTTTAAATTTGTTTGTATTGGTTCATAATTTTAGTTATTGAAAAATTAAGTTTGATCAATATAGAATAGAACGAGAGAAGATGAGTTATGGAGCTTCAAAATTTAATTCATAAATAACACATGAACATTTATGGTTGAGTTTAAATCAAAGTTTTGCTAGGCAAAAAAGAGTAGAAACACAAGACACCAGTGACATTTAACTGTAACATTCATTGATCCACATTTCTACTAAATCCTTTCTGAAATCGTGGAATAACATGGAAGCACGAGTAACAGATTGTTATCGCTCTATTTGATACTCCCTCCGTCCCATTGAGTAGTATACATTGGGGGACGGGAGCGTGACACGCATTTTAAGATGCATTTTAAACATAGATTCATAACTTATTTTTAAAATTTTCTTTTTTTGTATAAAAATAGGATTGTTAAATTTTTATACAAAAAAAGAAAATTTTAAAAATAAGTTGTGGAACTATACTTTATAGTTACTTTAAAATGCGTGTCGAGCAGTGGAAAAAAAACGTATACAATTGAATGGGACAGAGGGAGTACTTGACATATCATTTTTCGATTGAAATAAGATTGAAGTCGAGTCGAGACATTACCACAACTTAATTTTAAGTAAAGCACAGAATCCATACAAGTTCATGAAGATGCAACGCTCTAAACAAGATTTATATCTTCTAATGACACCAAATATAAGGTAAAATTATCCTTAAAACACTATGGCCGCGTAGAATTTCACAAGGCAATGTATACCTTCTCAAAGACCCCTCCCTCGTAAGAAGCTGGCCAACTACATCCACAAATAAATTAATTTGCAGACTTGTATACAGGAGTTTATGCCCCGCTGTGTTTCCTAGTACCTTTATTATATATTAGCATAACAAAAGAAAAAACAGTTGCGAACAACAAATTGGCTAGCTAGGCTAAGCTAAAAATAATAACAAGCAACTATAATTCATAACTTCATATTCGATCAAAATTTGTATTCTTACAAAACAAATAGAGACTTTGATTTAAAAACAAATCAAAATCTAGTTTGACTCCAATTAAAACAATTATTTTGCCACCCCTGTTTAAACCTACAATATATTATTAATGTAAATTCGCTAGCATGAAGTATGAACATAAAAAGTTGACTTATAGAAAGGAATAAAAATTGACATTTTAACTAGAGAAAACTTTTCTTGGGCTATGTATGAAGTATTGAATTATTGTTGTGCATAATAGAAAAATAGAAAATCAGAGTGGCAAATTCATCACCTCGATTAGTAGAATTTTTTTGATCATTTGCTCAGTACACTCCATATTTTACGACAACTTGCGAGATAATGTATTTAATCTATGCATGCAGGGTGCCCTGTTTAGATCTGTGGGCTGTGCTGGATTATACTTTTCCTTTTTGGGTTATTCATTTATAAAATAAATTAATAATAACTTTTTTTATAAATAAAAATAACTTTTTTAAAAACAAACTTTTTTATTTATCCTGAGTATATGTTAGGATGCTAGTAAATAGAAAAAAGGGTGTCTTAACTAATCTTATACGCAAAACATAAATATTTAAATACTTTTTTTTCAATTGGGCTAAGCTTTTATTGGTTTTCAGAAGAAAAATATTTAGGTACAAAGCATGTAAAAAAAATTCCTCTCCTAAAACGTATGCTTTCTCTGTCTGAAATTAACTATTTTATTTAAATTTTTTATAATCAAATTGATTAAATTTTAATTAAAAATTACCTATATTATATAATTGAACCATATTTAAAAAATATTATTAGAAAGTATATATAATTTACTTTAAAATGTAATTTTAGTTTTTTCAAATTACAAAAAAATAATAATTATCGATTCAAAATTTAATCAATTTAATTATAAAGAATATTAAATAAGATAATTATTGTAAGACCAAGGGAGGAATAAAGTAAAGTAAAATAAGGGAAATTCTTTTCCTTCCATTTTCTGCTAATTATCTTTTCTTAAAAAACTCGAAAAATAGGTGTAGTAAAACACAATAAACGATTCCTAACCAATATCCTCACCTCCCTTTTCTTGGCTTGACCTGGCTGGCCGGTGTGATGATGCGTGTGTACACCAAACGCATTCGTTTCCCAAAATCAACCGCCCCCGTAATACAAACTACTCCCATGCTCTCGTCCATTTGTTTATATTTCGGAGAGAAGATTCGACACGTAAAGATACATATAAAATATAATTTTATAACTTATTTTTAATTATTTTTTCTGAATAAAAATTTAAATATTCAATTTTACATTTAATTTTTATTCAAAAATAAAAAATTGTAAAAATAAGTTACGGAACTATAATTTATATAAACTTTAAAATGTATGATAAAATATTTTTTTCAAAACGTAAACAAATGAGTGACAAGGATGAATAATAAATGGGGGGAGGAAAGAGTAATGAATAATAATACAACCATTTGTCAAGTCAATTCTATCCCAATATTCGCTATTCTAACAACCCTCCAGGCTCCATCCAGCACATGGTCAAGCATTTCGCTCTATGCATAAACATATACAACATGCAGCACTATGTTTAGGGTCTTTTCTTTTTTCGACAAGTGTTTAGGGTCTTTTTATTTCATAAAATTTTAATGGATAAATTCTACTCCCTCCGTTCCTTAAAACGTTTCCTGTTTTGACTGGACACGTTTGTCAACACATATTTTTGACCGTTAATATTTTTAATTTCGTATTAGTATTAAATATAAAAATTTCACTGTATTAAAGTATTCACAAATACGAATCGAACAAGATCACTCATGGTTATATTTTATCTTATAAATTATGCGTAAATTAGTAATCAATCGCTTACGATGAATAGTGTCAAAAGTCAAACTAGGAGAAGAATTTAGGAACGGAGGGAGTATTATTAATAAATTAATTCAAAATTTTATGCTAGTAAAATCGTTAATATTAAAATTTATTTTCTATCAATAGAATAAATTTAGGAATATTGTCATATTTACAATTCCATCCTCATCAACAACATTAGAATCTTGATAAATGAATAAACTTTTTTATTTCAACATAATAAATGTATTTTGAAAATTAATAATTTAAATAAAATTCTCGAATTTGAGGGTATAGTATATATTAGGTTAAAATGTATCGAAACGCGTTCCTAGCACACTACCAAATCTCACAAATAAAAACTAGAAGCTTTGAAATATTCCTCATTTTCATCTTCTTACACCAAACCCAACTCCCATCTACTCTCTTTCACCTGCTCAAACCACCCCACACACACACAAACACACACATATACACGATTGGGGTGGCCTTAAATCTTGTTTGTTGATCATCATTTCTGGGTTTGTAGGAAAATGTCTATTGCGAGTGGGTTTGGTGCCACAACATATCATCCTGACCTCAAAATCAAGAACAATTTTTTTGTGAAAAGATCCAATCTTTCCTATTGTTTTGGATCCAAGATTCGATTTCTTGACAACCCATGTAATAAAAATGATGTCTTTGTTCAAAGATTGTCTTTTTTGAAACCTAGATGTTCTGTTCAAAATGGTGAGATTGAGTCAAAGACAACCAGTTTATCTGCTCTTGAACTTCTGAAAACATCTGCAGCTGACAGTAAGTACATATACATCTATATATCTGTCTGTATATATGTATGTGTATGTTTATTTATGTGGAGATAGTGTTTGATGAAATGGATGATCTAGATTATTAACTGAATTTTGTTGATATGAATGTGAAATGATATGTTAGGGAGTTTATTTTGGTCAATTTTATTTTAGATGAATAATGTAGGCCTGTATGTATGTATGTATGTGTGTGTATTGGTTGTCGAAAATAGGTTTGCAGGTGTATTAACAGAAAAAAGCTTATATAATAATTTGGACCTCTGACAAAGGTTTGAGTTAAGATTTTTCCAAGCGATACACGAACCAAGGATTTTTACAATTGCAGCTCGAGTATTGGTCTATAGTTTCTGATTATAACTGATTAAGGATCATAACTTTGTATGTTTTCATATCTTTCGAAGCTACGTGGACTTTTTATGTTAATGTTGAGGTGAAATTAAAATCTTTCAGCTTTACTTTGTTCCTTGTACCTGTTTGATTGCTTTTTAGATTGCGGTCCTATGAAATCCTGTAGAGCTATTTTCTTATAAGATTGTCAAATTTGTCTGTGATGCAGGGTATACGAAGGAAAAGAGTAGTATCTTTGTAATTGGGCTCAATATCCACACAGCACCACTTGATATACGGGAGAAACTTTCTATTCCGGAAGCACAATGGTCTCAAGCTATCGGTGAACTATGTGCTTTAAATCATATTGAAGAAGCTGCAGTTTTGTCTACTTGTAATAGATTGGAAATTTATGTTGTGGCTCTCTCTCAGCATCGTGGCATTAAAGAAGTGACTGAATGGATGTCAAAGGTACTACTAACTGTAGAATAAAAATTTTAAGCTTGGTACATTGTTAGCCTCTCCCCTTCCCCTCCATTTAAAATTGAATTATTGAGCTGAAATATAGTCTTGTGATATTAGTAATGCACTTCTTGATGTTAGCGACTGATAATTTAAGATTGCGTACTATCTGCTACTTATATGTTTTTTTCTAATTTTCTAGCTGTATATCTAAACGGAAAGTAAAGAATGTCAAAAAAAAAAAACAGACTTTGGTGTACCAGTCTATGGAGCAGTTCTTTGAGTTTTATGTTTTTTCTTGGATTTCTGGCTCGACATCCTAATTTTTTATTTTTTTGCATAAGCAATTGTTAATAAATTTGGCACCCGAAACTAACCTTGTGTTTCTTTTGGCAGATTAGTGGGGTTCCAGTTTCAGAGCTAAGTGAACACCGGTTTATGCTTTACAATAAAGATGCGGTACGCCACCTCTTTGAAGTATCTGCCGGACTGGATTCTCTTGTTCTAGGGGAAGGTCAAATTCTGTCTCAGGTTAAACAAGTTGTAAAAACAGGACAGGGAGTCCCTGGATTTGATAGGAAAATCAGTGGGCTGTTCAAGCATGCAATAACAGCAGGGAAGCGGGTAAGGAGTGAGACGAATATTTCCACAGGGTCAGTTTCAGTTAGTTCGGCAGCTGTTGAGCTGGCCCTGTTGAAGATTCCGGAGTCCACATATGCTAGTGCTAGAGTTCTAGTTGTTGGAGCAGGTAAGATGGGGAAACTAGTGATTAAACATTTAGTTGCGAAAGGGTGTAAAAAGATGGTGGTGGTTAACAGAACTCCGGATAGAGTTGCTGCCATCTGTGAGGAGCTTAAGAATGTTGAAATAGTGTATAGACCTCTTTCAGATTTGCAATCTTGCGCCGCAGAAGCTGATGTTGTTTTCACTAGTACTGCTACAGAAACTCCATTGTTCTTAAGAGAGCAGGTGCAGAAATTTCCACCGGTAAGCTCTCAGTTCGGAGGTCCAAGGCTTTTTGTCGACATCTCTGTTCCTAGGGCTGTGGAATCATGCGTATCTGCCCTTGAAACTGCATCTGTTTATAATGTGGATGATCTTAAAGAGGTTGTGGAAGCTAACAAAGAGGACCGGCTTAGAAAAGCCACAGAAGCTCAAGTAATTATCACAGAGGAGGTCAAACAGTTTGAAGCCTGGAAAGACTCCCTCGAGACTGTTCCAACAATTAAAAAACTGAGGGCGTATACCGAAAGAATTAGAGCATCTGAGGTGGATAGGTGCTTATCAAAGATGGGCGATAATATAACAAAGAAGCAAAAGGCAGCTATTTACGATCTTAGTTCAAGTATAGTGAACAAACTTCTTCATGGTCCAATGCAGCACTTGAGATGTGATGGGACAGACAACCGTAATCTGAATGAAATATTAGATAATATGCATACTCTTAACAGAATATTTGGACTAGATACAGATGGTTCTCTCTTGGAAGAAAAGATTCGAGCCAAGATAGAGCAGAGCAAGAAGTGATCTTTCATAAACGTAATTAAAAAATTCTTTTATTTCTTGAAGTCGCAATTTCTCCAGCTGAAGAGCTCATAATCATCAGATCATACTCATTCATTTGGCCTGATTGTTGTGTCAGATGGAGGTTTTTGTATGATAAATAAGTGTATTCCCTGGTCGGCAGTGGTTATACGTATGTAATACTATAGACCTCTAGAGGTGGAGGCTCATTTAACTTTGAGGTTAGAAGAGAACTATTAGAATGGTTGGGCGGGCTACGTATGAGTGTTTGCAATCATCTTATATATATGGAGTCAAGTTTGGGAACAATCTGTCAAAAAACTTTGTATCTATCAATATATTTCATAATTTAACAAGAAATTCTCTTCAAATTTGCGTATATTTTATTTTTACCCAAACATAATAGATATGTTTTGCAAATTGATTCTTAGGAATTTTTTTTTCATTCATAGAATCAGAGTGATCTATATGGGCATGTGTGTTGAGAATGGAGGTTAATGTTCAACTTATGGTTTCAGAAGAGTAGCATAGTCATTTATAAGTGACATTGTCTATCAGAGTGCTGAAGCTGCAAACGTTTTGAATTGATGCTCTTCTACTTTTGTTTTCAGAAGAGGAACATTGTCATCTATAAGTAACATACGTAGTTGGCATTAGCAAGTCAAGAGTGCTGAAGCTGCAAAAGTTTTGAATAAATAAAATTACGAAAACTTATGCCAGATTGAAAATCCCTTGGTATTTGAGCTATAGAAGTCCGCAATTTCGTATGGAACAGGCCTAACTCACTGATGTACATCAGGGTCAAGGCATCTCAGAAGAACTATTTATGCTACTTTGCATCATTCATGGAGTAGTTGATTTTTTACAGAAGTTATGAAAGATTTCTGAAGTGAAATAAAAGTATGTTATCATAAAACACACTGACCACATGATCGATCATATATAAATTCTACCAACTAGATGTTACAAAGTTTAATTAGTTCCTGCACCACTATATCTAAATCTCTGTCTCCTTTATCCTTTATGCTCTCACTCAGATACTTTGCTTTCCTCCTCACTTCATCCCCATCTTTATCTACCACGATTTTTCTTATAACTTTTTCAATTTCACCCATTTGAAGCCTCCCATTCCTATCTCTCTCAACCTCCTCACCTGCCCCAGACTGCTGTACCAACCTAGCATTCAGTGTCTGATCAAGTTGCATTGGTATGGCAATTATCGGAATGCCAAATGTCATTGCTTCCATTACCGAACCCCATCCACAATGACTCACAAAACCTCCAATGCTTGGATGCCCTAAAATCTTCATCTGGGGTGCCCATGTCTCTATTATAATACCTTTTTCTCCAACCCTTTCACGAACTTCTTTACAAAATCCCCTGGTAAATTCATCTTCAATAGGAAACCTAACAACCCATATGAAATTTACACCACTTAGTTCTAGACCATAAACTATTTTCTCCATCTCTTCCTTGGACAAGAAACACTCACTTCCAAAGGAAACAAACACAGTTGACGCCTTATCTTTCTCGTTAAGCCATTCAAAAATCTTGGATTGGTCACCTTTCTCAATCTCAACAGTTTCAGAAACAAGTGGACCAACCAGTAGAATGGTTTTCTCCCACAAAGTTGAAAGATAATCATTATATTTACCCTCGATCTCCCTAAAGCTCTTGACTAGAACCACCTCATTTGATTGCCTAGCACAAGAGGTGACACGTTCAACAGTTTTTATGCCATGAGTATATACTTTTGCAGATTGCTCCCACTGCGCTTTTTCATAATTCTTAACAAATAGTTCAGGGAAAGGAAAAGTAGAGTGAGGGTTGATGTGTTGGTGAATAAGGTAAGAGCTTGTAGCTGCCCCTGTAGTGAGGAAAAGAACAGATGGAATACTTTTGAACAGATTGACTGGAATATATTGACATCATGATGTTACCATGGTAACATCAGAACAGTAATGCCTTTCTCTTTACTTTCCATGATCTCTCTCTCAATTCATACCGCAGATGGTTAAATAGGCACAGATATATATAGAGCCTGCCTGCAAGAGCCAAAATTGCACGTGTACATATATCAGTGCCAAATTGTGTTAAATTCGAGATAACCGCTACTTGTCATTCGTTATGATGGAGTATCTGATAAAATAAATCGTCTATATGCAACGTGAAAGTTTGTGAAATATCGAAAAAGGATAAAGAAAAATGTCACAAGCGAATTGATAAGCACAAAACTAAGATAGGAGGCAAGGAAGGAGCCATGCATGCATGATGTCAATATATTTAAGAGGGGTTACTTTAAGCAGCTGCAACCTGCAGATGACCAAACACAGTGATTCTGTACTAGAGCATTTTTAACTGGGGTTGCTAGGTTGTGTTTGGGATTGCTGTTACTAGGTTGTGCTTGGGATTGTTGTTCAAAAGTGTTTGCAGAACAAGTGCTAGCAGAAAAATTTAATTCTGTTTGGTAATTTTATTTATTTATATATATTTTCAGATATAATATAAAAAATTAATATTTTTGAGAAGATTTGATGTTGAAACTTGCTATTATTTTCTGCAAAAGTTGAAAATCAGTTTTTTTCAAAAGTATATGGGGCATGCTTTCTCTACATCTTTTAGACCAAAAACACTTTTTCAGACGACAGTTTTTGGATTTTACTTTTTTGCCTGTTTTTCAGCAAAAAACTGTTGTTGGTGTCTATAACAGCAATACCAAACAGACCTTGAAAGAGGTGTCAAAATAAATTATTAAATAAATTTTCTCTCATGCCAATATTTGTTAAAATTTTATTTTAATAATCAGCAACTTCAAAATTGTTCATCTAATTCCTCTATATTAATTTTATTTTTATTTTAATTTTATTATAGTGTGTTTGAAAATATGAAATTTTAGATTTTATCGCGTTACATGTTACATATCATATGAATTTTGATTTATTTTTTTTTGAATTTTAAAAAATTCAAATATTATGAAAAATTAAAATATTTTAATTATTTTTCATGAGATTTGAGTTTTGAAAGTTGTTTTTTTGCATGTTGCCTTACTCCATTTTTATGTGTACACATATAGTAACACAATACATGATGCATGATTTATTTGTTTATATAAATTTTGATTTATATATAATTTAATCTATGAAGTTAGCTTACAACTTAATCTATAAATTTAGCTTATTATATAATTCTTTTTATTCACATTTTTATAAGATATTTGAGGATACTAAAATGCATAATCTAGGTCCTAAAAAGGTACCATGATTTGTTATTTTTTATAATAGATGGATATTTGGAATGCAATTTAATATTCTTTAAAGAAAATCCAGCAGGAAGAGGAATTTAATAATATATAGTATTGCACAATATTACAATATTAAAAGATGTATTTTAAATTGACAATTACCATTGACAACATACAGATGAGAGGAAAATTAATTCAATTTCTTCATTTATATTAATAATATAATATACTAACGAATTATTTATAATGTATATTTTTGTAATCTATTTTTTCGAATCAATATTTATTAACTGAATAAATGTTATACATAATTAAAATTAATTTTATTTAGAAGAAGGGGTATTTATTTTGATCACATTCAATTAATTTTTAAGAATATAAACTTTATAATTAAGAAGTTTATTAACCAATTAATTTTTAATATAAATTTATTTTAATATAAATTTATAAATACCTAATTGTATATCAACATCTAATGATAGTTAATTAGTAATTTTAGACTACGTTTACATTGTTTCTTTGACCGAAGTAATCACATGTGACATGTCCATTTCCCTCCTCATTTAAGATTTTTATTATCTCTGTGGTTGATTATTAGCATAATAATAAAGATACACATGTGACCGTGTCATTAAAATAGAAATATGCTATTAACAAAAATTTTTACAACATACATTATCACATACAAACTCTCTTAACTAGATGTTACAAAGTTTAATTAGTTTTTTAACTACCATATCTATATCTTCCTCTCCTTTATTTCGTATGTTCTTACTTAGACTCTTTGCTTTCCTCCTCACTTGATCCCCATCTTTATCCATCACTATTTTTCTTATGACTTTTGCAACTTCATCCATCTGAAGCTTCCCATTCTGATCTCTCTCAACCTCCTCCCCGATCCCAGACAGCTGCACCACCCTAGCATTTATTGGCTGATCATATTGCATTGGCATTGCAATTATCGGAATGCCGAATGTCATTGCTTCCATCACCGAACCCCATCCACAATGACTCACGAAACCTCCAATGCTTGAATGGCTTAAAATCCTCAACTGCGGTGCCCATGTCTCTAGAATCATTCCCTTTTCTCCAACCCTTTCGCGGACTTCCTTGAGAAATCCACCCGTAAATTTATCTTCAGTAGGGTGCCTAACAACCCATATGAAATTTACACCACTTTGCTCTAGCCCAAAGGCTATCTCCTCCAACTCTTCCTTGGACAATAAACACTCACTCCCAAATGAAACATACACCGTTGATGCCTTATCTTTCTTGTTAAGCCATTCAAGAATCTTGGAATAATTGTCTTCTTTGCTATCAACAGTCACTGAAACAAGTGGACCAACTGGTAAAATTGTTTTTCCACACAAAGTAAAAAGATAGTCATTGTATTTTCCCTCTATCTCTTTACAGCTCTTGAGTAAAATCACCTCATGCGATTGCTGAGTGCACGAGATGAAGCGTTCAATAGTTTTCATGCCATGTAAACTTACTTTTGCAATTTGTTCCGCCTTTGCTTTCTCGTAATCTTTGAAATATATTTCCGGGAAAGGAAAAGGAGATTCAGGATTATTATGTTGATGAAATCCGTGAGATATTGATGCTGCACCTGCAGTGAGGAAAAAAATAGATGGAATATTTTGGGAGGACGCCACTTGTGGCGCCCAATATTGGATAAAATCATAAATAAGCAAATCTGGTTTTAGGGTCTGGAGGATATTGCAGAAGTTAGGGGCTGCCATGTCAAAGGCTTTCTTGAGTGTAGACAAGAGGTTTGGTGGGAGGCCATTTGTTGTGTGGTATTGAGGAGGAAGTTCTGGTAAGTTGGGAAGATGAATCTCTATTGTTTTTATTGAGGGGTTGTTCACAAGGGTTTGTTTAACTGAGATCAGATTGACAGGGGTTGAACATAAATATATAGAAAGACCTCTTCTTGCAAGTCTTTTGCCAAGCTCAAGGAAGCTTGATATGTGGCCATGGGCTAACCATGGTAACATCAAAACTGTGATCTCTTTACTTTCCATGATCTCTCTCTCTCTCTCTACAGATAATTAAAACTTTGAAACACCACAGGAATCACAGAAGCATACACATAAACACGTGTATATTTAAAGCCCTCAGCGGAGCCAGCAGAAAACATTGATGAGGTGGGTCAAATTGCAGTTGCAATACGTCGTCATGGTCAAATGCCGCGAGTCCGCGACTCATCCTTGAGATTTCAAATCTTAGTTCTGTGAATTACAGAGGTTTGATGCTGAACATTTTCGGGAAACACTGCAGTAATTAGTTTATAAATTAATATCAGAAAATTATAAATCATAGGGATGTTATGTCTATGCTTACGATCATTTTGCTAACTCTCTACACACGCACACAATTGTTGAATATTGACCAAACCAAGGGATGAGGATGTGGATGAGATGATCACAAACGATTTGATAAACTTAAGACTTTGATACCAGGAGCCATGCATGCGTAAGAAAAAGATGTGATTCTGTCACCCCCTTTAGAAAAAATACATATGGAGGTCAATATGATTAAGTTGTGACCCATTTGGCCCTCTGCTCGTATCTGAAAATATTTTAATTCCATAAACTCATTACACGACCCGTGCAGCGCAATTTCAAGTAATCCAGCAATTCTAGTCCAAAATATAATCGACATTATCGGGAGGAAGAACAACGATCGAAGATGCAGAAAGACCAAAAGAGGTTCAGGAATCAGGAAAGTACTCAGTAAATATAATCGACAGCTGACACCAGAAAATATAATTGAAGGCAATCACCGAAAACTAAAATTCACTAGGACGACGAATTAAAGATGGTTTTAGTAGCACCTTATCCCGAAACCCCATGTTCTTGAATCTCTCACTAGTTTCTGGCATTGCCAAGTATGAAACCACTGCATTTGGGTTTAGAATGACGGGACAAGGCCATACCCAATTCCAGCCGCAAGTGATGAAGTGAACACCTTGTGCACTTCAACTTCCCCATGTTTTTTCTTGATCGATAGGTACTGCGAAGACAAGTGTTTGATCGTAAAGAATGGAATATGATGAATAAAATTAAGAGAAATAATGGATGTTGTGGGGAAAATTTGAGAGAACTAGTTGATGAGAATTGTGAATAAAATAGGTATGGTAGAGAATGATACATATTTCTCAAATTGGAATTTTGACCTCTAGTTTAGGTTGTTAGGAATGAAATGAAGGAAGAAATAAACATTTTAAATATTTACTCATTATCGTAGTTCAACATCCATTCTATTCCCTCCAATTTCATTAATCCCGGTCATATAACATAGGAGTTTGAAAATTTCAGGTGTGGAGTCATCGCACACTTTGCACTCTAGATGTTGCCTGGCAGAAGCAATATGGGGATGCCAAGTTCAGCACTTCCTATCCAGAGAATATGTCTTTTTACATTGATATAAATAAACTCTTGTATCATTACCAACAATATAAATGATTCAAAATCAGTGTCAAAGAAGAATCTTGATCATCACAGACAATTGAACTTACAGCACGTCTGCTTGTGGAATAAAATCCCACAAAGTCAAAGAACCGGCAGACCATCATCTAATAAGAATTAAAACCAGTCGAGTATACATTCAACTATAAAATTCAGTAATGTTCAACTCACAAAGTATTCGAGCTACGGTGATTCTCTTATTCTTAAAATACTTGTTCGATACTTGAATATCCTCTACATTAATCACGCTAGCCTTTAGTGATTGATAGAGAGTTTTCTGGTTTGACGGGTTATGGATGATGTGGGATCTGGAAAATTGTTACTAGTAAATCTTCCTCTGTTTGTTCTTTCGCCTGCTCTTTGATGTTTCTGCAGAACATAAGTATGCAGATGGTCAGTATTGCTTTACAAGTCAAATGCGAAATAATAAGTGGGAGAATAATTCAAGTGCAATATAAAAGTTAACTAGAGCTTACTGGGAAATCATATTGGGTGCACATCTCTGTATGAGAAGCTCGCATGTTGTTCCTCTTCGCCTTAAGTGACTGCTCCCGATTTTCGTAGAAGTTGAGATCATCAAGCATTGATGTCACTCCTGAATAACTCTTAAATATTTTTAGCATTTTTAAACCTTGCTGGAGTCCAACCTGAAGAGACAGAAATAAATATCTACAACTATTAAATATTTCAGAGAAGTTTAATGTGAAGAGACAGAGATAGATATCCACAACTATTAAATACTTTAGATAAAAAAGTGGAACAGTTATAAACAGAACATTAATCAGGAATATAGTGCTAAAATGTGATGAGAATCTCTTATTCCTGCCACCGCACATTTGCATCCTTGTTTTTATTGCATCTTATGGATATAATTGTCTTTTTAAATCATAAAGACCCATAAGCTAATGTTGATATATAAAGATGAATACCTCCTGTGTATCCCTAGAATGTGTTACAGGTTTGTTGTCATTGCTTTCGATGACAATGTGTCTCAGTTGGGTGTTGGGAATATCTTTAATTATGTGCCACTTTACTGGGAAGAACCCATTCCACTTGTCACGCTGCCAAAAGTTCATGCTCTTAGCGAAATCCATCGGTCCAATCATTTCAGCTAAGCCTACAAACTGCCCACTCCCGTTCACCTGATATTATAAGAAAAGAAAATTAGGTGAAACTTATCCAACTATGATGCGATACACAAGTAAACTTTAGATAAGTGAAAATCGTATACACACAATTCCAAATAAACCCTTACTGAATAAAAGAGGAAAATTGGACACTCAATGCCTGCATGACTTAAATTGGCTTGCGTCTCATGAAAAGCAGCATCTAA
Organism: Oenanthe sinensis; assembly: GCA_028671895.1. NCBI lineage: Eukaryota > Viridiplantae > Streptophyta > Magnoliopsida > Apiales > Apiaceae > Oenanthe > Oenanthe sinensis. The sequence goes on from CM053814.1 coordinate 16,472,090, forward strand.
CTTCCTATTGCCGTTAGGGGTACTTGACCAAACATCATATTTGATGCATTTATGTACATCATCTTCACTATATGACTTGATGACGTAAAATTTAGCATTGTCATAATTGGTCTGAAAATCTTCCAGGTTATATTGATCTCTTCGTACAGAGAGCCCCATCCTTTTGTCATCAACTGGTGCAGAAACACTGTTACTGCCTTGGCCACGGGGACCACGAGTTAGTTCAGCCGTGGCTTCAAGCTCTCCTTGCCTGTTGGACTTTTCTTTCTGATTGAATCCTTCACTTCCATTCCAGATTCTAGAATTAGGCCTATCATTCAAACCAGCATCACGAGCACAATAATTGCGCTGGTTATTTGCAGTATGTGATGAGAATTTCCCGACTGGTTGAAACTGACCTGCTGATCTATAACCAGAACTTAACTGCAGCACATGACGCATAATATATATTGTTAGTTTAATAGGTCTGGGAAGATAGATATAAACTTCTAAACCTGACCATAGACCTAAAACCACAACTTGTACAGAAACAGTATTCATGAGAGTTGAACCAAAAATGGGGACATTAACACCTTATCCACCACTACCAGGCCGAGGGCAGTCGGGCACTGATATTTTTTAATTAGTAACCTCAGTCTTGTTTATTTTCAAACTAAATAAAACTTAAGTCAGTTGCATATTATGAACAGTCATTAGCCTAAAAGAAACCAACTTAAATTATAGTATCTAGATCAGAAAAAAGAGAACATATTTGAAAGTAATCTAAAGCACATTCTCCAACTAATTGACAACCAAAAATAGAAACAAGTAACAATATAATGTTGCAATTCCACCAGAAAACTGGCCATATATTATTAATAATCAATAAGAACAAAGTAAACTTTGCATATTCTTTGTACAGTATGTGATATAAGTACCTGATTTGAAGATTTTAGACGCTGTGTGTTAATATGGGGCTTAGATATATTTGGTGATGCAGCATAGCATTGTGAATTCGTATCGAGTGGGAAGTTAGAGGGTCTGCTATCAAACTTATTATTTGTTATTACAGGGCTTCTGAAACCCTTTGTTTTCCCTATAACAGTAGAACCAGGAGCAGATTTCTCTCTTCTGATCAAGACATCAGTGCTGCCATTCGTGGCATCGCAAACATATGCTGCATTCCGGGAGTCATTTGGCATGTTTCCAGATTCATACGAGTCAAACCCCTGCAGAGATCCTGATAAAGAAAAAAAGGCTGTTGCTTATCAACACTTTTCGAAGTCCCAGTAATACAAGACTACAGCCAGGCAGATTATAAAGAAGTTAATTGTTGTGGTACCCTGAAAGAAAAAAGGCGGAGGAAACATAAGAAACATAAATATCTGATGACCCACACCATTATATCTCATAAGTGAGTTTCATGGGTTCTTCATTTATAGAAGAAGCCATATTTTAGAAATAGGAGATCCTATAAAAAAAATGAAAGAGTAAACATACTCTATATGACTCATTGGTGCCACCAAAGTAACTATCATCCAATGGACTAGTATTTCTATTATATCCTGCCAAGAATAGCACAGAAAACAAATTATTCTCAGAGTAGTCTGACCAAAGAATACAAAATTGAAAAAATAAATCAATGCCTCAGTAACCCTCTGCCAATTACTACATTTGTGATAAACATGGACAATTTCCATTCCTGGGGTGAACACCTATTTAACCCAATATCTCAAAAATTCCAACAACATGACTGCAGCAGCTAGTTTTACATGTTCCACTTTTGCACTAATAAGCTGCTTTGTGAGCAAACAATATATCAGATACATCATTTCTATCTACCGGGGGAATGAGACAGAAGGTTGAATATATAGTGTAAAATCAGCTTTTAGTTTTGCTTGCAATTACATTTTTTTCATATTTAACATTAATGTAAGAGGAAAAAAGTGTAAAATTATATGAAAACATTATTTCTAATTAGTTATAACTGGGTACATTTTTAATTAACTCAAGAAAACTGAATTACAAAATAAAGAATGAAATTTGATAAATGAACAGCAACTAAAAAATTAATAAAAACACTTACATTAGCAATTTATAAAGATTTAGAAAATAGTTGTTAGGGTCCTGGAAAAGGTTTATATGCGTCAAGGAATTTCTTCCTCGTACCTCGGTCCCTAATTACAGAATACCCATTTTTCCAGGCCTAAGATACTATGTGGACTCCTAGAAATGGTCTCTAGGCACCTAGAAGCAGTCTATAAGTAGAAATTGTACTCAGATCATCTATTAGTTTTGTATCTTTGCTAATAGATTTTGTATTTTGCTATTGTATTTTGTATCTAGTTTATTTTCTTATTGGATGGCAATCTGAAATACAGATAAATGAAAGTTGGACACTATACGGCTCAGACATCCAAAGTGAATGTTAGGGATCCTGTATCATTCATTATTATATTTGCTAAGATACAATAGAGGAAAGCACATCAAAAGACACAAGGACGACACCGATTCAGTTATCTTAAAAACAACTACTAGGTAGAAAGTAAGAACATGTCCTGCCACTGGATGTTGGATCAGCCTTACCGTTCACAGGAGGTATAGCATCTTCTGGATAAGATAAAAATGAGGTAGTATCTGGTTTCATTACTTTTTCATCTGCAGCCTGGTAAGTCATAAGTTATAAGAAACTTCAATTTTGACTTAAATACTAGTAACAATTATTAGTGGCACTCCTAAAGTAGTCAGAATCACTAATCTATACCAACATTTTATCATCATAAACCACGCAATCTAAGCAATCACGTTGAGTTCAGCACAAAAGTACTTAAAAATGTTAAATCAAAGAAGAAAAGAATAGCAAAGGAAAATGGGACACATATTAATGGTAATTTCTACCCACCTAACAATACATACAGTTTTGGCACGGAGATTCCAGAAAAACAAATAACCTTGATATATCATATATCTAGTTATTACCTAACAAATCATCTTCATTACCTGCATGACTGCACAGTTGTTTATGATACAGTAACAGGAAGCTAAAATCCAATATATTAAGAACAATTATGCAAACAAACAACGGTACACGAACATTCTCCAGTAGGACCAATGACATCAGATACAAACTACAACAGTGAAAATTTTACAAAATAAGCAACAATTATTACAGTGCATTGACTGAATCCGTTCACAAAAAAAACTAGCCGAAGAAATATTCGGTTACATTCAGTCTAGATTATTAATGGCTTACCCCTTCTTCCTCGATTATAGGAGTATATACATCAGACTTGAGCCCTGCAGCAACTGTTTCAGCCTCAAAGTTTAGTTAAGAAATAACCAAATTGACAGCTCTAGCATGTTCATGGGCTAAGAACATAGAAGGACTTGCACTTGTGGCAAGTTATTCAATTACAAAACTAATTAGTAAATTTTAACAGGAAACACTTACAGCCCTTGATGTTCAGCTTGTAAAAATAGCTCTAGTACTTGTACTAATGCAACCACCCCAAATATATGATATATACAATAATGCAAGCAACAGAAATACACCAATTGGTCATCTTCATCAAGACTCCAACTTTAAATATACTAACACTATAGTATGATGACAATCCACACTCGCCTGAAATGCATGTCCGCTAGGTTTAAAATGCTTTTGCCAAAATCAAACTTCACCACTAAACTTGTATCTTGCAAGAAATCGTGATTACAAGTGCACAAAATGTGTAATCAAGGAAAAACAAACATAGACAAAGGATACATTGCTCCATTTTCTTCTCTTCAGACATGTCCCTCGTCAATGCTTACTTGCTTGGCTACAATACAGCTAGAAGAAGAATAACATGTATATATATAAACACCACATGTGGTAAACACTGAATGTGCTCTGTTTCTTAAGAAAAAGACTTAGTGTCGAGAAGAAAGATATATATAATAAAAAAGAATGATAAGTAACAGTTTGAACATAACATCCTTATCATTCATTGAAAGGCATCGTACACAAACACAAACAGATAAACTGGACCCTTCTTCATACTATACAACACTAATCCTTCTCCTATAGACTATAGTCCTATACATGTATTATAAATGTTAGAACCAGGTAATTTTAAAAAAGAGGAAGCTTACCAATTACTACATAGCATAATATACCATTTAAGTGTTTTTGCATGTTCATATACATACACATCATCTGGGACTGACGCAGAAAATTATTTTAAGAGGACATCATATTATTTTTTAAAAACATTCTTTATGCAATTTAATTTTATGAGGACATTTCAATATTTTTATAAAAAAATTGTCAAAAATTATTTTAAAGGGCACATACTCCCGTACTTCTTACTAGATCCGTCACTGCACGTCATATAATCACACAAATAATATGAACATTTATCACATTTACCCTCTCTCGCTCAGGTAAACAGCTATCCAAGTAAAAAATAATAACCATTTATTACAAAGAATACAAAATACCCGATCATAAAATCCGACATTCTCAAATAAAACCTACAATACAAACAATTTCTAATAACCCCAAATTTCTTGGGTTCTCCAAATCATAAAATTACATATACATTATTATAATTACGATAAGATCCAAAAAACAAATATAAAATTAAAAAGAATCAGGAGAATCGTAGGTTAAATTTGTATATAAATAAATATGTAATAGAACAAGACAAGAACAGAACATAAGTACGTAAAAGAAAAAACAAACCTCGTAACCACAATAGTAGTGGAGAAAGCGACAAAAGCCGCCAACAGCGATTACTAGTTTTTATTAGGTTTTTTAGTGCGTGTGTGTGTGTAAAATAAATGCTTAAACAATATGATTATAGTAAAGAACGGTTTCTAAACTGAAGACAAGGCTGAGATTTGTAAGTATATTATATAGTGTTTGATGATTTAGATCGGACGGCTCCTACTTTTACTATCATAAACGGCCCAAACAATGTGATCACTGATCAGTTTTATATTTTTTCTTAAATTATTAAGGAGTATTCTTTTAAAAAACACGTGGGATATTCAGCCATGTATTTTAAACCTTTTACTCCCTCCGTCCCAACCAATTCTTTACACTTTCCTTTTTGGAACGTCCCACCCAATTCTTTACATTACTAAAAATAGTAACTTTTAACAATAAATATATTATTACATCCATTACTTCACTCCACTTTTTCAACACTTTACACTATTACACCCACTACTTCATTTATTTTAACAATAAAATCACTATTACACCCACTATCCTTGGTCTCCGTGCCCGGACCAAATGTAAACATTTGGCCGGGACGGAGGGAGTATAAAATAGATAATAAATATTTAAAATTTGAAGAAAATTATATGAAGTACTTTTAAATAGAGTATTAATCGAACATCAGTTATATATTCGATTTATAATGTGTTATAAAATTATTGCAGTCTTCGATTAGTACTACGGTGAATATAACCCTGAAATTTCTTGAAAATTTTCTAAAAATTTAGATATACACGTGCATCGCTTGATTGATAAACGAGTCATGGACCTCTTATCACCAAATAAGAGTAGATAAAGTATTTTTTTCAAACTGAAATCAGTGAATCCTGTCGAACCTTTATACAAACTTCATCTTTTTCAGATTTTTGACAAACGACAGACGAAGCTAAAGTCTGATAATCTGGAGTGTGATGAGAGAATTCCGATAGCATTTGAACCACCTCCCTCATTGTTGGCCTTTCGATACTATTGTCTTGGATGCAGAGCATGGATATGAAAAATAAGTGCATTGCTTCTTCTTGAGGCACCGTCGTTAGTCTCTTATCGAAGATTTTATTAGCTCCCTCTTTGCGAAAATTTGTTGTGATTTTCACCCATTGAACAATGTCAACACCATCACCGAAATCTCCCACAGGGCGATGGCCAGTGATAAGTTCCAGGAGGACAACTCCAAAGCTGTAAACATCACTCTTCTCATCCACTCTTAAGGTGTATGCATATTCTGCAAGTTAACATGTGGAACACTGAATCATCAGACTCACATTTTAACACACTTATGTATAATTCATTGGCTTGTTGTTACTTGGTAAACATCTAAACATCTTGTCTTGTAATAATAATTAATAATAATAATTAAATGCTCAAGTATCGACTAATATATGAATGCGTGAATCTTTAAAATTTTGTCATCGATCATTTAGTAAAAATAAAATTCGCATGTTATTATAGCAGGAGAGTGCAATTTTGTTTCTGCCAAGTATTTTGTAGTGATTCTATTTTTTGTTCTAGAGAGCTTTACAGGTCAAATGTATGAAGTGTGAGTGACAATGTGCACGTCAGTCACCTTTAACTTTAGACATTCATCCCATGTCAGATTCTGTCAAATAACCCATCAGATTTTCTGATCATGAACAAACATTGGACCCCACTATTCATTCTGCACAAAACAATGTGCTTACCCATAAAATACTACAGTTTAGGTGTATTAATTTTCTTTTCTTTCAACACCAAAATTTACGGGTGTTGTTTGACCTGTCACTTCAGCGAAAACTAGGGTTATAATCTGGTCCTACTAACTCATAGTGTTACTATGTGCTCCACTTCTGAGTTCTGATAATTATTGATGTCAAGTTGGTATGTAGATCAATAGATGACCAAAATAAAACCCCGTCTCAAGTTTATGTTCCCATTCATAAATTTAATGCATTTACTTGTAACTTCTGTTCTTTAGTCACTAAGAAAACCGGAACAGCAAACCTGTGTTGCAGACTTCTCCATCACTACCGTAAAAATATATGTGAGTGCTTTTTAATTACTTGCTATCGAGCCTTAAATTTTTCTGAATTAATACTGGGTACGAACTATGAGCATGTGCTTGTTTGTCTATATGGCCAAAGTCGGGCACAATTTTAATTTGATTCTAGGAAATAATGGACAGGGGTTTCGAGCGGTACTACTCATACATGCATAAACATATTGCAGGCCTAACCCAACATTATGATTGTAGATGTTGTTTGATATTATTTGCAGTGTACTTTTTAAAGTGAAAGTAGGTTTCATGTTGTTATTATTTAGTGTATCTTTTATAGTTTTATATGATAAACATGTTATGTATAGCTGTTAATTAGTTCTAAGTACCTAATACTGAGATACCAAAACATGAGGAAATCAACTTAACTATACAAGAAATATGAATTAATTGTAACATTTTATATGTACCTGGAGCAATGTAACCATAAGAACCAGCGATTGCAGACATGCTCTCAGAGGCACCACCATCAATAAGATACTTTGCTAATCCAAAATCTGCAACATGAGCTTCACAGCTTGAATTCAGCAAAATGTTGTTTGATTTTACATCGCGATGAACGATTAATGGTGAACAATCATGGTGAAGATAACACAATCCTTTAGCAGCTTCAACAGCCACTTTGTACCTCAAATGCCAGCCCAAGATTCCACCTTTTTTTCCATGCAAAGCCTCTCCTAAGCTACCATTCCTCATGTACTCGTAAACAAGCAAATTCATGTCTTTGTTTGTGCAAAAAGCAAGTAATTTGACGATGTTTCTGTGCCGAATATTGCCTAATGTACGAATTTCAGCTTTAAAGCCATGATCATGGCTGTTTGAACCAAATCCTACAAGCTTTTTTACTGCAATTTCGACCTCATTTGGCATTTTTCCATGGTACACAATGCCGGCTCCTCCCCTGCCTATAACATTTCCGTCTTTTATGCATTCCACGACATCGAAAACTGTGAAATCAAGCTTTTGGAATGCTGTCATTTTCCAAGAATGAGAGTCACTTTTTTTGAATGACCAGGCCTTGAACATTGCTGCAACTGCAAAAACTAGAGAGCAAAACAGTAGGCCTAGTGCATATATTAGCTTGAAGTTGCCATGGGATTTTCCAAGTTGACTTGTGATTTCTGTAACGTTACATGGATTGTTTAAGAAAGATCCACAAAGTTGAGGATTACCCGCAAATGAGGAAGCATTGAAGAATGAAAATTGACCTAATTCAGGTAGTTTACCTGAGAGATCATTGAAGGAAAAATCAGCGGTAGTAAGGCTTTTCATGGAGCCAATAGATTTAGGGATGGTCTCACCCAAGTGATTTCTTGATAAGTTCAAGTAGTTCAGGATTCGAATATTTGAAATTTGAGGAGGAATTGGACCAGAAAGGTTGTTTTGGCTCAAGTCTAGGTAAGTCAAGTGAAAGCAATTTCCAATTTCTGGTGGGATTTTAGACGAAAAAGAATTAAACTTGAGGTCAAGTTTTGATAAATGTTGGAGTTCACCAAATGAGGAAGGAATTGGACCAGTGAATTTGTTTCCATCAAGTTGAAGAATTTGGAGAGATGAAAAGTTTGAAAGAGAAGTTGGTAAAGAACCTGAAAGTTGATTGTTTGACAGATTCAGCTGTTCCATTTTTGATGGACTTGTTGAAAAGTTTCCATCATCGGATAATGTTCCAGACAAGTAGTTGTTTTGCAACTCAACTAAATTCAGCTGAGGCGAGTAAATGAAGCCCTTTGGAATGCTACCATTCAAGTAATTATCCCCCAATCTCACCCTAACAAGGGTTGAACATGTGCCTAACCCCTCCGGTATTGATCCAAAGAGAAAATTACGAAGCAAAATCAAGATTGTGAGCCGATTTGAAGCACATAAATCTGGAGGAATTGTACCAGTGAGTTTGTTAGTAGATAAATCAACCACTTTTAGCCTCCTGTTCTGGCCTAGATTCTGTGGTATTATGCCTGTGAAGTTGTTCATCCACAGCCCTAAAACCTCCAAATTTGAGTAGTCTGCAACAAAATCCAGAATCGATCCATGTAATCTGTTCATGAAAAGATTCAGAAGTTTAAGCTTTTGAAGGTGAATGAGTTCGTTGGGAATTTCCCCGGATAATACATTGGCTGAAAGATCAAGATTAACCAAGTTTGTTAAATTTCCCAGTTGCTTTGGAATTGAACCTGACAATGCATTGATGTGTAGAAAAAGAGTGTCAAGTAACTTCAAGTTTCCCAACTGAGGTGGAATAGGACCATCCAACCCACAAGAAGAAAGATCCATATGGACTAGATTAACCAAGTTGCCAAACACCTTTGGGATCCCACCATCAAACTCATTGTAAGATCCCAAGTATATTTCTTTTAAGTTGGTTAAATATCCCAACTCATTTGGAATTTTTCCATGGAGGTCATTGCCTGCAAGAGACAAGTACTCGAGCCCAACCATATTTCCATATTTTTTCGGGATTTTTCCAAAGAAATAGTTTCCTCCCAAGTCCAAATACTTGAGTTTCTTGAGACTGGAAATCTCAAGAGGCAGTGGAGAAGTAAAATTGTTGTTGTAAACGTCAAGAACTTCCAAGTTTTCTAGGCTTGAGTAATCCCAATCCAATCTCCCACTAAACACATTATTCGATATTCTTAAAATTCGAAGGCTACTCAAATTTGATATCCTGATTTCTCCGGTGAAGTTGTTTCCATCAAGTGAGAGTTCAGTTAGCATGCCAAGACTTGAAACAACAGGGGAAACAGAACCACCAAGACTCATATTCGACAAGTCGAGAGAAATGACACTCCCATTATGGCATTTAATCCCAACCCATGAACAAAATGAGCTTGGTTTTGAAGAATCCCATGTATCTAAGACTGGAGAAGTGAACTCAAAGCCTTGTTTAAGTGAGATTAGAGCATGAAAATCATTGTTTACAGAGGATGAAACAGAGGTACTCACAACAGATAAGAGTGCTAATACCAAAAAAGTTACCATCTTTAGTTGGAAATTTTTTATGGAGAATGAGTTTGCTGGACTTTGAGAGGAAACAAATTTTTTTAAGTGTTTGGATGATGATGGGGTTTCTATAAAAGGAATAGAAAGTTGAAATCTGAGAAACTTCAAGTGTGTATAGGCTTAAAATATGGAACATCTTCAAGAACAAAAGAAGTCTTCAAGTTCAAGGAAGAAGCTAAGCCTCTCCTTTTAAGCTTCTTTGCTTTTCTTTTCTTTTTCTTCTTCTTTCCTAGTCATTATCCAGAAATGAAGAAGATTATAATTAAATTTATAAAAATTAGATGGAAAGTGAAGAACAAAGTGGGGAAAAATTAAAAGAAACAGCCATTGGATGGAAAAACAGAAATTTAAAGTTCAGATGAGTGGAAACAAGTATAGGCTATTCCCTCTCTTTTTCTTTTCATTTCTTTCTTTTTATTCATATATCAAAAACACCCTTTATCTTTAACTAAAGGTTGCTCATTAATTTGAGTAATGGTGAGCCAGATATATGACAATCATTTCAGGTCTATGGAAAAATATAAATAAATATACAAGAGGAAAAGAAAAAAGTCTATGAGTAAGCTATATATAATCATTGATTGCCAACTATTGCAAAGTCATTTTCTGTCACTGACTCTTGAATCTGATAATGACTCTGTATGGGGATCTGATATAGGAATACTTCGTTACACTATTGTTTACAAAATGATACAGTATTATTAGCATGTGAAAAATGAAATATTATGCAAATTTTAATTTGCCAAGTATATTATGTATCATACTCTGCGGCTTTTTTGTTTCACGAGAACAGTCTCTCTACTCCGGGATAATGTGTCCTGCATGTTTGCTGCTGCTCTACTCTTGAGAAAGGGAAAGGTCTGCTGCATATCTGATTACGAGTATATTTAATGGCCTCGTACAATTAACGGTACTCTTTTATGTTTTTCAAATTCTTTAACTTTCTAGAACAGAAAAATCAAGACTAAATAAGAAGAAACGGCCAAGACTGGCAGTGTGTCCAAGATCGTCGTTTTTAGCCTAGTAGTGACAAGGCTTGATCATTTCCCCTCTCCTCAAGGTCATGTGTTCGATGTTCAAAATATACTGCTTCAAAAAATTGTATACTCTTTCTGCAGTTGAGCTTGATCAAAATTATGAAATTTTAAAGGATACATTTGATTTTGACAGTCCTTCGGTGGGACTTGGTTGTTTAATTGTAAGTTCAGTTTTTTACTTCTTAGGCAGTAATTTTGGATGCTATTGAGTCTATTTCAACTCCAAAAGTTAGCTCGCAGAGTAAATACTTCCGCAAAAATTATTAATCAACAGTTCAGCACTATGCCCCTTCCACAACCAATGTGGGATAGCCCAACACTTTTAGTTTCGGTTTTTATAGTTTATCCTATATTTGGATCAGGATCTGCTTTTATCAAACTGTTGTAAACTTTAATCTTCACTGTAGGGCTTGTCCTGTTCTTTAACTTTTACTTTCAACGCGATTTGGAAAAAAATGAATAATAGCATCCCTTAATAAGTACTCCCTCCGTCCCGGCCAAGTGTTAACATTTGGTCCGGGCACGGAGACCAAGGATAGTGAAGGTAATATTGTTAAAATAAATGAAGTAGTGGGTGTAATAGTGATTTTATTGTTAAAATAAATGAAGTAGTGAGTGTAATAGTGTAAAGTGTTGAAAAAGTGGAGTGAAGTAGTGGATGTAATAATATATTTTATTGTTAAAAGTTACTATTTTTAGTAATGTAAAGAATTGGGTGGGACGTCCCAAAAAGGAAAGTGTAAAGAATTGGTTGGGCCGGAGGGAGTAGTACTTAAGCAGCTGGTTTGTTTAGTACCAAGTAAGTTGTAAACTAATATTCATATAATTTAATTAAGGTTCACAGATAAGATTTAACTAGCCATCTAAAGAAAGCAATAAAGATCTTATTGCCAGTCATTTAGGCATTATGATTGCTTTGAAATTAGAGCTTCTTCCCTCTTCATTTTTCTGAGTTTGGAGCAATTTGATAACTATAGGAGTACAGTACAGACACACAGTCATAATGTGAAATATGCATACAAATACTACAAAATCATAACAATATATGCACACCTGGGGTGACTTATAAATAGTATAAATCTTAGGTATGTAAACATGTGCCTGCAACTTACAGTGGATGTGTAAAAACTAAAAGATAGGATGATTATTAATATATCATTACAATGTTTTTAGCTGAATGATCAATATAAATTTTACAGTATATCTATCAATATATAGATAGCATGGAATATAGGAACCAAGGAAGCTTTTTTACTCACTTTTTTCTGCTTTATTCCTTCTCTTCCTCAATTGCCCTACAGCTCTCTGGACTGGGACCAATTTTCTATGCTATAGTATTGTCTAACATAACATTTAGCCTTTACTTTAGTATTGAAGATGGAATGGTCTTAAAGAGACTGTAACTGGTTGATTAAAAGTTAAAGGCATCTAATACATTTACTTTTGATCTTCTAATTGATAAAAAAAGAAAAAGAAAATTTATGTATAGAATCTCTGATTCTCTTCACATGGAAAAGAGTGCTGTTGTTATATTAGCTTCAACAAGAACTTCTCTTACTTTTTTCTTCAGTCTCACACACACACAGTCAAGAAACCAACTAATTAAAGTAGGAAATTAAAATCTTTATATGATCAAAATTGCATGCATGGGAAAGTGTGCATTTGTATAAATTTGAAGTACTTGTTTGTTCTAACCTCACTGTGTATGTTTTTATGTGCGCTTGGGTGAGGTCCACAAGTCTTGTTGAAACATTATATCAGCTTCTGGCAATGGGGAGAGGCCATATTTTTTTGTTTCTGCAGTTTGGGATGGGTGGGGGCCTCCTTTGAGTTGTCATTGTCTACATAGTGGCCAAGTTTAAGACCCTGCGAAGGGTCATTATGCAGCTCTTTTAAGGATGCATAGTGCATACACATCGACGGATTGGAACTGGATGCTAAGCATACCTTTTGACACATTTTGGCGATGTGGTCCGTCAAAACTTGCGGATTTTCTTGTAGCGTCCCTGATTTCACTTATCTTAATAATTTTCCGTTCTTGAATAGTATCGAATATCACTTATCTGAATAATTTTCAGAAACACTAGTTATGTGAATAATTATCAAAAGTGTTGTCGATTATTTAGATTATTTTACATAATGTAATATATGTATGTATGAACAATATATTTAGTTCATAGCATCAACATACCCTAATCACTAGGCCGGGTTCACGTACAATCTGCTTGCATTTCACAAAGAAATAAAGATAATGGTCGAGTAAGCATATATGTGGTCAATTATTACATGATCGAGTTACAATTATTGTGATGAGATATAGATAATGCGAAAGAATTTTAAGTTATATTTCAGGGACATATAGTAATGGAAGCAGCAATACCAGATAGTGCACTGCATCTAATACTCTTTTTACCCGTACCTTCTTTTCGTATTAACCACATAATACTTCTGTACCCATTTCTGACTCAGTTGATTTTTTGTTTGTGCATCCCAAAACATGGATATTGTGATAAGGAAATAATGCCAAAAATAACAATATTTTTAGGCATTATAACAAAATTAACAATTATCCGGAGAAAGGCCAATACTAACAGATTCTAACCCCCATTTACGAAATGCGTATCATAATGGGTGGGTATATAGTGAGGCGAATATAGAGTTGCATGTTTCATGTTTTTGATTTGAGGTATTTTATTAATCCTATACATCTAAAGTAGGGCCCATAATTTTTAAGTAATGAAAGCATGTGATCACTCTTTTTCCTTGACACACTTATGATTATATTTTATGACTCCCAACTTCAAAATGCGTGTCTTACACCCTGATCATATATAATACCCTTTCAAAAAATGCGTATCTAATATTAAAAATTAAAAAAAATCAAATCACCCTAAACAAAAATGTGTATTCAATATAAAAAATTACTAAATATTCTCATGCCACATGCGTATCATCAACACCCTTATAAGAAATGCGAGTCCCGTTCGGTATAATTGGCCAATACTGAAAAATGCGGTAGTTTTCTCATTATTGATATAAAAAATTGGTAATATTCTCCATCACCCTTGTGATATGTAAAATGTATATTGTCTCTTGTTATCGGAGAAGAGAGTATATATTTACTACAGTAAAATATAATGCTATTTTTATCGAGATAAGAGTGCATCAGCCATCAAGTAGAATAAAATACTAGAATCTAACATTCGAAGGTAGAAATTTTTTTTGACAGAGGGGCTGAATAGTTAACTCTATTATATTACTCGTATATCCTATAAGTTAATGTGGTTTCATCGTCAGATAAGATGCATAAATATTTGTCTTACTTGACTTTTATGTAATTAAATTGATCAAAATTTGACTGAAAATTAAATATAATATATAATTGAAAAAAATTATAAAAATATATCATCGAAAAGTATATTTAATTTATTTTAAAATGTGTTTTTTAGTTTTTTGAAATCATAAAAAAATAATTTATAATTCTTAGTCAAAGTTGAGTCAAATTGACCACAAAAAAATCAAAGATGACAATTAATTTGGGACGTAGGGAGTATTAATTATTTAGTAATCGATCAAAGTTCTAATATTTATGAGTACAATAATTAATTTAATATTATTTAAAATCTCTTATATATAATTAGAATAATTAAGTTAATGTGGTTTGGTCGTCAGAGGTAAGATTGTAAATGCATAAATATTATTAATTATTTAGTAATTGATTACATTTCTATTCTTTATGAGTAAAAGAATTAATTTAATATTATTTTTAAATATTGTTTATAAATAAAATAACAATATTAAATTTATATTAAATTTTGGAAGAAACAATATTAAATTTATATCAATCAATATCAATAACTAATTTATTATTATTTTGGAAGAAACTATATTAAATTTAATATTAAAATTGAATAAATATAAATTTTTAAAAATTAAAAAAAAATTATAAAATTATTATAAATTATTAGCAAAAAGAAAACTCATGCATTGCGTATGGTCGTAGGGATGCAAATTTCTAAATATTATTAATTATTTATTTATTTTATTCCGGTTTTAAAAGTTAACTTAATAATATTTTTAGATTTATTTGTTAATAAAATGATTAAAGTTTGATTATCAACCAATATCAATAATATAATTGAAATAAGGGAGATAATATGGTATGATCGTTAAGGGTAAAAATGTAAATTTATAAATATTATTAATTATTTAATTAATAGATTAAAGTACGATTCAATGTGAGTACAAGAATTAACTTAATATTATTTTAAATTTATTTGTAAATAAAATGATTAATCTTTGAAACATGTAACAAAATATTATCACCATTCATAACATGTAACAAAATATTAAACCAAGTTTAAGAATGTTAAAGATGTTATTTTTAAAAAAAATAATATAAAACAAACAAAATGCCAGCACAAGCCGTCCAAAATTGTTTTTTTATGTAATATACATTAATTAAAAGTTAATACCTCAAATAATGAGAACATTTCGAGAACTTTGATTTGAAACCTCTAGTATTAATTTTAATATATTTAATGATATAATCTCATTAATAGTTGTGAGAAAGAAAAAAAATTATTAAATCATAAATATAATATATACAAAAAAAACTTGTGCTATAAATGAGTCTTTTATAAAAGACAATAATTTTGAATTTTTTAATATGATAATAATAAAAATATTATATTTTTAACATTTTGAAATAACATTTTGATATACGATATACCCATGAATTATTTAATTTGATAAATATGAATATCAGGTAATATGCCTAGAGTTATTAATTTGTTTCAACTTTTAATTGTGGAATGTTACGATATTACTTCATAGTATTCAGTTAGGGATTTGTACCAAGTTGATATAATGTGCATTTTAGAAAAAGTCTTATCACGCAATTTAGTGTTGCTATTTATATTAGAGACCTTGATATGTTTAAAAATTAAATATAAAAATATTTTTCAATCAATTAATTATAACCAAAATCAAACTGACAAAAAATGAACCTATCTTTTTAAAACCGAAACACAGGGCCGGATTCCGGTTCCCATTTTAAATTTTTAAAACCGAGGCTCAGCGGCTTCAAGCGAAAACGAAGCGGAACCTGCCCATGCTCTCCCGTAACACAAACACACACAAATCTCTTCTATTATGTTATTATTTTTCATTCAATTTGTTGTATTAATCAGTGATTCTACAATACACACAATCAAATCATACATTTAATCTTGGAATCACACTCATTTTTGTACTAATATCCGATCATTAGGGCTCAATTCTTGATCCTGCATTGCATTTGTATGTATACATCATATATATACACACACACACATTATTTTGGTTGATACGTTGTAGATTATGAAATTGTTGTTGTTTTCAATATTGAATTGTCACAGTCCTTGTTTCAAGGCAATTTGTTGATATGCCCCGCATTAGAATTGAGGGGCTACTAGCAGCTTTCCCCAAGCTAGTTGGAACAGAAAAGCAACATACTTACATTGAGACAGAAAATGTGTGCTACGTTTACCATCCAATAGAGGCTCTTTTTTTGCTGCTTGTAACAAACAAACAGAGCAACATTCTTCAAGACCTTGAGATACTCAGACTTCTGTCCAAACTTGTATCCTCTGTGTTGTTAATTTGTATGAGCTACTTCCTTATCCACTTGCATCATATGCATAAGAGCAGCTGTTCTCTGCTGTACATGGAAAGAAAACCTGAAGGCAGCTTAGCTTTTTAACTAACCAGTATACTTGATGACTCAAATCAGCAAGGATATGGGTGCAGGGGTGAGGGATCATGGATTTGGCAAATATGATAATACAGGGATTCATTTGCGGGGAAAAACCTCCTAAGAAAGTTAAATACCTTGTGCAAATTGAGTCAAATGCATAACTTGATCATCTAAAACACAAGAATTTAAATTGTATTTTTTTGTTAATGTGAATATAACCATATATATTGTTTTTGCTTATTAACATCTATACTTCCGCTTTTGCTAAAGTAGTTAACTCCAATTTCGAGTACAATCTGTGATGTTTCACATATCTCCGAGTATCTAATATGAGGATATGAGTATGCAACTTAAGTGTAGTCCATAGCGGATGTTGTTTATTAATGAAGTGTAGTCTATTAAAGGAACTACATACTCTATAAAATCAGGGATGCAGGGTTGATTCCTTAATACTCCATAGGTAGCTGAATTTGCTTACTCTCTAGATGAAGAAGGCATTGGAAATAAAGCTTTCGAGTTAATTTTTGCTTCTGATGAATCTATCTCATTGGGGCACAAGGAAAATGTGACTATTGCGCAGGTGAAGCAGTACTGTGAGATGGAGAATCATGAAGAAAAGCTGCACAAGTTAGTGTTGCAGAGCAAGATCAATGAAACTAAGGACGTCATGAAGCGGAAAGCTAGTGAAATTGACAAAAGCAAGGTAAATATTATATTTCAAGTTGACTCAAGTTTCCTGCATAGTTCAGGTCTTTCTAAGATCTGTTGTTTAAGTATTGCGCATTGACTCTCTGCAGATTGAGAAGAACAGAGGCGAGAAAGGAGGGTTTACGTCTCTACAGTCAATGGTTTCTGAAAGAATTGATAGCAGCTTTGGTAGCAATATGAATATATCTAGCAGTGGAACTGCTTTTGGAAGTGGTTCTGGGCTTGGATTGACTACTGATGTAGAAACCTTCTCTAGCATATCTAAAGGTGTGTTTTGTACCATATAATGTCTTAAATGACACTTGGTAGCTTTAAGTGAGTTTTTTGATTACATTATGCTTCCTGTTATGATGGACTGAAGCTACTTCTGGTTCCGTTTAGAGATGAATGTGTATATAAAGTTACCAACTGATATTTTAAAATCATTATTGCATTTAATTTTACTATTTTATTGTTATTCTTATCTTCTTCCTTGCATTCATGTTCTTACGTGGTTGATGTTTTCTAAATGTACTCATTCTAGCCTAGTTTAGTGGATGTCAACTAATGGAAGTGCATGTTTGTGTGTTTTGGTAAAGTCAATTCTTAAATATAGAACACAAGAACCTTATTCCCTTCTGTTTGAAATATATATTAGTTTAATAGAAGTGATAACCCCTAATGAGAAATCAGAGATGACATCGTGTCTTGAATCTATACTATCAAAGTGCAACTAGAGATCTTTTGTAGTCGGTAATCAGTTTTTGGTTTTAAATATTATAAATTTTAGTTTTCAGTTGCTCACCCTAAAATTTAATAAAATATTACAACAGTTTATATATGAGAATAAAGTTCCTAAGATTACCTCAGGAAAATTACCTAAGGTGCTAGTGTTTTGTAGTGTGGGTATTTTTGTAATTGTATATAATTATATGTAATTACAATAACACCCTCGTATATTTGTATGAAATTTTTTTTAACCTCAGGGAAGTCACGTGAGGTAACCTCAAGAACATTAATCTCTTTATATATTTATATATATAATCTATTCAAAAGTAATTAATATAATAATATTCATATATGTCATTTCATATTAAAGATTTGATTTCATTCCTATCACAATTCTAATTCTATATCCTATATATGTTAATTGAATACATGCCCTTGTTTCTTTAAGTTTCAAAAAATGAAATGATTGTGTCTTTAGTCTTTTCTTAAATATCTTAATTATCAGGCCACCCTTCATCTGCAACTGCTCCACCAAAGGGTCTTGGTATGAAGCTAGGTAAGTCACAAAGAGCCAACCAGTTCCTGGAGTCTCTAAAAGCCGAAGGTGAAGTTATTCCGGAAGATGTACGTCCCAGTTCTGGTCCTGCTAAAGCTGCTGTGACACCTCTGACTGATCCTGTTACGTTGATCGCTGAAGAGAAACTTAACGTGACACTGAAACGTGATGGTGGAGTCTGCAACTTTGATGTTCAAGGAACCTTGTCTCTCCAAATTCTTAACCAGGATGATGGATTTATCTAAGTCCAGGTTTGTACTATGAATTTAAAGTTTAAAAGAAAAAACATACATTTGTATATATTTATTTCAACATTGTACATTTGTACCTTCATGATCCCTGAACTCGCGTATCAGATTTGAACTTTTAACCGTAGAAAATAAGTTAATGTTGTATAGATTTAATGTTTGGCATAAAGATAAACTACAAAAAATGGGTTGTTTAAATACCTCCTTTCTAGGGAGTTAAAGAAGAAAAAATGGGTAGCATGATGTATGATATGGTAAAGTAGACATTGCGTTGCTATTAAGGGGTTCATTCTTCCAAACCGGTGTGTTTGATGTTGGGTGTTAAACTGTTATCTATCTATACTAGAATATTATAACTGAACTTGAGATTATTTGTAGTCGGTTTGGTTAACCCCAATTTTTGGTTATCTCAAATTTTGGTTAACCCCAATTTTCAATATTTTAATTTTTTTGGTTAACAAAATATTTTATTAATATTATATTATATCTAAATTATAGCCTAAATTTTATATACTTATATTAAGAATCCTATTTAGAATATAATTTTTATGTAACATAGTTATACTCAATACAACTACTTAAACATATCAAGTTTATCACTGCTCAAACTCTTTAATTCATTTAAAATTATAATGCATTAATTAAATCTCATGAATATTGTAATATTATTATTCTTTTAACTATATTAAATTTTACTAGGATTTTATATAAAATTCTATTAACATTTAAAATATTATATAGTTTCAACAAATATAAAATATTTAGTAACAAATTTTTATATATTTTTAATATTAATATATATATCCACACACATATATATACATATATATCAATATTAAATAAAATCTTATTTATTATAACACGAGCTCAAACTATATACCTACATATCTATAATAAACATAAATAAGAAAATTATAAGATAGTTAAAATAAATCCGTGCAACGCACGGGGTATAAGCTTGTACTATATTATAACTATATTAGGGTAGATGACAGCCATTCTGAGATAAAAATTCAATTGTTGATGGCGTTATTAAAATTAATCATCTTAACTTTGTTAAAAATAGGTTGCATCATTATATAACGGTAAAGAGATTGGAATTGATTTGGACCATTGTCACCTTGCTCCATTGAAAGGCTTACTTATACTTGTATATTGCATGTAATACCACTAGTTGGGCATTATTGGATGATGATAGGTTAATATTCTTCTTTATTGAAATACTGGTCGAATACTCGAATTTGAGGAGCAGTGTTGAGTGTCTATTGTATATATGGGTTTTGAATTAGCATCAGATGCTCTATGTAACATAATTTTGCAGCTACTGTTTCAAAATTCCGATTACCTTTTAGAATTGAGATGGTGTTATCAGATGTTAAAAAGCTTTTGATGGTGGGATAAAGGTCAATATGATATCTACATAGTAAGATTTTGCAATGATCTTAAAGCAACAAAGAAGAGATATATTCTGGATGAGATTCAGAGGAATCCAAAGCTATAGGAGATGCTTATCATCATAGTTGCAAGTTCATGAGCACGAAAGTCCTATATTGTAACGTGAAAAACATGAAAAGTCATGTTAATGTTGAAATAGGTGATTTTTGCCTTTGTAGGCTGCTTGATCTCTGTCTAATTACTTTTCGTAATTTATAATACTTTCAGATAGAGGCTGCTGGTAATCAAGGAGTTGTTTTTAAAACACATCCCAACATCAATAAGGAATTATATAATCATAATAATATTTTAGGACTCAAAGATCCCAACAGGTCATTTCCCACCGGTCAATCTAATGATGGTGTTAGTCTTTTAAAGTGGAGAATGCAAAGTGCTGACGAAGCAATTGTACCACTGACAAGTGAGTTTGCTTTTTATGCAACTGTATATCTCCATGTTTTCAGTTTATGAGGGTTATGTAACCCCATGTTCTGGTTCCAATAATGGTTTGAACTAACTTTTCTCTCAGTTAATTGCTGGCCCTCTGTTTCTGGGAATGAAACGTGTGTCAGCATCGAGTATGAAGCTACTTCAACATTTGATTTACAAAATGTTGTGGTCTCTGTGCCTCTTCCAGCTCTTAGAGAAGCACCAAATGTGAGGCAGATTGATGGAAAGTGGAGGTAAAATCCCAAACATAATTCTATGCGAGTAAAGCTTATTGAAGAAATCTTATTTTTTTTTACGGAATCTATTATGTTGAGTTGTAGCTCGGGGTCTCTTATAAATGTTATAATATTAACTATTTATTTATCTAGTGAAAGAACAGTTTTAAATGAAAAGCCTAATAAAATTACAAATCATTACATGTCCTGGAAGTGACATTTAGTTTATTCCTTCATTTACAAGGTTATGATATCTTATTTCAGGGTTCAGATGATTAAAATTGTTGATGGAATCTGTTCTTTTTGTCAATGATCCTTCCAAAATTCTTATATTCCCCTTCCTGAGGAATTCTGGAATTAGTTTTTAACTCAATCTTGTATAAATGTGTGATACTTTTTTAAGCTAGTAACTAGTTATGAACTTGTGATACTTGATCATACGGAAAACCTGCCTTCCTGAACGCTTTCTTAGAACCATTTGTCTGATTTTATACTTATATATAGAGCTTCTATTGTATCCTGCAACCATAACGACGTGATAGTAGTGTTAATAATATGCATTGAATCAGCATCGTTACTAAAAATGAAGACATCTCTATACTTGAATTTACTTTTTTGGTGAAAGATTAAGCATCTCTTTTACCTTTATCACTTTTGAATTTGTTTTTCTCATTATTATATCAGACCAACATATCCTTGTTAGTATAGTGTAGTTCACTATTAAGCTTACACTTTTACTTATTAAATTGCAGGTATGACTTGAGAAATTCCATTTTAGAGTGGACAATACTTCTTATTGATAATTCAAACCGCAGGTAGGATGATGTAGAACATATTGACTTTTGTTATATTTCTTTTGATCTGTATGAGAATACTTATCTGTTTCATTTTTTCTTGAAACACTGAGCAGTGGATCGATGGAATTTGTTGTACCTCCAGCAGATTTGTCAGCCTTTTTCCCAATTTCTGTGCGCTTTGCTGCTTCTAGTACCTTCAGTGACTTGAAGGTTCGTGATCCATTCTATTTTCATTGCATCACAATGCAATTTAACTAAAATATTTTAATACATGTATTTTAGCTATTTTATATAATGAGTATGCATTACTTGTTGATCATTTCTACTCGTTTTAAAGTATGGACTTGAATCATATATTCATCTATTATCAATGTTTCACATTCTTTACTTCTTCAAGTCCATACATCTGGTCTTTAATTAAAATATCTTCTTTCAGTTGCCACACTAAATTGTGAAATTTGAGTATTTCTATAGTTGTTTATTCTTTAGCTGCAAGGCTCTGATTGGCCCTCATGGCACAATTTTGAGTTAAAATACCCAAAATAGCACATTCTGGGAAAATGGCCTTTAATAACACAACAAATCACGACATTAAATCATGTTTTTCAAAAACACAAAAAAAATTGTGTTTTTTCACTTTTAACATCTCAGGTTGATTTCTTAAAAATAATTGAATAAAAACACATTGTAATATTGCGTTACTGTTGAGAAAGAAATCTTTTAAGTAATAAAAACCGCAAGTGCACGGGTGTACGTGAGTACAAAAGCAAGTACGGGTCGAACCACAGAGAACACGAATCAAGTTTTTAATCTATAAAATAAATTAAACTAGTACTCAAATATATCAATAATCAAGCAATCTAAAGGACGGGTTCATCGGCTAAACACATAAAAATCATGGTGTAATTTAAATATTAATTTTTACTAACAATCAACCACATAAGCATTCGGAATAAAGACAACCAATGATTCCAAATCAAATATTATTTAAGAGTGGTAAAAACTACTTAGTAAAAATATTACCAATTAAATCAATTCTCAAAATCATATGGATCCTAATTATACGAACTCCCAACCCTGCTTGTATGACTCGCATGAAATTACTCACATAAACATGATATTGGAGATAACTAATAAGATAAATACATCACAATTAAGCATATACACCATGAGATTCATGTCTGTTCAGCCCGACTACATCCACCCTTTAGAAAAGGACTTTTAGCCTAGCATCATTGAGACAATCATGATAAAAGTAAAGAAACTCATACCAGTAATTGAAGATGAAACTTGGATTTTATTGAATAAATTTTGAGTACATGAGAGAAAGAACAACTATGCTAGAGAAGAAGTAAAACAATACAATGCAAAAGATCTTTGCTACAAAGAGGCCTAGCCTATCTATTTATACTAAAACAATTACAAGGGAAAATTAATTACAAAGACATTTTTATTTAATTAAAATATTCCTTGTGGCTATTTGTTTGCTCATCTTTCCCTGAATAGATGATTCTTGCTTAATTTATCACGATTCGCTGACTCATCATGATATGTTGTGATTTCTTGATTTCAGTGCAAATATCTCCTTTTAATAGACAAATCTTTAATATCTTCTTAATATCTGCATAATCAAAATAAACACAAACCAAGCATTGAAAGAGGAAATAAACTTGATAAAAATATACAAATATACAATAATATTATACTAATAAAATGAGTTATCAGTTACCAAAAACGCAACAATAGCTTGCATTCATTTTGTGGTAAAGGAAGTGGGGACCCTTGCTGTACCTTTATTACCTGCCATGGGATAAAAATAAAAGCAGAAACCCAATTTGGAGTGTCATTTGTTTGTGCTAAAAGGGCCTTTATTTTGGATTGTGCTATTTGGTGCCATTTTACTTAATTATGTGCTATTTCTGCCCTTTTCTCTTGTTTTTTTGGGGCACACGTTGTTTTACGGGGTTAAAAATAACTTCTGGACAAGCTATCAATTATATGTTTTAATTATTTGAGGAATCATATGGGTTTAGCAAGGGGAACCGAGGGAGCTCACATTTCCATAGTTTTAGTAAATTACAATAAATAATTCTAACCTTTATATTATTTTTATTGTTGTTATGCTAGAATTTGAATCTGAACCGGGATCAGATAGTATGACTTGTTCAATAATTAATTGCTTTACAAATTAATTTAGGACCTTTAGATTGATGTGATATAGAAATGAAAGGTCCATTGAAAATTGTAACTTTTGGTGTCCCAGTTGTCCATAACCTTGAAAGCATGCCTCAGATGGCCTCTTTCAATGTCTGTGTCTACCGATAACCTATATATTTGACTCTTGAGGGTTTTTTAAATTTTACTAGCTCCGGTATCCATAATATTTAGTTTTTAGAATTGGTGAAAGTTGGTGACCACCAAGTATTTTCTTTATTAGTTTGTAAGATATGGTGCTCAAAGTTATGTGCTTAATGAAAATATAAACTTTTTGCAGGTTCTCAATATAATTCCACTGAAAGGCGGAGCTCCTCCCAAGTTTTCCCAGAGAATACAGCTATCCACTGAAAATTACCGAGTCGTATAATTTCAGTGGATTTTGCCACACTTTGTTCAAGTTCTTTTGGAATTTAACTTTCACGAATAATTATCAGCACACACATGATTCACATCCTTCGATACTGATTCCTGACATCTTATACAACTTGCGGTTATATAGACTAGTTTTTATACAAGAACTTTCTGCTTATCTATGTTCACTCAAATTTGTTGATTACATCTATAATATCAGCACCAATCATATGTACCTTGGATTTTCCTGCTCTATGATTACTGCAACTACATTATAATATTATTACCAAGATTGTCTTGATTTAATATAAATATATTTGAAATGTATTCACAAGCATATGTTTCCTTCTCTATCAAAGAAACTACAGGAGGGATCAGGTTCCCGCACAGTTGGTGTCTTCACTAGACACCAACCAGGGATTAACAGATGAAGCTGCCTTGTTGATATTACGTCCCTGTAATCGACCGTTTGGATTCTTTAACCAACTATTGGCTCGACCAACTTGGCAATCAGTTTCCTCAGTCTTCTAAAAGTTCAAATTGTATTAAGATTGTATTATGATCGTTGAACATACATATATAAATGCATTTGTTACAGGTGAGTGAAAAGTGAGTAAAAAAATACAGCAACAATTGAGTCAAAAAATACAGCAACAATAATCAAGTGTGAGCAAGAAAATGAAGTAATTGTTTGAGAATTTTTTTTTGCCTTTTTTCGGTTTATCAAGATTCAGCAACTTCGTTTTCTTGGCAAAAACTACAGTGATAATTTAGCAACTTTTTAAGTATTGGATGCTTTCCTCCAACAGCTGGTGGTTAACTTCTAGTCTTCAAGATCTGTATCTATTCTTGTAATTGCCATAAATTCCAAATTTAGTGACATTGGAGTATTCTTCTATCTGCTTTATACAATATACTAATCAAAGAAACTAATCACATTTTAAAGTAGGCTATATATGCTCTAGAATTTAGATTGTAAATACAACTATAATATACCCATTCTGTTTGAAAATAATTGATATTTGACTTTTTAACACAGATTTAGGAGATTTGAATACTTAATTAAAATTATTATTTTTAAAATTTTTTTAATAAAAATATTAAACTAAAACTTTAATTCAAAAAAAGAAAAATTTAAAAATAATAATTTTAACTATTTAATCAAAGTTATTTAAAATGCGCGTGAAAATGTCAAACGTCTGTAGTATACACACACGGAAGTAATTGTCACTTTTGGATGAAGAAAAATATTATAATGTGATCAAACCACAAAAGTCAAGATTTCAATGTCTTTCCTCCCAAAAAGAAGTGGATTTTTTCTCAGCCATAATAAGGAGGTTTAAATTAAAATTGAAAAGATCAATTTAACAAATACAAAGTATTTGAAATGTGTTATTATATATATAAAAATCATGTAATGTTGTCATATATATTTCTTTCTCATATTGGTGTAATATATAGAATGAAATTGCTGTCATTCCTATTACCACTAATAAATAATAATAATGTAATGTACTTACAGTTTTAATAGCTATAACTAATAAAATGCACTACAATACGATGGCCACATTATATTATTCTTGGATCTAAGCAAGCATCCACATCCTGACCTTACTCTTTTCTTCCATTCTATACCCCATATCTTGTCCCTCACTACAATAGTACAATCTACAGGTCCTACATTATTTAAAATTACAAACTACAAGCCTCCACCCCCTCTCTCTCTCACACACACACCAGTTCAAAATTGTAGATCTATACATAGGTGAAGATACCTTAAGTAATCAACCCTCAACCTCTTCAAGAGGACATACTAGGATATATATGTAGTTGTAGACTTGTAGCAACAGTCTATATAGGTGCAAGTAGTGCAAATGTGCAATACAATACAACCCATGCAGTCTATATAGCAACAAAACAAAAACACCTACAAAGAAATAATGGATAGATACTCAAAGATCAAACTGGTCAACAGTAGCACCAAATCAAGATCCATAGATTTTTCAGATCTCCAGTCATTCCCACTTGAAACCAAAAATCCAACTCAACCTCAAGCCATCAACTTCAAAACCCAAGAATCAAAAAAACAAATCAACACCAACCTGCAGAAAATGAATGATTCATTAAGAAATGATGAAGAAAGTGATGAAAACAAGAAAACTACCAATGAAGGGAGATTTGGGATGGTGAAGTTGAGCAGAAACAGGTCAGTCTCAGTTGGTAACTCTTCATCAAACAGGTTTAATATTGAAAAACAAAGTACAAATGCAGTGAAGAGGGCATTTTCAATGAGAAGATCATCATCAGTCTCCGAAAAGTATTGTAGAATTTACGACCAGTCAGTGAATGTAACATCTCCTTTACATGATGATGATGATATGCAACCAACTTCTGTTAAGAACAAGAAAAGGTATAGCAGTTCAAGGATCTTAAAAGCCTGTAAGCGTCTTCTTGGCATTTAGTTTATTTTTCCTTATATTATATATATTTATTTGTTATACATTTACAAGTGAAGGAATCTACTTTTATCTTTTTTGTTACACAAGGCAAGGATAGTCACTATACTATGTAGTACTATATCTTTGTGTGTTCTTTAAAAAAGATATTGTGTTTAATAATTTTCTTGTACCATTTCCACAGTTATTTGACTGCTGATGATAATTGGAATAAATGTAATCTTGAATGAATAATAAATATATATCTCCTGTATGATAGTACATTATCTTCTGCTACAGTTTACCTTATGTTTTTTTGCCATGTTTTCTTCTCACTTCCCAATGGACCGAAAATTTAGTACACGACACGAAATACAGCCGGTAGTAATTTAGCAGCCAATATTGGACACTTGTTATAAGTTTTACCAAGTGGACAACTTTAACAAAATGAATCAGATCAATTTTATAATTGTAAACTACTATTATTTGCCCAACCAAAAAAGTTTATTTATTAACATTCGCAACTGAAAATAAATTTGATAAATGAATTATAGCCTGATAGCCATTACAACATATTAAAACTGTAGTAAAAGACATCCACACATATACAATACATCTTCCGGTAATGCTTGCATATTCTACAATTTACTTGTGAGTTATATGACTCGTGAAACTCCTCTGTTATCCATTCTGCTTGAAATATCATGAAGAAGCTCACCTACTAAGTTGAAGCTGGCCTGGTTTGCAAGTACTTACTCCTCCCCGAAGAAGTTGATGCCTTGGTTTCTGTGAAATGTGATGAAGCCACAAGAACTCCAGCAACACATATTGATGACAATTTTTTTCAGCATAAATTCCAATTGTTTTCCCTCAATATCACCTGAGAGCTGCACACCTGATATTTTCCAACACATGCCTAGAGTCGTCCCACTTGTCCCCCTCACCACTGCCAAGCAAGACATAGTTAACAACCATAAAAGAACTACAAAAATCACCAAAGTCATCATGCCCCTTATACCCTGAGCGACACACGTGCTACAATGGCCAGGACAAAGGGTCGCATCGCCATTGATATCGACGCACCTGAGATCGCCAAATGTTTCGTAAGTTCCTCAGGGCGAACTGCTAGTTTATATATACGAGATATCAGGACTGCCTCATGGCATCCAAGTTGAGAGAGATAAATTGACGAATCAAATACCATGATCTAATACAAAGCATTTTGATTAGTTACGAAATGTGCAAAAAGGAAAATCTGTGTACCAACCCCATCATCTCCACCCGCAGGAACTACATTTATTCCTTCAGACGTGTCAATGGGGCAAATACACCCATAATGCTCCCATAATGTTTAAGCCTACTCCATAATGTCTCTATTGGGCCATTCTATAAGCAACAGGATTAGGCATCATATTACACATCCTCATCACCAACTCACTTGCAGTATAATAAGCCAAGCTATTTACTACACACTAACCTCCTGATACTTCTCAAAGAAGCAGTTTCTCCCAGATTGGGTCACTAAAGTGAGATTAGAAGGGGTAGCTGAACCATTAAGGTGCCATATGGATAATGTGCAAAACCACTACAACTCAATGAACAGACAACAGTGTGTAAATGTGAATTGTAACGAATGCATATACAATCATGATTATTTCTACGTTCATGAATCTCCTGCCAAGGCTTAATTGGATTAAAGGCACGGGAAAGTGCTCCATAGTAGGCAGCCGAAGTGATAACAAGTTTGTGTTAGAAAATGGAAAGTTTAAGACATATTTTATATATGTTCTTGATAAAATTTCTGGAAATGGAGGTTGTTCCTTGCTATGAGAACTTAAACTTTCATGTTTGGATTTAAGACATTTTCTTAGTGTAATCCATAGATAAATTGAGTAGAAGTTGATTGCTTGAAATGAGTTAAATGAGTTTGTCCCAATAGAGAATGTAATATGAGTATGGGTGCTTTATATGTATATATGTAAGAGTAGTTTCAACTAATAAGTCATGTGAGTATGCATGGTGTAATTGTGTGCCCTTACGCACACATGCGCGCATCGTGACTCGACTTGGGTCATGTCGAAGGGCGATTTGGGTGAATATCTCGGCGTCTCGCGTACGCGAGGTGACCTGGGCGGAGAGTTTTATTACATGATTAATTAATTTAGTTATGACTTAACTGTTAGAGTTTACAGATAAACTCTGATGGAACTGTCTTGATCAGAATTTAGCCAAAATCTGATGAGCCTAATTTTTAATTAATGTTTTATTATACAGAAAAACGTTGGAGATAGTAGGAGACAAGTTGTTTTGACACAAGTCTGAAAAACCCCAGCAGTCATACTCTGTATCTCCTACACACATATTCATATAGTTTATACATAGGTTTTCTGGGCGAACTGAGGTGCATGTCGTTGTTGAGTGCTACGTATTTGTGGACGAAGTACTCTGTGTTGTTTTATCCTGGAAGTGATATTGCTGCAACCCAACATAGCGTAGTGGGACAATTATCTCTTCAATAACAGTCAAGACTTCTTGCAAGACTTTGCGACTCAGCTGTTCTATTGGTTCTATCAGTGTATGCATAAAGCTTCTATTAGAGCTAAGTTTTCTATCTTTTCTCTCGTATTTACAGTCACTGATCAATATCTTGTTTGCCTTCATGTTTGTTTCAAAATTGGTATCTGTCTGTTCTTGTTAATGCTTATCATATAACTACTCATTGTTGTGTTTAGTTTTATATTTACCCAACAGTTTGCATTACTAAACACAAAAAATTGTGATTTTGTAAAGATTAGATCACTGGATTTACATGGTTGAGATTGTAAAGTTACTATTTATGAATTGGTTTGTATCTTTTGACCGGTATCTGAAGGATAGGTTTGCATCATAATGCAGCAGCTTGAATTAGAGAATACATTTATAAATTCACCATGTCATGGGATAAAATGAAATGGTTTAGCTCATTAGCTAGTGTTAATTCGCACTCAAATTACCTTCATACATAGATTGTGTAAAGACAGAAAGCTAGACAAAACTACAGATCTACAAAAAAAGAGTTTATATACAACAAATACATATACTGAATTACTGATATATATTTATACAAAAAGATACTTACAAGCAGATGCATGAAAAACCAAATTGAATGTTAATAACCACGATAGCAAGAGAATAGTAGATGTATCTGAACAGCAGCTCCAAGGGAAACATTGAGATGGACAATGACATGTCAAATATTTTATAACTACATATCAACAGAAATAACAAGACCAGCTAACAAGACCTAGTGAAGAATATTGGGCTTTTCTTTTATATAGTCCCAATAAACCTACATGAAACCATTTCACAACAAACTAATATGAGCATACGTTATCCGGAAACCATTCTCTCTATATACATTTCCAAATAAACGACATTCAAACTTATATTTGTCAGTAATACATCTATTTGTCACTATTTGGTTAAACCCAATACAGAGTTTTGGAAATTCAAGACAAATATGGGTAGTATAATAACTATTATGGATGGTAATAATTATATTTGAACAATTATTATAGAAGGTATGTCTTGTGTAGTTTAACAAATATGGTAAGTCTTGGTGAATAAGTTTGTGATGACAATATATACATAGTCATATTATGTTTGATAGGTAATTCTTAGATATTGTTATTGATAACTATTTTGATTAATAATACAAGTTGGACGTTGGTTTTCCACGTCATATAATTTTGTTGTGTGTGCGCTTTGCATTATTTAGTTATCTCGGGTTTTGTTCCCTAACAAGTGGTATCATAGTCAAGGTTCGTGATGAATATGGTTGGAAAAAATTCGAGATTGAATTGTTGAGAAGTACTATGAAGGCCTTACATCAAAAATCATGTTCGGGTTCAAGATAGAAGAAGATGGAAAACGTCGTCTGAATCATTTCAATGGCTTGATCTACCAAGTGAAGAATTTGGATGAGACTATTGTTGTTCTTCTAAATGCTGAAAGATTTATTTAACAAGGATCGAATGACTCATTAGATGGAAGGGTACTCGTGGTTAATGTACGTGATTTCAGATTAAGATGTTCTATTATGGGATTCACCGTTATGATGAAGAACAATGATTTGGAGGTCATTAAACAGAATTTAGCGACACTCGAAGTTTGGAAGAACAAGTTACAGAGGTTTTTGTTCGAGGAGAGGCATTGGTGGATGGACTCCTATGTCTCGATGGTGACCGTTGATTCAGTTATGAAATATTGTGCTGAAGGAGATGATTGTTGGGTTGGATCAGCCCAATTCAATGGTATGTGCCTTGGGTGATCCAAGACAAATATTGGTAGTATAATATTTGTATTTGGATAATTATTATAGAAGATAATAATTATAATTGGGTAATTATTATAGATGGTTTGTCTTGATGTGAGTAATTAAGTACTAAGAATGGTATGACTTGAATGACATATATGGGAAGACTTGTGTAACAAGTATGGTAAATCTTGGTGGCTAAGTTTGAGATGATTATATATACATAGTCATAATATGTTTGATGGGTATGCTTAAACATGGAGGTTTAGACATCGTTTGGTACATGGTTGTTCCACGTACATATGTTTAGAAATACTGTGAGTTGTGAGATGTAATGCTTATGTATTGTTAGGCTTAATTATTCATGATTGATTGGTTGTATTATTCATAACTGTTTTGATTAATAATACAAGTTGAGATGTGAGTTTTCCGCGTCATATAATTTTATTATGTGTGTGTTTTGTATTATTTAGTTATCTCGGGGTTTGCTCCCTAATATTAATTACATAAACCAGAGAGACATAGAGTGATTCATAGACATGAGAGATAGAGACCCACATATATAGACTCATACATATGAGAGAGAGCTCTTACAATGATCTTGCATATGCCCAACTCAAAACCCCTTTTCCTTTACACTAAAAGGTAGAGTAAATAGTTTGTTAAAAACTATTCCTCCCCTTTTTCATATTAATAGTCTCTTTTTTTTAAAAAAATTGTTTCAAATTAGTTGTCTACAAACTTTTAATGTAAAATATTATCTAGTTTATATTTTCAAAATCAACTTTATTCCACATGTCTCTAATTTATATTTCCAAGATCAACTCCATACTATGTATTATATTTAATCAATGCAATAAATATGGACACAACCTATAAAAATAAATTTTCTTAATATGCGTTATTTTTTTAAAGTTGACTATTAATATGAAACGGAGGGAGTATTACTATAATACAAAAAGAAAATTTAAACAATCGGGTCGGGTACTAGTTGAAGCAGAAATTAAATAAAACAAAACATGACACATATACAATAGTTTACATACAACGGCACTTCACCCAAATATACACACATCCCTTGTCTATCTTCTCTCTATATATAGACACACATATATCTTTCTCTTCCCTCCTTTCTTGCTGTCATAAACAAAAGAATAATTTCATAAAAAACTCATTTTTCTTGATTTTTGAGTCAATGGAACTAGTGAATTTCTTCTCTAATTTCATATCCCGAAGTAGTGGTACTCTTTCGATACTCAATCCTCTCAATGAAAATTTTTACATCTCATGAAGACGTATCCATAATTGTTACTCATTATTTTAGTAATTTTTTGGATAGCCAGGAGGAAGTTGAACCTTTCCCGGAGGATATAAGTCTCTCCAGCCTTAATGATTCCTCGAATAGTAATCTGGATGCTCCAGTCACCACTACTGAAATTTTGCATTCTTTAAAGAGTATTGCTAAATCTAGAAGTCTGGGTCCGGACGGGTTCTCCCCAAAATTCTTTTTTTCCACTCGATAGACTACTGATACTGATTTCACTAGAGTAGTACTGTTGCACTTTTCCACACTTTTCATTTACCACGTATGTTCAATGCTACAACAATCTCCCTTATCCGAAATTTGGTAACCCTTTCAGGCTTTCAATTTTTTTCATTTCCGGCCTATTTCATGCCACAATGTGTTGTACAAATGCATTGTCAGTCTTTTATCTTGGAGGTTAAGAACTGTTCTTCCTTCTCTTGTCTCCCCTAATCAAAATGTCTTAGTGAGTAAAAGGCTTATTGGAAATAATATTTTATTGTGGCAGATTTTTGTCGAGGTTACAACTATGGGTGTTCATGGGTCGGGTTTGCCAGGTTTGAGCCATTTTTCTACTCAACCCAATTAGTTCGGTTTGAAAAATTTTAACTCGTTATGTTAAAAAAATTAACCCTACCCAATTTAAATTATTTGGGTCGGGTTGGTTCGGTTTGATCAGTTTATAACTAATATTAAAATTTTATATTTTCACATATATTAATATAAATTGCGATAATAAAATTTACTATCTCAACATAAACGACAACAAAACTAAAACAACATTAACGAAATAATTCGGGTTGGGTTGACTAAAATAATTTTCAACTCATACCCAACCCAATTAATTCGGGTTGAACTGTTTTTAACCCAACTTAATATCGGGTTTTTAATTTTTGGTTAAATCGGCCGAAATAAGGGTCGGTTTGGGTCGATTTAATCGGGTTTTGTAACTCATGAAACCCCCTAGTTACAACAATGAGAGAAGAGCTCCTAGACGTGCTTTTAAACTGGATATTCATAAAACATTTGATACATTAAATTGGATTTTTTTTGTTATCAACTATGCGAAAATTGGGTTTTCTGGTAAATTTATGGATTCGGTTCATCAATGTATTTCTTTAGCTTGGTTTCCGATGAAAATTAATTAATGTTTACTGTATTAGTATAACCAAACAAGAGAACTGTTTTTTCATCTCGATTACCTCAAGTAAACCATATAAAATGTCTTAACTGTCCAATTTTAAGTTTCAAAAATTCTAAGAGAAGGTCTCTGTAGGCGAACCATAGAAAATATCATAACTATCCAATTTCAATAAAATTTAATTTTAGAAAAAATATATCATACGTATAAATGTATCACCAATAGTCCTATTTTATACAATTGTTTATAGATAATATTATATTATATCTAAATTATATTCTATATTTTCTATTTTAAGAATCATACTTGCCATATAATTTTTAGGGTATTTACTAAAAATACTACTCCCTCCGTCCCAACCAATTGTTATCACTTTTTTTTCACTTTCTGGCACGCATTTTAAGGTGGATTTTAAGAATAGTTCCATAACTTATTTTTAAAATTTTCTTTTTTTGTATAAAAATAGGATTGTTCTATATTTATACAAAAAAGGAAAATTTCAAAAATAAATTATGGAACTATCCTTAAAATTCACCTTAAAATGCGTGCCAGACACCCCATTTTGAAATGATAACAAATCAAAGGGACGGAGGGAGTATTTTTTAAACTTTTTTTGCGATTTACTATCTTTTGAATTTTTTTACAAAAATACGATTTTGCAACCAATGCAACCTGATACAATTAAAATTAACCTCAAATGCAACTTAATTTAACTTTTTTTGAACAACTTTGAAGTTGCTTGAAGGTTGATTTTAATTGTATCAGGTTGCATTGGTTGCAAAACCGTATTATTGTAATTTTTTTAAAAAAATTGTACTTTTGCAAAATAAAAAATAAAAAAAGTACTTTTGCAAAAAATAATAAAAAGTTTGGTATTTTTCAAAAAAATCATAATTTTTATTTAATATAGTTGCACTCACATTCAAATCAAGTTCATCACCATTCAAACTCTTTTATTTATTTAAAATTATAACTTATAATTAAATTATATGAATATTAATATATAAACAATATTATATAGAAAAAATTATAAAAAAAATTAATAATAAAATAAATTATTATATTAAATTAAATATTTAAATTATATAAAATAAATAATATATAATTTATCACTCTAATATCATTGTGTTTTGAGGGGGGCAAAAACAAAAAGAGCAAAGATTCTGTGACAAAAAATTGTCTTCCCGGAAAATTTGTTCACCTTTTATGGGCCAAAATTCAAAAGTTTTTCCCGGCCCGAAAATTCTTTACCTTGTGCTCCAGCTCCACCTCGAGAATCTAAAACATAGTACAGTAGTAGACTAGTAATATTATATACGGAGTATAATAAAGATATACCGTGATTAACGATCCTTTTTTTATAGTATACGCACATGAGATTTTTGAGATACAGAATCTCCGCCTTCGGTTTCGTCGTTACAGCTGCTAAAGGTACAAGTTTTGTAATTATCTGCTTCTTATTTATACATACATGTGTTTGTGACTGTCTACCCACTTGTTTTTTTTTAAAAAAAAATTAGGCTTATCATTTACAAATTGAGTATATGTTCTAACAAATTTTGGAGGTAAGTCGAACAAGGACTTGGGACGCAGCAGCGGACTAACATAGTGATACACCCTTACCACTTGTGCTATCCAACCGTGCTCGTCTACACGCTTGTTAGTTTTACTTAGTTCGTTAGTTAGTTATTTAGTTTTGTCGGATATTTTCTTGTACTATGTTTGTTTCAGAACTTAGTATTTTGAAGTAAATCCGGGGTGCATCACAAGTCCGAGTCTGCAAACTCAGTTGTATCCAACACAAAATATTATAATCCTAATTCCTATCGTATTATAAATTAAAATACAAGATTGATAAAATTATGGTCCATGGTACCTGTTTGTTACTTATACTTAGAGGCAGTGGCAGATCTAGGAGCCAAAGGATCGAGGGGTACATTTCAATTTTTTTTTATCTTTTTTGGTATGTATTAAACTTTTTAACATTTAAATGTTAAAAATATAGTGTTTGAACTTTGAACCATTTTATCTTCACTTTTGACCATATAAATATATATGAAATAAGAAATGATTTAAATTATAATATAATTACTAACATTATAGGGTCGGTTAGCTTTTTTTTAGTGGGGGCACTTTATAAAATATACACATTTTTATCATAAATTATTATTAAAAAGTTGTTAATTTTTATTTCTGTTGTAGGCCTCTACATGAATCCGCCCTTGCTTAAAGGGTAAAGTATAGTAGAATATGCGAGTAAAATAAGCTAATAGTTAGGTGTTTATAATCCCATGAAACAAACATTATCTTAAAGTTTTGTTATCTCTTCATGAATTTGCATTTAGGTGAGGGTTATGTATTAGCATTAAGATGATAAAGTATTTTAGACTAGTTACTTTGCGCAAAATATAATTGATTTAAATTTTAGCTAATTTTTCAAATGATTTACTTTTTAGTTAATTTTTCAATATCAGAAAAACTTAATTTGATGCCAATATATTTATTCTATATATTTTTAAAATTAGTCTCTGATATATGTATATAATGGTCATATCTGTTGCATATTCAAATTAGGCGGGACAGGGTAGAGGTAGAGTAGGGATTGATTTCGGTTACTTGAATGACATCTAATCGTCTATGCATCAAATTTAATTCTAAGGCCTGTCTGATTCTCTAACACAATTCTCTGTATACTACTGTCCTCTACACTCTTATTATCTCCTCAAAGCTCAGATTTTCTTACTTCTAATTTTTCTTCTTCATTTGTCATATTTTTATGTCATTCTTTCATATCGAAGTGAAGGTTACCATTGTTAATTGGGACTTGGGAGTAATTAGAAGTGATAATGGAATGAAAGTGTGAGTTAAATTGGGAGGTAGAAAATATTGGATAAAAGAATACAAGAGGATTAATATGAAATCTAATTCATGATTGGACACAAATGGAAGAAGGGATAGTTTAAAGTTGTTGAATGTAATGCAAAAATAAACATTTTATATCAACGCAAACAACATAACTTAAATTTCATTTTATTAATTCCCGACTTGTTGCCTTTCCACCAACCTAACTCAACCTAATTACTTTGGCTTAGTGTACTGTACCACTGCCTTGCTCTTCTCTTCTTTGTCTAATTAATATTCATGCTAGTAAACAAATAACTTTGTTTTCAGTTACATTTTATTAATTAGCGAAAAGACACAGTACAATGTTTTCTTCAATTAAAGGAGCACTAACTATAAAGGTAATGCTTTATTTAACTTGTCCCAGTAGCGAGCAGGAATGGGAATGAATCCATGTCAACAGTAAGAAAAAGGTAAATGACTGACTTCAGGGATGTATTATTAGTCAATGGTACTCATGTAAAAAGCATAGTCCGACTACCTAAAACTTAATACATGCAGTCTTTGCAGTTTGTATCGATCGTACGTGGTTGCGATCTGGTATCAGTTACTCATTGTTTTCTCTGCTCATCCCTAGCCAAAGTACCAAATCAGATTCCACCTGATGCTAGTAACTGTAAGTTCTCATTTTCAAATGCTCAGAAAGTTCTTTAACTGTCTACATAAATTTTGTTATAAAAATTCCTCTTGTTACATTCAGTGGTTGCTATGATAATTGGCATATAGCCATATATATGCCTCTTGTTTTATACTTAGTATATAACTTTTGTTGGTCAGGCAAACCAAACGCAGTTAATCTACTTAACCATATTCTATTATGGAGTTAAAATGTCAGAAGTAAAATAAATATGATTATTGGAATATTGGATGATGTATCTAAATTGAAAACTCAAAAACTTGAAATTTTAAAAGGGGGCATTCCGAGAATCGAACTCGGGACCTCTTGCACCCAAAGCAAGAATCATACCACTAGACCAAATGCCCAGTTGTTCAATTATTTTGGTCTCTCTCTTGACTATTGATCCTCCTACTAAAATCATGTGCTGCATTTGTTAGTTGTTACTATTGGGTATTGGCCCTTTTTATCACAATTTTACATAAAATGGTCCGAAATATCACAATTTTAAAAAATGGCCCTTTATATCACTCAAAAACGCATCTTTAAGTTTTGTTTCTTAAAAACGCAACATAATATTACGTTTTTAATATTTACAAAAAATTAAAAATTAGAAACGCAATTACAACTTGCGTTAGTGTTGAATAAAAATATATAAACGCATGTTCTATTTGCATTACACCTCTGCACATAAACATAGAAACATAATGCATATACGGGGTCCACCACGTGCAGATACATTCATCTACCATCGGGAATGGCTGACGAGAGCACTACATTTTCAGATATAGTCAAAATATACATTTTCATATCAGATATACATTTTCATATCAATGATATTTTAGGGAAAGTCAAAATTTTCTGGAGAATGTTCAATATAATTTGTTATAGTAGTGTTTTGAAGTTTTTGATCAATCCATGTAAGTTCAAATGGTAAGAAAACAAATAGTGAAAGGATCTGCAAGGCTTAGCCTAGAGAATACCCTTCTCTCCGTAAATATATAAATTTCTATGTAACTGGCCCATCTGATAACAAATAACGAAGAGTTTGTTAGAGTATACCATATTTTCCTACTTGATTTTTCAAAAAAGTATACGTTATGTAAATATTTTAGACTTAAAGTCCTCACCTTTAGTGTGTATTTCAGTTATCTGATCTATGATTAGATTTATGTTTGATTACTGTCTACATTGGTGTTGATTTTTTGTAGCTATCTTTTCATGGATATGCATTAAGTGAGGTTTATGAATTAGTATTAGTGCTGATATTGTAATTCTTTCATAGTCACTCTGCAGAAAATTTTAGCTGAGTTTACGGTTTACTAAAATCTAAATTTAATTCAGAGAATTTTACCAATTAATCGTATGTGTATATTTTAAAATTTAGTCTCTGATATATAGTATTTGTCATGTGTGTTGCATTAGGAGGTATAGGGTGAAGTACTGAAGTGGGGATTGATTTTGTCGTCTGTGCATCAAATTTAGTGTGAAGTTTGGTTCATTCCCTAAAAAAATGATCTTTATAAAATTCATCATCTTCTATACTTTATCAATCTCTTTAATTTATGTGATATTTCCATGTCAATCCATTTCTTCCAAGTGACTGTAACCATATGTTGCCTTTGGTTACCTGTGAATGAATAGAGGCGGGAATGGAATCAAAAGTACCAATAAAGTTGTAGACAGAAGAAAATGGATGAAAACATACGGTCGTGAAAAAATGAAGTGTAATTCAAATATTATATACTTGTCTAGGACACAAGTGGAAGAAGGGATAAACATTGTTTTTTTTAGAGGAAGGGATGAACATCGGTTTATCAAACAGGAAAAAATGAAATATTTTAGGTTGAAATTAGTGGAATGGATGTTTTACATAAATACAAACAACATAGGTGAAATTTCATCTACTTCCTGACTTGGTGCTTCTCCACCTACCAAAGTCAACCTATATACTTTGCCACTTTGGTTTAGTGTTCTGCACTACTGCTTTGCTCATCTCTTTTTTTCTTTTGCTATTTGATCATACCAATAGTACTTACCTTGACCCAGTGAAGTGTGTTTAAAAAGCTAAAGAAGCTTAGCTTAACAATAATTGTTTCATATACATGGTTTATTTACTCAACTGACCGACATATGAAATGAAGGGGGTTAGTATATAGTGCTTGCTTGATACAGTGGTTGTGTTATGTATGTTAATGGACATCCAGTCTTTGCTCTTGCACAGAATTTTAAATTCCCATTGTAGAAACTTAAAAAGGGGCATTCCAAGAATCAAACTCGGGACCTCTTGCACCCAAAGCAAGAATCATACCACTAGACCAAATGCCCAGTAGTGAACATATTGTTCTCTTTTCCTACAAGATCTGTGTTTCTTTGACTTCAACAGTCCATATATGGTCTATTAGAAACCAAGGTGAGATGACCAATGTTGTCAAGCTAACATTCTCTGCTCTTACTTCTGAATGTTAGCCAGATAAGTTAAATTATTTGAGTATGCTCATTGCTTTTAGACCTCTAATTTGGTCTAGTAAAAATAAAACTAGGATATTTGCACCTGGACTGAGAAAACACCAGATTGAACTGGACTGAGAAAACACCAGATCGAATCCTGCGATTTGTAATTCTTGTTTAGTTGTATAAATTCTTAACATGTCCTTGTGCATTCGTGCTCTTTTTATTTTATAGTAGATAATCGAAAACTCATTTCTCCTCTCCTCACCCTCGCAGTTGAAATGTCTTAATTTGTACAATACAAAGATTAATCAGCCAGAGGAAACAAAGTTTATGCTAATGGATGATAGAAGAATACTATGCATTGGAAAGATGTAGTATTCACTGGATTCATATGTAATGCGTAATCTGCCCTTGTACAAATCCACCAGGTATCTTTTACTCCTGACTCTTAAGTGTCAGTAATTCATGATGCATTCTTGTTTTACTCCACACTTGATGAAAAAGAAAAGCATTTCATGACTGGGAAGCCCTAAACTTGTAAAACGGGGCATTCCGAGAATCGAACTCGGGACCTCTCGCACCCAAAGCGAGAATCATACCACTAGACCAAATGCCCTGTGAGAATATTTTATCATCCTGTAACATCTATTCCTCTGTGACTTCAATCCTTTAATATTTAAAAACCAATGTAAGATGGCTAATGCTGCTGTTTGAATGTTGGCCATGGAACTTTTAGTTGGTCAAGGATGCTCGTTCCCTGAAATTGAGTTACCAGAACACGTTTTCTGATTGCGACTGTTAAAAAAAAAATATTGCTGCCATATTTTCACCGGGAATTTGAAGGGAAAAACACCTAACCGCGTTCTACGATATTTTTTTTTCTTGTTTTGTTCTTGGGCTCGTTTTGTATTTTTTTTTTATATAGGAGAATAGTAAACTTAGTTTCCTTTCCTAATTCTTGCCGTTGAACTTTTCTCAAAACATATTTGGTTTCCTGTGCTTATTCAAAATCTTTGCTGAAAAGTTACTTGTCAAAAGGTTGCGAAGTGGGAAGAGATAACCAGTATATAATAAGATCCTATTAAGCATGGTATCGGAATGATATATAGAATACCCGGTAAATTAACATAGTATTAGAGTTGTGATTAGCAAAGGTCTCTAAGATATGGTGGACTCAAAAATGGAAAAGAGACACATTGTGATTGTGGATTAAAAAATCTACTCTTCAAATAAAAATTACTCCGTAATAGGTTTTCGAGTCAAAATCTTTGCTGAAAAGTTTAACTCGTCAGAAGACTGTGAAGAGGAAAGAGATAACCGGTTAATGAGATGGAATAGATTTATCCAACAACCATGTGCAATGGGAAGTGATTCATATGCAATGGATACTCTGGCATTGTACAAACTACAAACTAAATAATGTTTCTTGGTGGCTGAAATTTCATCTTTCCCCCAATATATAGACATACATATTTAATAGATAAGAAAATTAATTATTGGTTTGAATAATGTTATTTAGCCATGAAGTATAATCGATAGGTGATTTATATTTATATAAACCATGTTTTTTACTTGGTATCGAATTCGACAATCTGTATGTAGAGAGAACTCTAGAACGTGATCGATCTATATCAAATTTTGTTAAAATAAACAGAAAATAACATGGTATTGTAGCTTAAGCTTTAAACTACTTAAACAAACAGTACGTCAGTACTAGTGTGACTACACTCAACAACAAGCTTAAAACTTCATGAAACTGGAAACAACTCTCTTTACCAGAACTGCTGATATATATGAACCCGTCAAACAAGTAGAAATAAGGACATGAATTACAGAGGATCTATCCCCATTATTAAAATCACACAAAACAGCTCAACTGTAGCAAATAAGGAGTTGCAGCAAGTGCATTTCCATACAATAAAATACATTAATCTTTGAGAATGTACAAACCTACATCAAACCAAGCTAAGTGCACAGACCAACAACAAGAATTAACACCGAGATCAATTTTCCATGTCTTGGTCTAAATTATCTACCAGAGTAGGGGAATAGACAGAGGACCTCCGATGTGGACAAATGTCGATGATTGAAAGCTTAGTCAACACAGATTCTCATCAAAAGAAAGCGTCAAGGAGACAACAACAGCAAAGTGCAGCCAAACTGCATAGTTTATTAGGTTGGTCAGAACAAAACATCATTGATGTACGATTATTACATAGTGGTGCTGGCGCATACAAATACAGCTGTTATATTCCGAAACATCGTTGTGATTAACCCTTAGTTCAAAACCAAGTGGCTGAAATCACTAAGATTGTTTTAGCTATGGGTTATAACAATGTACAAGGAATAAAACAAAAAAACTTCCAGAGTACGAATAAAAAACAATCAGTAGGCAACAAAAACACAATAAACTTTTGTTTATTTACCACTGCAGAACATGAAACATTTACTATCTAAGAACATTACAGCTTGGGCTGAACTGGTTTCTATGTTGGAAACTATCTAATATTAAAAAACAATTTAATATTTTTATTGTGGTAGAGGTGGATATGTTTGTTCTGTTTGATTTGGATTGGGAGTATCATGTGATTTTGAGACTGCTAGTATACTACAATATCATGATCTGCTTGTTACCTATGCAACATCTTCAGCTTCGAGCGACATTGAAATGGTGTTTGTTCTTCAAACGACGACATCACTTTGAATTTTCGACAACACAGAAAGTAGTATTTGATATAAAACTACAACACCATTATGATTCCATGAAATTATGACAAACTATGACCACTGAAAATAGTGTTTGATTTTAACCTGGGACAACGCATTGAAGTTACAACATCATAATCTCAAACTAGAATCAACTAAAAGAAACACATTTTAAGTACTATGTTTTGATTGCAACTCTAATCATATCAAACCTTTTCTTTTCTTGAAACCCTTTATGTTTTGGAGTGTCCTTGTTCAAATAGTAAAGGTCTTTTAATCAACTAGTGAGATCCAAATCCAACCCTTTATGTTTTGGAGTCTTTTAATCAACTAGTGAGATCCAAATCCAACCCTTTATGTTTTGGAGTGTGCTTTATTCAAATAGTGTTTGAAAAAGGAACATAACACATGATATACCATATGTCAAAACTAACAAAAGACATCATTCTATTGTTAATAATCTAGTAGGCCGGACTAAAAAAAATCAACTCCTCAGAATGAAAATATTCACAATTATTGCCAAACTATTAAATTAATAATAAATAAACCATAAAAGTACATCTAGAGACTAAATGACCAAAATGCCATTAGGAATTCAACTGTCAAGTGGGCAATTTTGAAAATCCATGCCAACCTGTAAATATTCAACTAACATAATAGTCTATTTCTTCATTGCCATTGACGAAGACTTATCAACCATATACCAATCGGGTTGACCCGTTCACAACCCAGATCATCCCATCCCTGGATATGATCATCCATTCATCTCCACAAATTTTAACAAAACCTAATCATGCATGCAACATGCGCGCGCGCACACACACACGAGTTTACGACAAGTGAAGAGATGGACTTACCATCCTTCCATGAATCCACCGCTTTGCTTTTGCTGCTGGGGTGGAGGAGCATATTGAGGTGCATAACCCTGAGGTGCATAGCCACCTTGAGGTGCATAACCCTGTGGTGGATAACCCTGAGGAGGATACCCTGGTTGAGGATATCCTTGTGGGGGATATCCTTGTGGTGGATAACCTTGTTGAGGAGGATATCCTGGTGGAGGGTAACCTTGTGGTGGATATCCATCTTTAGGTTGATCTGGTTGAGGATAACCTATTCATACATACACAAACAAAATTAACATAAATCTCATCATATGTTACGGCACAAAAAATATTTAAAAATGAAATAAAATTCAAGAACTGGAATTGATTAACCTTGAGTAGGAGGATTGCCAACAGGAGGATAACCACTCATGATTAAATATTTTCTTGATTTGTAATATTAATTTGAGGAAAGGAGGAATAAATAATAAAAATGGGGTTTGTTATGAGATTGGTATGAGGGTGGGGGAGGAGTTTGTATCCTCAGCAACTTCCACCTTCTCCTATCATGTGATTTCGATGTAAAGCATTTTATAGGGGAGGGGAAAATAAAAAAATAATTCTTTATTTTATGGTTAAGAAGTCCTGAATATATTTTAATATTTGCTTTTAAAATATTAAAAAAATAATCTTATTAATTATGTGATAACCCGAGTCAAGTCCCGAGTCTTTTTTGAAAATTGGGTCAAATGCCAAAAAATCATAATTTGTTGGTGCACTTAGTAGTAGTACTCTTACTTAAATACTAAACAAATTATCTCAATATACTCGATCGATGTAGGACTAGGGTGTTACAAACTCCCCCGCTTGAACTCCTAACGTCCTCGTCAGGCCGAACAAATAGCTCATAGGCCCAGATCGTACCTCTCTAGTCATTGTGGGATAATATCAGCTGGGCTCTGATACCATTTATAACAACCCAAACCCACAACTGAATGCATACCGAGCTCAACAACCCACAATATGTCAGCTCATATAACATAATAATTTTTGATATACATTAGTTATTGACTTGTTTTTATAAAGGGCTTAAACCATAGTTGTCAAAGTGAGACTAGGCGCCAGCATAGGCGATTAGGCGCCCCCTAGTCGTCCATTAGGCGGATTATACGTTTAGTTATATATATTATTTATTTATTATATATTATATATATAATATATACATATAATTATATGTTATACCAAAATAAAAATTATAACATTCTAATTATATTTCAAAAGAAAATCTAGTAGATAAATTAAAATTCAACATGAAATAAGTCTTGAGCATACAAATTAAGCAATTAATAGTCTAATACAAATCATCAAAGTCATCAAGATCAGTTATGTCTTCATCTCATGTTCCTGTTCTTGTTCCGTAATCATCATCAATATCTTCATTATCTTCATTATTTGGAAATATAAATGTGTCACCATCTCATGTTTCTTCTTCACCATTATTTGGAAATATAAATGGACCTGGCTATTTTCTGTACTTAGGCGGACTAGGCGGAACTATGCTGAACTAGGCGGCGCCTAGGCGGAACAAGGCGACGCCTAGGCGGATCTAGACGACTACTGTTCATCAGAAACCTAGGCGGGGTGGACACATAGCAATTTTCTACCGCCTGGACGCCTAGGCGACGCCTTAACAACTATGACCCAAACATACTCTTTCTATTGAATCAAAGATGTTACAAACACCTTATCTTATTGGGTCGACGTTCTCGTCGAACCCATAGATAAACTTACAGAACCCAAGCAGTG
This sequence comes from Oenanthe sinensis, assembly GCA_028671895.1. Lineage (NCBI taxonomy): Eukaryota > Viridiplantae > Streptophyta > Magnoliopsida > Apiales > Apiaceae > Oenanthe > Oenanthe sinensis. The sequence continues at coordinate 16,516,792 of CM053814.1, forward strand.
CCTTTGCACTTCCGATCAGGTATGGCTCTGTTACCATATGTGATAATCCAGGTCAAATCCCTAGTTTTCTACGAAAATTGGGTCAAGTCCCAACTTCCAAATTCGAAAAAAACCAAAGTAAACTGACCCAAATACAACAACTTGAATAATCCATAAACTCAAAAAATTCATGATTCATTGATCCACTTAATAGTAGTATTATTACTTATATACTAAACAAATTATCCGGTGTTAGAAATTATACTAAAAATTTATTGGTCTAACTATATTTTTGTTCTTCGATGAAAAACTGAGAGTTTAAATTTTATCAAAAGTGTAAACGTGTTTGAATTATAATTGCATTTATAAACTTTTATATTGCAAGTTTAGTATCACACCTTAAATCTTTAATATCAAAAAGGTGACTATACAATGCTAAAATTTAATTTTATGACATAACCTTTTTAATGATTATAAACATCATAATTTATTATAAGAATTTGCATTCAAATTTATTTCTAAAATTCTAAAATACATTTTCAAAATTGAAGCATAGAAGAAGTATTATAATACCATTTATAAAATAATTTATTAAAAAGGTTATTTTAGCTGGATATATATTTTTCCAACGGTCTACTCCATTTTTACATTAGAAATATATTTTGTACTCCCTCTGTTTTTTTATATTTGACGTTTAACTTTTCTGCACACATCTCAAAGTGCTTTGACCGTATAGTTAAAATAATTATTTTATAAAAAAAATTATGAATAAAAATATATAACTTATACTAAAATTCATAAAAAAAAAATTTTAATAATTATTTTAACTATACGATCAAAGTACTTTAAATTACAGAAAAGTCAAACAACAGATATATAAAAACAGTGGGAGTAATTTTCTTGATGGTCTGCATCGAGAACAATAATTTGGGCCGAAACAATGACTTACACGGACTTTCATACATATAAAAATAATATGGGCTGGGCACATATAAGCGGCAACTTTTAAGTAAAAAATCACTTCTAGTCGTTTTTTTAATTTTTTTATTCAGTTATCCTATATCAATAAATTTTTTATGTAATTGCTTTTTTTATGGCACTTACTAACCTCAATAATTAGTTAAGTTGTAAGGTTGTTTTTTCTAAAATATTTTTTGAACCGAATTTTTGTTAAACGAGTTTGAACTCGTGAGCTAAGTTTTCGAGTTGGAACTGAGCATACGGCTGATTGCTCAGCTCGTTTAATTAAATAAGCTCAAGTTTCTCTTGGAGTTCGGCTCCAAAACAAGATCCACGTACTTGATTGCAAACTGGAACTAAAAGCTCTTAGTTAGTTTACCTTGTGGCTTGTGTGGTTGTATTATTTTATTACCGAAATTGCCACTGGCTAGTAGTAGGAAATGTTCACGATTCACGAACTAGCTTGTTGATGATTTGAAAAACGTATATGGCTAAAAAATTAGTTCTACAACACAACTTCACCATGTAGGAGGGAAGCTAAAATTTCATCTGCAAATGGAAAAAAATTACTCCGTAACTTAAGAACTATTATGCCGAAACAACAACGTATTTTTTTGATATATTTTGTTGTGCTTCATATATCAATGTTGATCTCTTATGTGAATGTAATTTATTTTTGTTAGCTCATCGATGTCTATTACAGTTTTTCTAGTGGTAATCGTTTTTTTTGGAACATGTTGATTCATTGTTTGTAGTTCTTTTATTTATCATGCCAATGTCAAACATGATTTGTTCTAAATTTCTAATCTCTTACAGTATTCTATATTCCCTCTCAGTTGTATTAAATTTTAGAGGACAAGGATATGGTGTTGATCGACGAGTCAAAAAGTCATTTAAAGGTGTCTATCTTCATAAATTATGGGCCCATTATATAGGTCAGTACAATTACTAATTGTATTGTACATTTGTACTTGGATGATAAGGTCCCTTGAACTCTATTATATGAAAGCCAACTTGCTGGTAATCCTAGATATTATACAAGACCCGTGTGGTTATAAATTTAGGATAGCTATGTTTTTAACCCTTTTGATTTTACACGTCTTAACATGCCAGACTTTCTTTCTACAGTTAATATATATAGGGCCTTATTTGGTTAAACATCAATTTCGGTTAAATTCTGGTGGAAATTAGTAGAAAAGGATATATATTGCGAGGAAATGCTGCAAAACTTCGTTGTTGGGCAGAGGAATGAATATAATTCGAAACTGAACACTCCTGTAAACGCAGGTCTACAATTAATGTGTACAAAATTAATTAGTTAGTCACAAGAATAGTCGAACAAACAGGAATGTGTGAGGATTATGGACTTGGACTTGGTGTGTTTGGGATATCCTACTATGTTTTTAGGATTCGGATAAAATCTCTGTTACGTACCTACGTTAATTGGGCTGATCAAAGCTCTGAAAGGCGATGTAGATCTTAGTACAGAGAGTTTCACCAAGTGCATATTGACAGTCACCCTCTATTAGCTTTATACATACTGATTGCAAGAGGAGCATGGCACAAAGTTAAGGACAAGAAGCCATTTCCATCTTCTCTGGAAGAAGAAAAGAGTATTGTCATGAGAATCGGGAAGTCCTAGGTGAAATCTTGCATTACATAATGAATGGTGTTATTTTAGTACAAGGACCCCAGAGTCCCTACACTTTCTCTGTGCGTGTGATTAGAGGATTGAAAGGCTTTGTTTTGGTGGTGGGTTGTGGGACAAATTGTTTCTTCCCATGTTCATTTACATTCCATCCTTGCATTGATTGGTTTCCCTCAAACAATTGCAATAGTATCATTGATTGATATGAAATAATTGCCATAGTGTTAATTCTAATTAATTTTGTACTAGTATTTGCTTGCAGTGTCTTTAGTTTTGCATCCAACTCCTCACCTAACCTAACTCTTAAAATACCTCAATAATTTTGAGAGAATTTCTTATTTTTGAAAGAAAATGTGTTTTTATAGAAAAAATCATTTCAATCAGAGAGATAGACACGAATTTTGCGTACATCTTAACCTTGACATATACCTGCGACAGAAATTGTTTATGGGAACTGGATTTGACTGGGAGCAGTTGATTCAATATTAAAAACCATTTATTTAATAAATTAAAACAATGTATGTTTTTCAATTTTAAATTACTTATACGATAGAACAGACGCATACTCAATTTGGCATTTAATTCTTCTCTCTTTTCTGTACACTGATATGACTTTTTATCATTGAGACTTTTCGTTTCATTAAAAGAAATTAAAACAATTTCGTCATTCCTTGTCTGGAGCTCATGAGACATTAATGTGTTGTCTATATTCAACTTAAAACCTTTTTAAAATGAAGATTTTGTTCTACTTAAATTTATATATATAAAGAACTTAAATTAAATATTATTATGCAGGAAACAACAAATCATTCACAAGAAAATTGTTTATAGAAAAAGATTGAACTTTCAGATCCAAAGAGCAGCAACTGCAGCTTTGTTGTGCATTATATCATCATCTCATCACCTCCCTCCTTCTGTCAATCCACCTGTTGAAGACATATCCAAAGTAATAGAAACTTATACATATTTCAACAAATAATGATGCATTATCTCAACAACAAACAGACTAAACAGTTAAGAACCAACACTCAACTGATTTTGTTGCAGTTTTGTTTAGGATGCAGGCGACTTGCAGTAACCATAATGCTCTTCGAATTTAGATTTATTCTACAACAACTTATTTCTGTCAGCTTGTATCCACAATAATGCATATATAATTTATATATACACATGCATGTAGATAAAAAAAAAACTATAGTTTTTAATTTATACTCCAAGTACCTCAAACTGAGTTGAAGAGTCACCATGTGAGAAGTCCAACAAATTCTCTGTCGAAGTTTGGATGTTGGAGAGTGCTACATTGTTCTGTGATTATATAATGTAACTAGATTTAGTGGATAGATGAAAATGAATTGCACAGAAATATAACTTATGATGAGCTCATGCAAAATTACTTGCATTGGATAAATTGAAGATAGGAGAGCTAGCAGTATCATCAAGAAAAGAAATTTGTTGTTCTTGAACTCTTTGTCGTCGATGCTCGTTGTTTTTCTTCTTAATCTTGCCATTGTTTTTAGGCAATGTAACATCATTTTTTGTATGAATGAAGAGGCCGTTGTTGTTAAACTCATCTCCATAATATTCATCGACGCAAAAATGTGGCGGTCCTGAGGATGCATCAGACACCATTGAGAGATCTTCTTCATCATTTCCATCTATTGTGACAAAACTGTTGCCACTCTTTTGACTGGGAGACGGAGAGAGAAAAGACTCTTCATGTTCGAAGTATAATGTCCAACCAGATTCACATCCACTACTACATTCTCTGTCAAACAAGGGATTCATTTCTGTATGAATGAAGTTTAAAAATGGCCGGCCGGAGCTTGTTTGTTGTATATATAGCTAGTTGCTGATTAATGAGGCCTTTAATTTATAATGTGTAGGGCAAGGTTAAGGAAAAAATTCAAGTAGAAGAAAAAAATATATGCTAATGAATCAAAAATTGCCAGCTGGGGGATGGCTTTTGTGGATGTCACTTATGTTATGTGTTGTCAATGCATCTCTATGGTACTTGCTGTAACTTGTATAATTGCAGGTAAATATATTATATGCTGTGGGTAAAACAAGTTATCGAAATTGTATCTGGATAACGTATAACACTTTAAATTTTTATTTTCTTTTTGCTGGCTTGTAACGACCACTTCACTACTATATCATATGAACAACCGTATAGTTTCGGTCAATTACTATTAGCAGCAGCAGCATTTGAATTTTGAAAGTGTGTTACAATAATCTTAATATTGATTAGTTATATACTGCACATGTATGTGTAATTAACGTGTTACGTGTATATGTATTTTTGTAAAACGGGTGAAGAGGAGATTGAAGGGATCGGAGGGAGCCAAGCCTAGTGTCGAAATAACTTGAGGTTGAGATATTTTAATATAAATTTTTCACTAAAAAATATTAGTATAATCTCGAGCTCAAAGAAAAATTTATGAACAGTTGACACAGACAGCAATAACAACTTATTTCTAAAAAGTAATTAAAAAGTGTTTGCTAAATTTTAAAAACAGTTTTTTAGAAAAGTATTTTTGATCTAAAAATTGTTTTTAGGGAAAACAGGTCCCCATACTTTTGAAAAAAAAGTTACTTCCCCATATTTTTGAAAAAAAAACTATTTTTAAATTTTTACAGGAACTAACCACATGCTTCACTATCAAACCATCTTAAAAATATTATTTTTTATATTATATCTCAAAATATAAATGGAAAAAAATTATCAAACAGTAATTTTATTTTTCTAACACTTTTTTTCTACAGCACAACAATTATTAGCAGCAATATCAAACGGAGCCTAATATAATTGAGATAATCGCACTTTCGAACATTTTATAATTTTATAAAAAAAATTAATTTTACATGATATTAGAATTATGATGGTTATAGGAAATTTTAAGTTCGATTCTTTTTTACCCTTAAAAAAATGTTATCATAATATGATATGACGATGATATTGATAAATTTGCTTTCTAACACCGATCACCAAAGCTTAACAATACAATTTCTAACCCAATTATTTTGAAATTCCGGTCTCTCATTGGATGATAGCCACTTGACAAAGGGTGTACGTCCAGGTATTTATCCGATTATCTGCACATGCACATATTTACATTATTGCAGCTAAAAGTTAATTGAAACCTTATCGAAATAGCCCCGATGGCTCCATGAGTCAGTGTTAAAAGAAGTACATTTTCCTTTTTAGTATAAACAAGAGTGATTAAAGTCTACGTATACCTCATAATATATAACACCGGAAATTTATTGATTGATGTTTACCCTCTTCTAACTGTATACTTTAGTCCCAAAATGACTAAATTATACTACTATGATACAATATATCTCAAAAAGGTTCCTCAGATTTAATAATTGATGTGATTTTATTGATCAAAATGAGTATTTTCCGGATACCCCAACCAGTATCACGTCTTAAGCCCAATACGTAACGGCCCAATACGTAACAGGTAAATCGGCATAGAACTCGAGTCATACTCTTCATGTACAACCAGCTACTAGAAATTCAAATAAATAAAGTTCTCATGTTACATTGCAAAGAAGAACAATATATCTGAAAATTTATTTTTGAAATATTGATAATAAATGGTATTTGTTAATGTAAAAGGTGATTCATATAGACTGCAGAAATCTGACTAATGCAATTGGTATTATGTTCAAGTTGAGGCAGTTGCTGAGAAAGTTGCAGTAATACCGTGTGCTGGAAACTGCACAGTTTTCTGGGACCTGCCTTGTTGCAAGTATCTCACCTGTACTTTGCATCTGTTGTGTTATTCCACTTGCTCTTTTCATTATCACCCGAACTATCATAACCATCATATATTCATGCATATGCAAGGGCGGCCAAGCCTACGCTACAAGCCTAGCTACAACTCGACCTAATTTTCAAAAGTCTTTATTAATTACCCAATTCTTCATTTTCTTTTAAATACCCGGATCGAACACTCTATTAGGCCGTGGATACAGTCCAATGAATTCATACACTTATTTGTCAGGAAAAATATAAATGTTTTTTAAAATATTATCGAGGACGATAGTTGAACATCTAAATTTGACCGAATTCAGGTAATAAAGTCAAAAACTAATAAAGATCGATATATTTCAAATTCACGAGCATTGAGCACGCATGTAACAAGAATAAACCATACATATGGATATATATATTTCTGGGTAGAAGCCTACAAACAAATTAAACACATTTAACACATAAATTACAGTTTTGAGTTAAATTAAAACAACTAATTAATTTATGTGTAATTACATAAATTACACATAAATTAAACACATAAAAACAAAACACATGCACATGAAAAAGTTAAAAAAAACAACTAATTAGGGACGGAAGAATAATTATTAAACAGTTTTGAGTATCACACCAAGAGGTAGTTATGACGGTATTAGATAAAGAGATTAGAGAGCGTAAGATATATATCTTAAGTAAGTTACGTGAGATACATAGATTTTATATACAAAATATGATAAGGGTATTTTTATAAAATCATGATTCATTTAAAATTTTATTAATATACTATTATTTTGTAATAGAACCTTAGGAAATTACGCATCTTAGGTTCATTTTTTTCTTACATAAATACCAGGGTTGGTATTAAAAATCATCTGTAAAATTAGCTCCGGTTTATCTTTCATTATATTATTTATTAGTTTAAAAATATATACTTTTTTTTTTGAAAATGGAGATATCTATTATCTATGGTCTTCTTTAGTTACTAATTAAAGTGGAAAAGCACATATATATAGATGTGTATTCATTTTGTAATCACCCAAATATCAAAAAATAATCAAGGTCTCTAATGATCCTGTTTGAAATTACTTATACGTATGTACTGTATGTATTTTTTTAACAAATAAATTACTCGTACTTATAACGATAAAATCAAGTATGCTCTAAAAGAGACATACTTACTGTAAACAAATAGACAAGAAGATAGACTTGATACAGAATGAATCCAACATTTGCTCTAAAATAAATTCAACCTGTACTACATTTTATTGTTTTTTTAACAATATAATTATATGTATAGAACTTAACCTAAATCTAGCTAAGTGTACATAACAAATTTACACAAGCGTGAATTTAAGTAAAACTGTGATATTTCTTCTGAACAAAGAAATTGAGACAACTCATCCTGCATGTACAAAAAATATATAATAATTATTAATCACGAAAATATAAAACTAAATACAGCACAAGAAATATTTATCAACACAATCATAATAAAAAAGAATTAAGATTTTATCAATATCAAATCCGAATGTTACATGCATTCAAAGAAAGTACATAAATAATTGTTAAATTACAAGAGATCTGTTATAATTTGTATAATTATAACAAAGATTACATATACTAATATAACATAGATAATGAAATAGTAATATGTATTCTGTTTTACTCCACAAGTGCAAGTTTACAATGATTCAGTGCATCTCTATTTATATGCCAATGAAGCACCGCCTCTAATATGAACACATAGTATAAATTTGTTGTAGTCATCCTGCATTAACTCTTCCGTGTATTGGTATACTCAAAATGAGCTGTAGCTTCTAGTGCCTTTGACAATCAATATTAATCTTATAATACTCCCCCTTGATTGTCAATATGAGTTATTACAAAGATTGATTGCCTCGTTAAAACCTTGCAAGGAAAAATCCAGTGGGATAAAAACCTTACGAAGGAAAAAGAGTACAATCTCCCCCTGAATAAAATGTCTCACATTTTGACATCTTGTTGTAGCAAGTTTCTCAATCTCCGCATGCCAATATTATTCCGCAGCTTTTCAAATGTTGATGTGGGTAGTGACTTTGTAAGTAAATCTGCCAGATTTTCACTTGAGCGAATTTGTTGTATATTAATGTCACCATTTTGTTGGAGCTCATGACTATAGAAGAATTTTGGCAAGATGTGCTTTGTTCGGTCTCCTTTGATGTATCCTTCCTTGTGTTGCTTAATACAGGCTGAATTATCTTCAAACATAACTGTAGGGCTGTCTGAGATGTTTGATAATCCACATGATTCCCGGATATGTTGAATAATAGACCGTAGCCAAATACATTCCCTACTTGCTTCGTGAATTGCCAGTAACTCTGCATGATTTGACGAAGTTGCCGCCATAGTTTGCTTTACAGATTTCCAAGAAATAGTAGTTCCACAATATGTGAATAAATAACCTGTTTGTGATCGTCCAAAATGAGGGTCTGACATGTACCCAGCATCTGCATATCCAATCAGCTGTGATTTTGAATTTTTTGAAAATAATAATCCAAGATCAATTGTCCCACAAAGATATCTCAATATGTGTTTAATTCCATCCCAATGCCTTTTAGTTGGATTAGAACTGAACCTTGCCAGTAGATTTACAGCAAATGCAATATCAGGCCGAGTGTTGTTTGCAAGATACATGAGAGCACCAATAGCACTTAGATATGGAAATTCAGGTCCAAGAACATCTTCATCTGGTTTTCTTGGACGGAATGGATCTTTTTCAACTTCAAGTGACCGGACAACCATTGGTGTGGTTAGTGGATGAGATTTGTCCATATAGAATCGATCAAGAACTTTTTCTGTGTAAGTGGACTGATGAACAAATATTCCTGAAGGTAGATGCTCCACCTGTATACCTAAACAAAATTTTGTCTTTCCAAGATCCTTCATTTCAAACTCATTTTTCAAATAATTAGCAGCGTTAGTAATATCTTCAGAAGTACCAACAAGATTCAAGTCATCCACATATACAGCAATAATAATAAAACCAGTTTGTGACCTTTTAATAAACACACATGGACACACATGATTATTAATATATCCAGCATTCAATAAATATTCATTAAGTCTGTTGTACCACATACGACCAGATTGTTTTAAGCCATATAACGATCGTTGTAATTTAACAGAATATAAATGACGAGGCTTAGTATCTTCTAATTTTAATCCTTCAGGGATTTTCATATAAATATCACTATCAAGTGATCCATATAGGTAGGCTGTCACAACATCCATAAGACGTGTTTTCAATTTTTCCATACAAGCCATACCCATCAGAAAACGAAAGGTAACTCCATCCATAACAGGAGAGTATGTTTCCTGGTAATCAAATTCAGGCCTTTGAGAGAATCATTGGGCTACCAACCGAGCTTTATATCTCATAATTTCATTTCTCTCATTTCGTTTTCTTACAAATACCCATCTATTCCCCACAGGGACTACACCAGCTGGTGTTTGGACTGCAGGTCCGAAAACATTTCTCTTGCGCAAGGAGTGCAATTCTTCCTGGATTGCAACTTTCCATTTTGGCCAATCATCTCTTTGTCGACATTCTTCCACACTTTGTGGTTCAGGATCGGAGTTTTCAAGAATATCACATGCCACGGAAAAAGCATATACATCATCAATTTCAGTACTCCCACGATCCAACAATTTCCCATTATGTACATAACTTATTGAGATCTCATAATTTTCAGGTACCTTTGCTTCTATAGAAGCATGTGCCACTTCAGGGGCAATATCCTCTTCTGGAGGCAATACTACTTCTGGGGTTTTAGTTACAGCCACTTCAGGGGCTTGAACCTCTTCAGGAGGTAATACCACTTCTGGGGTATTTTCTAGAGCATTTGCCACTTCAGGGGCAAGTCCAGCTAATTTCCGTTTTCGTGGTACAATATCTTTTGCACCAATAGGTCTACCACGCTTCTGGCGTGATTTTGAATCATTTATCAATTCTTCAGGAATTGATTTATGTTTAGGGATTTCAACTCTCGTTGGAACATTAACAGCAGGTATATGTGATTTTATCATGTGTCTAGAATCACTAAAAGCATCTGGCATTTGATTAGCAATGTTTTGTATATGAATAATTCTTTTAACCTCATTTTCACATTAATTAGTACGTGGGTCAATAGAATTCAATCCTGATGCATGCCATGACATTTCATAATTTAATTTATGCAAAACTTTATCTCCCCCTAGTGAAGGGAACACAGACTCATTAAAATGACAATCAGCATAACGAGCAGTAAAAACATCACCAGTCAAGGGTTCAAGATATCTAATGATAGATGGGGAATCAAAACCAACATAGATACCAATTCTTCGTTGAGGTCCCATTTTTGTTCTTTGTGGTGGAGCTATAGGGACATATACCGCACTACCAAAAATCTTAAAGTGTGAAATATCAGGTACTTTTCCGAGAACTAATTGGTGTGGAGATTCTTTATGATAAGCAGATGGTCTGACACTGATTATATTACCGGCGTGTAGTATAGCATGACCCCAAACAGATGTAGGTAATTTTAGCCCTTAATAATAAAGGACGAGCAATAAGTTGAAGTCTTTTAATTAAAGACTCTGCTAGACCATTTTGTGTGTGTACATGAGGCACAGTGTGTTCGATTGAGATTCCTACTGACATACAATAATCATTGAACATTGAGGATGTAAATTCAGCAGCTTTATCTAATCGAATTGATTTAATGGAATGATCAGGGAATTGGGCTCGTAATTTGATTATTTGGGCTAGTAATCTTGCAAAGGCTACATTTCGCGTAGAAAGTAGACAGACATGGGACCATCTAGTTGAGGCATCAATTAAAACCATGAAATATCTAAATGGACCAGAAGATGGGTGAATTGGACCGCAAATATCACCTTGTATTCTTTCTAAGAATTTTGGAGATTCGGTTTGGAGTTTCACAGGGGATGGTCGAACAATTAGTTTTCCCAAGGAACATGCTGAACAAGGAAGTTCATCACGTGGTATGACCTTTTGATTTCTAAGAGGATGTCCCGTAGAATTCTCTATAATGCGACGCATCATAGATATTCCTGGATGACCGAGTCGTTCATGCCAAATGATAAATGATTTTGGGTCTATAGTTTTAGGAATGGTGATTGTGTGAGATTCGAAGATTCTAATTTTCATAGTATATAATCCAGAGGAAATTGATGGTAGTTTTTCTAAAATCTTCTTATGACCTGAAATAGTGGAAGTGATAAGAAGATATTCTTTTTCATCCTTGTTAGTAGTTTCAACATGAAAACCATTAAGACGGATATCTTTAAAACTCAGAAGATTCCTAGTGGATTTACTAGAGTAAAGGGCATTTTGTATGTGAATTTGTGTCTCGTTTGGTAGGATAAAACTGGCTTTCCCAAAACCTTCTATTATACTAGATGTACCCGAAATTGTCCAAACATGTGAGTTGGTTTTAGTCAACTGTGAGAAATATTTTGGACTTTGTAAAATAGTGTGAGTGGTCGCACAGTCAGCAATGCATATGTCTCCCATATTTTTGCTGTGTATATATGTAAACAACGATTTTATTCAGATAAAATTAGTACATAAAGTAAGCACATAAAACAAGCACATGAAAACAAGTACATGAAACAAGTACATGAAAATAAAGAAAGTACATATAAAACCTAGCCATTTAAATCATAATAAAGATTAGCACCAGTGTCTAATTTGACTGAGGTCTCGTTGGTTGGTACATTTTCTATATTTTGATTATAGTCAGCTAAGTTTGTTTCCACCCTTTTTCCATTAAGCCTTTTGGATGATTGGTAGAGTTCAACAAGATGTTTAGGAGTACGACAAGTACGTGCCCAATGTCCCTCAGCCCCACACCTATGGCAAATATCTCTAGCATCTCCTTCTTGTGGTGCCTTCCTTTTATTTGGCACTTCATGTTGCCACTTCTGGTGGCCATAGTTGTTGTAACCATCGCGTTGCCACTTCAGGTGACCAGAATGATACTGATTTCGAAACCGTCCACGAAAATTTCCACGTCCGCGGTTTCGCCCATAACCTCGTCCTCCTCTATGCCCTTTCCCACGTTCATTCTTCTGGAATGACGTGTTATGTACTTCAGGTAACTGGGCAGAGCCTGTGGGACGAATCTGATGATTTTTCATTAACAACTCATTATTCTTTTCAGCTACAAGAAGGAGAGATATCAACTCGCTGTACTTTGTGAAATTGCGCTGCCTATATTGTTGTGCTAGAATTATAGTGTTGGGGTGGAAGGTTGAGAGGGTCTTTTCAATCATTTCAGCATCAGTAATTTTCTCACCACACAAAATTAATTTTGAACTTGTTTTGAACAACACAGAATTATACTCAGAAACAGATTTAAAATCTTGGAACCTTAGATTAATCCAATCATATCGGGCTGAGGGTAAATAAACAAGTTTTTGATGATCAAATCTGTCTTTAAGATTATTCCAGAGGGTGAGTGAGTTTTTGACAGTTAGGTATTCAGATTTTAAGTCCGCATGAATGTGGTGCCTAAGGAAGATAATAGATTTTGCATTTTGTTCAGCAGTTGGAGTTTTCCCTGTTTCTATAGTGTCTTTTAACTCATTTGCACTCAGATGTAATTCAGCATCAAGCACCCAAGACAGATAATTATCTCCAGAAACATCCAAAATAACAAACTCTAATTTTGCAAGATTCGTCATTCTGATTTACAAAATAAATATTTAAAATATGATATAATAATATGCATGCTAAAACATAAATAATTAATCACGTACAATAAAATTTATAAAATTACTACGACATAGCCAACTATAAGCTTGTGACTAATAATATTGAAAGCATAGCAATTGTAATATATATAAATATTTAAGAGTAATATAATAATAACGAGAACAATTATAACGATTATTTATAAAATAAAATAAATAAAGTTAAAGCGTACCTCCTTTGTTAAATAGAACTTATTTGGCCAATACCTCCTTCGTAAATAAAGCTTACTTGGGCAACACTTACTCGGGCAACACTTCCTTTGTCAATACCTTCTTCGTAAATAAAAATTTTCGGATAATATCTCTTCTGTGAATAAAACTTGCTCGGGCAGAGACTCGTGCTGATAACGTGTTATAATTTGTATAATTATAACAAAGATTACATATACTAATATAACATAGATAATGAAATAGTAATATGTATTCTGTTTTACTCCACAAGTGCAAGTTTACAATGATTCAGTGCATCTCTATTTATATGCCAATGAAGCACCGCCTCTAATATGAACACATAGTATAAATTTGTTGTAGTCATCCTGCATTAACTCTTCCGTGTGTATTGGTATACTCAAAATGAGCTGTAGCTTCTAGTGCCTTTGACAATCAATATTAATCTTATAATAAGATCGATATATATCCTCTGTAAAATCGATGAAATCTTCGAATGATTGATCGTGTTTAGCTAGACAACACGCACCAGAAATATTAATTGCTGTCATTAACCCCCGCTAATTAATACCGAATTACCAAAATTCAGAAAGATCTGCTTCGGGATTTGAAACACTTGTTCTTCCACCACCAATCGTTGTTATTCAGTAAGTGCCGCCACGCCCAATTGACGCACTCCAACTTTCCGAGGTCCTTGCTGCACAAATTTTTAATAATCTTCAACTTTACTTCAATCGGATATAATTCCATGTAACATATAGTCGTCTTTACACGTTTCGCCATAACCACATTCGTAACTCGATCTCTCCTTAATTACAAACAGTTATATATATAATGTTGCTTCCGCAACATACAGTATGTTATGCAGCGCTCTCCCTTTTTTGGATATTTATAAGGTTGATGAGAACATGATTTGCCCTGTGAATCCAATACCTAATACAATTTAGAAATTGTATACGAGTACTAGTTTATAACGCAAATTAATTTGAACTTGCACATCACGTATTTTAATTTTAAATAGATAAATATTGAGGATCACGATCAAATTAGAATTTTATCATTCGATTTTTAATAAAATATGATGAAATTTTGTGTTGCATAATATTTTTTTCTAAATTATAGAATATTATTTAAGGAATAAATTATTATTTTTGTCCCGCACAATTTCTTTTTCAGTATTATAAAAAAATTTGAAAAATAATTAGGTAAAAAAATTCAAAAAATATATATAATATTTTGGAGCAAAATATATTAATAAGTTTTATATACTAACCCTAAATATAGGTATATTGATAAATTCAAAGAACTTCAATAGGAATCGTAAATACTAGCCGATACAAATTATTCATTATATAAATATTTATATATTTAAATAGGCATATTATATATTCATTGAAAGATATAATAGTAGAATTAAAAAATTATGTATATAATTTTATAAAATTTTATAAATTATATTATAAAATTTATAAAATTATATATATATATATATATTACATAAAATTTCATTCAATGAAATAATTCTTCTGCTAGAAAGTTTATGGTGGAGTTTTACCGATGTATCACGTATATATATTATACAAGTTTATAACCCGTGTCAAGCACGGGATACCTAATATTTAAATAAATTGATTATTTATTTATATTTTTATTAATATTTAATATAAAATTTTATAATATTAAAAATTTATGTTATTATTATATGTTCTCTTATTTTTTATAAATTTATTCTATTTAATATAAATATATTATAAATTCGTGTCATTACATACATAAGTGATTTCCATGAGTGAAGGACAAAATTACTGAGTTTTTATATTAACAGTTATAAAAATACCGGATTCTAAAAGAACGGCCAATAATACCGAATGGAATATAGGGTGTTAATGGTACACATTTTTAGTAGGAGTATTGTGTAAAAACTAGAACAGGATTCACATTTGTAAGCGAAGTAATGAAGCTAATACGCATTTGGGAAACGAGAGACCAATTTTTTACTTTTTTATTAATTCTAGATACGCATTTTATGATCGGGTTTTCGGGGGATGCACAGTTTTCAGGGGTTAATTCAGCTTTTCATTTCAATACATTTTAAATAATTAACTGTTCAGCTAGTTTGACATATTATTACAACACGTGGGTTCATCTTCAAAGATGCATGCTATTCAATTTTATATCAATCACACAGTAGAGCACTCAATGCTAACTTGCCAAATAAATATTTTCAAAATGCAGAATACGCATTTGCCAATGCTGCATTAGAATGGTTAGAAATGGCCCGCTACTTGAAAAGTGTTATTGTTAAACTATTTTAAAAAAGTGTTGATTTTTGTCATTATTACGATTTCCATCGGAAGAAATACAGAGACTGTAGGTGAACTTTAAGACGAGAAACTTGATTGAACCCCTTAATTATATGACGTTGCAAAACAATGTTAGTACAACAAGTGCAAATGAGTCTGCAATATATAGCACTCATGTAGCTCGTGATGTTAATTATTTTCACGAGGATTCTGAATCAATTTTGCTTTGAGCCATAAAATATGTGTACAAGATTTATTCACATACATTTTCTTGGTTTCGCTGCATAGCTACCAAGCATTGTGCTAAGTTTGGATTGATCCCGACAGTTTCCAAAGAAAATAATCAGCATTCACATATTTATCAGCAAGTATTATGTAACAGATCGAGAAGATTTTAGTCATAAAGGGTTGTTTCTAATTAATTGCTTTTTTCCAAACAGTGATGTTTGTTTTTTTTTTTTTTTCGTTGGCAGATGAGCAGATGCACTTAAAGGGATTATTTCTTTGTTGAGGGTTGTTGTAGTTAGGGGTGAGCGCGGTTCGATTCGGTTCGGTTTTTGACCGAAACCGGAACCGGAACCGCATATTTTCGGTTTTAAAAATTGAAAACCGCAACCGCAACCGAACCATCGGTTTCGGTTTCGGTTTTAAAAAGACCGGTTCGGTTTTTATCGGTTCGGTTTCGGTTAAAAAACCGGATAAATAAAAATAAAAAAAATATATAATTTAAATCATTATATTTTTACATTCAAATTTTATACAATCAAATATTTGATCACATTCTGCATAATAACACTACAAAAGAAATGTAAGAAACTTTAACAATCAAATTTTAAGGTTGAATCAACAAAATGTGAATGTTCTTTATCGTAGTATGCAATCTAAAAAGTACATAATCATGTCTAATGATGTTTACTCCTGATTATATGCTTTTTAATTGAAAAATAGAGGAATAAAATATTGTAAAGTGGTTGTCATATTCTCACATTTAATATTAGTATAGTTGATGTTGTAATATGAAATATAATTGAAAAAACTATGTTCTAGAGAAATTTAATACTTAAATTATATATATATATAATAAATTTATTTATTTTAATGATCGGTTCGGTTTGGTTTTTTCGGTTCGGTTTTGACCTATAACCGGAATCGGAACCGAAAGTCTCGGTTTTTAAAAATCAAAAACCGCAACCGCCGGTTCGGTTTCGGTTTCGGTTTTTTCGGTTCGGTTTTCACCGGTTTCGGTTCGGTTTCAATTCGATTTTTTGCTCAGCCCTAGTTGTAGTGTTTGTAAATAAGGCCATGGAGAATGATTTGGCGCGCTGTTTAAGCTTAACAGCTCTAAATTATAAATACCATACAGAGGAAGTAACCGAGAGATATATGGTCGAAGTTGTTTTATTCATTCTGTATGTTCGGATAAACTTGTTAGTTAACCTATACATTTATTAGCCAAAAAAATCCAAACAACTTTCTATTTTTTTGCAATTTAATCTATGAACTTATTTATTCTCGTATAAACTCAACGAACTTTATAAAATTATGAAAATAAAATAACCATAGTTAACTATTATTTATTAATATCTATTTTTGTCAACCCATATCAAAAATGTCATGTTTGATTAAATACATAATAAATTCTTTTGAATTAGTTACTAATGAATATTGAAAATATAAAAAAACACATAGTTAATTTATTAACAAAAAATATGAAAAATTATTTTTTCTTTCATACTTCATTTAACTAATAAACTATATATTTATATATTATGTTTTAAACTATCAGTTATATATATATATATATATATATATATATATATATATATATATATATATATTAAAATTACATATTAAATTATTTACATTATAAATTTAAGAATTTCAAAGAAAAAAGTAAAAAATAATTAATTTCAAAATACTTAATATTTATTTTATAAAATATTCTATTTAACTATAATTAATTATTTTTTTCCAATTTAAATCTAAAATAAGTTATTCAACATATATTCATTAGTATTTCATATACTTATACTCTAATTTATTAATTGGAAAGAGTAACATAATATATAATAAAGTGTTTAACCTTTTTTTTTGTTAAGCAAATGTGCACCACTAAAATATAATAAATAATATAATATATATAATAAATAATAATAATAATTTAAAAAATTATAAATTAGATTCTATTATTTTAATATAATTAATAATTAATAAAATTATTATTATTTTAGTATTTAAGAAAATAATATGAATTATAAAATAATATAATAATGTGTTTGCCCAGAAAGATGATCTATTACAGAAGGGGGGTTGAATGTAATAGTATCAATTAATCGATTAAGAACACAAGTATGTAAAAGAAAACATTGTTTTGTATTAAAGATAATAAATGAAATACAAAACTCTCTCAAGAAATTTTTTGTTATCAAGAGCTGTTAGATTATGAAAGATATGACTGGTAAAAGATACATAATGTTAACATATGTCTATGTTTATATAGACACAGTTACAATTCAATTACAAAATAGATTATGACAAGAACAGCTTTAATAAGGAAATAGAGTTACATTCGGATTCCTTTTTCACTATCATAATCATACTTTGATTTGATTGCTTCCTTCACAAACTCTGATTTGTAAACTCTGTCGGTTGAGTATTCTCTGACTTGAGCATTCTCTGTTAGAGTAAACTCTGATTGAGTATTATCTGATAGAGTAAACTCTGACCGACAGCTCCTTCATTCTCTGATGACGTCAGCATAAATTCTGATTAATATTCTCTGACAATCATCAGTGTTTGCATTCTTAACAATCTCCTTCAATTTATGCTTTATGAATCAAAACATAAATTACACTTATGATATCAGAAATATAAGACAAATGCATCAGAGTTTGTTTTTCCTTTAAGACTCAGATTCTTCTTTATGAGAAGTCTTCTTTCAGAAACTGATCCAGAAGCTTTTCTTCAGCATTCTTCAATAGATCAATAAGTTTCTCCTTTACATGTTTCATCTGCTCAGAAGAATCATCAATTTGACATATAGCAGCCATTAGAGCATAGATGAGAAATAAATGTTAATCCTTAAAAGATAAATAAAGAACTCTTACACGAGAAATCCTTAAATACCTTGAATCCACAAGGCAATCCTTGAATCCACAAGAAAGAATTCTGGAATCCACAAAAAAAGAAGAGAAAACTCTCTAGGTTTTTTAATTCAATCAATAATAATTCAATTCTCTTACAGTATTTAAAGATTATATATATATATACATATATATATATATATATTATCATCTGATATAGAAATATAAAATAAATCAGCCCAATATAAATTGGAACTTTCTTCATCTAACTTATATAAATATATTATAATATAAATAAATTTAATATAATTTGAAGTTTTATTTTCTAAATATTAAATACTAAAAATACTGGGTCATTTGTCCTACATCAAGGTGGGCCTTCAAGAATGGATCTAGAGGGAGTCAGAGAGCCAGATGGACTTTCAGTATGGGTCAAGCAGAGTCTGTTCACACTGAAGGAGGCAGATTCGATAGGTGTCGGACCCGATGTGTGAAGGGGAAGATTGTTGAGAGTTGTTCAACATCGTTTGAGGGAGGGGCAGTTTGTTGATTAATAAGCAGCAAGATAATGGGATGTGCCCAATAATATATCCGTGCGGGCTTGCCCAAAGCAGAAAATATCATACTATTGTGGAGTTAAGACTTATTTGCGGCCCAACAATTTTAAATATGTGGGGGTGCACGAGTATGAATTTTATGTGTGCGTATTAATGTATACTAATTTATAATTCGTGTGATGCACGGATGAACCGATTTTAATTTCTTATTTATATTGAAATACATTTTTTATAATTTTTCATTTCTTTAATAATTAATAAAATTAAAACAAAATCATGTTCAATTGAATAGAGAAGTTCTTCCCCAACTATTCTTTAGGATAGGTTGTGCATGATAGAGTTTGAAGTGAAGTATAAGAGGTAGCCCATAAAAGGATACATGTAAAAGTTATGTAATAATAAAATTTTAAAATAAATATAATTTATAACTTATATAATTTGAGTTTATGTGTTTATATTATTTTGTTTGAATTTATAATTTAAATAGTATTTAAAGAGTTTGAGTGATAATGAAATTGAGGTATGTAAGTCAAATTGTAAATGTGTTAGATATATAATACTATACTATCTATACTATCTATAT
The DNA here is from genome assembly GCA_028671895.1 of Oenanthe sinensis. NCBI lineage: Eukaryota > Viridiplantae > Streptophyta > Magnoliopsida > Apiales > Apiaceae > Oenanthe > Oenanthe sinensis. The sequence goes on from CM053814.1 coordinate 16,536,628, forward strand.
TATAAATAAAATAAATTATATGTATTTAATTATTTTTGGAAGGTGGGTATTTTTTTAAAAGGCGTTGAACCAACCAAACAAATCCATGTTCGCATTAAAAGTTTTGGTCAAAGTTGAACCATAAAAAAGATCATAACCGTCCAATTTTAGATGAAGCATAGAAACGATCTTAACCATTCAATTTTAATAAAATCTAATTTTAAAAAGAATATATATCATACATACAACTCTAACCCCCGATAGTCCTCTTTTTATACAATTTCTCATGGATAATATATATTTAAATTATATATTCTATATTTTCTATTATAAGAATCCTACTTATCTTATAATTTTTATTTAATATATCATTAAATTTTATGAATATTAATATATAAATATCATTTATAATAACATATAACTCTAACCCCCGACAATCCTCGTTTTATACAACTACTCACGAATAATATTATATTATATTAATATAAATTTTCAACGTTATAAAATTTTATAATAAATATCAATGAAATATAATATAAAAAATAAATTTAGCTAAATATTAGTCTTTCATCTCGTGCGAAGCACGCGTATAAGCTTGTAATAATATAGTATAGATATATAGGATAAAGGGGGACGGGCTAACGTTCTATTTTCATAATTTATTTATCATTATTATTTTGACTACAATACACAATACATAACCATTTACATAATTATCTCAAAAATTTTGTTCGACTAACGTGTGTGTGTGTATATATATATATATATATATATATAAGCTAGCAAATTTTTAATTATCGACCCGGTGTAGTTTGTGTATAGCCGGGGAGAGTAAGGATGGTTCAACTCGATTTTTGGATAAAATAGGAACTGAAATTATATATTTTTAATTTTAAAAATTGAAAATGGTAAATGTAACTGAATTATCGGTTCTAGTTTTAGAAAGACTGGTTTGATTTTTATCGGTTCAATTTCAGTTATAAAACTGAATAAAATAAAAATATGAAAAAGTATATAACTTAAATAAATAATATGTAATTAATTAAAAAAAATATTCTACATTCAAAGTTGACACAAAAATTATTATCAAATAGTGTTGGATCAACTAAACATGATACCTCTTGTTTAGGATCTCATGCTAAAATGTTGGAGCAAGAAGTTCTAAAACTGAGAAATGACATGTTTAAGGTAAAATGTGTACTTGTTTTGGTCAACTGGTTTTTATGTGGAGGATGTTTTGTTAAGAAAAATATTTTCTGTTGGTTAGTATGAACTAGAACGTGAGAAGCTTGCCATGGAACCGGAGGAGGAGAGAAAATGACACAACGTATGTAAGAATATTAACCAGTAACTAGTAATGTACTGTATCTTCTTACTTCATGAGTTGGGAGACGGACAGGCCTATCCATCCATTTTGTACAATCTTTATATATATAATACTTGAATAACAGTTTCCCAACTCCAAACCTACATATATTCAACTCCAAGCATATAAATATTCATGAATATTTTCTTTTTTAGATATTTTCATTAATGATTCATAGGTTCAGTTATTTCAAACTTATTTATGTTACCCATAACCCATTTCAAGTTTGAAAATGTTTGTTTTCATTTATTATTCAAAGTTTGGAAATGTTTGTTTATTTTGAAAAGATTATTAATTTATGAAATAATAATTTTTAAAGATTTTAGTGTATATAATGATTAAAATAACATTTAATTTAATCATTATTTTTTATTACATTATTTTTATATCTAATATAAATTGAATACAATAACACGTATGAATATATATAACTTGTCTTATATATTATATTAATAATATTAAATATTCAAATAAAATATAATACATATATACAATTTAAAAATTTTAAATCCGGTACATAGTATGAGCATAAATCTTCATTAATAATATATGCAAAAACTACATATTTTAGAATATTTGAAATTGCGATTTATAAATAAGTCTAATAAATATTAAAGTTGAAAATTAAAGACTTATTTTTCATAAAATATAATAAAAAAATATTTTATTAAAATGGTTGAATAAATTAAAAATATATTGATAAAATGATAACAAAACTTATTTGTATACATTTTTTGATTTTTGACATTTTTTAGCAAAACAATGGTGATTTTAAAAGTCAACCAACAACCGCTCCAAAACTGATCCAAATATATCCAAATCTGGTAGATGTCCATTATTTACAGAGCCACAACAAATAATACAAGTATAATTACAAACTGAGCGAGGTTAAAAATGTTCATCACGTGTGATTTTAATGTCATTCCAGCAATCGTTTGTGCTTGCACCAGCCAATGGCAGCTACGTATAAGAATATGCTGCCAGTGGCACTGCCACATATAGTCCAGAGAAACTCTTGCAGACCATGCTTCTGGTCATCAAACAGATCAATATGGATATTCATACCAAAGATACCAGCGACAACCACGAAGGCACTCACCACCAGAGTTGCTGTGGTTAGCATTACCCCCATTTGCAAGAGATGATTCTGTTTGTCATCTAACATGATGTTGATATAGTCTTCTGTGTCATCCACATACTCTCTCAGCTTGCAAGCACCACCAAAAGATAGAAAATGTCAGTCAACTCCAAGCAAGTTTAAGAAGTTTACAAAAATGATACAAGTGAAGCTGGATATACAGCTCCTTTTATAATACATTGTTTGCCAATTTTCACCACAAAACTTATGGTCTATATTCAGCCAGTTGGATCCACGGATTCACACATGGGAACAATAATGGCAGCCATTCCACATAGCGTGGGAGTCAAAGTCCAAAATCTTCAAAAGATTTGTCGATTCTTCTATGCCGTACAACTAATATCAAACCGTAATTAAAACCGACTGTGTGATACTCCCTCCGTCCCGGCCAAATGTTTACATTTGGTCCGGGCACGGAGACCAAGGATAGTGGGTGTAATAGTGATTTTATTGTTAAAATAAATGAAGTAGTGGGTGTAATAGTGTAAAGTGTTGAAAAAGTGGAGTGAAGTAGTGGATGTAATAATATATTTATTGTTAAAAGTTACTATTTTTAGTAATGTAAAGAATTGGGTGGGACGTCCCAAAAAGGAAAGTGTAAAGAATTGGTTGGGACGGAGGGAGTAATAAATACTCCAGGGACTTTTTTGTTAACTAGCCTGAATTAGGATAATTACAGAATTTTTTTACTTTATACTATATCATTTATTATTCCAAATAGTTTTATGAGCCAAAGTGTTAACAGTTTAGGACGACTTTCAACAACATTTTTTGAGAGTGTGTGTAATTTACTCCAAAGTAGTGCATGAAAAAAATTTAAAGACCAAGTACGGGATAAGACATCCAGCACTTTCTTACCTCAACTTTTGTTTTCGAGAAATAAACCAACAATCCTATCCCAAGAGTATATATTATATTGTAAAAGCATCATGAACAATTACCTTCAAAAAATTTTAACACGATATAGCTCAAGGACAATGAACAACATAGGGTTCACACCAAACACTCCAGTGATATCCTACTATCCCAGGACCTAGATATATAGTAATACACTGAAATGACATATGAAGATTGCTAATTCCACAACGGAACCCTTCATGATATGCAATAACAACTAAATTAACCTAATTGTAATCGAAAATTAAGACAGAACAAGTTTAACACAAGATCATTACTCTAAGAAGTTGTTTCACATACCGTAGATAGTTTATTCAGTGTCCCATCAATCTGCACAAAATACGCCTCCAGGAGCATTTCCAGCTCTTCCACGTCAAGGTGCTTACTGATAGCACTGCGAGTGGTACTGGTACGGGTCCCATGGCTGTCTCTGCCAAGTGCATTAGATGCACCAAACAGATGGTTCTGTTGGTTGTCAACTTCAGCATAGATATCATCAGGGCTCCTAATTTGCAAGAAAGTGCACAGGTACTTACTTCGATGTAACAGAAAAAGAAATAAATTTAATAATAGAATAAAATCTTTGTAATACATACTTGTCATCAAGTTCTGACTGAAGAACTTCATCTTCAACACCGGCTTGCTCATCTATAGAGGAAACTGTTGAGTTCTCAATATGTTGCAACAATTTTTCAGTTAGATACATCTCAGCCATATCCTCATCATCATCCAGCAACTGCTCTAATTCATCCCTAACCTGATAATCAAGTTCCTCTTTTAAAAAAATATGTGCAAAAAAATCAAGCAAACTGCTATGCCTAATACATTCAGCGTGTTAAGATATCTAACAACAAAAACCGGGAATGCATATTCATTTTTCTCATATTGAATAACTTGTATTATAGATAGCAAGGATACATCTCATCATATGCACGGATGCTACGTGCCCTAAAAAGCAAAGGCTTACACTATAATCAACAACTGATATATCCAAGATAACTGGAAATGCTTCTCATCTTCTAATATACATAGGTCCACTGAAAAAAGTTTACAGCTCACTTGCATTATTGCATACAAGATTGACTATTATACTGAGATTTGTGCACACACAATCAAGGTATTTACATCAACTGGTTTATGTTATACAAACTTCAAGTTTTTAATTGATTAGATATTTAGATGTCCTCAACACGTCTGCGGATTGAAGAGGAGAAGAGGACTGTGAAACACATAACATAAATCAATCAGCTTTTTTATTAATTTTCTTTGCCTTTTATTTGCTTTTCTAAATCCATAGATGGATGGGGCATCTGGTAGTAAGAAGCTTGGATACTTCTATGTACTACATATAACATGCAAACAAGCTGTTGCCTTGCAAATTAAACAATCAAACACCTAAGCTGGTAAGTGAGATACATCAAGCATCACCCATTTCCTAGAATTCTAAGCTGACAAAATAAGAAGATGCATCTGAAAAAAAATGATGTCAATCATCATTGGCAAATACATGTAAAATGGTAAGCTGCATCCCAAACTATAACAACCAAGCTAGTAACATGAAACAAAATTACAAGCTGAAGCCACTACCTTCTGAACTCGTCCAGTTATTGCAACCAATCGACTTTTAATTTGACGGACACGTTCCAAATTGAGTGTACTGATTTTTGATGTCAGTTTATCCAATGCTGGGTGAGCTTCTTGCTCCAAAGTCCTTGCCTAATTTAAGATTAAACAGAAAATGTTATTATAAACAGACGAAAGGATCCACTATGTTTAAGGCTAGGCATTATACTGCAATAAGTTTTTTTTTTTTAAATTTGACATCATTTAATTAACCTTTTGACAATAAGGACCATAAGAAATTAGTTTACATAAGGTAATAAATGAGAATGTTAAAGCGACATACTTCATTATCTAAGCAACTACAGGCAGCTTCCAGGCACGCCTCCAAAGCAATAAACTCAAAGGGAAGAAGTTTTAATCCATCTCGGTTTTCAAGAGCCTGCTTCCCATCTTGCTTACTGTCACTGTCCTTCTCTGGAAAACTACCAGAATGCTTTGGAGGGCTAACTGGCCTTGATTGTGAGTCCTCTAGATCATACAAATTGGTCCAGTCTGTATTATCAGCATTGACCCCACTTTCCTGCAATCCCAAAAACAAAATTGGTACATAGCTAACATCATTACTGAACAGTAATGGCTCAGATGAATTGGCATAATGAGTCAATAATGAAAAAGAAAAAAAGGAAGAAGAGAGCCTTCCAGCAGGAGTATGTGGCCAACTCTACAATAAAAGTGTGGATGGATTGCTGTCCTCCCCTCCCTAAGACCTAAATACCTCTGTCTGTAACACACATACACACACATATACATATAAAATTTTTGAGAGGTATGACAGTGATATACACAAATTCATAGTTAAGCTTCTCTGAACAAATTCATTTCCATAATTATCATTCACAGCTTGGCATCTTATGAGATGCACACTTAATAATCAAATTTAACATTATGTGATACCCCATTAAACAAACATCGCCTACAAATGTCCCACAAGGCCACAATTGTTTCTAATGTCGCGATTTCCAATAACAGAACAAGTTCAATACTTGCATGCTTGATTAATATCTATTGTATGCTTGAAACCTATATTACTCTGACCCAAAGGCTTGTTGCTTGGACCCTTGTAAAGAAACTTATTTCATGTCAGGTTTCTGATAGAGATGTGAACACTTTGACCAACTAACATACCAGATGATGTGAACTTCGGATGCAAAAACAATAAAATGATAAGAAAGAAAGACAGAGAAGAACAAAAAAAGAGAAAGATTAAGATCTATATACATTTTATTAGTAAATTATGCCATCGCTGTACCTATGTCCAAAAATAGGAAAGAGTTCCCGTGTCCCCAATTTTCAGATTTTATGAATTTGACAACTGTGATTTCGTGTTGTGTCCGACACTCCGTAGCAGAGTCCGATTAAAATAGCTTGAACTAATTTATTACTTGTCAAGGTCATATACAACTTAAACACAGCCACTTGGGCAAACACTATCGTACATGTTCAAACTCAAGCACCAAACAAAAGTATCTACTACTCGGCAGAGGTTCAAGTATAACACAAACCAGACTATTCTTAATAAGCTATACAAACAATTGTCTTTACCAAATTTAAACTTAACTTACATTTATAACTACAAACACTACCTAATAGTATTAACTTATCTATGTATCACTATAATATACAAGGAATCATTAGAACACTCGCAAATAATCAATTTCAAAGCTCAAATTCGCATCATAAAAAAAATACCAACCCATCATCAAAATTCCAAAATCAAAAAACCCCAAATTCACAAAATCCAAAAAAAACCTGAGATTTAACAGCCTGATAATGCCTCGTGACACGGCGCATAAGGTGTTCGACAAAAGGCACCACAGAAGGATCCTTAGCATTCAGCAAAAACACTTCCTGGGCAGTAATAATAGCTTTAATATGTTCCAAATTTATAACAATAGCACGTTCTCGACCCAAAACAGTAGATGGGTATGACAACAAAGGATCAAGAATTCGAAGATCACGAGCAGGCAAGCCAGTCTTGCGCATAATAGAGTGTTTGCCTGCTTCCATAACATGGGTCTGGGCCGATGAGTCGAGAACTAGCCAGGGTCGAGTGCCTGTTGCTTTTTTGCGGAGGCCGGTGGTGGTGCGGATGGGGTCGGTGTCATCTTCGGTGAGGGGTGGGTGTTTGGGGAGTGGGGGAGGTGGGTATGAGCTCCTCATATCTCTTTTTAGCATCATCTTTAGTGGAATTGCACTATTTTGAGTTTCCAAGTTGGAACATACATTTATTACTCTAAAGTTCAAAGTTCAAAGAGATATTTTTAAACATTTACTACCCCTCCTTATTTAATTGTATTTTTACCATTTTAAAAATTATTTAAAAAATATATGAGCTGTGCTACGATTAGGTTGAGCAAAAAACCCATTAAAATCGAAATCAAATCGAAATTGATAAAAATTGAGAAAAATTAAATCGAATAAAACTGATCTGAAATCAAAAAATAAAAAACCTAACCGATTTGAATGGTTCGGTTTCGATTATAGGTTCCAACCGAATCGGGAAAAACCAAGTCAAACCGAACCGAATTGATTATTAATTTAAATATATAAATAAATTATTTATATGAATTTTTAAAATTATTTAATAATTAAATATATGATATTCTGTAATTTGGGCCAATGTTATGAGTTTCTGTCTTTTCATAGTAAATTTATTTGACAAATTATGTTGTCCCTGTACCTTACTTCAGAAAAGATAATAAAAATCATATTTTTATTAGTCGGATGTATACGACGGATGTGTTTTAATTTTCACTTTGTGTGAATGAGCTATTAGTACTTGACATTTCTAATAATATTAGAGTCTGATCACCAATCCGCATCATCTAATTTGTAACTAAAATCAAATTAAAATTTTTAAAACCAAAACCGATTCTTCGGTTACATTGTTCCGGTTCCAGTTTTACTCAAAAACCAAGTCGAACCGACCTATACTCCTCCAAACTACAAATTAGTTTTGTAACACTGCAATTTGAAAAAGTACATTTATATAATTTATATATACATGTGTATAGTTAAATAAATGTAATACGTAAATTTTAAAAAATCTTGTTAATAATCGGTGACAAAACTTGAAAAATATATTTGAGGTACTATACATAAGTTGTAATTAATAAAAATAATATAAAAATGAATTTATAAAAAGTTTTTGACAACTAATTTTTTTATTATACTAAAATATTGTTCGACGTTCTTTTAAAAATTTAAAATTATCAATGATATTATCACTATCAAACTTGTCACAAATATATCTCTTTATATGAATGATTAAACTAACGGCAAGAAACTCATTTTCCTTTAAATTTTAAAATTTCGTCTTGACTAATTTCGTAGTTAAAAAATCTCATTCTCATATAACCATAAAAACTGAAAGTGTCAATAAGACGAATCAATCCCGTGATCAAAAAATATACTTTTGATCTTTTCGTCTTCATCAGTCCTTCAAAAATTTCAGTCAACATCGAAACCTCGTTTAAATTTAGATCATAAGGAGCATCAAGAATAAAATGTTGTAGTTGAAACCTCAAATTGAGTGTTTTTGCTCTGGAAAATTTATGGGATAATATTCTCTACCAACATATAAATATTCTCAATATCAAATAATTTATAAGAATGCTTAGCTAGGAAGCAAATATGAGCTACGAGATTAGGATTTCAATAGTTTCATCACTAAACCAATGTAGTTGCTTGTCTACATAGTCATGAGAAATATTTTCATCTTATAAAATATTTCAAAGTAGTGATATTTCCTTGACTCTTATCTCGCCTCCTATTATGTCTTGTGTGAAGAGTGTTGAAATCATGAATATCATCGATATGATGATTTTCACAAAATAATTTGATTTTGTTAAAAGTGAAATGTCAACCTTCATCCCTAAATTTCTAAATTAGAATTTTTATAGTAGCAACCAACTACATAGTATTAAAAATATCTTCAAATTTTTGTTGCAAGGCTTAACAAATCATATTTGTGATCCCCATCATCTCTTTCATTAAATATTGAACAAATACAAATTCAGATGTAATTATCTTATGGTAAGCACCATCACCATCGCCGCGTATATGATAATTGTTTCCATTATCAACTAGAAAAACTAGGGAAGTTAATAATATTTAATAACACATTATTTTTTATTTAAAAATTTCATCAGTGAGATAATATTTACTGGCTATAGATATTAGAACAAAAAACATATAAGAATAGTTAAAATTATTTATAAATTATGAATTAAAAAATAAATAATTGATATATTTTAAAGTTATATACGTGTGTGATGATTTTTTTAGGGGGACCAAATATAAAATTTATATATGTAATATAAAATATTTTTTTAATTTTTAGTATATTTTCTAGTTTTGAGGACCATGGCCTTTACATGCCCAAAACTCTGCCTCTGTTAATAATGTGAACATGATTATTATTATTATGGTTTAGAAATATGATTTAGTTTTAGAGTTTGGTTTACATTTAAATTTAATTGTGTATTAAATTTAAATTATTTTTTTGATAATCCAATTATACGGATATTAAAATTTATATATATTAGGCGTATCTTAAAAAAGTATTTAATTTTGAGTTAAATTTGTATATTTTTTTAAGCAAGACGGATGAAAATTACAACAAGATATTTTTGTCTTCTAGTTAAAAATATGTTTTTTATTTTCAAGTATGAAACATAAAATATTCTTTTTTGTGTATGAATAAAGTGTAAGGGTAGCGATAAACTAACAAATTTTTTAAATAAACATTTGTAAAATATCTCATGACGACAACGATTTCCTATGAAATAACCATTATATAACGTTTAAAATTTAAAATCAGTAAAAGCATGTTATTAGTTATAAATTTATTTTTGTAGCACGACAGTTCAAATTTTTGTAACGATTATTTATTCTTAAATTTAAAAAGACTTTTCTTGAAAAGTTTGTTCGATTCTTTTAGAAGTGTTTGATTGTTGATGGTATGAACTATAATTTTTTAATAACAAATTTAAAACTTTGTGCAGGAAAAAGGTAGAAGATGTTTTTTTTTTCATGTAAGACGCTTATAAGATTTTAGAAATAAAAAATGAATATGTGTCATGTTTTAAGTCGCATGTTTGAAATAAGTACAATTATTTTCTTATTAGAAATGAGACAACAGATATGACTAAGATGTATTTTTTATCTTAATTATATTTCTATTAATAAATCAATAAAATGTGGGTTCGATTTATCACTAACGAAATTCTTATTTTCATTATTCTGAAAATTTTAACATTATGTAATAATTAGATATCTCAGTTATTAGTAATTATGAATAATCTCTTAATTATTTCGTGCCACTCACTCATATTTAACAAAAAAAATCACAACTATAATTTAAGTCATGAGTTGCACTTTTTTCTTTGTTGTTCATGCAAAGGGGGAAAAATTTAAAAAATTAACATTTTTGGTATCGTGGATCTCAAATTGAAAGGCGGTGTTAGATATGATCTTTTTTTATACAAGGTTAATCTGAACTGTATCAATAAATATGGTCTCTTCATGAATCAAAATAAATATTGTCTCTTTTCTATACTTAGATGCCCTAATTAATGCAGTAAATATAATTTATTTTTTAATGAAGGTAGAGGAAATTGACACTTTATATTAAAATTGTCGCTTGTTATAAATGTTTCAATGTTCTAAACTTGTTGTACGTAGTTTTCAAGTAAACAAAAGCCTTACGTTATTTTACATGCATTGACTTTTATTAACTGTATTGCGCGTAATAGATCATGTTTCGAAAACACATTGTGTATCTGAAAACACTGGATAAACCATTTAGGTATTTAGGTTGTGTTCACTTGGTGAGAATGAAATGGGAAATGAATGCATCGAAAATTATAAACAAATTTTATGAAAAGGAAGAATGTATAAGTAAAATTATGAATAAATATGAGAAAATCTAAATTTTCTATGATGGAGATTGTTGAAAACATGGTGAAAATAATGGAATAGAACAATCCTTTCAAAACATGTGGGTTAGAATTCTAGTTCAAATAGTTTGGAATGAAATGAAAGAATGAATAAAAATTATAAACATTTTCCTTAATCTCATTAAAATAAGAGTATAAATTTCATTTCATTCTCCCCTCATTCCATTACATCAAAGTAAACACAACCTTACGTATATCAAATAAAAGTCAAGGGTTCATACAAATAGACTATTGTCCCATACTCCCATATGCTTTCTAGAAACAGTGCAATCTTTGAAAACATGTTTGTAGAGACAAAAACAACAATAGACAATTTTATAAAAGTATTGTGTGAATGAATTAAAGAGGTTTGCCAAATATTTTTAGAAACCTTCTTCTGATAAACACTCTAACAATGATTAGGGTTTAAAAATCTGTTGTGCAATAAGGCACTATATTCAACGATTTTTAAATACTTTGTATGTGAAACTTTCGAACAACAGTTTTAGAATAAAAACACTTGCATGTTTGAACTCACACAACAAGACATAAAATGGAAACACTTAGCTCGGTTATGTTACGGTTGACAACGGTTTTAAACTGAGCATTGTTATTGTTGGGTGTTACATAATATTTTTTCAAAATTTAGTTGTTATTTTCATGTCTTTCATACAAAGGTTCTTGAGGCGTTTTCTGAGGTAGGTACCAGACGGCAACTCGATAGTCCACGCCGGTTATAAGACCACTGTCTTAAACACTTGTTTGATTCAATTTCCCTTATGGCCTAGAACATGGATTTCATTTAAAATTCTGAATTTGATCAAATGACATGTTTGGATAATCATAAAAATTTGGATTTCATTTAAATTCCAAGAAATTCAAATATTAGTACAAATAGGAGAATTTAAAATGACAACTCAAATCCCGTCATTTGAAATCCATAATTTGAAATGAAATTAAGGTTACCAAACACAATCTTATAGTTATTGTTTTATAAAACATGTCTTATTTTCAAAATATATATGGTTTTTAATTTAATATATATAATTTTTTCATGTATATTATATATATATATAACTTATTTTCAATTATATTTATCTTCTTTGTAGGAGAGAAACTTATTAGATACCCCATATTCTAATCAGTTCGTCCCAAATACCTACTTTGTTCTCAATTTTATGACCATATATGCCGGCCACGTACCTTATTTGTCTACAAGTGTTGTGTATCTCTTATACATTTATATACAAATTAAAACAAAATATTTATTATCATTTTTACGATGATCATCTTTCTTTGGAGTAGTGTAAAGAATAATTAGGAAATGTCTCATGTATGTCAAAAATTAAGTATAAAGAACGATAATTAGAGCATTTGACCTTTTTGTATATACACATGTCATATTAATGTGTTCACTTAGTACGTTAGTGGATATAAATCAACTATTTAAAAAAATCAAAACATATTTTATAAAAATAGGTATTATGTTGCCACTCATTTAGATTATGTGTATCAGGATTTTTAAAAAAATTGCTTGGCATGGCACTCGCACTTTTGTATCAACTTATTAAATAGGGTCAAAAGTCTTCAAGCTAGGTATTTTAGTAATATTTTGTTGTAAAATAGCATTGTTCTACAAATCGGTGATTAATTTATCCGATTAATCCATGTTTTTTGCCTTCACTGACTAAGTCCACGCTTTTTACACAGCTATAAAATAGGTATAAAGGACCTTTACCCTTTGCAGGATTATGTCAATTAAAAAATACACATATACCCGAATACATATTTATTTTATTCAAATGGACGAGTTACATTTATTAACATTAATTTTTGGTCTCACGATCAAATGATGTATGCAATCAAACAAATAATATACTATTTTATTGTATACTATAAATTGTTTAAAAAAACCATTACTAACAAACTATTAAAGACATTAGAGAGGATTATTGGTGAGCCATCTATCAACCATGGCTAGACATTCTTCAGGCTTATATTCTGGAGCTGCGTGGCCTGCACCCTGTATCCATTATACATAATTAGAGATGTGTGTTGTCAATAAATAAAGACATAATATATATTGTTGCTGAAACATAATCTTTTTACCTTAACGGTAGCAAATGTCAAAAAATAGTCATCATGCGCAAACGTTGTCCCATATCTGTAAATAATAAAGTTAACTAATGCAGGTTTGCAAATGAGAGTAATCTTGGCCACCAAAATTTAAAATAAAGGGTCCCGTTTCGTTGATTGTGACACACTTTTTATCCAACCGTGACACTAGACCAGCTTCCACACATTCATACACACACGACATTATCCCTACAATCCTATTATATGTATATATATATATAGGGTTACTACAATGAAAATTAAGAACTAGCGACAATTTTATAATTTAATATAAATATTACGTCTAAATAGTAAACATCCACATATACAATAGAATTTGTAACCTCTTTAAAACGCGGTACCTCTTTCTCTCCCATATCACCATTACCAATTTTCAAAATTATCGGTAAAACTTCATACTACCAATTTTCAAAATTATCAGTAAGCTTCACAATTAAGCTTTAAAATCCTCTTTCTTTCATCTATTATGAACAATATTATTCGATATTGAAGAAATTTTTATGGATCGAAGACTTATAAATCATCAAAGTGCACATGTATTTTTATTATATTATGAGAATAAATTGATTTCATAACACCAATCACTTATTTTATAACAAAATTAACTATACGAATTAACAAGTTTTTTCTTTAATCTTGGAGTGGATATTATTACAATAGAAATAAAAGAAGTATATCACCACCAACATCGCTCTTACACCATCATCCCACTTCCAATATCACCACCCCCTCCCCACTTCCAAACCACTAAAATCTAAATCACCATCATCACCTCACCATTACCAGTACCATAAATCTATAGATTTGTAAAACATATGAAGTTTATTCGGATAAATTATAAAATTTAAGTCTGAATCACTAAAATTTAAACATAACTCACAATTTTTTTTAACGCAAATCACCAAATTTGTTTAACGCAAATCACCAAAAATTTAGATCTAAACTATTGTGTTGCTTTTTCAAACCTTTTGAAAATACAACAGAATCGTTGTGCTTTGCTGATTCGATGAATTTGTTGATGTTAGGCAAAAAAGTGAGATAAAGAAGAAAGAGACAACGTGAGAATGGAAGGAAAGGATGATACAACGCTGCTAGTGTCCAACGAGCAGATTATGATATATTATGTATATATATGTATGTATATTTAGATTTGTGGAAGATGAAGATATGACTGTGTGTCTGTGTGTACATGAATGTAGATAGAGAAAGTAGATCTTAGATGTTAGAAAGACTCAGTGAGGATATGTGACGTGTATATGACTTATTTGGATGTTTCAGATTGAAATAAATGAAGGGTTGAGATACGATCTCAGTTCTCATTTTAAGATGGGTTCTCTTTTAACCGCCTATATATATAATGGTACTCTCTTGAACTCTATACAACAAGTTCTCCAAGAATGCTATTCATATATATAAATATATATGTGCGCATATATATAATAATGAGGTAAATTAGAAATCAAACCCTGCTACTTCACGCTCGACAAACCAAGGTTCCCATGTACTTTGAACCGTTAAATTAAGAGATTGTATCCATCTTTCCGTGCCAATATACGGAATAACCATGTCATGATCGCCACTATATATAAACAAACAACCATATATATATAAGGATTAATACATCATTGTACTGGAACATTGGCTAAGGAAAACTTAAATGTGAAGATAAATTACCTAAATATTAGAGCTCGACAATTTTTATTGGTCAAGTTTCGGTGATAAGCGACAGAACTTGCAACATTATATGAGTAAGTGTTGGTATCATTTTTTCCAATCATATAGTGGTCTGTGTTGCATTCTTCATACTCTTTTATCGTCCCCTGCACTTATATATTATATATATAGGTGAACTTAGCAATATATATATATATATATATAGATAGATAGATTTTGCAAGAACCTTAAATAGATTACTAAGTGGAGAACATATATATATTGCATTAGATTCTGTAATATATTATAAGCTGAATATAATATATTCTCCAATTAGTACTATATATATATATATATATATATATATATATAGTTAAGACTATAAATTTCTGTAAGTAGAGTAATAGTGGATTTTTATATGTGTGCGCCCCTGCTAATAAATAAATGATACCTGACGGATGCCGAGAGCTCTTTGCACATTTTCATCGTTAGCCCATATGTTATTGTATATATAATTGTCACTCTATTTATAAAGAAAAAAATTCAAAAAAAATCTTGAAATTAAAATTGATAAAAGTAATCAGTTTTTAAGGAATTAATAATATTAATCTTAAAAAATGTATTTACTCGACAACGTGGCTGCCGCAGTTGAGGCAATCGCAAGGGGCCTGAAGTTCCTCCACTCTCAAATGAACCACAACTAGGCTCTAATATGTGGTACCCATTTATAAACCTGAGGCACTGCAATAGATATGTAAACGAAATATCAGAACCAGATAAAACTAATATTAATTATGAACACTAGAGAAGAAATAAACCTGCTAAGAAATCATTGTATATATACAATGGACCTGAAATTATTATGATATAAATACATACAAATAATATTGATGCTTATAATTTTTAGGCTAAATTTATTTGCAAATGCGTGCGTTCATGCAAATATTATTTATGGGGACTTGACATCAAATTAAAACTCGATAATAATGGTAACGAACATATAGACTTGCATATATTAATGCATAACATATTGGATTTAGGAGATTTAACATATTAATGCATCTATGTACCGTACATCAGCATTTATGACGGAAAATTTATGTAGTAACTAGTAAATGAATCTGTTTGTTGAAGAATTAATTCTAACCTTGTGTTTGATTAGGTGGAATATAATGAAATGAACGAAATTAAAGACAAATTATAAAGATATGAATAAAGATTTGAAACAAAATAAGTGAGTGTAAATTTTGTATGATAGGATTGGAAAAGAAAAGGAATGTGAGGGAAAGCGAATCATCTTTTCCAAAAGTTGAGTACGTTTGAGATCTATTTTAAATTGTTAAGAATGTCATAAATAAATAAATAAAAATTATAAAAATTTATCTATATTCTAATAGGCCGTCAAAAAAGTTTGAAATATCTTATATACGTTCAAAATATTTATATTCGTATGTGTTCAAAATAAAACGAATATTATCCTTATTCGAAATAAATCAGATATTATCTGTATCCGACAATTTCGGATAAAAATATGAATATGAATTTATCCGTATTCGATAATATTTGAATCCAAATTTATATATATATTATATAAAGGGTCACGATCCCCAATCAAGGTTGGATAGAGTTCAAGACCCAGTCAACAAATCTAAACCGTTGATAAAAGGGATTACCGGCCAGGATTGTACTCCATCGCAGTGATTCATTGCGGCGCCGCAATGCAACATTGCATGAGCAACAATGTTTCATAGCGGTAGCCGCAATGAAACATTGCATTTCTGTATTAATCTATCATTCTTAAAATACCCTTTCACCTAATATTTCTTTACAAAATCTATTTTATTATTCAAGTAATATTTTGTGGGAATTGATAAATAAGCTCCTCACTTTATTATTTAAGCTCCAATTCTGAATTTTCCAACATATATTACATAATTACCCATAACTTTTATACAACTTCCTCACCCATCTATGGGTAGTAATGTAATTTACATATCATTTGGAGCTTAAATAGTAAACAATGGAGCTTATTTATCAATTCCCTATTTTATTTCGATTCAAGGTAGAAAATAGTATATTATATTACTAAAAAATTATTTTATATCAATTTTAAGGGGAAAATAATTTATTTCATTATTTTACTCATAAAAATAGCTTTTCTCGTGATATTTCACTAGAAACATTTTTAGCGCATATGGCTAAGACTTGGTCTCGGAGTGATATAGCTACTATGATTGAAGCTAAACTCAAGAATTTAGCTGGTTAAATTTGACCCATACAATATTTTATATTATTTCAGAGTCCACAGTGAGCTACTCAGGTCTCATGACCTGAACCCTTGTTGTCAAACCTCGAACTATTCGTTTCGCCTCAAATTATTCGTTTTATTTAATTTTTTAAAAATAAATTTTAATTAAATATTATATAATTATATAATTTTGAAAATTTAGAAGTTACATATTAAAATAAATTAAATATATTTTTAATAATATAATTTTTTATTATTTTTAAAATTAAATACTATATATAATCTTTTATTAAAATTTAATCAATTTAATTTCAGAATTTAAAACAAAACAAATAAATTAGCACCTAGAGAATAATAATTAACAATATCCCATATTAATAATATGAAAATAAATATATAACAACTCAAACTCACAGCCAAATACGCACATAAAGCATACTCATTATATTCGAACAAAATATATGTCTATTCTTAGGTAGCCTGATACGTACCTCATTCACTCTAGTGAGGTCCCTTGCACATAATGAATTCTCCGGATTCACATTTATGTAGTTGTCTAGACAATTTTCTTTGGCGGACTAAATTTTTAATAAAACATACACAAGTTATTCTAAATTTGTTTTGATGACCAAAAACTAAATGATTCAAATAAATAATATAAAACTATACATTTACCTCATAGAGCTGACCAGATAATAATGCAAACCGATTAGCATATGGGATTCTGGAGTTGAAGTCTACGTTTCTATCAGTTAGAGGATTGCCAATCATGTACCCCTAAAATCGTTAACATCTAATTTTAATACATTTCAATAAAATTTATGTATTTGAGATAAATCTACATGTTATCGATGTATAAAATACATCTTATCTTCAATTGTAATATACTTACTTTAATGTTAAGTTGAGGTTCATTTCCGGCTTCATTACCTATGGAAGTTATAAATTAATTTTATATATTTCGATTTTAGTAACAAAAATTCAAAATAGTTTACAATTTATGTATATAAAATTAACCACACATTAAACGGAAATATATATTACACACATACCGTCGTATATTTCTTGAGTAACAACTGGAATAACTATGCCGGAGTAGGATACGCCGGCAATGTACAACGAATTGTCGATAAATTTCGGATGGTCGTTTAACCACTGCAAAATGCATAAATATAATTATTAATTCGTACAATCGTACAAATCAATATGTCAGACAGACATGATAAATAATTTCACAACATTTCTGTGACAAATAATTTAGTATCATTCAACCGGGCCAATAACATAAACAAAATAAGCACTATTGGCCCTAAATGGAGGGTAAGGATGTTGATGTTCTTGGAAGTCACAAATCCTGACTATCTAGAAAGGATCAATGAAGGTCAGTATTTACCAACAAAGTTAGTTCCATCAACCATAGTGGAAGGAAAACAAGTTACTGAATACTACACTCTGAAAGACAAGAAATAGTGGACTAATGAAGAGAAACAAGAAGTTCTCAAAGATGCAAATGTTAGAAATATTTTGCATAACAGTTTAGACTCTGTAATGTCAAACAGGGTAATTGCTTACAAGACTGCTAAAAAAAATTGGGATGTACTAGAGGTTCAATGTCAAGGAAATCAAGAAGAATAGAAGATTTGTTCTAATACAAGAGTATGAATACTTTGAGGTCAAACAGAATGAGTCTCTCACTGATATTTATGACAGATTTCTTATTTTATTGAATAACTTAGCTTTGATTGATAAAGTGTATGATAATGAGGATTCAAACATCAAGTTTCTAAGGGCTCTACTTGAAGAATGAGACTTACAAACATCTCTGATAAGAAATAAGGCATATTTGGATGAGATGTCCCTAAATGAAATATATGGAAGGCTGAAAACTCATGACTTGGAGTTACAACAAAGGAAGAATAGGAAAAGTAGCAAGGCAAAGTCTGTTGCCTTGAATGTTGAGATTAAGGTTTAAAAACCAAAAGAATGGGTTTTAAAAGTCTCAATAAGAAAAGGAAAAGTCGTGATGGTTAAGGAGAGTAGTGAATCAGAGTCTGAGACAAACTCTGATGTAAACTCTGATGAATCCACAGACTCTGACATGATGGAGATGGTTGTCATGATTATCAAAGTCTTAAAGAAGATGAAGTATAGGAAGTACAGAAAGCAAGAAAATTTCCAAATGAAGATTGGAGAGTCAGAAAATAAAGACAGATTTAGGAGGAGAGAATATAGAGATGGAAAGTCCAAAGCATTTGACAAATCAAATGTCAAGTGTTACAAGTGTAACAAGATGGGACACTTTGCTACTGAGTGCAGAAGTAAGGAATCTGGAAAAACTCTCATAACTTCAAAGAAAGATTGGATGGATTCATCGGACTCTAAAGAGGAAACAAACTATGTTCTTATGGCAAACACTGTTGCTCACATCTTAAACTATGACAAGGTACCAGACTCTATCTTCAATATTGATACTGAAAATGTCTATGAATTAAAGTCTTTCCTTAGAACCCTGCATGTTAGTTTTAAATCACAGTCATTTGAGAATAAAAGATTAAAATATGAAATTCAAACTCTATCTGCTAAGAATGATTTTCTTGAATCTGAACTTGCACACATGCTTAGCACTAAGAAAGACTGTGAGAATACTATTCATATGCAAAGTCAGCTAGAAATACTAATATAATATAATTTTTTTTTAGTTATATGTTTTATAATATATAAAAGTAATGTTTATTAATATATAATTTATTTTTATTTTAAAATATATACATGCGTATAAAAATATTATAATATTTTTATTAAATAATATATTGTATATTTTAAATAAATTAAATATTTAATATAATTATTTAAGTTATTAATATTTTTATGTAATGTTGTACATGAGATACATTAGTTTTGAAATCATATTTATATTATGTGTTTAAAGTCACATTAATATATTGTTATATATTTATATTAATTAACATAGATTAATAATCCGTGCAAAGCATTGATAAATTTTTATTAATAAAAAGAGTTTCGAATATATTAAAAATATTTTAATTAAAATTTAAATAAAAGAGTATATTTTAATATAGATAAAATATTAATATAATTTTAACATTCAAAATTTTTTATTATAAATTTGTAATTTAAAATAAATTAAAGTGTTTGATCGATGAGGAAATTGAAAGATGGTATTAGATTGTGAGTATAACTCTATATTCTAATTAAAAAAGAAGTTTGGTTAGATTAATATAATATAAAAATATATATAATATTGATAGAGCACAATAATAAAATTCAATTAATATAATTAAAATAATAATATAATTTTAATATTCATAAAATTTAATTAATAAATTATGATATTAAATAAATTAAATAGGTTGACTAATGAGGAAATTAAAATATGGTAGTATATTGATTAAAAGAAGGTGTTTGAAATTGAGTAGTAGACAGACACATGTACTTGAAGTTGAGTGAGATACAAAAGGACGAGACCGACAATATTTGTCCTTGGGCTTTAATAATATAATATAAATATGATGAATAAATATATTAGATTGGAGCACAATTATATAAGAAAAAAATAACAAAACAAGCACCAAGCGGTGTTACTCTTCGATTTCAAAATAATTCTAACCTAACAACTCATGTGAAGTTAAATTTTCTCGACCAAGCTCTACCTATCTCGATTTCAAAACTATGAAACTAGAAATATTAAACAACCGAACATCAAATGATAAATTAAATTTTGAACTCGAATCAAAAAGTAAGTGCTGCTAGTTTCATAATTAATAGGAGGGAGAATTGTTGGCGAGTTCACCTTTCTGAGAAAATCATACACGTGTTTCGATGATAACGTGTCACTTGTTCTGGAGGCAATAGAAGTTCTTGCATAAGAAAATCCAGCACCAACAGGGGTGTCTAAAAATATAACATTCGAAACCTGTATATAAATACAAGGAATTTGTTAGGTGCTTAAAATTAATTTGAGATGTTATAAATAAATGATAACCTTAAAATAAAATAACAACTAGAAATCTTAATTTTTTATCTCGACCTTTTCGTCACCTCCCTCTCATCCCTATTCTATATACTCTCTCCGTCCCAAATTATCCGTCATATTTAAATTTATCAACTTTTGACTGAAAATTACATATAATATATAGTTGAAAAAAGTTATAAAAAATATATAATCAAAAAGTATATCTATTAATCTATTTTAAAATGTAATTTTCAGGTTTTCAAAATTAGAAAAAAAAATAATTTTTAATTTTCAGTCAAAATTGAATCAAATTAATCATTAAAAAGTCAAATAAAGCACTTAATTTGGACGGAGGGAGTAATATCTTTTCTTTTAAATATTTCAGCTTAATATTTATTTTTAAACATCATCTCCCACCAAAAACTATAAATTAAAAACAGTGAAATTTCGAAACTCTAATTTTAAAATCTAAACTCCAGTTATCACTTTTCATAAATTCTTACATTTAAATCCAATCATCAAATTGTATTATAAAATTTACTAATTTTTATTTAAAAAATCATCAATTCATATTGTATAAATTTTCAAAAATTCAAAATTTTATATTGAAGAATTTTTTTAACAGAAACAATAATTTATCCCGTTTAAATCACTAATTTTAATGGTTATAAACAGTGAGAAATAGTAACTATAACAGGACTTCTGGGAAAAAAGAAAATTAAGTTATTTACGTTCTCTCCAAATTTTTCAAAATTGGAAAGAAAATTTTTAGTATAATTTATATAACAAATTTCTTTTCAAATCTATAAACTTGTTTTCCTTTACTTCAAAAAAAATCATTCAAGAATAAATTAGAGAAAATAAAATTTTCACTTTTTTCTTTCTTTAGAAAAAATATCTTGAAATTATATTTGAATGAAAAACCTTTTTGATACCGGCCAATCCTATTAATTCTTAAAAAATTAGTATTCACGTGAACATGTTTCTTTGAATTTCTTGTGAGCCACTTATTTCTCCAAAACAACAGAAAATAATCCATTAGATATAAATTTATATATGGATAAAACTTCTTGTGGTGTACGTGTGTCCTTCGATCGGTGTATTCAGGATTTCAAGTGGTAGATAGATCCGAGAAGAAAGGAAAAATGAATGTGAAATATATACACACACACGTTCAATTAGACACTCCCTTTTAGTAATTGAGGAACGAACAACAAATATAATTACAAAACACATTGAAAAAATTGTCGAAGATAAAAAAACTACAAAATTCAAAAAAAACAATCACAAAAAAAATTATATAACATACAAAAAATATAGAATACAAAATTACAGAACACTATTCACTTCTGTAATTTGTGTTCTATATTTTTCTTAGATTATGTAAAAAAAATTTGTTTGTTTTACAATTATTTTTAGCGTTCTATGATTTTTTGTATGTTGTTCTATAGTTATTTATTAATCAAATTTTTATAAAATAGGAATTGGTTCCTCAGTTACTCAAATAATAAGGATTTCATCGCTGAGTCTTACTCTCTCTCTATATATATATTAGTATGTCTAATATTTAAATTAGTGGTTCTATTTTTTAAATTTTAAAAAAATTAATGATTTTCAAATTGTTTTTAATTTAAGATTATCTCCTCTCACTTTCTCTGTACTTACCTTTGTCCATGAATATGGATTCAACTGCAGCACTGGCTTCTTCCCTCTGGACCTTGTATAGTCAAAACTAAATGGTCCTGCATTCAAATACAAATAATAAATAGCTCCCCCTTCAGATTTTAGCCCTTACACAGTTTAGTATTTGACGACATGTAGTGTATTAAATTAAATCCTCCTTTTTAATAGATGTCGAACTGTGCTCTATCTTTTAAAGAGAGTAAAGTAATTCAGCTTCGTATATCTTACCAATTTCGTAAAAAAAAGCACGAAGAGTAGAGCAACCCGGACCACCAGCCATCCAAATCACGAGAGGATCATCTCTAGGGTTCCTTTCCGACTCCACAAAGTAGTAAAATAACTGTATCTCCTCTTCCTCTCCTATCCCCGTGTAACTACAATATATTAACACAAATTTTCTGTTAAGCAATCGCTGCATTACATATCCATTAATTGCACATAGGCATATAAAAAATACATGTATATTTACACATAGGTGTGTGTGAAAATATATAATAAAAAGTATTTGGTCAGGAGAATGGAATGAAATAAAATATAAAATAAAAGGAAAATAATAGAGGTGGTATATATGAAAGTTTTTTATGATGAGATTTAGGTATAAAAAAATGGGTTTAGAAAACAATGGAGCATTCCTTTTTTAAGCTGGAGTGTCTGAAATCTAGTTTAGGTAGTTAAAATTGGAATGAAGGAATGGAGATAAATTTTGAACTTTTATTCATAATTCAGTTCAAATATTCATTTCATTTCCTCCAATTTCATTCATCTCAATCAAATACAAATTATCACCAGATCGATCATTATACCGTATGGACTTGCATAGTGCCATTGGTGGATGGAGAAGAAAAGGGAAGAAATTATGAACTTACGTACCCGGTTTCAAGTTTGAATGGAAGTGGACCATCAAAACCTGGTAGGTTACTGATGATTGATCGTGAGTAAACACAGTGACCGGAGAGAATCAATACAAGAATATTCACACATACCCACAAAAAACACTTGACCGGATGTTCCTTCCACGAAGCAATATAATTCATATTCATAGATAAATGTAGATTAATTACAATAATCAGCTAAATGAAATATTATATTCCTACAGCTTCATTTTCTTTTCCAAGTTTGGTTTGTCTTATGCATCTCCCAATCCACCTTGTACTAGTATATAAGTAAGTAAATACGTATACGTGCATGCGAGTAATTATGTGTCAACGACGACTTCAAAAGATCGAGCACATGTTAATTAGTACATTGTAGTTGGATTATTTATTGTTATTTAATGAAATATTATGGCTCGCAAAAAAGTTAGTTGGAAGTAATCGATGGATCTTTTCCTGCTTAATACTTTATTTATGTTAGTACTGTATAATTTTTTATATTTTATATTTTTATTTATATATTTTAAAAAATAATGTTTATGGATTTTGTTTAAAGAAGTTTTTTAGTTAGAAAATTAATATTTAAAAATTAGACCTAATAATTAAGCAACTACCCCGCCTACTAATGACTGGCTACTAAACTTTTATATGATTTGAATTTATTTTTAAACTTTATTTAATGTAATATGTATAAATATTTTTATATAATTTATTTGTATTTATATTTTAAAAAAATAATATTTATGTGTTTTGTTTAGAAATGTGTTTTAGCTACGAGATTAATGTTAATTTATTTGTTAGAGATGTATTTTAGTTAAAATATTAATATTTAAAAATTTGGTCCATTAATTAAATAACTATTCGGCCCAACTACCGACTCACTAACAAATTTTTATGTTTCAGTTTTAATTATATAGTATAGTATAGATAGATGGATATTTGAGGTTGAGAGAACAATCATTTGTAAACCCTGAATTTTAATTATCACACATAACAGAAGCTACTAATTTGTTATAGCCGATCTTTTTTCAGTATATTTTAATAATAGTCTGCCATATTATATTATACTAACAAGTTTTGCAGCAATTATAACATATAAACATAACATCAAGCTTTTATGATAGCAATAACTATTATGATAAAATAGTCTGATAAAATAGTCTGCCGTCTAGCAGAGAACAAACTCTTATCCAGATTTCTCGGAATAGATATAGGATTCTATTTATGTGAGTATATATATATATATATATATATATATATATATATATATATATATATATATATAGTACGTTTTAATACATATTAAGTTTAAAATATTTATTTTAACAAAACATTTTCCAAGTTTATAGGCGGTGGTTTTCTTCTTTTCAAAATCTTTAAAACAAACTATTTATCTATATTATCAATATTTATAGGAACTATTATTTTAAACATTTTTAATCACTCTTATCTTCTATGATATTTATGTCAAAATTTGAATTAATTATGTACTTAACGTTATATACTATCTCTAATTCAAACTAGCCGTTTGTTACATATTGTATATAACTTGGCTAAATTTTCAAGTGTTTTTTAACAATACACAACTCTAATCTTACGATCTTGAAAAGCTTTTACTTATATTCTCTAAATTCCAACTCTAATCTTACGATCTTGAATTTTTTTTACTTATATTCTCTAAATTTGAGCTTGATATATATTATATATGTGTTATATAGGGAATATATTTGACTTGTAAGCACTTCATTCTTATTGTATTATATATTCAAAGTGTATTGAGAGTTACTGAAACGTGGAAAGGGGGTCTAAATTAGATCGAAAGAGTTTGGTGATATAGCATACATTGGTTCTATGGTGCAAAAAGATCAAGAACATGTGGAATTCAACGAGTGGAGTTCAAGGAATATATTCAAAGAATCAGATTACCAAAGAGAAATAGTGGTGTACTAATAGCTGATTACTCAAGTTGCTAGGATACCAACAAACCATTCTAGTGACCGGAAAACAACGAGATATATATTATTGTCTTGTAATCGAATTACCATTGATTAATAATATATTCTATTACCGGATTGATAAGTGAACAGAACGTATATTATTAGAACTAAGGATCTAACCTGGCTAAATGTCATGTGCCTCATTTACATTACTATAATTTACTTTAATCTGTATTACATTCATAATAGCCTGCTATAACACTATATCAGTTGAAAACAGTAAACCATTATAGTAGGCACATATGCTTCAATAATATTCAGGTATTATAGTTGGTAAAAATTAAATATATATATATATATATATATATATATATATATATATATATATATATGATACTCAGTCCTATAACACCTATTCAACCCTTCTAAATTGTTATAAAAAGATTATTAATTAAAAGTAAACAAAAAAACTAAAAAATATATAGTATAGTTACTAAATTGATTATACATATACAATTCAAGTATCCTTATAATTGTTTTTATTAAATTACAATCATCCTACTAGTTTTCTCCTCAAACTACACAAAAGTTGGCTAGTGTTATCAATTTACTAACTTTATAGAGTGGAGAAATAAAGATCAATCATTATCTCAGCATCATATTAAAATTAATTAAGAATACAAAGATATGTATGTGTAGGTAAAAGTTTTATGTAGAATCTTATATAAAATAGTGTTATGGATCAAAAACTAGGGTGTAGTTATTGCGATGTGTGTCGAAGCTTATCGAGTTTTAATGGCTGAGCTTGTGTTTCGTAGCTTAATATTGCCCTCACAATATGCCTATGTATCTCAAGCATATTGAGAATCAAGTCAAAACATAGTTCTAATAATGAGGGGTTAGACTCTTTATATAGACGTAGAGAGTCTAAGAATTAGAGTAGGTTTAGGAACCTTGGTGGACAAGCTACCTCCTAGAAGGATTCTGGATCCTTCTTGTGATAGAAGTAGTTTCCATGTAGGAATATGTTTTCTTGTTGATTGAGGTGTCTTGGGGGCTACTCCTTGGAGTAGTTTACTTGTGATCGGACATAATTAATTAGCTATATATTTAGCTAATTAATTAATTATAAATTTATTTAATAATTACGGTTTCGAGCTTCATTAAATGGACCTCCCTTTTAGACCAAACTAGGTCTAATTAATCCTACATTAATTGTGTCTTTAGGGTTTACTTGTATCCCATATCATTTGTCCCTAAACTTCTGTAAAGAGTGCAATACTTTGTAGAACTTAAGGTCTATAGGCTTTGTCTTTGAAGTCATTTTTTGTAGCTTTCCATGTTTGGCTAAGATCTATCTTGTCTTCGTAGGTTTATTTGTAGAAAAATTTTTCCTTATTTACTTGTACCCACGGGTATTTTTCTAGGAATTTTCCTCTATTTATAAAGAATTTTCCATAATTTATCTGTACCCACAAGTATTTTTCTAGAAATTTTCCTCTATTTATAGAGAATTTTCCAAAATCTATCTGTACCCACAAATATTTTTCTAGAAATTTTCCTCTATTTATAGAGAATTTTCCATAATTTATCTGAACCCATAGGTATTTTTCTAGGAATTTTCCTCTATTTATAGAGAATTTTTCATAATTTATCTGTACCCCATGTATTTTTCTAGGAATTTTTCTCTATTTATAGAGAATTTTTCATAATTTATTTGTACCCACATATATTTTTCTAGGAATTTTCCTCTATTTATAGAGAATTTTCCATAATTTATTTGCCTTTTAAGTCATTTTTAATGAATTTTTGGCATTTTTCAGTATTATTTTCGACCAGGAATCCTAGTCGAATTCGACCAGGATCCTGGTCGTTTCTAAGCTTCTCTGGGAATCCTGGTCGAAAATCCTGGTCAATTTTCGACCAGGATCCTTGTCGATTCTAGGCTGCCTCGGAGTCCTGGTCAAACAGGGTTCCTAGTCGAAATCCCTGATCGATTTTTGACCAGGATCCTGGTCGGTTTTAGCCTTTAATGGAACCTGGATGACAGGGGTTCCTGGTGGAATTCGACCAGGATTCTGGTCGATTTTTGCCTTAGTTTGAATCCTGGTCGAATGGGGTTCCTAGTCATTTTTAGTGGCCAACTTGTAACCTGGTCGAATGGGATTCCTAGTCGATTTCGACTAGGATCCTGATCATTTTTATGCCATTTTCGAGACTCTAGTTGATGTTGATTCCTAGTCGATTTTAAGCCATCGATTGGTCTCTAGTCCAATGAAATTCTTGGTCGACGTAGGGTCAATCTTGGCACCTAGTCATTGAGAATTCCTGGTCGTTCTTTCGACCAGGATCCTAGTCGTTTGTAATGTCAATTGTGGCACCTAGTCGTTGAGGATTCCTGGTCGTTCTTAGTAAAAGACCCATGAATTTGGTGGTTTAACGGTTCTTGGCCCATTTTACTTTTCCATATATTTTAGTCCACCTCGATTTTTGGGCCAAAGGCCTGCATGGCCCAATTATTTTTGGGCTCGATTTGTGATGGATATAGGAATTTTAACCGATTGAGCTTCCGTTTTTATCGACTATAAATTAGTGAAGTGAGAACTTCATTTTCACTTCTCACTTTCTTAGCAAATTTTTCTCAAAAACTTCTCTCTAGAGTTCTTTGGCAAAGGCGATTCCCGGCGATCTTTTCCGATCAACCTTCATCCTTTCTAAGCTTCAAGAGTTCATCTTTTGAAGATCCATGATGGATTCCCAGGATGATGCTCAACAAAGACTTCTTGCCAGGGCGGTAAAAAGAGGTAACATTGTTACCGTGAACTCTACTTTTTCTTCACTTTCTGATCTTCTACAAACCATGGGTGATGAGTTTCTTACCCTGGCCGAGTTAGATGCATCTAGTTTTACTAGCACCTTCACTAATCAAAGTCATTGTAATAAATTTACAAAGTTGTACAAACTCCACCTGGGTATAAGTTTGTTTTGGCCGAGCCCGGAGATTTTTTGTATTTGGAATGGGAATGAGGAGACTGGGGCACCCTTTTTAGGCTCAAATTTTGCAAAGGCACAGATGGGAATGCAGGCTTGATCCAGCTAACTCTCGAAGAAAAACTTATCATTGCTAACTTGGGCCAGGATAAGGGCTTGACCCATAACATGAAGATTTTGGAGGAGTTTTCTTTGAAGGTCGTGGGTCTTTCAAATGCTTCCGATAACGGTATTTTTCTTTCTTGACTTGTCATTTCTTTCCGACTTTTCTGAGTCTAGTTGTTTATTTTGCAGCTGTGAAAAACATTAACTTTCATCTGGGCATGGATGATCAAGAGACCCACAATATGAGGAAGGCCCGGGAGACTCTCGAATGCCCAATTAAGGATCCCAATCTTCATGGGTTCTTTCAACCTTGTGACAAAGCCCAAGGAAAGAGGTCTCAGGTTGATGAAGAGGAGAGCCCAGAGACTGCGGCTTGGAGTCCCAGTTGGGGCTTAAGGAGGCAAGACATCGTCGTCGGGAGTACCCTGAACTCCGTCGACTGGTCGTAGAATTCTATTCATCCGGTAGACAAGGCCAAGATTGTCTTGAAAACGGACATAGAAGAGGCGGAAACTTTGAGGGCCCAAGCTGTTGCCATGATAAGGCCCATTTGTTTCCCATCTTTTTATACTTGGTTGTTTTTCGATTTTCCTAGTTTCTCACTGTGTTGTGCTTTTTGAACAGGTCAACACTTACTTCCAGACCATGATCCATCAGGCCAAGACTTGGCGTTTCTTGGAAAAGGCCCAAAGGAAGGCCAAGGCCAAAGTAGAGTCAAAGGTGACCGTCCTTGAAAAGAAACTACTCGAGAAGGAGCAAGAACTGGTGGCGGCCTATGCAGAGCTGCAAGAACTAAGGGCCGGGAAGAAGGCCGTGATTAACAAGTACATGGAGTCAGAAGACTTCTATGCTTTTATTGATAAGCATGACGACCTGGTCTTCGCGACTTCCGGTGTCCAAACTTGGGGCAAGTGCCTCGATGCCGTTTTGGCTAAGCATCCAGATCTCTTTGATGCAGTCAATTTTCCTGCTCCAATGAGGCAGTCTTTGGCCTTGACCTCCACCACCCACAAGGATAATTCTGGTGATATTTTGGGTGGTGAGGCCTTGGATGATTATGACAAGGTCTTCGACTCCCCTGAGGTCGAGGAGGATGCTCAACAGGATGAAGAAGATGAGATGAAGGATGATGAGGAGGATGTCGAGGACCTTCCTTAGTTTTTACTTTTCTCTTTGTATTGTCTTTTCTCGTATTCCTTATATTCCTTGTATTTCCTCTATGTTTTTAACTTATGTAATCCCAAGACTTTGTTATAAAAAAGTCCTTTGTCGTTTGTCATTTTCTTTTTCATGCCTTAGCATATTTGATAAAATACACTTTATCGAGCATAGAAAAATGGGATACTAATCGAAGTGCCAAACAGGTTCTTATTCTTTTGTCATATAAGAACTAATAAAGATTGTCAAACTAGGCTAAACACACATATTTTTGAACGTGCCACAAGGCTGAAAATTTTATTAATAATGCCTTCGAGGCTAAAGTGGGCACAACCCTTACAAAATGGAAATCCTGCCTGGAGCGAAAGGCTCTTACATCCTAATGGTTTCATCGAACCTTATTCCTACTTAGTTCCTACTAAGTACAAGAACTCATAGTCGAATTCTTTAAGCTTAATAAACCTTCAGGTTTGAGGCATGCCAAGTCCTTGGCACCTCAACATCTTCTAGGGTTTTAAGGATGTATGATCATCATCCCTTAACTTGTTTTATCTTGTACGGCCCTTCTTAGTTGGGGGCTAACTTAACTTTGGGGCCTACTCCTGAAGCTTCAGCTTTTCTAAGGACCAAGTCCCCTTGTCTGAAAAACCTTTCTTTAACCCTTAGGTTGTAATAGAAAGACGATTTCTTTTGGTATTCAATGATCTTCGCATGAGCCCTGTCTCTGACTTCGTCAATCAAGTCTAATGCAAGTTTCATCCCTTCCTCATTTTCCTCAGGCTCAAAGGCCTTGATTCTTGGGGATACATGGGATATTTCAACTGTGACCACTGCATCGGCTCCATAAGCCAGGAAGAATGGAGTTGCATCAGTAGTGAATTTATGAGTGGTTCTGTATGCCCAGAGTATTGGCAAGAGCTCATCCACCCATGTGCTAGTAGAACGCTCGATCCTTTTCTTGAGTCCATCAAGGATGATTCGATTGGCTACCTCGGCCTGACCGTTTGCTTGGGGATGTGCAACAGATGTGAAGCGTAGATTGATGTCATTATCCTTTCAATACTCCTTGAATTCTTCATTGTTAAATTACGTGCCAATGTCTGTTACCAGGATTCGTGGTATTCCGTACCTACATATGATGTTTTCCCAGAAGAATTGAGCTACTTGTTTTGTGGTTATCTTGGCTAGTGGTTTAGCCTCAATCCATTTAGTGAAGTAATCAATTGCAATGATTAGGAACTTTCTTTACCCGCTAGCCATTGGAAAAGGCCCTAGGATGTTCATTCCCCATATTGCAAAGGGGATGGGGGAATTAATGGACGTCAACATCTCAGGAGGTTGTCTGACGACTAGTGCATGCCTCTGGCACCTGTCACACCTTCTCACATA
Organism: Oenanthe sinensis; assembly: GCA_028671895.1. Lineage (NCBI taxonomy): Eukaryota > Viridiplantae > Streptophyta > Magnoliopsida > Apiales > Apiaceae > Oenanthe > Oenanthe sinensis. Next base: position 16,567,715 of record CM053814.1, read on the forward strand.
CTCTTTCGAATCTTGTAATAAGTCGGGCCAATAAAAGCCAAGACATGTGATTTTGTGAGCCAAAGCTCTGCCCCCCAGGTGTTGGCCATAAATTCCTTCGTGTACTTCTTTCAAAGCCTCATGGGCTTCATCCGGCCTTAGACATTTTAAGTATAGAATAACAACAGATTTCTTATAGAAAATTCTATCAATAAGAGCGTACCTTAATGCCCTCATAGTAAGTTTTCTGAATTCCATGGCATTGATAAGCGTCCATCCAGATTGAAGGTGGGCTTTAATTGGGTCCATCCAGCAACTGCCCATGCTTATCGGGGCTACCAGCTTTGCATTGATATTGGGGGTCTTCAAGATTTGGAAGTAGACACTTCCCATATGTTCATCCACTTCCGATGAGGTGAAATTTGATAAGACATCAGCCTTTGTATTCTCTTCTCTATGAACATATTCCATCTGACATTCTTCAAACTGAGTCATTATACCTTTTACTAGTCGGAGGTATTTAACCATGACTTCTTCACTTGCTTCAAACTCCCCATTTACTTTTAATAACTTCATTAATTTTTCTTTCACAGGCTCTTCTATGAGGCCCCAACATATGTGATTTTCTCCGGTTCTCCTGGAACCAAGTCTTCAGCTGACTTTCCCTTTCTTTTTACGTCTTCTCTTGAGTCTATGTCCTCTATGGGTAGGACTTGCCCCCCGACTCCTCGGGTCTCAGAGCTGTCACGTAGCAACTTCTTGCCATTTTCTGGTCTCATTTTTCCACCCCAACACCATTTTTGGTGGGGAACTTGATCTTCAAGTGATAACTTGAAGCAATAGCCTTGAAAGCATTCAAGCATGTTCTTCCAAGGATGTCGTTGTACGTAGAAGATGTTTTGATCACCAGAAAGGTTAGCATCCGAGTGACATCTCTAGGTTCTCTCCCCATTGTCATGGGTAGTTGAATGGTTTCTTCCACTTTTGATTCCACTCCATTAAAACCATAGATTGGAACATCTGAAGGGGTTAGTTGAGAATCATTGTACCCCATCTTCACAAAGGCATCATAGAACAAGATATCAACTGAAACTACATTGTCAATCAGGACACTCTTTACTTCTAAATTTCCTATCAAAGGGGCTTTGACAAGAGGATCATCGTGGGAAAATTTTATCCCTTCCAAGTCTAAGTCATTAAAGGATATGACCATCTCCGTCCTAGCATGTTTAGGTGTTTCTCCTACGACTTGCATAACTTCTCTTGCGTATGCTTTTCTTGAATTTATTGAATTCCCTGCAGCTGTGGGTCCTCCGAAAATCATATTAATAACCGGTCCTCTAGGCTGGGATTCATATCCCGACTATCGTTATTTCTTCCGTTATCATCACTCTATCATGGCTTCCATCTTTAGTGTATTTAGAAAGCTTTCCTCTTCTGATAAGGAATTCGATTTCATCCTTCAATTGTCTGCAGTCATCCGTGTCATGTCCGGTATCCCTATGAATCGGCAAAATGCGCTCTTGTTTCTCTTCTCAGGATCAGACTTCAGGGGTTTAGGCCATCTCAGGTCTCGATCCCTTTCAATATCCATCAAGATTTGGCTTCGAGGCGTATTCAGCAAACTTGTTCCCCAAATTATTTTTCTTAGGGGGGATTCTGAATCCTTATCGGTCTTAGAATACTTTTCTCGGGCATCATACTCTTGATCACCTTTTCTCTTCTTGTTATTATTTCCATGTGTCTCCACTGATATAGTGGTTTTCTTCATGCTTTCTTCCGCCTTAATATATTTCCCTGCTCTGTCTTGGAGAAGAAACATGTTCTCGGGTGAATATTTAGCCAGGGATCTCTTGAAGTAAGGATCAGTTGTCCCCTGTTGTAAGGCTATCATAGCCATTTTTTCATCCAAGTCTGGGACTTTCAAGGCTTCCTTGGTAAAACGGTTCAAATAGTCCCTTAAGGATTCATTTTTTCCCTGCTCCAGATTCATGAAAGAACCTGAGATGTTTTCATTCACTCTCCCGCATATAAACTGGCTTATGAAGGCCTTGCTGAACTCTTTAAAGGACCCAATGGAGCTGGGGGTAACCGGCTATACCAACGTTGGGCCATGCCCCCATGGTTTGGGGAAAAGCCCTGCACTTCACAGCATCATTGATAGGTTGTAATAACAAAGTATTCGAGAAGGTTCTTACGTGATTAGCTGGATCGTCTGCTCCATCATAAGTTTTGATGGTGGGCATCTTGAACTTACTTGAGATGTGAGCGTTCATGATTGCTTCGGTATAGGGTGGTGTCGGATCATCAGGATCTCCGAGTGGTAGCAACTCAGTGGGATCAACCCTTGCAGTTTCCATTCTTCTCCCTCGAGGGGTTTCATCTAGTTCTATGATATCAGGGGCTTCACGCCTCGGGGCTAACCTTCTGACCTGCCGATCTAAGATTTTCTTTAGCTCTTTGAGTTCAGGCTCATAGGAAGCAATTTTCTGTTCTAGTGGCCTACAGGACTGTGAACGTTGACTTCCTACGGGTTCCTTACCAGGCATTCTCCTCCTAGGATTAATATCGGTGCCTTTAGAGCTTTCATCATCAGTTGAGTATGGTCCTGAGAAATTACGGCCCCTTTCTCTACGCCCATAATTTTGTGGTTCCAAACCTCTGATGTAAGGAGGGGGTAAGTTTGGGAGAGTCCAAGCCTAGGTTGGGCAATAGTGCTGCTAGGGATAACAACAGTGAAAATTTGTGTGTGAGGAGCAGCAACAGCAATAAAAGGAGTTTGAGTTACCTGAGATAGAGGGTTGGATCCATGGATGACTTCCTCATGATGGGTAGAATGGACAATTTCACTGAATGGGCCAAGCCTTTGAGTGTTATGACCTTGAGTTCCAGCATGAATGGTGGTGGTAACAGGGACCTCGGAGGCTTGATTGTCATCAAGAGGAATCACAGTGGTCGGGTCTCCTGTGGTAGGGACGATGTCTCCGTCAGCTCTTCGTGTTCTTGCTATGGTTGATGTTGTCTTCCCACAGACGGCGCCAAATGTTATGGATAAAAAACTAGGGTGTAGTTATTGCGATGTGTGTCGGAGCTTATCGAGCTATAATGGCTGAGTTTGTATTTCGTAGCTTAATAATGCCCTCACAAGATGCCTACATATCTCAAGCGTATTGAGAATCACGCCAAAACGTAGTTCTAATAATGAGGGGTTAGGCCCTTTATATAGACGTAGAGAGTCTAAGAATTAGAGTAGGTTTAGGAACCTTGGTGGACAAGCCACCTCCTAGAAGGATTCTGGATCCTTCTTGTGATAGAAGTAGTTCCATGTAGGAATATGTTTCCTTGTTGATTGAGGTGTCTTGGGAGCTACTCCTTGGAGTAGTTTACTTGTGATCGGACATAATTAATTAGCTGTATATTTAGCTAATTAATCAATTACGAATTTATTTAATAATTAAGGTTTCGAGCCTCATTAAATGGACCTCCATTTTGGACCAAACTAGGTCCAATTAATGCTACATTAATTGTGTCTTTAGGGTTTACTTTTAGCCCATATCAAATAGCAATTGGAGAACATATATGTTCCGCATCATATTCTGCTTATTATATATTGGAGAACCTAATACAAGATATATAAGTCTTCAATTTATACTTTATTTAAAAGTACTATATTGAATTCAACCTATATATATTTTATTAATTAGTATAAATTCTATGATTTATATACGAAATCTTTGTATTATTATATTATAATAAAAAAGAGTTTATAAATTTGTTGAAATGAATATTTAACCAAGTAATTTTAAATTAAAATAAAAAAATGGTATATATAAAACAGTAATTAGGCTAGATGATTATAAATATACGTGTGTTTTATTACTCGATCATAAAGAACACCCTTATATAAATAACAAGAAAGAACATTGTAGAATCTTATCAAAAATTTCATTTATTTTCTAATTTTAATATCAATTATGTTTTTTATGAATAAAGATGGATTCTAACATGATATTAACAAAAAATTATAACATAATAACATGTAAATTTAATTTTTATATAAGATTCTACATTGTATTTTAGTTAAATTTTATTTTTAAAATTTAGATAAGATTTCGTGTTAGATTCAATATGTTATGCTTTATTTTAGTTCAATTTTATGATTTTAATCTTAACAATCAATTTCTCATAAAGAAATGAAGTGTTTTGATGGTATTATTCAGTATTCTTTATATATATATATAGAGAGAGAGAGAGAGAGGCATGTGGTCAATTGAGAACCACTCTTATAATTAGAACTTAGATCTAATCTCAACCTTAAACTTTTTAAATCAAATTGAATCTTAGTCACTCAATTAAAACACTGTCTTTTAATTCTCTCTCTTTACTACCGACTACTTGTCCCACCACCGTTCACCTTCATCTCTCTTATCGTCTATCACACTACCTTCAATCAATCAGCATCAACAATATTCACTTACAAATCCGATTTGTTCTCTACTACTATACATACATACATACATACATACATACATACATACATACATACATACATACAACATCTATTCATTTCATTCTTCCTTTTTGGACACTTAACATACTTGTATTAAAGCTCTGATGAAGCCGATTTATTATTAAAATCATTAGAATCAATGGTAGATTTAAAAAATATAGAGAAAAATATTCCAGAAAATTTGGTGATTCGCGTATGAAATTTGGTGATTCGAGTTTATTTTTTCATAATTTGATTTTGAATTCAGTGATTTGAGATTAATAAATAATATATTATATATTTTAAATGAATTAAATCTTTAATTTGATTATTTATGTTATTAATATTTTTTATGTAATGTTATACATAGGATAAATTATTTTTGAATCACATTTATATTATGTATTTAAATTCTCATTAATATATTGTTATATATTTATATTAATTAACATAGATTAATAACTCGTGCAAAGCATTAATAAATTTTTATTAATAAAAAGAGTTTCGAATATATTAGAAAATATTTTAATTGAAATTTAAATAAAAGAGTATGTTTTAATATATATAAAAAATATTAATATAGTTTTAATATTCAAAAAATTTTATTATAAAATTGTAATTTTAAATTGTTAGATATAAAGAACTGATGATATCAGAGAATACTTCAAACAGAGTTTACTGAAGTCAATCAGAGTTTAGATGACATCATAAAAGTTTAGAAACTGTCGACAGAGTTTACTCAATAAGAATTTACTAACCGACAGAGTTTATGATGATCAGAGTTTAACAGATGAAAACCAACAAATCAGGAGGTGATTGGGATAAACAAGGAAATGTTTCAATGAATAACAATTGCCTTTTTGGAAGCTATCTTTTATGAAGATAATGATGAAAATAACATTTATGTATTTATTGATCATTATCTTCGTCATAATTAGATAGGGTAGTTGTGTACTATATAAACACAGAATTAGGTTTACATTGAAATCGTTCAAGTTATTATCTTTCTCATAACCTAGCAGCTCTTAAGAACTTTGTTTTTCTTGAGAGAGTATTGTATTAAATCAATAAAAGTTAATACAAAACTATATTTCTTTTACATACTTGTGTTCATAATTGATTGTTTGGTACTATTATATTCAACCCCTTATATAGTAGTTCATTATCTGGGTAACATAAATAAATTAAAGTGTTTGAGCGATGAGAAAATTGAAACATTTTATTAGATGTGAGTACAACTCTATATTCTAATTAAAAAAAGTTCGTTTAGAGTAATATAATATAAAATTATATATAATATAGATAGAGCACAATAATAAAATTTAATTAATATAAATAAAATATTATTATTATTTTAATATTCATAAATTTTAATTAATAAATTATGATATTAAATAAATTAAAGAGGTTGACTAATGAGTAAATTAAAACATAGTTGTTTATTGATTAAAAGAATGTGTTTGAAATTGAGCTCGCGTGTATTTGAAGTTGAGTAGGATAGAAAAGGACTTAGACCGACAACAAACCATCCTTCTGACTTTAATAATATAGTATAGATTATGTCCTATTCAATATACCCACTAGACAATCAATAAATAAGTTATAAATAATTTTGACCCATTTTAATCCAATTAAATTTATCAAATATGAAATTTTAAATTTCAATTTATTTTTAAAATTCGAATTAATTTGAATATAAATTTAGATATTAGGAATTTCTTATCAAAACTCGTTCAAAAATCCAACACCGAATTTAAATATGAAATCTAAAAAACCCTATAATGTTTAACTTACTCTATAATTTTTTTTTTATAACAATATGAATTAATTTAATCAAACACATTATTCATATCATCCAAACCCGCAAGTTCACTATACGTGTACCGTATTCAGATATATATTTTTTTTGAAACGAAGAACGTTGGATAATTCCAAATATATATTCCTAATTTTAAGGTGTTATGAGGGTTTTTTAATTTACAAAACAAAAATTTATCATCTAATCAAAATTGTGTTTATTACGTGCACATTCACAGTTTTAAGTTTCATAAACTTCATATCTACTTTTTGTTGGAAGTTTTAAAATGTGAATTTCCGTAAATTTAAATCTAAATTTAAATTCAATTTGAAATTTTTTGGATCGACTATGGATATTGAATTTTAAAATTCGATTGGATTTGCCTAGGATACGAATTTAATTAAAAAAAATCAAATTTTGATTTGAATATTTTAAATATCCAACTCGTTATTATCTCTATAAATGCTATTCTGTATTATTATTTTTTTCAAATATAAACTATATACATAAAAATATTAAATAAAATTTTACTATTATACCTAACTTAAAATTTTACTATTATACCTAACTTAAAATTTTACTATTACACCTAACTTTTAATGAATATAGAACTAACTACTTCAATTAATTATTAATGAGATCTATAATATATTTAAATAAAACAAAAGAAAATATCATATATATTAAAATAGCTTTTCAACCCTATAAAGATTTAATATAAACTACTAATAAATCTATAACATAAATACATATTTATTTAAATTTCTGTCAACCCATGGTTATAAGCTTAAATATCTAAATTTAATATTTATAGATATTAAAAAACTTATATGGTGTTACAATTTGAATTTAATCAAGAACATATTAAAATTTAATATTTATATCCTTATTTATGTCTAAAATTATTAACAAAATTTTAGGTGTTGGAATCTATAACTTACTAAAATTTATTATTTATGTTATTAGTTCTAAATATTTTTACAAAATTAAATGATTTTATTATATACACCTAAAATAATAATAATAATATTTGTAAATATTTAAATTAATATGAAATTAAGTATTCAAAAAATCATATTTTACATAGGTATAAACTAGTAATTAAAACAAACAATTATTCGAATAAATTAAAAATATTACATATTTAATATTCTCCATGAACAAATTAACACATGATTTAAATAATATTAGATTTAAATTATTTATATTAATAATAATTAATATTAAATTTGTAATATTTTACAAAAAATTAAAATACTATAATTTGAACTTATTAACTAAACATAATATCAATAAGATATTATTAGAAACACATTAATACTTTTCAAAGTTGTTTCTATTAATTATATAATTCACACACAATAAAATAATAATAATTTATAATAAAATAAAATAAAAAATCAAAATTACATTTTAAAATTTTTACAGAAATTAAATATAAATATTATAATATTTGAGACTCGTAGAATTAGAGGTCTTGGGCGATTGCATTATTGGGCTACATGAAAAGCGATCCTGACCCGACAAGATAATTAATAATCAACTCTTTGAAAAAGGACATGGGCGGCCTCTAAAACACGCATGTGCATGGTGTGTATGCGTAGTTTAGCATATATCAGTTTCAGCATTATTATTATATTTGACTTTCTTCACCATTTGAATTTGGAGGTGAGCTTTCCATGTTAAAATTTAGAAGAGATTTTTGTATATATTCCTATATATATAATGGAATTATTTATTTTGTAGTTAGACAACATTTTATAATTTTTTAATACTACAATGTATAGACAATGATGGTTAAAAAAACATTAATATTCATACTTTTCACTCATATTTTATTAAAAAAACGCATTATTTGTGTGTTTGAGACATTGGTTGAGATTTTATAAAATCTAACCACATGGATTGTATTTATTTTAAACACATTCATTATTTCAAATACATGACAACATGACTTGTATGTTTGTGATATTGATTGAGATTTTTAAATCTAACTATATGATATCAAAAAAAAAAATCTAACTACATGGATTGTGTTTATTTTAAACACATTCATTATTGGTGATATTTAGGGATTGTAATTTCAGGTAATGAGTCGGATATGTTATACCTAGTCCTATTTCTGGGTCAAATCGAATCTGCCCCGAACTCTAAATGGATTAAAAATTTCAATGAGACCTGTTATGTACCTGGTCAATCCAAAAATGACATTTTTTGACTCAAAAGTTATTAAAAATTAATTATTTTAACTATATATAATTATTTTTATTTATAATATATAATAGTAACTTTATGAGATTTTATTTAAATAATATATAAATATATCACAAATTTATATTTTTTCTAATATAATTATATATTATATATATTAAATTTTCGGGCCGGATTTGGGTAATTTGGGACAACCCGAACCCGAATGGGTAAAAATTTACCCAACCTGAACACGACCTGAAATCCAAAAACTCCAATCCTAATTCGTATTATATATATATATATATATGTATATTTAAAATTCTTTCATAAATTTATTATAAAATTATATATGAATTAGACATATTTTATTAATAAATTATATAATACGTCTATAAAAGTTATCTATCATCATACATAGTTAAGTTTCAAATTTAAAATTTCTCAAAAAAAAAAAGTTTCGAATTTAAATAAAATTACAAAAGTGACCTCGATTGGTTGGTCAAGTAACAAAAATGTTTTATTTTCTGGTACATCATTATGGATTGGATTAGTCTTTCTAGTGGGTATCCTTAATTCTCTCATCTCTTGAACCTATCCGTTTCAGATCCAAAATTGAAATGACCCCCCCCCCCCCCCCGAATTCTTCTCAGTTGTGAGATACAATAAAATTTACTATAAGTCCCCAAAATAAAATGCAAATAAAGAAAAAAAATTTGAGGGGGGGTCACACTTTTTGTTCTTGAATTTGAATGAAAAAAAATTAAAATTAATAAACTAATTGAACTCACCCTGAAAAGAGTCTGTAGTCTAGCACTGCACAAACAGGATCCAGGTATATATATATGATATATGTGTGGACATGTTGTGTATAAAGAACGAAAAAATGCGGATATGGTCGAATGGGAAAATTTCTCTTTGCCAAGGAGAAGACGTGGGTTCGATTCCCGCTATCCGTCTAAGATGGAGTAATTTTTATCATATGATAAAAAGATAAAGAAATAAGAGAAGTTCTGTCCTTAAGCGACAAATGGGAAATTTATGGAAAGTTACAATCTCCGCCACGGAATAGTGCACCTACACGCCTTCATCGACGTTGTTTTTCGACCGGAAGGCCGAGAGCTAACTATCGAGACTTTGGACTATCTGGACAGATACTTCGTGAAATGGTTCACGCATGTTTATTGCCAGGGGCGACAAGATCCAGCTGGTAAGGGTTAAAATAAAATATTTCCTCATTTCATTTCTATGATTGATGATCATATAAAGCCCCTTTACCTTTCTGTATAAATGGGCTATTCTATTTGTACATATAGGTAAAGGGGCGCATTCAACTCTTGTTTGTCTATTAGTTTTCAATTCTTCTCTTCAGCGCGGGGTAGAGCAGTTTGGTAGCTCGCAAGGCTCATAACCTTGAGGTCATGGGTTCAAATCCCGTCTCCGCAATATCTTTTTTTGTCAACCCTTTTTTAGGTTTGGCTCTATTAACTAGTAATTCATTAACACCTTTTTGTTTTGGGGTGGGAGGAAAAGAAGGGGTGGATAGCATCACTACACTATCACTATTATGGCCAACTATATAGCGAATCTTTTCTTTATCTTTTTATCATATGATAAAAATTACTCCATCCGTGTCAACTAATCCTCTCTCTGACCTCTTTTTCACCAAATCTCATTAAGCCTGACGAGCCTTCTCAAATGAGATACATGTTTTGGTTTGTATTGATTATTGTTGTAGTCTTTTGTGTTATTTTGGATTTATATACTGTGTATGACTACCACATTCAAGATGCACTTTCTTGAAACTTCGAATTTTACATTGATTAATTGTATTTTTAGTTGGTAAATGAGTTGATTTGTTGAAATTTGGTTCATGATATACTTTTTTGCATAATAATCTTTGATCTCATCTCTGAGACTACTTGTGTTATTTATCTCGATTAAATCAGTGTTTTAATGAGTTTGTTTATTTGTTGGTATATACTTATTATCAAATGCATTTGTTTGATTTATGTGTTTGGACTATTATTATTATTATTATTATTATTATTATTATTATTATTATTATCTTATTTTTTAGGGACATGAATGGTATATTTATAGCTTGTTTGTGAGTACCTAGTTAGTGCTCAGATATGACTTTCTACTACATGGTTAATTGTTGCTTCTCTTTGTTAGTCTTAATGGTTAAGAATTGTCTTATTTAGTGGTATTTTCTTGGTCAATAATAATATGTTTAACTTTGTTATAATTTGTGTTGTTAATCTGCTTATATCTATTATTCTTTTCATTTAGGTGCTCATTATTACTGTTTTGTTTAAGAGTAGAAATTTTAAGTATAGATTGATTTGAGTACCATGAATTGAAAAATTCGCTAGTGACCATGTACGATGGCTTGTTTGGTATATTTAATGGTAGTTTCGTGTCATGATTGATGACTAATATAACAATTTGTGGATTTATTTTTTAATAGTTTTAAATTCGTAATTAAGATATTTAATGTGATTAATAATGATTACCATTTCATATTTTATTTCTTAATTTATACATAAATTTGCTAATTTTTAGCTTTGGTTTAATTAGTATTTTATATTATATTCGGTCAAAATACTTATTAATTAGCATAGATTTCTTTTACATTTGATTAATAAGCAATAAATAAATGTTATTGATTCTTCAATTTACTAATTTCTTTTATTTTTGGTAAATTTGTATTAATTTGTGCTAATGTGGGAGGTTATATTATTAAAATATAATATTAATATTTAATTATACATTTTTTAGTTACGTATATATCTTTTATTTAGGTATTATTTAAGTCTATATAAATTGGATGTTAAAAGTCTTTAATATTTTATATAAATTAGTGTCTGACCAAAGGATATCCCTTTGATTAGAATTTATTTTCCTACTTATATATGATATATTTATATATAAATTAGTGTCTGATCAAAGGATATCGCTTTTAGTCATTAAATAATAAATTTGAAAATTCAGCTATCAAAATATTATAACAGGTAAACTTCGTTTACTAATATATTTTAATTTTTATTTAAAAAAGTCCAAAAAATTAGCGATTTATATATTTAAAAAATTATGTGGTAGACCGGATAAGATATATAAATTACTATTTTATTTTGTTTTAAAAACATGATAGATTACAGATTTTAACTTGTATGGCATTTATTTTTTAACTTGGTTTTAAACGTCATATAAGTTAGTGCTATACAAATTCAATTCATTTGTATAGCGATTGTTTAGATACTGTTTTTAAAAGTGTTATGTAAGTAAATATTACTTAAGTGTTAGTATTATTTGAATAGCACTTTTATAAACGCTGTCTCTAGATAAATTAAATGCTTTTTATGAAAATGTTATACAAGTTGCACATTTTTAATATATATATATATATATATAATTTAATTAATTTCCTATCATTTTTTTATCACTTATTTATCTGTAATATTCTGATAACTTTTTACATACTAATTAAAATTTACAATAACCGATTCAAATCTGAAAAAAAAAAACTAAATTAATAACTCAAATTATTTCACTATTATTCAATAAATTTTAAATATTGACAATTTTTATAAATTTTAAATGACCAAATCACTACATACAAGTCAAATGTTATCGATTGATTCATATATATAATAAATACATAACAAACCTCTGACAAAAAAGAAAAAACAGTACATAACAAACCTAACATATCAATCACATATTACAACTACTTATCATTGCACATCACACGTAAGATGTATGCATAATTAAGATATATAGTGAATATAGTGATGATGGGGAGACATCACTTATTCGTGCGTGCAATAATTTAATTACTCACGGATTTTAAACGTAGTGTTCATTCCGAAAAATGAATCTATGGGGTATACAGTAGAAAATCATTTTCTGTGCGGAGTTTATTTAAAGTTTATAGGAAATTTAAAAATATGTTTGGTTGACATTTTAAAACTTGAACATTCTTATTATTCATTTTAATTGATACAATATTTTATTTTCTATATATTATTTATTCGACTTGAAGTTAATAATTTTTTATTAATACACATGTTAAAGACAATTTTTTATTAAAATTAATTATTTAATTACAAACAAAAATCTTTCTTTTTATATTTTAATATATTTTTCACTATAATTTCTAAACTAAATATTATTCAAAAAAATTCTTGGGTGAATTTTTTGATTGTATTGTATTATCTCACAATTCAAAATAAATAAATATAAGATATATGTGTTTTGTATCTGTTTTGTATACGGGAATTGTGGATTACCGTGGGGGAGTAGGTCAGTCACTTCTTATATTATATAAGCATTTTAATTTCCTAAGTAACTTCTACTTTTTATGATTTTAACAACTAAATAATTTTATCAAATACTATTTCCCGAAAAGTTTAAATTCCTGCAACGATACACCAAACAACCTCTATAATTCTTCTCTCATCATTTATATCAAACCTACTTAATTAATATCGAGTCTAATGTAGGATAGGTCGTAAGCAATTGGTCCAATGGTTTTATGAGAATTTTCTCGAATGAACCCTCTTAATTAATATCGAGTCTAACGTAGGATAGTTGAGAGTTGGGACTAGCTAGCTATAATTATCAAATTATTAGGAACAGTGGTTAAAGATATTTTCCCAACAATTATATTTGTTTCTTTGTGGTGCTACTAAGTATTATTATTACCCGTTTGGATTTATTTATCTAAAATCAACTATGGTTGGATTGGATTTTTTGTCACTGAAACTTGACTTAGTTAATACTTTTAATTGACATTAGCACGATTGGATAGCACAAGTGATAAAGTGTTTATCTTCTGTCGTCTCAGAGTGACAAAAGAATGATATTCCTCTCTTTAGCCAATTGTGCCAATTGTTAGGAAGCAAACACTGATGACTGTCAGAGAATACAAATCAGAGTTTACACTGCTAACGTCATCAGAGTTTAAGGAGCTGTCGGTCAGAGTTTACTCTATCAGAGAATACTCAATCAGAGTTTACTCTAACAGAGAATGCTCTATCAGAGAATAACAACCGACAGAGTTTGCAAGACAGAGTTTGTCAGAAAACAATTCAAATCAGAGTTTGAATAGGATGGTAAGAAGGAATTCTAATTTAAGTCTATTTCCTTATGTAAAGCTGTTCTATTTCTAATCTGATTTGTAATTGAGTTGTAACTGTGTCTATATAAACACATGCATAGGTTAACATCAAAGTAATATTTACAGATCATATTATTCATAACCTAGCAGCTCTTAAGAACAAAGTGTTTCTTGAGAGAGTTCTGTAACCTATTCAATATTATCAATACAAATCTGTGATTCCTTTTACATACTTGTGTTCTTAATCGATTTACTGGTACTATTACATTCAACCCCCCATTCTGTAATAGCTTATTTATCTGGGCAAATAAGTGGTATCAGAGCAGAAAGTTTAAATTCAACTAATAAGATCATAAAATCATGTCTGGAAACAAGTATGAGAGCATAAGAATTCCTATCTTGAAGAAGACTGAGTACCCTACATGGAGGGTGAAGTTGTTGATGTTCCTGGAAGCAACAGACTCTGATTACTTGAACATGATCAATGAATGACATTATCTTCCAACAAAACTGGTGCCTGCAACTATTGTGGAAGGAAGACAAATTCTTGAATACTATACTCTAAAAGACAAGAAGGAATGGACCAATGAAGAAAAACAAGAAGTCCTTAAAGATGCCAAAGTAAGAAACATATTGCACAATAGTCTTGACTCTGTAATGTCCAACATGGTGATAGCATGCAAAACTGCAAATGAGATCTGGGATGCTCTGGAGGTTCAATGTCAAGGAACTAAAGAAATTAAGAAAAATAGGAGATATGTGCTAATACAAGAATATGAATATTTTGAGGCTAAGCAGAATGAAACTCTCATAGATATTTATGATAGATTTTTAACTCTATTGAACAACTTAGCTTTGGTGGACAAAGTATATGATAATGAAGATTTTAACACAAATTTCTAAGAGCTCTTCCAGAAGAATGGGATCTGCCGACATCTTTAATTAGAGACATGGTTGATTAAATGAGATGTCTTTAGATGAGGTCTATAGAAAATTGAAAACTCATGATCTGGAGTTACAGCAAAGAAGAAACAGGAAGAGCAACAAAACAAGATCTATTGCTTTGAATGTTGAAGTCAAAATTGAAGAACTAAAAGAAAATATGATTAAGGCCTCAACAAGGAAAGGGAAATAAGTATTGATCCAAGAAAGCAGTGAATCAGAGTTTGAAACAAACTCTGACGACTCTACAGATTCTGATATGATGGAGATGGTTGCTATGATTATGAAAGGCTTCAAAAAAATGAAGTGCAGGAAGTACAATAAGTAAGCAAATTTTTAGAAGAAGCATGGAGAGTTAGACAAGAAAGAAAGATTCAAGAAAAGAGAAGATAGAGATGAGAAATCAAAGACTGTTGACAAGTCAAAGTTCAAGTGTTACAAGTGTAACAAGATGGGGCACTTTGCTACTGAATGCAGGAGTAAGGAATCATGAAAGGCTTTAATCACATCAAAGAAGGATTGAATGTATTCCTCATATTCTGAACAGGAAACAAATTATGCATTCATGGCAAACACTGATGCTCTAAATTCTGATAAGGTACTAGACCCTGTCTTTAATTTTTAAACTAATAATATCTGTGAATTAAAGTCTTTTCTTAGATCTTTGCATGTTAGTTTTAAATCACAAACTTTGGAGAATGAAAGATTAAAATATGAAATACAAACTCTGACTGCTAGGAATAACATGCTTGAATCTAAAAACACTAATATGTTAAAAATTAAGAAAGACTTTGATAATGCTATTCACATGCAAACACAATTAGAAATTCAAGTTGAATATCTAAAATCTGAAATAGGAAAAGAAAAATAAACTTTCAAAGTTTGGACAAATTCTGGAAAGAGAGTCCAACAAATGCTAACTAATAAGAATTGGACTTTTACTTTAGGCTATAAATCTGATACACACACTAAATCACACATAAAAGGAATATTGAATAAATCTGTGAAATTTGTTAGAGCTAGTGATAATAAGGAAACTTCTACTAAATGCTCTAAGAACAATAGTGTGTTAGAACCTAAAAAGGTAAATATAGGGTTACTTTCTCAAAAGCAACTTAAGGAAAAATTGAAAGCAGTCACCAATAAAGATAAACCTAAAAAGGCTAAAAGAAATAGGAATGACAAAGTAGGAATTACTAAGGAGACTAACTACATGAATATTCATGATGCTCCTAGGAAAACATGCTTTACTTGTGGTAATTCAAATCACCTTGCTATTGACTGCAAACAAAAGAAGATGAAAGAAAGATCCAGTTTTGAAGCTAGAAAACAAACTAGATATAATCCCTATTTTCATTATGGTAGTATATGACATTCCATTTATACTTGTAAAGAATATCATAATTTGTATTACAGTTTTTATGAACCACAGTCTCAAATAAATATTTCTCCAAAACATACTGTTAAGCAAATATATGTGATAAAGTCTGGTAAAAGGAGTGTAAACTCTGACAGTACAAACTCTGTGAATGCTAACTCTATTTCTGTAAACTCTGTTAATACAAACTCTGATAAAAGTACTTATGCTGCAAAAGTTAATAAGTTTTCAAAGAAAGGACGCAAACTAGTTTGGGTCCCCAAACCTACTAATTAAGTTTCATTTACTGATTGCAGGGAAATAGGAAAAACATCCTAGTGATTGATAGTGGATGTTCTGCACATATGACTGGAAATAAATCTCTGCTTTCAGAGTTTGAGGAGAAGGCTGGTCCAGCAGTATCTTATGAAGATGGCAACATAGGAAGAACACCGAGATATGACAATATTGTGATTAGAAATGTCATCATTGAAAGTGTAGCTCTGGTTGAAGGACTCAAACATAATCTACTAAATGTGAGTTAAATGACAGACATAAGTTATTCTGTGAAATTTCATGGAACTCATTGTGAAGTGAAAAGCAAGAAGAATAGGAAAATAGTTCTTATTGGTCACAAACATAATAATTTATTTGAAGCTAGCTTGGATGTTAATTATGATGGTCCCTTAACTTGCCTACTTGGAAAGACATCTTCCTTGGAAAGCTGGAATTGGCACAAAAAGCCGTGTCACCTGAATTTTGGAAACATTAATGAGTTAATGAAAAAGGATCTAGTTAAAGGTCTTCCAAAAGTTCAATTTCATCCTGATGGACTCTGTGATTCATGTCAAAAAGCCAAACAAAAGAAGACATCTTTCAAGAGCAAAACTGAAAATTCAATTGATCAACATTTTCACCTATTGCATCTTGATTTATTTGGTCATGTTAACATTATGTCCATTGAAAAGAAGAAATATACTCTGGTGATAGTTGATGATTTCACTAGATTTACCTGGGTGTACTTTTTGCATAAGAATGATGAAACTGCAGAAACAATTTTTGAGCATATTGCAATGATTGAGAATGGATCAACACAGAAGGTAAAGAATCTAAGGAGTGACAATGGAATATAGTTTAAAAACCCTGTAGTGGAAGAATTCTGCTCAACAAAAGGTATTATTCAATAATTCTCAGCACCTGGCACACCTCAACAAAATGGTGTAATTGAAAGAAAGAACAGAACACTAATAGAAGCTGCTAGAACAATGCTAGAAGGAGCAAATCTACCTACTTACTTTTGGGCAGAAGCTGTGAACACTGCATGCATTACTCAAAATTGTTCCTTAATAAATAAACATGGAATGACTCCATATGAATCTTTGAAGGGAAGAAAGCCAAATGATAAGTACTTCATATTTTTGGAAGCAAGTGTTGTATTCTCAAAACACATCCTGAGCAATTGAAGAAGTTTGAACTTAAAGCAGATGAAGGAATTTTTGTTGGATATGCAACAACTTCTAAAACCTCTTCAAGGGCATTCAAAGTATTCAACCTAAGGACAAGGACAATCATGGAATCAATCAATTTCTCTTTTGATGAAGGAAAAATAGATGGATTACATGATAAGGATGCACATGAAACTCTGAGATTTGAGAATGAACTGCATAAAATAAACTCTAGTGAACTAAACACTGATGAGTCAAACTCTGGTGAAATAAACTCTGTTCAACCAAACCCTGGTGAGGTAAATTCCGATTCTTTAAACTCTGATTCAGAAATGATTGAAATAGAAATTGAAGATTCTGCACATGTTAAGGGGCAGCAACATCAATCAAATATTGACATTGGAGATCAAAACGCAGTAATTGAAATATCAGAGTCTGACCAAACTCTGAACAACCCAAACTCTGAACCCCTAAACTCTGATCAATCAAACTCTGAGACCACAAACTCTGAGACCTTAATCTCTGATAATTCAAACTCCGAGTACATAAACTCTGAGACATCAAACACTGATGGAAGCACATTTTCAAGGGGAGGATCAACATTTACAGAAGAATCTTTCTATAAAGGCACAAATCATGGGGGAACATCTAGTTTTAGAAATCTTCTACATCCAAAAAAGTGGAAAAAAGATCACACACCTGATTTAATTATTGATGATCTAGAAAGTGGAGTAAAGACAAGAAAAACTACTCATAATGAATGTCTATTTCATAGTTTTCTTTCTCAAACAGAACCAAAGAAGGTTGAAGATGCTTTGAAGGATGCAGATAAGGTTACTGCAATGCAGGAAAAATTGAATAATTTTGAAAAGAATGCAGTTTGGACCCTAGCACCAAGGCCAAAGAACAGATCAATTGTTGGCACAAAATGGGTATTCAGGAACAAGACAGACTCTAATGGAGTTATTACAAGAAACAAGGCAAGACTGGTAGCCAAAGGTTACTCTCAACAAGAAGGCATTGATTATGATGAAACCTATGCACCAGTAGCCAGACTTGAAGCAATCAGAATTTTTCTTACTTATGCTGCACATAAGAAATTCAAGGTCTACCAGATGGATGTTAAAAGTGCATTTTTAAATGGTGAACTTAAAGAAGAAGTTTATGTTGAGCAACTACCTGGCTTTGTCAATCCAAAATATTCAAATCATGTCTACAGACTAGATAAAGCCTTATATGGACTCAAACAAGCACCAAGGGCCTTATGAAACTTTAGCTCTATTTTTACTTGAAAGTGGTTTTACTAGAGGTACAATTGATAAAACCTTGTTTTATAGAACTCAAGGTAAGGATTTATTATTGGTGCAAATATATGTTGATGATATTATATTTGGTTCCACTAATGAGAAAATCTGTGAAAGATTTTCAAAGTTAATGCAGTCCAGGTATCAAATGAGCATAATGGGAGAATTGAGTTATTTTCTAGGCTTACAAGTAAAACATACCGCGGAAGGCATTTTCATTAATCAGTCTAAATATATAAAGAATCTACTCACAAAATTTCAAATGCAAGACTCTGCATCTGCTACAACTCGTATGACTACTGCAACAAAGCTTGATCAAGACACTGTAGAACCTGTTGATATTACAGCATACAGAGGAATGATTGGTTCTCTACTCTATTTAACTGCTAGTAGACCAGACATCATGTTTGCTACATGTCTTTATGCTAGATTTCAAGCAGATCCAAGAGCACCTCATTTGATAGTTGTGAAGAGGATTTTCAGATATCTCAAGGGAACTATTAATCTTGGCTTATGGTATCCTAGAGAGTCTGATTTTAAATTAATTGGCTATTCAGATGCTGACTTTGCAGGATGCAAAATTGACAGAAAAAGCACAAGTGGGAGTTGTCAATTTTTAGGTGGAAGACTTGTGTCATGGTTTAGCAAGAAGCATAAATCAATCTCAACATCAACAGCAGAGACTGAATATATAGCTGCAGGAAGCTGTTGTGCACATATCTTATGGATGAAAAATCAATTGTTAGATTATGGTTTGAACTTTTCTAAAATTCCTATTTATTGTGATAATCAAAGTGCTATTGTAATGACAGGAAATCCAGTTCAGCATTCTCTGACAAAGCACATTAGTATCAGATATCATTTCATAAAGGAACATGTTATGGAAGACACAATTGAATTATATTTTATTCCCACAGATCAACAAATAGCAGATATATTCACCAAGCCTTTGCCTGAAGTAACATTTAACAGACTGGTTTCTAAATTAGAGATGGTGACAAGTGGCTCAACTTGAGATAACAAAGTTTCAGATAATTAGAGTATAAGTCAGAGTATGGAGAAAACTCTAATGAAATTGGAGTAAACTCTGATCATTCTAATCTCTGATAACCAGTTATCAATGTTTATGGTAAACTCTGTCAAAGTATGTGGTAAACTCTGACAGTATATCCTAAACTCTGCCTCCATAAAATCTGTTTAAGTGTTAAACTCTGAGACAATATTTATGACATCATATTTCATTTTTGTGACATCGTAATTATTATTCTCTGATTGGACTTGTAATAAGGCGTGTGTATCTCATGAATGACGGTTCATATCATTACACAGATATACATATACATGCTGTATTTTGAGTCTCGTACTAATAATTACTCTTCCAATCAGTTTTTGCCACGTGTCCCACTATAGGTTATATGCAAATGAAAGGGCATAGTTTAATTCTTATTGTCATTTTAAGTTATCCATATGTATCTATTATTCTTCATTTGCTCTCTCGTTTCTCATAAACCCTAACTGTTCAAACCTGCAAATCCTTAACGTTTCAATGGCATCCAAATGACAAACTTTCCAAACTTATAATTTTGATGTCACCAACTATATTGCTCTGTTAAATAAATCTGATGCACCTGAAGATTATCATGTCGTTCAAGATTTCTTAAGGCAAAGTTACATAGGCTATGCTTTGCAAGAACCTTTAAATTTCTCTGCTCAATCCTTGATAAGAATCTGGTCGTCTGCAAAGTTTAACAATGCAGGTGATGATGAAGAACCAATCATCACGTTCAACTGCAATGACAAGCACTTGATAACACCGGTTGTTGTTCGACAAGCCCTTCATCTTCCAGAAGTGGTTGTGTATGATGAGATGGTGGAAGATGAACAAATTAAAGAGTTTTTCAGGTCTATGGACTATGGAGGAAGCCTATCAAAGCTGAAGGAATAAAAAGAGATTTCACTTCCAAGGCAGAACCATCTCAAGATGTATTGATAAATTCTCTCAAACAAAAAGTTTGGGATAGTTCATGGAAATACTCAAATGAAGTCATCTATTGGCCACATGTTCATGAGTTGATAAGTAAAGCTGATAAGGAAATACACTCTGAAGAGATGAAGTCAATCTTGAAAGCTACTATTGTGTTGTCCAAGGGACTTCACAATGAAATTGGTGAACTAAAGGATTCAGTCAACAAATCATCTATATATGTTCAATCTGCTGTTATATCATCACAACATTCTCTGAAATTAAAACTCAAAACTGTCTCAGCAAAGCAGGATGCATTGGAAGTAAAAGTTAATAATCTTTCTTCTTTTATCAGTTCTATGCATGGAATGCTACATACAATAGTTGAAATTCTTACTATAAAGCAAGGAAATGATGACAGAAAGGGGGAGAAGGGTTTAGACAAATGCAAGGAGGATGCTGCACACCAACTTGACAAATCTGGTGATGAAGATCAAGGGAGCCATAAGGAGGGAAAACAAACTCTGAAGTAGCAAACTCTGATTAGTCAAACTTCAACCACTCAAACTCTGATGACAACAAATTTTGACAAGCAGTTAATCTCTGATAAACAATAAAATCTAATATAAGCTGATTTGGCACTAGTAAAAAGGCTTGAAGAAGAAGAAAAGCCTAAGAAAATTGAGGAATAAAATTTAAAGGATGCAAAACTGGCAAGGAAGCTATTTGAATATGAAAATCCAGGATTAGATCTAGTTGTTGTGGAAGCTGAATTAAAGAAGTCTGGTACTGACAGTACTCAAGTCTAGAAAAAAAAATATGTGTGAAGAAATGTCTAATTCAGAAAAAGGTACTTGCTTAACAGAAGAAACTATAATCTAAGCCTATCCAAATCAAATCTGTTGAAACTCCCAAGCCAGTTGCTCAATCAAAACCAGTTTCAGAAATTCAAATAAGATCATCTTCAAGAATTCAACAAAAAGCTCCAACTAAGCCAAAGACTCCTCTCACTTTGTCTGGAACAACTTTTCTTCCAGGTGGTTCAAGTTTTGATGATGAGGAAGAAGATCAACAACAATCTCTGATAAGGAAGAAAAGGTCTAATCTTCTGTGGACAAAGACTCAAACTCTGACTCTCAATGCCAGGCTTGGAAAAGATAAATGTGGTATTGGTGACTCACATGCTAAAGTCTACAGAGGTGAAACAAATATCTTCAGAGTTCCCTTTTCATTGAAAGATAAACCTGAAGAAGAGTTGTCTCAAGAACACCTGGATAAATTAATATCTGTTAACATTGTAAAGGATATCTTTGGTGGTGCTCAAGCTAAGGAGAAGCTCATTTATTTCTTAGAAGATGGAAGGGTTTTGAAGATTGTTCAAGAAGATTTAATTCAAAAAGCATCTAAAGAGCTTGAACATGTTCTATATCTTCTTAATGATGAAAATGAAGTTACTTCTAGATGGGTGAAGATTCTTGAAGGAGTGATAGCTGAGAAAAAGAAGAATGAAAGGCTGATGATGTTAAATTCTAAAGAATATGAGCCTGGTTATACACTTGAAGATGGCACAAGAAGAGTTATGAGGAAAGGAGATGCAATGGTCAAAATGGTGTTAGGGATTTCTACACCAATATTAAATCCTGATGGTCTGAAGGCCTGTTGCATTGTCCTGGATGAAAGAATGAAAAGATCATCAATCTATGCTCTAAGGGCTGCAATATTTCAAATAAATGATTCTTCTGAACAAATGAAGGAATTGAAGGAGAAGCTGGTTGAATTGTTGAAAAGTGCTGAAGAAAAGCTCCTGAATCAATTTCTAAAAGAAGATTTCTCCTACATAAGAATCTGAATCATGAAGGATAAATAAACTCTGATGCATTTGTCTTGGATTTCTGACATCATAATTGAAATTTATGTTTTACTTCTTAAAGAATAAATTGAGGGAGATTGTTAGGAAGCAAACAATGATAGTTGTCAGAGAATACAAATCAGAGTTTACACTGCTGATGTCATTAGAGTTTAAGGAACTGTCAGTCAGAATTTACTCTATCAGAGAGGAGATTGTTAGGAAGCAAAAAATGATGGCTGTCAGATAATACAAATCAGAGTTTACACTGCTGACGTCATCAGAGTTTAAGGAGCTGTCGGTCAGAGTTTACTCTATCAGAGAATACTCAATCAGAGAATAACAACCAACAGAGTTTGCAAGACAGAGTTTGTCAGGAAGCAATTCAAATTAGAGTTTGAATAGGATAGTAAAAAGGATATATCCACACCGAGTATTTATATCAACTAACTATTTTTATGTGAAAATATATTATTTTTATTAAAATTTTAATTGTTCCTAACTCTTAATTATTCGTTAATATGTTTTATTAATTATTTATTAATATGTTAATAAAAATATGTTGATTATCCAAAGAACCTAGGTATAACAAGGAAATCCAATTTTTTGTCAACTACAGCTAAATTGGTATATCAAATTGTATATGGAAAATGAAGGTACCTTTTTGCAATAAACTTGATTTAGTAATTCAAAATTCTTACTCCTTTTCTCTTCAGATTTGAGAGAGAACTTTATTTATTATTACAAGTCTTGTACAATATGCTCCCTCCAATTTTTATTTATAGATAATTTGATTTTTTGCCCATAATTTAAATTATTATTTTTAAAATAAATAAATTCAAACGGCCTGTAAAAAGATTCAGAAGAATATGAATCTATTTTTGACCGAAAACTCCCGTTTAAACGAGTCACGGTTGGTACCATCATTCATACTGAAATTTACAATTAATAATAGAATAATAAATAGAATAATTGATTAATTAAATAAAATAAAACATCCCACAATCACTATTATTGATTGACCAATACAATAATTATTTAACTAAAGAATGCTAAAGAACAGTAACCAAGAATAATGCGAAAGAATAATAACCACTCAATCCTCCTAGCTAACAAACTATCGAAGCCATTACAGAGGAACATTGGCAAACCACCTATCCACCATGGATAGACATTCTTCAGGCTTATACTCCGGAGCTGCATGACCTCCGCCCTATACATAATAAAGCAGAAACATGAATTAATATAGGCTTATTTACAATTTAAACCCTATGTTATTAACAATATACAATTCAAACACTCTTTTAATATATTTAGTAAATTTAACCCTACGTTTTTTTAACTATTTACAATTGAAACCTTTTTTAAAATAATTACTAAAATTTTAAAATAATTAGTAAATTTAACCCTATGCTTTTAAACTATGTACAATTGAAACCTTTTTTAAAATAAATAGTAAATTTAACCCTACGTTTTAAAATATTTAGTAAATTTAACCTTGACTTTTAATTTCGGAATAAAATAAATTTTATATCGAAAAAGTATTTTCGAGAACATATTCATCGAAGAGTATTTTTGAAAATAAATTAAATTCGGTGATGAACATTCATGAATATATTATGAGGGAAGTGTGATGACAAAATTGAATAATATAAACACATATTAAAATTTTATTGAACATATATAATATGTTATATGTATAGATATATTAATATAGAAAAGAATATCTAAATATTCATTTTATAAGAAAAAATCCTAATAATTGCAAATATCTATTATGCTTAGATAATATCTATACAAAAAATTGACAATAGTGCATTTGACGAATATTTATTCAAAATTTTGTCGTAAAATTTATTTTATTCTGAAATTAAAAAGTCAAGGTTAAATTTACTAAATGTTTTAAAACGTAGGGTTAAATTTATTATTTATTTTAAAAAAGGTTTCAATTGTACATATTTAAAAAACATAGGGTTAAATTTACTAATTATTTTAAAAAAAGGTTTCAATTGTAAATAGTTAAAAAACGTAGAGTTAAATTTATTAAATATATTAAAAGAGGGTTTGAATTGTATATTATTAATAACACAGGGTTTAAATCATATTTAAGCCATTAATATATAAGAGCAGTTATATATATAGTTATATATGTATAGCTAGGCTTAGGGCCAATTATATATACTATAGTGTATTAACATTACCTTAACCGTGGCAAATGTCAAAGAATAATCATTATGTGAAAATGTCGTCACATATCTGCAAAACAATTAATAAAAATCAAACACACACATCTAATGTACATTAATAATTATATATATGGGATTAATTAGGCGCAACCTGAAGCTATGACTAATTGAGAAATCAAATAACAAATATAATTAAAAAAATATATGAAAAAATTGCTTAACATAAAAAAAATTATAGAATATAAAAAACAATTAGAAAACAAATAAAATAATTACATAACAAAAAACAAATATAAAACAAAAAATTACAAACACTATCCAGTTAGTGTTGTGTAATTTTGTGATTTATATTTTTTGTGTGTTATGTAATTTTTTTTGTTTTATAATTTTAGTATTTTATAATTTTTTCAGTAGTTTTTTTTATAGTTATTTATTAACTAAATTCTTAAAAAAGAGGACTTGACTACTCAATTACTCAAATAAATTATTTATGTAAGTGTTAAGTTTTATGAAAATAATTGAATAAATATGATTTTCAATTTAATAATAATTTTAATTTATGGAAGTTTTTCCTACATTAATACTCCGTATATCATAATTCAGTATGCATGTATAAATATATAATGAGCTAGGAAGTTGAGAAATCTAACCCTGCTACTTCATGTTCAACAAACCAGGGTGCCCATGGACTTTCAACGTCCAAATCTAGAGCTCGTATCCATTTTTCCGTGCCAATATGTGGAACAACCAAGTCATGATCGCCGCTGTATGTACGTAGACGTATATATAAATATATGAATCCGGCCAAACAAGATTAATAGTTAATCTATTCTATTAAATAAGCTGGGTGCTATGAAAAAAAACTAATTAGGCTTGTAGATAAAATACCTAAATATTATAGCTCGGCAACTTTTATTGGTTAAGTTTGTGTGATAAGCCACGGAACTTTCAATATTGTATGAATAAGTTTCAGTGTCATCTTTCCCTACCAAGTAGTGATCTGTGTTGCATGATTCCCACTCTTTTATTGTCCCCTGTAACCACAGAGGCGCAAATATATAGATATAAACAATTTAATCTTCCGATTGACCGTGTACCGATCTCTATGACCTGAATATATATATATATATATATATATATATATATATATATATATATATATATATATATATATATATATATATATATATATATATATATATATATATATATATATATGGATTGTAAATGAAGATAGATTTAACTGGCGTACGTACCTCACGGATGCGAAGAGCTCTTTGCACATTTTTGTCATTAGCCCATATGGAATAGTATTCATAAGTGTCCCCCTATTTATATGAATGCAGCGGAAATACAAATATAAGCAATGACTAACAAAAGGAAGAGGTTATCACTACTGATCGAAGACACAGACAATAGAAAGGAAAAAATTATTACCCGACACCGAGGTTGCTGCAGCCGAGGCAATCGCAGGGGATTAAAAAGAATTTTCCGGTGAGAATTTGGCACGTATTGGGATTTCCTCAAGTTGGATGTTCCACTTACTACTAATCCACAACTCGGTTCAAGTATGTTGTACCCATATATATACTTGAGGCACTGCAACACAAATTTATTTGTAATATCAGAAACTAAAACCTCAGAGAAGAAATTAATTATAACAAGAAGCAACCTAGTAATATAAAAATTAATATGTCTAGACAGTAACGTACCTCGTCTACTTGACCAAGGTCTCTTGCGCATAATCCGTTACTGGGATTCGCACTTATGTAGTTACCCTGACAATTATCCTTGGCCGACTGCACACGGGATATAATTTACGGAAACTATTTCAAACTTGTTCTCAACACCGTGAAAATAACGAATGCAAGTAAACGAAATCATAATTTTACCAGATAGAGTTCATCAGACAAGAGTGCCATTTGATTAGCATATGGGATCCTGGAGTTGAAGTCTATGTTTCTATCGGTTAAAGGATTGCCAATCATGTACCCCTGAAGTTTGTACATGTAACAAATTAATTTAAATATATAAATTATAATTGTATACATGCATCTAATTTTGTCTTCTCCTATAATTCACCTACTTTGATATTCATTTGTGGTTCATTTCCAGCTTCATTGCCTGCAGAAATTAAATAAGTGAAATATCACAAGTTAATCAGGTAATTAATAAGATTACTGGGTGGGTCATTAGTGAATTTAACTGATTTACAAATATAATTAATAAAATGTTATATACCGTTGTAAATCTCCTGAGTAATGATCGGAATAACTATGCCAGAATAGGATACACCAGAAATGTACAAAGGATTGTTGATAAATCTCGGATGATCATTTAGCCACTGTAAATCACAAAAAATTATTGTTCAATGTAAAATACAGGTCAATTAATTACATTACAAATAATTCATTTAAATTTTATTAATTAAATGTTTAACCAAAATATATTAAAATAATTATTGTTGCAAAGTTCACCTTTCGGAGAAAAGTATAGACATGTTTTGATGATAATGTGTCGCTTGTTTTGTAGGCATGAGGAGTATTTGCATATGAAAATCCAGTGCCAACAGGGGTATCCAAATATATTACATTCGAAACCTGTAAAAGTTGTAAGCAATTCGATCTTGTTACGTACATATAGCATGATCGAAGTAGTTGTAAAAGATAATATATATAGTTGAAAAAATTAACCTTGGTCCATGAGTACGGGTTCAACTGCAACGCTGGTTTCTCCGCTATCGACCTACTGTAGTCAAAAGTAAATGGTCCTGTATGTGTACAAGTAATTTATTAATTAAGCAATCCTTTAGCCATACGTATTTCATACATGTACATGTAGTTGACCATGTATACTAGCTGGGTTGTGTTTTAGGCCGGCAAGTAAACTAAATATATATGAATATTAAGCGTCTAGTATTAATTAATCCCTCTCTCCCGTCTCATTCTTTATCCTTTTTTTATATATATTTCACTCAATTTTTTATATTTTAAAATTTTTTAAAAAATAGTAAATTTTTATATTATAAAATTTACTCTCACCCACTATTTTGCTCTATCTTTTCAAATTTATCAATTAAATATCAATTGACTCATCATTTTACCCACTTTTCCTTATCTTTCATTCACTTTTTCTTTTTTTTTTCCATACTACTCTGTACAATTTTTTAAACTTCGTATATAACCCAAACCTGAAAAATAGGTGAGTAGGTGGGTAGGTGGGGGTGGGTTTTTTCGATCAGCGGTTAGTTGCAGTTATCCACTAGCTAGCCAAGTGGATATAGATATATATGTATATATAGTCATCCAACACATGTACCTAACCAAACATCGAAGTTGACCAGTGAATTGAAATTAAATTTTTCACTAGGAATTATTAGATGGATATGATTACAGAAAATATTCAACCAAAGATACAAGTATACATCATGAGCTAGTTCGTCGTCTTTTAAAAAATCTCAAATTTATCTCGACATGATCGGAAGAACTTAATTATTTCTGTTAATTCTAATTCTTGTTTATTAAATAATGTTGTATTAAAACTTTTCAATATTTACCATACATCAAGCTAGGAGTGCATATATTCTTCGAGAAATATGAGAAGCATCGGACCAACTACTTTCTTTTTCCTAATTTCTTAGCAGCTAAAATTCGAAAAGCGGATAGATCATGTTTCATAGCTCAAATATGCAAAAAATTTAATTTACCGATCTCATAGAAAAAAGCACGAAGAGAAGAACAACCCGGACCACCGGCTATCCAAACCACGAGAGGATCATCTTTAGGGTTCCTTTCCGACTCCACAAAGTAGTAAAATAACTCCACATCATCATTCTCTCCTGTCCCAGTGTAACTGCCATGTATACCGGAATATGTGTCAATAGGTGTACGTTTATCCAAGTTACCGGTTCGCTTAAAAACTTAAAATAATCGTATTTATGTATAATTATAAGATGCTGAATAACTTACCCAGTTTCCAGTTTAAAAGGAAGATCACCATTAAATCCTGGCAGGTTTTTAATGATTGATTGTGAATAAACACCATTGTTGGAGAGAAGCAGCACAAGAAGATAAACACATGATAACAAAATCCCTTGACCTAATGTTCCCGCCATAAATTAACCAGTATATTAATCTGTTTATAAATGTCCAGATGATGTATATAACAATATAAGCAGCTGAATAAAATTAAGAATCCCGAAGCAACTCCGGTCCTCTTTTTATAGGTACTTACATTACCCGCAACATGCGTGTTTTTATTCATATATATTTTAAACGTGTTCAAATAATTCCGGTTGAAATCAAACCTAAGAGACAGATCTGGCTAGCTATGCCAAGCTGGACTGACAAAGACATTAATTATCAAGGTTTATAAGTTTTATCTTTAAAAAAACATGGCGACTGTATACAATATAATAAATTAATAATACGATGGCTGAAAATGATTACCCAACCAAAAACTAAACTTTATTCCATGTTGAAATATTACGTAACTTTGACCTCCTGATTAGTTATTAATTACGTCATTTATATAAAGGAAAGTTTTAAAACTTACTTATAAATTAAAATTACTTAAATGATTAATTTTACATGTAATGAGATTAATGTTCCTCACGCACGTAATTTTCCCGAGGTTAAAAAAATTACCATATAAATATACGAGGTTATTATTGTAATTAGAGAGAATTATATACAATTACAAAAATATCCGCACTAAAAAATACTAGCAATTTTGGTAATTTTCCTGAGTTAATCTCACAACTTTATTCTCACATATAATTTATAATGAGTTACGGATTTTTAAATTGTACTCCCTCCGTCCCACCCAATTGTTATCACTTTTTTTTCACTTTCTGACACGCATTTTAAGGTGGATTTTAAGGATAGTTCCATAACTTATTTTTAAAAATTTCTTTTTTTGTATAAAAATAGGATTGTTCTATTTTTATACAAAAAAGGAAAATTTTAAAAATAAATTATGGAACTATCCTTAAAATTCACCTTAAAATGCGTGCCAGACACCCCATTTTGAAATGATAACAACTCAACGGGACGGAGGGAGTATTATGTATTCATATATATAATGTGTTAATTTTTATCAAATATTTTATTTTAAAAGTTACATCTTAACAACTTTTACTGCTTTGAATATTTTTCTTTATTTATTATTCAAACACATTTTTTAAAATTAAAGTTGAAATGACTTGCTCTTATTCTTACACATATTGAGTATTCAATTTAATTGAACAATATTAGAAATATTTTGCTGTATTAAATATTTAAACCAACGAATTGGTTTTATCTTTCTTTTTCAAAACCTACTTGTTGGTTAACAATAGCAGTGACTAGTTATATCTTATTTAAATACTACCAAAGTCAAGAATTCGATACTCATTAACAACATATTTAAATTATATTTTATCTATAATATCTTTAAATATTATATTATATTATATATTATATATTATATCTATTATATCGTAACATTACATATCTAACATCAATCGTATCAATTACATAATTAAATACTCCATAAAAACTTTAGTCATTATATATAAATAACTTAACAAGAAAAGTTAAATTAAACTTTATCGAAACTAGGTACCATATTCATACAAACACAATGAACAATATTCTATATATTAACAAGAAAGTTAACTGCAACTAATCAAATATTTTGCATTGTATACACTTTCTATTTTTTTTATTTGTCATTTTTATTTTTGACACACATATTGAGTTATTTCGATTATATAATAAAATTATTATTTTTGATTTTTTTTTATAAATTAAAGTTTTGATATGTAATCAAAACTTTTCCAAGCACTGCTTAAGAAAATATTTTTATAATTAATCAAAAATCAAATAAAAAACATTGGAAATATTATTTTATATTATTTTCAATAAAATTATTATATAAATATATTATATTTTATATACAATAACCATAAAAATATTAATAAACACGTACTTTTTAGGTATAATTCTAAGTTCCATTTACAATCAAAGCGAGGAGTTATAAAAATACAAATGTATCATAAAAATAAAATAACTCTTTTTACAAAAGGTTAAAAATTAATAACTATATAATATTATACAATTAATTACAAATTATATTATATATACCGGTTTTATAATAGGAGTAAAAAAGAATTTATCCAAATACTCTAAAGTTGTAGAAATCTATTACTAATAACTACATCATATTATGTAAGTTGTGGATAATAATTAATATTTATATAATATTATACTATATAATTACTTATAAATTACAATTAATAGCATAACAACAAATTTTAGTACTATTAAAAATTTAGAATTTATTGACATATGTGGTAAAAGATGAGATAAAGATTTATGTCACTTGGTAGCAAAAGTGCGAGATGGCACCTTTGACAATCCGGGTCAAATTCGGAGTCTTTTTTTGAAAACCGGGTCAAATCACGACTCCCAAATCTGAAATAAGTTGAAATAAACTGGCTCAAATGTAACAACTTGGCTAATTCATAAGCTCATCACAGGCGCCCAAAAGATCAATGATTTATTGGTACACTTAGTAATAGTACTTTTACTTATATACTGAATAAATTATCCCAGTCTACTTGATGTTTTAACACCCCGGTCCCATATCGAGTAGACTGAGATAATTTGTTCAGTATATAAGTAAAAGTACTATAACTAAGTGCACCAACAAATCATTGATCTTTTGAGGGCCTATAGTGGACTTGTGGATTACCCAAGTTGTTGCATTTGAGCCAGTTTATTTTGGCTTATTTCAGATTCGGAAGTCGGGACTTGACCCGATTTTCAAAAAAAAATTCGGGATTTGACCGGGTTGTCACAGCACATCAGTGGGACAACTTGACCCATTGTAAAACCATTTTAGAATTATTGTTGCTGATAGGAATAACAGTTTATTTCTGAAAAATAAGTATAAAAGTGTTTGTAAATTTTAAAAAATGTTTTTAGTTTAAAAGTCGTTTTACGAAAAAAGAAAGAGATTGTTATTGATTTTTGAATTGTATTCGTAACATATTAAAAATTAATATTAATATTATTAGTTTTAAAATATAAACAAAAATAAGTAATATACATTAAAATATCAAAAAAATTGAAATTAATAAATAAATAATTATATTAATATTAAACTATTAAATAAAATATAATTAAAGAATATGTGCATCCCACGATTTAAGTCTAGTAAAATGAATTCGAATACGTACGAACTACGAACCATATCTATATAAAAACACATAAAATTACAAATTTTATCTATGTAATGTCTGTTCTTTGCTGTTAGACAGCCATTCTTCTAAAGTATGCGATGATCAAATTTGACAAAATAACTTATATATGAACTCTAATTCACAACGACAAGTCAAATTTAATTAAATGTATAACAACTAAATAATGAACGTACATGTCATGAAGTAACCGGCCTAATTTCACACGTTTAAACAAGTCCATGCATGGTAGTTAAACACTGAATAATTGAAAGATGAGATTATCATCTTGCTAATTTAGTTTATAGCTTAATTATTCTTATATTCTTATAATATTGTTATTATATATACTTTTATATTTAAAATATTTTTTCTCGAATGGATTTTTAACATAAGTTAATATACTTTTTAAACCTTAATTTTTCCGCAAACATTATAAATTCATGTAAATCGAATTAAGATGATAATTTGATGAGTCTGTGTGAAAGTATATGAGATCGAGAGATCTAGAGTTGTGGCTTAGTTGGTACTAAATTATTATTTTTATTTATTGTGTTCTATTACAAATTTTTAATTTTATTATTGTCATATTTTTGACATTCCCAAATTTTATCTCTCTGGAAAGAGAAAACGAATCAACTTATAATAAGAAATAACCTTCAAATTTAAAAAGTATCACGATGTAAATATATATACAAAAGAAAGTAAATATTTTCAAAATTAATGAAATATTTTTCTTAAAATTTTTGGGATACCCACAATTAATATAATATTCCAACTTTTTTGTATTCGAATTTATATAATTAAGTTATGCATGAACTTAACAAAGGATCGAAATAAATTAAGACGGCTTTCAGATTATTTTTTAAATTTGATATAATTCCTGCAATTATAGTTAAAATATTGGTTAATTCAATATATTTATATCATTTATACATAAATATGTATGATACTACTACTACTTGAATATTTCTTGTTTAAATAAAAAAACATCCAACAACCATTCTTCGAAAGTATGCTATTCAGGTCAACTCACAGACAGTATTTTATGCACAACTAATCCAGAATGAAAAGTCAAATGAAAGTAGAAGTCTAAAAGCGTAAATGGCTTAATCTTACACGTTTAAAACTAGATATTATACTAATTATATAAAGTGTTAACACAGGATTACTGATCAATTACTTAGAAAAAAAATAGCATAAAGAATTACTTGTAAAAAAATATATGCATGTAGTAGCCTGCTCTTATAGATTATATATATATATATATATATATATATATATATAGGGCACTTGACCAAGTCTAACGAGTAACGGCCCTGTCATGTTTTCGATGTTTCAAACTACTTTTTTAGAGTAATATTTGATTTATCAAATATTTATATATTTATTTAATAACTATAATAATTTAGTTTTTCAGTTTTGTATTATTAAATATATACATGCAAATACATAAGTAATACAAAATTTATAATTATATGTGAATCGGTAGAATTTATATTTAAAACATACCAACATTTGAAATCAATTTAAAAGTCTTAAATCTGGCCTTTAGTTATTGATTTAAATTGGCGATTCTTGAGTATTATAATCGAGTTGAAGCACGAAACTATAAGTATATAGCTAAATCAAATTTGTTAGATATCTATACTATTTTATTATACCCAATAACTTGTTTTTCATTTTACGGTTAACCATAGAAAAAATTATGTTCAATTTTAAGTCAATCATAGAAACAATACTAAATAATAATATTATATTATATTTAAATTATATTCTATATTTTCTATTTTAATAATACTACTTATCTTATAATTTTTATTTAATATAATTTACTAACATTCAACTAGATCAATTTTATCACCATTCAACCTCTTTTATTTATTTAAAATTATGGCTTATCATTAAATTTTATGAATATTAATATATAAATATCATTGTATAGAAAATATAAAAAGAAATTAATAATAAAATAAATTATCATATTAAATGAAATATTTAAATTATATAAAATAATTAATATATAATTTATTAATAATATAGTATATGTAAACGATTTAACAGGCATATTTGTACAGTTCAAAAGTAATTCGTATTTACATCAAATAATTTGAATTGATAATTAGAACACGCATCTAACACAATAGCAACGCAAAGTTCATGGACAATACGTACTATTAAAGCTTGCAGCAAGACAGGAGGCATTTATAACATGTAAAGAAAAAAAAATCTAGGCTAGCTTGAAGTGTAAATAAAAGCGTTTGTAAATTGTAAAAGGTCAAACTTTCAAGGCTGATTGAGCATGGTACGTACCTGATAAAGCTGGTTAGTAACAATACTTTGGAAGATTGATTAACACATTCATTAATCAAAATGTTCTGTCTGGAGTTTCATTGTTGCTGGCCATTCTGGTAGTGCATAATTAGTGGCAAACACGTACAATTTATGTAATCGATCGAGCATCATGCATGCTAGCTAGCTAGGCTTCCAACCTTCAACAGATTTATTGACGACTGTTATTTTCGATCTGTGTCCGAAAATCGCAAGTCAAAAGCTAACCCACGGGTACGTTGTCAATAACCAGACGTACGTACAATGTGTTCAAATCAAATTGTCCAATTTTGTAATCATATATAATTCTTGGCATATAGATGGAAACGAAAATCCCTCAGCAAAATTTTATGATTTAAATGCCATTGTCCACCATCATCATAACCTTAAAGTGTCCATATATAAAGATGATAACCTTGGCCAGGTGTCGGTAAAATCTTCAAATATCTCAAATTATCCTTCAGCCACTGCAGGCCAATCTCGTCGGCTAAGAGAATTTATCTTATGAGTTATCCATGTGGCTGTCGTCTCTGATGATAACATTTCAAATTTGTTAGGTTTTCGATGAAAGATAGCCAGTTTGTAATTAACTTGTTATGGTACAAGGTTCATCAATCTGAGTGGTAAAGCTTAGTCCGAAGCAATTATGAAGAAAAATAAGTTTGTTGGCTTCAGAAGCTTTATCCATTGTTCAATAATCAGATTGCAAATAAAAATCTCGTATAAGTTCTGAGTTTTTGCCATGCATAGAACAAACCATTGCTTGAATCTAAAAGATATATAAAAATCCCCACTTGCTTTATCTTAAGTACTTTCCTTGGTCACAGCGTGGTTGGTAATTGGCATCTACATATATGTGTATGACCATGAGCCATATTTTAGAACTTGATATTATAAGGACTCGTTCGGGAGGTCATTTCTTTGTTAAAACTAATATCATTCTTAGCTGTGAACCTCTTCTTAATTAAGTCTCGATTGTCCGTATATTATATAAAAGTTACTGACATTATAAGTACTTGGGATAAGGCTTTCAGTCGTAAAAGAGTAGACAATGATAGTTACATTCAGCCAGAGGTGTTGAAATATTGCATCCCTGCATGTGACAGATGAAGAAAACGTGAAGCTTTGCAATGTCAATCCATTGTTTGTATATCTTTCGGAGATTCGGAGTCTTGTTATTCTTGATATTTTGGGAAGAATCCATTCACATAAGCTTCTTTATACATGGTCTAATGCTCCAAAACATGTTATATTATACTCTTCGTATCTTGCAGATCACATACATGTGCCACAAGTGTGGATTGTTTCTATACTCATGTTTAACAAACATGAGTATATACGTATCTTTATAACAAACCGTTTATGTAAAACATTATAGTAAATTTTATTGATGTGATATACGTATCTTTACAAAAGATAAATAACAGGATCTATATATTTATATATAGTCCTACAAAATAGTTTTTATCCTTATACATGTTGCACCCACACATAAATTAAATATACCATCACACACAATCCCATCTATTCTCCTTCATTTTAATTTGATTTTTCCCGTCAATTGACAATTTTTATTCAAATCTAACTTCACCACATTTTTTTCATCTCTCAACGATCAGTTTTCATATCATATGTGCTATATTTCGGCGAATATAATTTATAATTATATTACAAAAACTACTAATTTGTATTATAGAAATCACTAATTTGTATTACAGAAATCATTAAATTATATATCCTGGGTTCACAAAAAATAATCGAAATCGCCGGAAAAATAAAAGTCACCGGAATATAGCACATATGGTATGCAAACTGATTGTTGGGAGATGGAGAAAAATGTGTTGAAGTTAGATTTGAAAAAAGTTCACTAATTAACGAGAAAAATCAAATTAAAAATGGAGGGATCATGTGGGATTGAGTGTGTGAGAGTGTATTTGATTTGTGTGTGGATGTCCCTTGTTGCCGTTAGATTACATTAAATATGTGGTGTAGATCTTTTTTTCTATTTTCCATTCTTTTTTTTTGTGTGACTAATTTGGCTTATAGCCTTACAAATATATATATATATATAGTAGAGATCTAGTGAAAACTTTTTTGATAGAAAACTTAGAGTACTCATTTCAGCCATTGATTCATATAATTAATATTGTTATTAATTCTATTACAAACTGTAAAGTATATTATGTCTAGATAACATACCAAAATAATTGATTCAGTCAATATCAACCGTTAGATTATTTACAAATCAATGGCTGACAAAAGTAACTTAAGTTTTCTCTAAAATATGGTTTTCTTTTGAGCCTTCCCATATATATATATATATATATATATATATATATATATATATATATATATATATAGGGGAATGCTCAAAAGAAAACTAATATTTTGGAGAAAACTAAGGTACTTTTATCAACCGTTGATTTCTAATTGATCTAATGGTTCATATGAAATTAGACTATTAAATTAGAATATTAGTTTCCTTTTCAGTTGTTTGACATTTATTTACATATATTTGGAAACTATTACAATTTTGTTAATTATATAATGAACGGTGTTGATGATGGTCTCTAAGTTTCCTATCTAAAAAGTTTTCTCTAGATCCCTACTCTCTCTCTCTCTCTCTCTATATATATATATATATATATATATATATATATATATAAAAGATTCAAGGGAGATCCTGTTTATCAAGAGAATTAGAGACCTCAATCCTAACCGTAGTCAATCCTAATCGCAGATTCTTTTAATCTTAACCATAGATTCTATTAAATTAAGATTCTTTTAATTTCTAAACTAAGATTTTCTTAAACAAAATCTAATCCGTTGAATTAAAAGTAAGTCAACGGTAGATATATAGGGTCTCTAATTCTATCGCTAAGGAGAGGTCTCTCTTAAACATATATATATATATATATATATATATATATATATATATATATATATATATATATATATATATATATATATATATATATTGCATGCATATGAATTCAGCTCAGTTGACTTCATGACCATTGTTTTTGACATAATATAGCGGATATAATATAGACCAGTATTCTCCCCATAGTTTCTTACACTTGATCACATTTGTATTACTTTTTAATGTTTAATCTGATGTAGAAGAGATCATTTAAAAGTCATTTTGTATTTATTCCATCTTACATGTAAGCATCTTAGGACTCAGCCCTCCCTCCCTCGTAGTTTTGCTAACATTTGCCCACTCTACAATTGAAATATCCTGTATTTTTTTAGAATATTAAAAAAATTAAAATTTGATAAAAAATAGAAATTAGAATTATATTAAAATAATGGGTTTTCTGAATATGAGTTGGACAGTAAAATATTTAGAATTTAGGGTTTTAAAACCTTAAATATAGATTATGATCTCAATTTTTTTCATATTCTCTTCGAGCTGGCAAGACTAATTAACAATTGTAAATCTCTCTGGATACAAATTTTGATTATTTTTTTCATCTTTGTTATTAAAATTCATAGGATTTTTCATACATAACTCAGCTATCTTGTAAAAATTGTAGTAAATTCATCGTAAGTCGGAATACCTTGATTTTGGATTTTCAGAAATATCTTTTCATTCTTTACAAATTTAGTGTTTTAATTTTTTCCAGAAAATATCATTTAAATGGTCAAAATGGTCAGATACGGATCTGAGTATATTCGAAATCATGGAGACATTCGAAGTTTGAGATGTGATATGTTTAGTTGGGTGAAGGGATTGAATATGTGTTTTAAGAATGGTGTAAATTCTTCAATTTCGGAGGTGTTACGTGCATTACATAATTTTAGTGTTGATTTAGAGATAAGTATCTTTTGAATTACTTTTATTTTTGAAAAAGATTTTGATCCTTTGATTTTGAATTTCGTATAAAATATAAGAATATTATTTTTGAACTGTATACAATATGAGAATTTTTAAAATCCAGTCTCTACTTTTCGAATCCATTCGTAATTTATGCTATAGTTCTTAAATTAGATACCCTAGTTTCTTTCCACAACCTTCATAGCTATTCTGTCGTAAAATATTAAAGAGAAATTACCCAAAATACTATTTTTTTAAAATTATTTTCA
Source organism: Oenanthe sinensis (assembly GCA_028671895.1). Lineage (NCBI taxonomy): Eukaryota > Viridiplantae > Streptophyta > Magnoliopsida > Apiales > Apiaceae > Oenanthe > Oenanthe sinensis. The sequence goes on from CM053814.1 coordinate 16,605,981, forward strand.
AAAATACTACCACTTTTAAAAATAATTTTAAAAATATTGTTTTTAAAGTTTCATTTTCAAAAATACTACCACTTTTAAAAATAATTTTAAAAGTGCATATTCGTCCACTAAAAAGTATTCACTGTGCACACAGAAAGGGGAAAACAAATTAGGATAATTACGATTCTTCATTAGCTTTACATTTGATACACTAGGGTTTATATATAGACTAAATACTGTATATGATGTATGTATGTTTTGCATTGGTAAATTGAAGCTTTGTACACACTAATACTGCATCCACACTTTCACCAATCCCTAGGTATCGCTCTCTACTTTCTCTTTTACTACCTATATTGCTTATATACATACATATGTATGTATAATTTGCTTCGTACTTGTTTGATTTTTTTAATTAAGTTGCACTTATATAGTTAATCAGCTTGGTTGTTTGCGATTCTAATCTAATTTTGAATCCATCATGCTGTAGTTGGGTTTGTTATTTGAATCCATTTTGTCCTTGTGTGTAATCTTAATGTTTTCCTTTTTTAATTTACAGATCTATATATATATATATATATATATATATATATCATGGTTCATACAAGATTCTCTTCAGTGTCTCGCTCTCCTTCAGAGTGTGGCTCTGCTTCAAAGGCGATAGGTAAGTTGACACCAAAGAAAATTGAAATGAAAAATTCAAAGCTAAAAGGAAAAGGCAAGAGGTTAAACCTAACAATTCAAGACAATATAATTCCACCCCCTAAGGTATTACATATTTTTCATATACCAGCATGATGTTAATTATATATTTGTATATAATTGTCTTATTGTCTTGTATTCTACAGGGAATGCAATATGTTATTCCTATAAAAGAGCACAAGACAGCGAAAATTAACACTAATAGTAAGTATGAACAAATAACTGATTTGCTGGATACACTATCTGTAAAACAACTTGATGACTTTCGTGCTTCTTGTTTTGGCCATTTCACCCGTTTAAGACCTTTTAAAATCCAATATCAGCTTATCCATAATCTCTTGCTTAGACAGTTAAAACAACCCAACCCTCTTGAAATCTGGATTGGTGTTGCTGGGACAAAACTTCATTTTGGCCTACGTGAATTTGCTCTTATCACTGGTCTTCGATGTGTTGGTGCCGTAGATAAGAAACGGTATTTTAGGTCTAAGAATGATTTTCTTAATACATATTATCAAGGTGTTAATAGTATAACCAAGAGTTGTGTCAAACAAACATTTCTTCAGAAGAAATGGAAAACTGATGAGGATGCAATCAAGATTGCAAACTTGTATTTTCTGCACCATTTTCTTCTTAGCTCCAGTAGTGATTCTGTGATTTCTAAGGGTGATCTTGATATTCTGGATAGTGGAGACTTTGATCGATTTCCGTGGGGTAAGGAAATTTATAAGACTACTATAGAGTCACTGAAATCCAATGCAAGAACAAGTTCTAAAGACAACTATTATCGGTTGAATGGTTTTCCATATGCTTTTCAACTGTGGTTTTATGAGTGTTGTCCATATTTGAATGGAAAATATTGTGATGCAAATCCTGGCTGTATCCCACGTGTTCTTAGCTAGTCAAATGATTGTAATGCAAAGTTTGAGGATGTTTATACGACACTGTCATTGAGCGCAAATGAGGTATAATTATTAAATTTATCTTACTCTCATTTTTCTTTTGCATGTATGTATGTATATAATGTTTGATTCTTATGTTATTATTTTTACAGTTGGAACTGAGAAATTTAACCCCAACTGCAAGTGAGATTGAAGAACTTAATTTGGATGAATTGTTTCCAAAATCCAAGCAACCGAATTTTCATGATAATGACAGCAGTGATGATGACTTTGTTACCCGCCACCTCCACTGTTGAAGGGCACTTCTTCACATTCAACTGCACGTGAAGGTAACATGTCCCTCATGGAAATGCAGAGGAAATTGATCAGATTTGAAAATTGTCAGAATAATCTTACTCTTGAGGTTAATTCTCTGAAGACAACTATTACTGAGATGCGTTCATATTTTGAATCGGTCTTCTCAAACTTGCAAGAAACCATTATGAAAGAAGTATGTATCTTGTTTTGGTACTTTATTTAACCTTTCGTAAATTAATATAGCTGAACCTCAATATTAACTTTGATTAATTTGTTTGATCCAAAAATTCTACTAATGATTCTATTTTATGCAACTCAATTGAATTTCTTAGGTTAGGAGGCAGAATGAAAATACTGATGATGCTTTTATTGTCGACTACATTGGAGATGATTTCTCTAATCCCAAGGTTGATGCCTTTCGTGGTGCTAGCCCTTCTAGAAAAGATGCTGAGATTTTAGAGGATGACTATCAGGTTTGCACTATATATTCATTTTTTTTCATTCATACTGTATTCTTGTGAGATTATAGAAGTACCTCATATTATATGTTATATCATTCAGAATACAAGAGGATGGGACCCTTGGCCACAAAGTGTATTGGAATCTTCAACACGTATTCTTGAAGAAGGATGGCAATCTTGGGAACACAGTATACCCCAACCATTATCCAATAATATCACTAGTGATGCAAATAAGTTTAAAGAACTGACAGCAGGCGTAGCCAATGTGGCAGTAGAGGTTGCAGATGTGGTGGTAGAAGTTGCAGCTGTTGTAGGAGAGGTTGCAGCAGCAACTGAAGATGTTTCATTAAAAGTTGCAGATGTTGCAGTAGAGGTTGCTGCAGTTGCCAAAGATGTTCCAGCTAAGGTTGCAGATGTTGCAGTAGAGGTTGCAGCAGCTGATGGAGATGTTGCAGTGGACTGTGTAAAGATTGCAGAGAAGGATACAAATGTTGTACTAGGGGATTCAAAAGTTGCATGACCTGACACCGATGCTACTTTTTTTGATCAACTCTCTGACAAAGAGTTGGCTGATTTGGAGTTGGCCGTGCAGAGTGCTAGCAAAATAGAAAATCCCAAATTGGTAAATTTTAATAAGTATCTCAGGTGTATGCATGTCTATCACTGCTTTCATTTTATTATTCATTTATAATCATGTGTAATCATTTATTGTTATTTATTTTATTTCAGGGAACTTCTAGTGAACCTATTGAAGCTACCCCTGTCATTCCAAAAAGGATGGTTAAGCTTCCTTTATATTTGCAGTCCCCATTTTTGCAACATTTTGGCTCAGCATCAGGGAAAAGTACTGACTCATTGGTTGTTAAAGAAGTGTTCAAGACTGTCAAAGGACTTTCTGCATTGGATGATAAAATTGGAGAATTGCCAGGCTTTGAAATAAGTGGAGATTTCATAGAATGGTTGGATAATGGAATGGTTACTAAGAAAAAGTAAGGCTTTTATACGGGTGTGTGTGTGTATCCAGTTTTGTTATATATATTGGTTTAATGTTTTTATTTTTATGTTTTTGTAGTACGACTACATTCTATTCAAAAAAAGACAACGAGATCAACCCTGTTCTAAATTTAGGGGTCGATTTGGTCTCCCAGAAGTCATGGTTTCATATTTTAGAGTATGGTAGTAAAAATCTCACGAACTCTGTAAGTTTTAATGATTGCTGCATTTTAGGTTGCATTGCTCAATTTGTTATTATTATATTCCTGTGTATGTTAATGACATGTCCAAATATCTTTTGTGCAACATGTTGATGTGTTTTTTTACCATTTGAGGAAGAAATTAAAGAATAATTTCTCGATAACTTCTACAGATTCCACATTTCAAACTAGAGTTGCTACTATGTTTGACGCATGTGTCAAGAAAAATAATTTTACAGTTAATGTCAAGCAAGAGATTGCGAGAGTTATCATGGGCGATGTCATTCGTTACAGTGTTCATTGGTCTTTGGTTGGTAATATTTTGTTTCCTATATGGATTCGTGAGCAAAAACATTGGCTTCTTGGCAGACTTAGCTTATCCTATAGGGAAGTCCATGTCTATAACACCTTAAAATGTTATGGTATCAAGGAGATTCTTGTAAAAAGTCTTCGTCCATTTTGCAAGTTGTTGCCTTACTATCTGAGAGTTACTGGCTTTTATGATCGTACATATATTGATTTATCATCTGAGTCTTATTTGAACAAGTCAGATACTGATCCTCTTGGACTAATATTGCATCATGATTGCGTTAAGTCATCATCTATGTAAGTTCCATGACTATTTAATTTTTGTTAAGTTTTTATGTAATGTATAATTATAGTATATTATATTGGTGCAGTGATAGTGGGATATACATGGTATCCTTTGCTGAGTATTTTGCTGCTAAGAAGGAAATTCCGAGAAGCCAATTAGATCTTGATGCTCACAGAAGCAGACTTGCTTTCCTATTTTACTCATATGGCATGGCAAAGCAAATATATGGCTATGAGAGCGAGACAGAGAATACTACAGGAAATGAGAAGACGATAAAGACTCCAACGAAAAAGAGAAAGACGAGATCTATGAAATGAATTGTTTATGGTTCTTTTATTTTGTGGCACTAAGTATTTGAAAGGAACTATGTTATGGTGCTTTCTAATTTCATATGACTTCATCTGATGGAATTAAGGATTATGTATTTTATATAATTTGAAAACTTACAAGTTGGTTCGTTTAAGAATTATTAACTTTGTATTTGGTTTATAAGTTGGTTTCAACTTGTTAGTTGGTTTATTAGTTGTTTTCTCTTGTATTGAATGAGGTTTTATCTATTTTATTAGAACTGTAATTATCAGAATGTACAAATATGCATTCATCACTATAAAACTAAGTTGAATATTATCAAATTAATTGCATAGTAGGGTACTAAGTTGCATATAATTTTTCATATTATATTACTGAGTTGCATATTAGGTTGATAACTTGCATATTAGATTACTAAATTGAATATTAGGTTACTAAGTTACAAATGAAGTTGCATAATAGTTTAATAAGTTGCATATGATGTTGCATATTAGATTACTAAGTTGCATATTAGCAACTCTAACGATTTAAGACTATAAGTAGGTAGTTTACTTACAAGGAATATTATGCCAGTGGATTACTTCGAGAGGAGTTATGGTCCAAGTACCGTCTAAAGACATGTACTTAACACCCATCATATGACAAATTTTTTAGAAGAGGAGTGAATTTTTTTATAAGTATGAAGGGTGAATTTGCCGGATTCAATTTTTAATCGACATTATAATGCTAATAATGAATAAAAATCAACTAGAGCTGCAACTGAAATTAAGTCACCAATGTCACTACATATCTTAACCTCAATCAAATAAGAAATGATTTTCAAAGTCAAATATATAAAACTAGTAGATCTATTCTCCTTACTATAAAATGAGAATTTTCTCTTTGCTGATGAAAGAACAATGAATATAATCATATAAAGTAACTAATTCAAACGATTCTGTGTGGGGGGTTTCGACAAGTTCTTCTATTATGTCCATATTGGTTGCAATTCCCGCATTTAACTTGTTCATGCTGTTTTGCATTTATCTCCCAAGAAGCTTTACATCTTCTTTTTTTTGGTCTGCCCACTCTTATTCGTCCTTCTGGAGGATATAATGACATTGACTTGATATTTTCAGGTACTTCCCAAGTGTCTTTGTGACCAACAGGAAACACTGTCTCTTCATAAGCATTAACCATTGCTTCCTTTTTGTAATATGGTGAACAATAATCATATGGATCATGATTTACCTTTTGTAAAACAGCAATTGCATGAGCACAGGGAAGTTGATCCATTTGAAACCTATTGCATGTACAGGTTCTTAAACCAATATCAACTATAGATTTTCTATCACCATTGTGAACTTCGAACAAAACATCATTCGTCGGATGCACCTGTTTGCATATGAATATATAAGTCACTGCTTGCCATTAATCAATATTTAGAAAAAATACTAAAATTTAAAATAGTACCGTCAAATTAATTGAGTATAGGTAGTTATTCTTTAACATCTCTTCGAACTTATTAGTCAGTCTTGTCAAGGTTGCATTTGCTATATTCCTATTGCTCCAGCTCCATTTTTGGATCAAGGCACGCAAACTCTCTAGCATAGTACAAATTGGGAGTTCTCGAATTGCTATGATTACAGAATTTAAAGATTCAGCAATATTGGATGTTAAGTTTGAGTATCTGTTATTTGGCGAATGAACCCTTGCCCATTTGCCATACCCAACTTCTTCTAGAAATGATCTTATTCTATTGTCAACCTTATCAAGTTCTCTCATGTGATACTCAAACTTTTTAATAGTGTATGCATTTGCAGCTGAAAAGAAAGCCTCTTTAACCTTTTTTGAGTTCTTCTTGAACTTACTTTTAATGTTGCTGAGGAGATGAAAGATGCAAAATCCATGTGGTATCTCCGGATACACTTTGCTGACAGCTTTTATTATGCTCTCATGACGATCAGAGATTATTGTCATGTCTCCTCTCAAACCATAAGCATTTCTGAACTTGACAAAAAACCATTCCCAAGACTCATCATTTTCCGAATCGACTACAGAGAATGCCAATGGAAATATCTTACCCCCTGCATCCTGAGTTGCTGCAACCAATAACGTACCTCTATGAGCTGATTTTAGAAAGGTACCATCAACAATTACAACTGGTATGCAATGAGGCCATCCTTTCATTGAAGCATTCAATGCAACAAAGACATATAAGAAACACCCATAAGATTTTTATGATGCAACATATACAAATAAGAGACCAGTTGAGCATAAGATTCGGTTGCGTTGCCTCTTACAATTTCTTACGCTTTTTCCTTGGATCTCCAAGCTTTGCCGTACCTCAGTTGCACTTTATAATCATGCTTCATGTCTCTTATTATATCTGCAACTGTGTATTTTGTTTTGATATTGGTGAACTTATTTTTTATAATGTCTGCAATGATGGTTGCAGTGGCTTGGCGTTGATCTTTAAATCTTAACTCTAGATCACAGGCATGAATGTTGACCAACTTTCTTACTATGAACTGACTTGTTTGTCCATTCCTTGATGCTCGCAACATCCACTTGCAGTTTTTGTCGAGACAAGCAACCAAATATTCCTTTTTGCAAGACTTCTTAACATAAAATTGAAAATTGTTACGGATGGCATAATGACTCAAAACTATCTTCAGTATTTCTTTGTCTTTGTATATTTGATCCAATGCTATCTGTTCATGTTGCTTGTTGCTAATGACAAAATCCTTCTCAATATGAGTTGCATCACCAATATTTTCTTCCTCATTTGAGATATGCAAAAGTTGACCAGATATAAGTTCAGCATAGTCAATATAATCTGCAATCATTTCACCATCTTGTTCAGTAAGGGAATTTGATGCTGCATCTTCAGATTGCAAGGCTTCAATACTCACGTAGTCATTTGTTGTTCCACTCCTAGTTGACATAAAAGTGTCTTGGATATTATTGCTTCCGATTGTCAAGCACAAAGGATATCTTGTAAAATCTGGTTCTCTTTTCTTCAACTCAATATAAAACATAAGTTGACAATCATTAGCAATATCAAATGGAGGATAACTATCTTTAACTTGATACTCGATTTTTGTTGTAGATGATTCTGGAGGCAACTTCAGTTCATTGAGAATAAGTTCTAGCAAGTTATTATAACTGCAGTTTCTTGGAATCAGCAATCCGCAAACCTTAAAGTTGATGTAATCTAGGTTTTCATTCCAATGGCCACCATGTTGAAGTATAACAACAATATTTTCCATTTATCCTTCAACAAATAATACCAAAAATCAATACTAAAACAGAACTACTAATAAACAAAACAAATTAATGCAACTATACCATGTAAAAATGTTGCTGAGGTTACAAATTCCTAAAGCTCAATACTAATTCTAAATCACCTATGGGCTTTTTTCAGAAATACCCAAACATATAAAACTTTTTTCAAAAATACGGTGCAACCTCATCTGCAACTGTTTTTCACCTGTGGCGCCAGTGTTGCAACCTCATCTGCAACTGTTTTTCACCTATGGCGCCAGTGTTGCAACCTCATTTGCAACTCAAACCGTATTTTTGAAAACAAACCTTAAAAAGTTAGGTAGTTTTGTAAAATTCCCAATACAATATATCTTCGACAATGTGTGCCCCTGCGGGGCCTCTTGTACATAATGTCTTAAAATATATGCATTTCTGCATATATACAAACATAAAACATGTTTGCAAAATAGTTTGCAACTGATATGAGTGGTTGCAAAACATATTTGTAACTTATTTGTATCAAAGCACACACATACAATCATTCTATACTACAATTATGTATATATAAAAACATAAATAAACATACATATCTCCTCTCAATTTGATCTCTATATCTCAACTGAATTTCATCCCAATTTTGTTCCTAATCTCGTGCTTAATCATTCTCTATATATTCAATTCAAGTACACATAATTATTCTATACTACAGTTGTGAACATATATATCCATAAAATACATAAATAGTCATACATACATACTTTGTCATTCTATAACTCTCAATTTGATCTCTATCTCTATCACTGCTAATTCTGCATATATACATACATAATACAAATAAATATACTTACAAATCTCAGTCGTCGTAGCGAAACTCTCGTCGCCGCTCTGATTCAACTCAACGCCGCCGTGAAACTACCCTTGCGGGGCCGATTAATAGAAGGAGAAGAGCTAAGACGTCACTGAAGCTCGAAGATGCGTGATTGAGAGATACTGTAGTCGACAATTGGATTCAACGCTTCCATGTAGCAACTCGTCGCAGCTCGAAGATGCTATAGTCTGTGTTGAGCGTGAATGATAGATACATGGGGTAATTGTATAGGTTATAACAGATAACCGTATTTTTAAAAAATTAAAAGTATGGACCGTAGTTTTATAATTTTAGAAATGTTTAGGGGTATATTTAAAAGTCTTGTAGTTAAGTTATGTAGATTTAAAATTAACCCAATATTAAATGACAAAAATCGTATTCATGAATTAATAATTAATTTTTTTCTTTTCATTTAAATTATTAGATCTTTTTTTTTTAAATTTTGTTATTAAATTTTGTGATGTATTCCATTGTAAAATAATCATGTGATATTATGTCCTACTTTCACCCTGCATGTCATAAATGCCAACTACTATTATTAATGTTTTGGGTTAAAAACTATTATTTTATTAAAAATTGCGACGAATTTAATAGGAGTAATATTTATCACAAATTGACATCCTTATCCAAATTCACTCCAATGACTTTTCATTCTTAATTTTCAACTTCTTCTATCATTTTTCTCTATGTTTTTACATAAAATACATCAAAAAAGCATCCAACGGATTATTCTACTTCCTTTCATGAATCAATGTAAGTATATGCTTTCAATTAGTTATTTATTTACATTTTAAATCTTTCATTTCTATATAGTATGTTTGTGTATATACATTATTGTATCTTCTTCGTGGAAAATTTTAATTTTGTAATATGTGTTTATATAAGTGTAATTAATATGTATATAATATGTATGTGTTTGTAGATGTCTTCGGATCATAATTGGATTTAACCGACGTAATTTAGTCGGGCAATTACATTTTAATCAAGAAATTTTGAATAGTATTGAAAAACTCATTAATTTTTCTCAACATAATTGCAAGGAAAGGGATAAAAACATTTGATATCCACGTAGTACTTGTCGTAATGTACCTTTAAAAAGTATCATATCCTAGCGAATGGATATTTTCAAAGTTACACATGTTGGAACTTGCACGGGAAAGGTGATAGGGAGCCATATGCCAGCTAGTTGCTCGAGATATGGATTGCATAACAATGATAATATGTTTGATACCTATGAGATGTTAAAGGAGGCAGACAGATATAATGAACGAAATAACGAGGATAATGACATAGGTAGTACGGAGCCTAACTATGAATTCTCTATGTTTCAGGGCTTGAAAAATGAAGCAAGGTTCCGATATATCCTAAAAATGTCAAGCACATCAAATTATTATTTGTGATTATTGTTACACTTTAAGAGTACTCATGAATGTAATGATATGAAATTTAATGAGTTGTTGGATCTTATCGGAGATGTGTTGCCTGAACAGCATAACACTTACCTGGAGATCAATACGCTGATTAAAGATTTAAACTTAATTAGGATATCAGAAAATTCATGTATGCGTGAGTGAATGATTGTACATTGTTTTATGGTGATGATAGTGATAGATAAAAGTGCAATATTTGTGGTATGAGTCAATAAAAAGTGGTTAAAGAGGAGTTCCAAAAATATACCTAGGATGATGAGTGATTTTATAGTCAATTTTATGGTGGATGATCTTGCCATGTAGGTCAAAATCGCATTCAAAATTTGATCAATTTGACCATAAAAATATTTCATATATTACAAATTATAGCAAAAATATTCCATAAATGACGAAATTGAAAATAGGCAACAAAGAGTCAAAATTTGTGCTACATTACAAAAACTATTTTTTTTGTAAATATTACATAAATGCTTTTATGAAATTACCAGATTATAGCACAAATATATTTTATGAAATATATTTATATATATTTCATAAATATTTTATGAAATTACCAGATTATAGCACAAATACTACATAAATGACAAAATTAAAAACTTTTAAAAAAATTGAATGTAAAATTAATATTTTATGAAATTACCAGAATTTAGCACAAATACCACATACACAACAAAACTGAAAATTCCTAAAAAGAATTGAATTCCTGATAACTTATAAAAATTAATAAAACCTTATATATCAATCAAATATATATTTTTAATTTTAAAAATTTTATTTTTTATTAAAACACATAGTTTTTGTAAGAAATAATTTATTATAAACGAAACAAATACTCAAAAGAATTTGATCTCAAAATTTTAACTGAAATTAAATTATTTTCCAATAAAAATATTTTTAGGTAATACGTATAATAGAAGTTTGTAATTTCCGATAAGTTTGTTACATTTAGTTATAGTATATAATTAATTAGAATTTGTCACATAAAATTTGAAACTATTTTGGAAATAAATTTAGAATCTTTTAACATTTTTCATATATAATACTCATATACCCTCAAAAGATTTGGTTTCATATTGTGTAAAATTAAAGCAAATAAATTATATTTTAAAGTAAATTCTTATCTTATCTTAATATAGACACTTTTCTATTTATTTCAAATTCCAACCAAAATATGGTATCCAGTGGCACCAAATATAGAAACAACTATTAAAAATTAATGCACCAAACAAAATTTGATGCAATCATGCGCAAAAACGGAAAATTATGATAAAATAAGAGATGCGATACTCATAGCAAATAAAAAAAATAAAAACCCGAAATAAGCGCCAAATTGGAGGGAAATTACACTCTCTTGTCTCTACACACACTCTCTTGTCTCTACTCTCTCTCTCTCTCTCTCTCACAAGATACCATTTCTGTGCTTTCTCAATAGCCCTTCTTCGAACTAAAACCCTAGTTCTCTTATATACTAGTTTCACATTCATACATTATACACACCCTTCTCTTCGTAATTGATATAATATATATAAATATATATGTATGTCAATGCCATTAAGTATTGTTTATTGAAATTATAAACCAAAGTTCAGAACTGCTAATCACTTCAAAATCATTAGTTTTGATTGTAAGTATCACAATTTGATATGGGTATGTATTAAAATAAAGGGATTTTTGATTTTCTTGAAATTTGAACTGATTTTCAAGAATTTGCAGGGGGGCAGAAAAAGATTGAATTTTGATGCCAGAAATGCATGGTGGGAGTGGAAAAAATGGTGGGTTTGATCCAAGCAATCTTCATTTGAAGAAAGAACTTACAAAAATTAGGAAAGCTTCAAAGGTACTTAAAGACCCTGGCACAACTTCCACTTGGAGGTCACCTTTAAGTTCAGGCAGAGCTTTGTCTATTGTTGCGAATGTGATATCGTTGTCTAATGAGAATAATCATTACTATCATTATTATATGAATAGAAGTAATGGTAATGTAATTAATGGTGATGGTAATAGCAATGAGGCTGTTTTGAAAGTTGAAAATGATGATGGTGGTAGTGGGAGGGGAAAGGAGAAAGGGGTGTTTTTGTATAATTGGAAAGGTCGGCGATCGGAGCTTGGAAAGAGTGTGCAAGGAAAGGATCACGGAGGTGGGTATAGGGGAACAAGTGGGGTTAGTGCAGATGATGAGGGTGAGGATGATGATGGCTTGTCTTCGGTATTACCCGGAGAGAGTGCTGATGATAGCATGAGTGATGGTCGAAATGAGAGTGGAGGGGCCTTGAAGAGGGATAGATATATAGGGGATAAGTATGCTTCAATGTTATACAAGTATAGAAATACGAATTCGGGTAAACGGAATATAGTGAAGACAGAAGTAAAGAAAAGTGCACATTCGGCTGCCTTATGGAAACGGCACCAGCAGCAAATTGTTCTTAGTAAGTGTTCAAAGCCAAGATCAGGGCTTGTGCCTTTCAATTTGAAGCAGGACGACTCAGTAAGTTTGGTCGATCAGTCTGATGATATGGGTGAATGCTTTGATTCTGAGGATTTACGTCAGTACGCAGCAGAATCACCTCTGCTAGCACGGCTTAAGTCGACAAAGTTGTTCAGAGGCCGTCGGAAAGAGGAATCCTTGTATTCATATGGTACCCCGGAAATGTCTACAAATTCATTAAATCTATATGGCATTAAGAATTCAAGCACTGTTAGGTCTTGGGATGCTACTACTGAGTCTCACAATTATGGGGACGATGAGGTGGATAATCATTTCAACTTAGCTGGTCGGGCGGGATGTGGGATACCATGCTATTGGTCTAGAAATAGCATACCAAAGCAGAGAGGTGCATGTAGGACTTATTCACCTTCACTTTCTGATAATATAAGGAGAAAAGGAAGTAGCATTTTATGTGGAAGCCAGAGTATGTATAATAGAAGTCATGGACTCTCTATCAGTTCCCGTAAGAAGAGAATTGGATCTAGGATTGGTCATGGCCTGATTCCTTTGTTAACCAGTAACGGTGAGGGCGAGGGCATAGGTGGATCATCATCAGGAAATAGCTATGATGATCTTTCGACAAACTATGGGGAGCTTAATTTAGAGGCAAAGAGTCGTTTGGATGGAAGGAGATGGTCAGCAAGCTGCAGGAGTCAAGAAGGGTTGAACCTAGTAGCTATAGATGGGGAAAGAGAATCACAAAGCACTCCTGATAATCTCAGAAGCTTGAGCCAGAAGTACAGGCCAGTGTTTTTTGAAGAATTGATTGGCCAGAATATTGTTGTTCAATCTCTTATAAATACAATTCTCCGGGGAAGGGTTGCCCCAATTTATCTTTTTCAAGGTCCTCGTGGTACGGGAAAGACGTCGACTGCCAGAATTTTTTCTGCTTCTTTGAATTGCTTTGCCAAGGATGAAAGCAAGCCTTGTGGGGTTTGCAGGAGTTGTGCAGATTTTCTTTCTGGAAAGAATAAGGATCTTACGGAAGTTGATAGCTCCAACAAAAAGGGCATTGAAAAAGTTAGGTATATCTTGAAAACCCTGTCAGCAGGTCCTCCACCAACCTTTTTCCTTTACAAAACTTTTGTTATTGATGAGTGTCACTTGTTACCCACAAAGACGTGGTTAACTTTCTTAAAGTTTCTTGAGGAACCCCTTCCGAATGTTGTTTTCATATTTATAGCAACCGATATTGACAACGTTCCACATGCTATTCTATCACGGTGCCAGAAGTACCTTTTCAACAAAATCAAAGATGGTGACATTGTATCGAGGTTGAGAAAAATTGCAGGTGACGAGGATTTAGATGTTGAATCAGATGCATTAGATCTGATTGCTGTAAATGCAGATGGTTCTCTTCGAGATGCAGAAACTATGTTAGACCAGTTGTCTTTGTTAGGCAAAAGGATCACCACATCTTTGGTCAATGAACTTGTGAGTTTGTACTTCCCTAACCTTCTGTTACAGAATGTTAATTTGTTGGATCTATCTCTAATAGATATGCATGTGTTATTCAAATGTTCAGTCTATTTATCTTTAATTACATTATCTATGGTGAGCTCTAATAATGAGTTTGCATGATGGTAAACCATAACTGATTGTCTCTCAATTATGAATAACCTGGATGATTCAAGTTTGCTTGTGTCCTGTTCTTTATATAGGTGGGAGTTGTATCTGATGATAAGCTTCTTGAGCTACTGGAGTTAGCCATGTCATCAGATACAGCCGAAACAGTAAAAAGAGCAAGAGAGCTGATGAACTCGGGGATTGATCCAATGCTATTAATGTCCCAGCTGGCTGCCCTAATTATGGATATAATAGCAGGAACTTACCACCTAGGTGATGCCAAATACAATGACTCGTTCATTGATGGAAGAAGTTGTAAGTAACATATACATTATAGCCACACTGATGTTTACAAATAGATAATGTTTCTTGCCCCAAATGATTTTTTTTCTTCATTTGCTTATTCCATCATTAAGGTTTCATTTACTTGTCTAAATGTTGACGATATGCAAGCTATACTACCTAGTTGACCTGTTTATGGTTTTACTTCTATTTAGAAAGTGTTTGAAGGAGCATATTAGTATATTACAATAATTTTTATGCTCCATCTGCCACTGATTTATCTGGTATGAATGGAAATATATTTTCTAAGAGTTTCCATGTTGATGGGCACATGATAATATATTTAATCCATAAAATTCAAAGAACAAGACCTTATTAGTTATTACTTTACCTTTTCTAGTTTTCACTTGTCTTTTTGAAAAGATTATATGATAATTGATGTCAGCTTGATAGTTTGAAGTCCTAGTAACATAAGAAATGGTCTACTGGTTATCTGATCTGCGTAAAAGTATCAGTGTTTGGGAATTAGCTATTTGTGCGTGGTAAGTTTAATCTGGATGTTGGTCCGTTGAGCGACGGCCCTTCCACTCGGCACCGTCCTGAATATTGGGTAGCTGTTGTTAAACCAGGTCTTACTTTTCAAACATGATGTGGCATAGATCAGACTTGGATGTGTCAGTGTTGTAAAAAGCACCTCTAGGCGCAAAGCACGGCCTAGACGCCTTGCTATGAATGAAGTGCAGCGACTTCAAAAAAGCGCTCGCTTATGGCCGTAAAGTTCTGAAGCGTGCAAAAGCGAGAAGTGCTAAAAAAGCACCCTTCATTGAAGTTTAGCAAAAATATATAGGATTTTGTTATTGGATCTGTTTTTAGGCCCAACAAATATAGCGCAAAGCAAAAATAAAACTCTATACATGTATGTATATATATGTGTATGTGTCTATATATGTGTATATTATATATACACATTAGTATATATACATATAGTATGTATGCATATTTCTCATTGTCCCTACCCCAACCCCATACACATACACATACACACACACACACACACTTACATATATATAAAATTATTACCTTTTCAAGAATATTATATATTCTATAATTTAACTTATTCACTTATTTTACTTTATTCTCCTGTTGTTTGACTCTTTATGCTTTAAAAACTCTTTATGCTTTAAATTTTTACCTTCCAAAAATTCTTACCACTAACAATGTTGAAAGCCTGGAACTTAGGTATAAAATTTAAATTTTGAATCTTGATGTTAAATTTCAGGATTGTTTTTGCCCTAGAAATATAATTTATTATATTATAAACTATAAAGTATATATATAATGTTATTTTTGCTCTAAAAGCGTGATTTAATATATTATGAAGTATAAATTATCTTATAAACCTAATTAAAGTATGTATAATCTTAATTAATATATTTTAGAATTTTTTTGTTAAATGTGCGCCTCGCTAAGCGCGTGCTTTCGATAACATGTGTCGTATGTTGTGTGTTTTTGTATGATTTATGGATGTTCTGGATAATGTGTGTGGTTAAATCGATCCGCAATGGTTCTATATTCTTGATGAACTTTAAACCGTCATTTTTATACAAAGATACCATTCTTCCATTCACTTTATATTTTCTGCTAACTTTAAACAGTCATTTTTATACAAAGATACCATTTTTCCATTCACTTTATATTTTCTGCTAAAGTGATAGCTTATATATGAGAAAACGTCTGCAGTAAATGAAGCTGAACTGGAGAGATTAAAACATGCTTTAAAACTTCTCTCTGAGGGTGAGAAGCATCTGAGGGTTTCTAATGAAAGATCAACATGGTTCACTGCTACCCTTTTGCAGCTAGGCTCTGTACCTTCAGCAGAGGCCACTCAGTCAGGAAGCAGTAGGAGACAAAGCTCTAGAGCAACTGAGGAACTGTTAAGTACTTGTAATGATGTTATTTCTCGAAAGTTAAGGCCCGACGCTCAATACATATCATGGAGGTCGGCCTCTCCAATGTCCTTGTATAAAGCCGCTCACCGAAATTCAACCACTCAAGATGATCCACTAAATATCAATTCAATGCCTGCTCATGGCAAAGTCATGAAAGGTGATTCATTGAGTGTCTCACATGGAAATATTGTGGCTGAAACAATAAGGTCAAATATGTTGGATGATATCTGGATCCAATGCATTGAAAGGTGCCATTCGAAGACACTGAGGCAGTTACTTCGTAATTATGGCAAGCTTGTGTTGATATCTGAAGTTGAAGGTACTTTTATATAATGATACAATTTCTATGTATTAGTCACTGTTGATCCCTGATGCACAGTAGAATATTCAGTTCTTCATTCCCTTGATTATTAATGCTTTTCAGCAACTACCCCGATCGAATTATTTGGACAGTTTCCTTGAGGTTGACGTTGGTCATTGATTTTATTCCTGTTATCAGCTGTCTAGTTTAAATTCACTGTCTCATAATCTGTTAACATTGTTTACTTGGTGGATATATTTTACGAACATCAGCAAGTCATTATGCTCTCTCCTTTTATTGGTCCCATGGCTACAATATGTTGAATATTCCCTTTATTGCCTTTATGAGCAAAGATCTTATAACTTAAGCATATAGTATTGTATTAGTTGTTAGACTTTGAATGTTTAAATTGAGTGTCAAACTATCTACTTTTACATGTTTTGTAGTGCAAAGTTATTTAATTTAATACACTTAATGCATTGACTCTGTCAAGATATGCTACTAAATGTTTTGTGAGGTTCAAATCTAATCATGGTGAAATATCTATTCTGCACCATCTTTTTCCATGCGCCCTTCTGATTTCGTATCTTTTGGTTTCAGGTGCTTTTGTTGTGTATATTGCATTCACCAATAGTAATATTAAACTCAGAGCCGAAAGATTTCTTAGTAGTATCACAAATTCATTTGAAATTGTTCTGCGCAGCAGCAATGTAGAGGTCAGGATAGTACTTTTGCCTGATGATGATCCCTTCATAAATTTTGAAAGACAAGTGACTCTGGTAGATCCTATGGCCAAAGAACACGAAACCCAGGTATGTAAATAAGGAGAGTTAAATTATTCTCCAACAAACTAGACCAATTTTCTGATCTTGATTATATACCAGGTACCGCCAAAGCTATCAAGAGGAAGATTCAACGATTCTAATGTTATACTTGCTGGAAATTTTCAATCTACTTCAAATTCACTATCCCTGCTAGTTGATAAGAATGCTGTAGTAAATGGAACAGAAGAAATGAAGCCTGTAGTACCTGCTCCGAGAATTGAGTCAACTATCCATGAACAAAGATTAGAAACCGCATGGTTGCAGACCACGGGAAAAGTCACTCCTGGATTGCTGAATCATTCAAAACCCGAGAGGAATCAAGTCATGCCTCAAGATGACGTCTACCATCGAAATAAGATGGATTTCACGGATCCTGCAAGCTTGAACGCTCAGCACTGGGAAGATGATTTAAAAGATGAAATCAGTGCTTTGGAATTATATGATGTAAAAGCGGCTACCCAGAAAAGTCAAGCTGGTGAAAGATTCGACCTTTATCCGATGTCGCCAAGTTTATTGCACGATAGCAGCTATGCCAGTGATCTCAGTAAGAAGACCGTGTAAGTAATAAAGATTTATTTTCTACACTTTTAAGGATTATATGATTTTTAATGTGGTTATGTGTTTCAAATTAATAGGAAACTTTATTTTGCATTAATGCTTGTTCTTATACTGAACTTGGTCAGCACTAAATGTAAAATGCACCTGTAAGTATAGGTGTATAGCTGCAGTCTGTTTGTTTACATGTGTAAACACCTGAAATCACTAAACTTTGGGAAATGACGTGTATAAGCGTTATGTTGAAACAATTTTAATTAACTATGCACAATTGTGACTCAAAAGTAGCATCGTATTAGACATATCTCGAAGAAAATTACTCCTGCTACATGGACTTGTAATTTTTGAATAATAAAGGTAGTTGTTTTTTGATCTGCTGCGTGAAACCAATGGCTTCTTTGATATTGTCCTAGGGTGTATGAATCGAGCTCAGGAGCCGGAGGATGCAGTGGACTTTTCTGCTGGAACAAGCACAAACACCATACAAAGGGAAAGGTTCGCCGCAGAAATTTATTCAGCTTTTCTTAGAACTTTCATTGTGTTAAGTATTGCATTAAGATGTTTATTTATCATCTTTGTCAACAGATTAATCAACAGACACTGGCTCCTGTGCGTAAGCATAAAGGGGGTCGCTTTTTGTGGTTGGGGGATTGTGCAAAGTCAACTAAAACAGAGGAAAAACGTCAAAGAATAAAAGACTAGCTTAAGTTTGATATCCAGGATTAGGTGTCTACTTTCTTGAGCTTTCATCTCGTTCTTCTTCCTTCCCCTTCGTGTAGGTTTTTATTTATTTTCCATATGTAATGGATGATTATGAATATGATCAGGTGATGAGGAATATTGGATAAAGTTCTAAATTTTACAGTGTGGTGCAATTTTTTGGTCCAGTGATCAATAAAGCAAGTACATCTCTTTCTTCTAATAACCAAGTTAAGGACATCATACTATATTACATAGTATCATGGTTCCATAACTAGGAAGAAATGTAACCTCTAATTAAAAAACAAGTCAGTTGTGATTTCTTAAACATGATTGTGCAAAGTACAATACCAAGTTGATGCTTATTTAGATTTTTCTGCGTGAATGGCATTCACGGTGATTTCTGGTCTAATTGTTTACTCCCTAAGCTTGCAATTTGTTATAGTGAAACTCTGCCTCCCACTAATTAAGTAGGTGGGGGAGTCCTCTACTCCTCTCAAGAGCTCACTCTTGAGAGCAAGTACAATGCTAAAGCTATGCATTGGAGGGGTGATTTTGCAAACTTAGTTCTATATTATAGCTATATGACCAAGTATAAGAGTAAGTCCAATGCTAAAACTAAAATGGCTATAGCCATTGCTATAATTTGAGACTAAAAAATAGTTTTTGATCTTAAAATACAACTAGTGTTCCAATGCATAATTCTAAAATAAAACCAATTACATTCAAACTAGCATTTAAAATGTATTTTAACATTTTTTGATAATAAATAAAATTATGTGGTTGACTGGAAATGATATGGCAAGGATGACTATAACTATTTTTAGTTCTAAATATAGGACCAATTATCCATTTATGATATTATAGAACTAAGTATAACTATGCATTGGAGTGGTGATTTTGCAAATTTAGTTCTATATTATAATTATAGGCAAGGTTGTTACGACGCGAGTTGCGGCGCCCGAGGACCTTCACGACAATACGGCGTCGTGGCGTTTGTTGCGGCATCCGTATGACGCCGAAAAAAATCATAATATATGCAAAATTAAAAATTTATTATTTTACATACTAAGTTACTAATTACTAACAATAACACTAATACTATTAAATAAAAAACCATTACTTATAAAATATAAAACAAACCAAGTCAAGTAGAAACAAATTGATTAATACACAAAGGATAAAATATAAGATTATCAAGTTTTAATTAGGTAGGGGTGCAAGGCAATGACAACATAGTAGCAGGCAGTATGACATTTAGAGGAAGTCATCAAGCATCTCTTTTCTTAATTCTGTTGTTGTTCTTGGACAAATTGTAATGTCCTCGAAACCTCCAGCAAGATGTTGTTTTATTCGATTAATTCCATCTGTCATTTGTCTTCCACATAAGATACAATCGACCAGGTATCTTTTTTCTATATTTGGCCAAAAAGCATATTTCCATCCTGGATCACTTAAATTTCTTGGTTTTCTCTTTGGATCGTCTTTAGGCTGAATTTCATTGTTAACACTATGGGAATTCTCCATATTATCTGCCGGGCATATTTGTTTTCTAGAAGTTAAACTTTTAAGCAATAAGCTGCCATATTTGTTTTTTAGAAAATGAATATTTTTTTAAGTTAAAAGTAATTTTAATCTTGATTAAATGAATTAGGAAGCCAGAAAAAATATATAAATAGATTTGTAAACAAAAGCCCAACTTATTTTGAAAAAATATATACATATACTTATACATATAACGTAGAAATAGAAAAGAAAGATAAGAAGAAAGAGAAAAGAAGATAAGAGAGAAGAAAAAAGAGAAGTCAGAAGAGATAAGAATATAAGAAGAAAGAGAAGAAATAAGAATAAAGAGAAGAGATAAGAAAAAAGAAAAGATATAAGAAGATAATAAGATATGTATGTATATGTTATATGCATGTATATATTACCTGATGTCTGGAATCTGGAGATGGAGAACCGGAGAAGAGAAGAAGAAATGGAGTTTGACGGCTTCTTTTATAGATTATTAGGGTTTTCTCACCCTTTTATATGTAAGTAGTGGTTCGGACTGGATCGGATAAAACCCAACATACCAAACTTTAAAAAAAAAAGTCCAATTTTGTGGCGTCCGTGGCGTTCTAAGTCGTCCTGTGGCGTCTTAAGTCGTATTGTGGCGTCTTGTGGCACTGGATTGATGCATGTTCGCATGTAGATATCGACGTTTTAAGCTTTTTTCATGCCATAATGCCAAATGAACGCCACATGAACGCCTTAACATCCTTGATTATAAGACCAAATATAACTATTCATTGAATTTGCTCTAAGACACCTCACGGTGTATGATGTTGTTGCTTCAGTTCAAGCTAAACTGCGCATTCTTGTAGTTATAATGTTCTGCTTTACAAAAATAGAAGTATGTTATGGCGTTGTGTGAATACAGGAGAGTAATGGATAAAAGTAAGTCTAGTCTCATAGATTGTTAAGTGAAATTTAAAAAAGTTTAAAATACACAAAATTGCAAAACTTGCGAAATTTTAAAATTCTAAAATCAATAAAATTTTTAACATCATCATATTTTAATAAACTACTATTTCATATTGAACGTCTTAAGTTCTTAAAAAATTATTTAAAATTTAGACTGAATACCCTCAAATATTTTAAAATTAGAATGGAATATAATCAGTTTTTAACTATTATAAAATCTTAATTAAATATATTCATGTTTAATAAATCTATTATATTTATAAAATATAAATTAAATGCCAAAAAAAAATTAAATTAAAAAAATGCTATAAAATCTAGATGTGAGAGTCCAGATAGAGTGCACTTGTAAGTTGCAGATGGAAGGGAAAAAAATTATATATAGACGTTTATACAAACATAATCACAAAGTGTTGGTTTTGACCAATAGACACTAAACTATCTCCAGATACACTTTCCACTCAGGCACCCCCATAATATAATTTTGACAAGTAAATACTACTATTAGTGTGTGTTTTAGGAAGGAAGATGACTGCTCTTACTGTCTCTTCTTCTTCTTACCCACAATTGACCAATCTTGAAATTTCCTCAAAGTCCTTCAATTCACTTCCAAATTCCAAGATTTTACTTTCAATCTCCAAGAATTCTAGTTTGTTAAGAACCCCTTGTCCCAAAATCATATCCTTAAGAAATTGTGGTGCACCTGTTAATTCAAGAATCAGCTCTTCTGCAAGTTCTTCTGAGCTTATCAAGGTGAGAAACACTCAAAACTATAGAATCTTAATATAATTATACATATACACGTGTGTATGTATTCACAGGCTGTGCTGGTTATATCTCTGTTGGTTCTAAAGTTAAGCCCATGTTTGTTTCATGAAATGATAATCAAGGACTATTTGCTAATTTTATGTATAATCTAAGTAGTACCAGAGTCCCCCATTATTGATTTTCAATATTTTTTAGTTCATCTCTGGGAATAATAATTATACCGAGGAAGAGGGGGTGGAGCTAATTATTCTAAAATGAATGAGAAAGTGATCAAAAATAGGCCAGACGAGTATTTTTCAATTTTTATTATGACAAAATGAGTGCAAATAATATATAATTTAAAGATTATAATGCTTGCAAACAAACATATCCCAAAGTTTCGGGAGAGTTAGTAACTTGGCATGTCCATTCTATTCTTCACTGATAGTCCTAAGAAATGTCCTCAAGTTTGATATCAATATATCATGTTTCCACTGTCATTGCGTCAATTATTATATGCTCCTCTAATGTAAACAATATATATATGTATAGAATTCGTAAACATGTTTCCTTTTATGGAGCAAGGAGCATATTGTTATTGTTAATAATGTTGCTGTTGGGGTTCTTTTTATAGGGTTCTGATGATTCCCTGGAAGAGAAAAGTGTTTCAGTGATTCTTTTGGCTGGAGGCAAAGGAAAAAGAATGGGTGTAAGCCCCTCATCTCTCTCGCGTAGTGGGTTTAACTTTTTTATGTCATATGTGCGCACTTCTGTGTACATGTTATATGTCTTGGTCAAGTATTTTCCGTTGAAGTTTGTTGGGTTCATATATTCATACTGTATGATTGTCCTACTAGAAGTATATTTTTTAGAACTGTTCTGCTCACTACTTCTTGATTGAATAATTATTCTTCCTGTTTTAAGTAAGACACTACAGTATAATTTCTATTGTACTTTACTTTTCCGGTGTCCTTTACAACTCTATAAGGTCCCTTTACATTCTAAATCATGGATAAATCAAATTTTTGTAGGATCTTTTATCTTAAAGATCACTCAAGGCCGATATTGATGAAGTCATAGGATACAGGGTGTACCATCTAAAACTGACAACCTAAATCATGAAAAAAATATTTATTTTACTTCTCCTGTGTTCTCCGCTTAGATATAATTATGAAAAAATTATAAAACTTATTTTGGAAAACCAACAGTGTTCCTCTAAACTATCAGATGTTGCAGTTTATTAACTCTCTTGTTCTGATTAGCTCCTATGTCTCTCTGATTAACTGATCTGCTGTTAAATGGAATATAAGTTTTTTTTTTTTTTTTGTAACGGTACTTCAATTAGGCAACTAAAAGAAAGTTTATTTATGTGAAGCATCTAAGTAGAACTGATGTAGGGATTTGTTGATAGGCTGTGGCAAGGTTCCTTCCCCCGTCCCCCATTGTCATGGGTTCAAATCTTCATTTCCCCTTCCCGTGCACTTCAAAGTCTAATGTATTTAAAAGTATGGAACATACATTGAACAAAGAGAAAAGATGTAGAGCGGAGGCAATATATTCTAGAATTCTGTTGCAATAAGTCAGAAGATTGGACCTTTTGAATAGCATCCATTCATATAATGTGGGTATATAATTGGTGTGAGCAATATAATCCTAACCGTTAAGGAGATTAATGATATTTGTAATTTTTTGGGTGACATGAAATTGTTAACTTTGGATTCCAATTAGCCAATGAAGAGCACTATCCACCAACCTATCTTACTATTTTTCTGCATTGCTTAGTTTTTGACATTGTTTACTGGATAACCAGACCTTCAGGGCCATTACCCTGTTTAGTGACAGCTTAGTTCTCGTTGATTGATCTTGACTTCGACATATTTTAGAGTACTCGGAGAATGTGAAGGTTAGGTTCTAAAATATAGGTAATGAGGTTTTTTCCATAGTCTCAGTGTTATCCTCCTCCTTTTTATCTTTACTTTTGTAGAATTAACAAGACATGCAGATGCTATAAATGTCTCACTTATTTTTTTTCAGCCTCAAACTAGTGACATTTGCTGACTTATATGACATAACATTTTATTGTCATTTTGTTTTGGGTTGGATTGCAACTGTGCAGCTGATATGCACTTCGACGTAACAGACTGAATAGATTCTCTTTTAATTACCTATTATTTTTCCAAACAATTTTTTCTTCTTTTGTTATATCTTGGTTTACTAAATGTTAATTCAGTTCGATTTTGTTGAGGGTTACTTACATCTTGTCCATGTGAATACATGTTTTCTTAGCTATACATCTCTATATTTATCGAGTTTAATACTTATTATCATCAAATTGCTTTAATACAGATGTTAATGGTTTTTGTCATACTTTGTGCAAATAGGCAAGCATGCCGAAGCAGTACCTTCCACTTTTTGGGCAACCAATTGCTTTATATAGGTACATGTTCCGATTCTGCCTACAATAATCTTTATCCACTTGTAATCCCAAGTTATTTTACATTCTGACACCCAATAGAGTTAAGTTTCCTTAGATTTAAGTGAATTGAAGAAGGTCATGTGTAGTCAAAACATAGAAATAGGAAGAGGTGCTGTGTATCATTATAAAATTGAGTTTTCCCGTTAATATATTATGTTCATGTTTATATTTTGGTTGGTTTGCTCTAATTAGAGGTTTGCATTGGTAAGAGAACCATTCCACAAAATGGTTGATAATGTTAGTTAGGAACTGTGCACATCAAATTGATATAGTACTTTATCGCTTTTGAGTCGTCACAAAGACTAAGTACAAGTTTTTTCCTCTTTGTAAGTTATATCATGTAAGAGCGATAACTCTGGGATATTGAATAATATTGCTAGCAATCTTTAGATAATAATCAAAGGAGATGATCAAAGAAAAATATTACCCAACAGAAATTTCTCCACTTGGTAAGTATTACTCTTCGATACTACTAAAAGAGGTCCTATTTCCAATTTTATGTTAACCGTAGATTTTGATTCTTCATAATTTTCCTCTGGTTATGTTTCGGTGCAAAAGTCTGCTAAGTGTGGCTTACTACAAGAATTAAAAAAAAAATACATAAAGCAGACTGGTGTCATTTTTTCTCACCCTTCTTTTGTCGATGTATCTACTGCCTTCTGAATTGTGTGTAATATGTCATATCCAGTTTCTACACTTTCTCGCTTATGCCTGAAGTTAAGGAAATCATTGTGGTTTGTGATCCTTCTTACCAAGACATCTTTGAAGGTCAGAGATTTCTTTCTTTTTGAATTATATACAACTGATGCTACTTGCACATGCATCTTAACTTATTAATGCCCTGTTTATTCTGTGTTTCCTTTGAATTTGGTTTGGAATGGCAAAGTTTTTTGTTTGCTTGCTTGGTGGTTCTAGAAAAGAAATAATAAATATATAACTACCTTCGTATCTTTCAGATGCTAAAGAAAATATTCATGTGGACCTAAAATTTGCATTGCCTGGAAAGGAAAGACAAGATTCTGTTTATAGTGGACTTCAGGTGGGTGGATATGTCTTCAATGATGCGTGAGATCCTCTAAATTTAGTATTCAAGTATGCATTATAAGTATAAGCATCAAGGACAATGTTGCTAGTCAATGTATGCATTATAAGTATAAGCATCAAAGATGGTGTTTCTAGTCAATGTTACATAGCTTGTCCAGTAGGCTTATTTTAATCCAAATACGGTACCTTCTTTTCTGGAGACATTTCTGGTCTTGTCCAAGTTATTGTACTTGTCTGATGCATCATAGATATTGAAGATTCGTCAATACATTGAGGTTTTCTAGCAAAAGATGGATTCATGAGTTTTTTTTCTTTCTGCCATCTTGTGCAAAATAGTTGAAAAGAGGAATCTGCTATACTTACCGATACTTAACAAAGTATAATCAAGCAAATTGATTAAAAAATTAGTAGCGAACCAACATTCCCTTTACTTTTATCAATTCAAAAGTTTCCGGCCCATCCAGTATTGTTATCGATAAAATATTTATGTTCCTGCATTTCTCTAATTTGAAACGGTGGTAATGCTACAGTTCCTAATGTAATTATTAATGTTCTTTATGTTGATTTCGTACATCTTTTGTCTGCTCTAAAATTGGCAACTACCACGATATACAGATTGAACAAGTCAAATCATTGAGACTTTTATAGCAGTGGATGTATGATCTGCCCAGGATTATTGTTAAGCATGATCTATTAATATCTTAGTAGATTACACTGTAGGCCTCATACCAGTACTGATGCGTTTTTAGTGGTGAGCACATTTTTTATAGAGAGATAGCTATTCTCTATTCAGCAGCCTATAAATAAAATGTTTTGATATATTCAGTTAATTTGCTAATGGTTCAATGTGCAACAAACAATTAAAGACTATGGTGTCTAATAATAATACTTGCATTCTACATTCGAGTAGGATGGTTTGGATAATATATAAAAATTTATTGTACCTTTACATTTCTTTTAATGGCACTTGATTCTCTTTCCTTGTTAGATTTTGAGTAGCAATTGAAGAGATTTTGAGTAGCAATTGAAGTGATACAGGATGTATATGTTCTACAGGCAGTTGATACTAATTCTAGACTCTTGTGCATCCATGATTCTGCAAGACCTCTTGTGTCATCCAGTGATACGAAAAAGGTTTGTATTATTTTATTCTCTTAATTTAAATACATTAAAAAAATGGGGGAACAGTTGAAGTATTGATTTTTTATAGACATGGTCAAAAGGCAAAGGAGAAGAAATGCAGTGTAGTTTCATGATATTTGCATTTCAGTTTATCTAGATGTCTACTCCATAACAAAAGCAGCACATTGGTGCAGTTTAGAATTAATTTTCTAGAAAATAATAACTCGAAAATTTCTGAGGACCAACTATAAATACGCTTCATTTTAGATTTCATGTGATTTGCATAATTTGATTAAGGTTGTAAACACATTGAGTTTGGCAATTAGTTGTGGCATACAGAAGTTCAGGAAAATAAGAGTATCTTAATTTTTCTTAAACTGGTTTCCTGTCAGGTTCTGATAGATGGTTGGCTAATTGGAGCAGCTGTCCTTGGTGTTCCTGCCAAAGCTACGATAAAAGAGGTGCTAGTAATGATCTTTACATTGCTTTATACAACCTGCAATCTGAAAATCCTTATCTAGTTCACTAATTGTCCTCCAGACTATCTTCTTTTAAAAAAGCTGTCCTTCAGAATTTCATAGTCTGGTAAAATCAAAGCAAACACCCACTGTCCCTTACACAGAGTTCATTATCAGTTAAAAAATATTTGAAGTGACATGATTTTCTAGGTTTTCCCTTAATGAACAATGTTTCTGCAGGCAAATACCAAGTCTTTTGTAGTAAAAACTCTGGACAGGAAAACACTCTGGGAAATGCAAACCCCACAGGTTTTGTGACTGATAATTTGCAACTCTAAAAAATGAGTTCTTAGAGAGGCTTGATATTATCTTTCACATTTTTTATTTCCCAGGTCATCAAGCCTGAGTTACTGAAGAAGGGGTTCGAGCTTGTTAATAGGTACTGCATATCTATGTGGGTTGAGCATCTGTTTAGTTTCTGATCTACCTCCAAATTCAACTGTTACAACGGATACATAAGTCTGTTGAATTGATAGTACAAACAGTAGATGTAAGAGTCAACTGTTAATGTGTGTAAGCAAGCTAGATAGTCACCTTTCATGACCCCAAGTTAACTTTACACTTCAGTGTATTGGCTCACTAGAATCAGAGTAATGGTGAAAAACAAAATGCTGAATCAAATGAGTAAATGTTACACAAATTGTTAAAATGCACAGATGGAAGTGTTACCTCTGTGATGTACAATAAAAACAAATAAATTTCAAGTTGAGACATGTGAGGGTTTTACTACCTCACAGTATGGATATAGAAATAAGTCAAATATTTAGACATGCAGTACCATTAATTGTAGCTAATGCTAACAACTAGCTAAATTAAAAGAATAAATATTCTTTTTATATTTACAACTGGAAAACATGTAGTGAGTTAAGATACTTTGCCAGCATCAGTTATTCCTCCAATTTTGATCAGTGTGAAATGAAAAATGCTTTTCGAGTATATAATATTTATCGGAAGAGATAACAGTTCCTTTATTATATGAATCATATCATGCTTTATAATATATTATATTAGCAATAAGCACAAATTGAAAAATGTGTCCATCTCAAAGACTGTACTTCATTAAGGGATTCTTTCAATTTCTCACTTAAGATTAGGAATCTGGATAATCTATCGAATCACAATGAGTTGTATATTTGTGCAGGGAAGGCCTAGAAGTCACTGATGATGTGTCAATTGTAGAGCACCTTAAACACCCAGTTTACATCACAGAAGGCTCCTACACCAACATCAAGGTAGTAACAAACTATATAAAAATTTGTGTACTTGCACCAGTGATTTTGTGGTCAGGGGCGACTGCAATAATCCTAGACAATAAGTAGATCAACTTTTTTTTATGGGTATAGTATGCACCTTTTCCTGAATTTTTTCCACATTGTATTACCCTTTGAAACATTATGCGATAGGCATTGACAAACTAATGTTATGTTGTCTTGTGCTTTGCAGGTTACCACCCCGGATGATATGATACTGGCTGAAAAAATATTAAATGCAACCTCATCTTGGTAATATTCCTCTTTTATAATGAATAATTGCATATACACTGTCGTCTTTAACAAGTCATATTTAAGCCACTTAAACAGTACATTGCTTTAAAAACATATTTTATATGCTGCACATTTCCTTTTTTTTAGGCAAACCATGAAGTCTTACAAGTTGTGAGCAGGAACAATATAAGTTTGTGTTAGTCCTATGTTTACTATAATTTGCTTCTTCGAAATATATATACAGCATACACACACCCCTCCCACCCACAAACATAAATTTGTGCATCAATTGTAGGACTAAAAGTTAATTTGGGTGGTGTTCCATTTTCCTCGCGTATACATTTTGGTAGGAACAAAAATCTCATCTGTATGAAAAGGTGCAAAAATTATGGTCTACTTGCAAGCTCCTTGATCTGAATAATCAAGTTGCTGACCTTCTTAGGACAATTCATGGAATTAGATTGTAGGCTTTCTTGCCCCCGATGGTATATTTAATACACTTTGTCGATCAAGTCAGGGGCATAGCCACCTATATGGGAGTGGGGGAAACTGACCTCACTAATCTTGTAATTACATATACATTAATATCATAATAAATATATTTAAATTATAATTTATACTCAAAACTTTACCTACTTCAATTAAAATTTTGACCATATTTAATTACTGAACAATTTGAATTTTTGACCCCACTAATGCCAAATTCTGGGAATGCTGTTTATCACCGGATCAAATTCTGATGCTAAAGTAGCCGCATAAACAACGGAACACAAACTCACATGGGTATCTCGTATCTGACTATCCATGAAATTTTCCCTTAAAAGGTTTTCTACCAGTCTTTAGTTTGCAGGGAAAAAACTATTCACAGTGAGCTGAAGCAAAACTGATAATTACATCTAATTGAACAAATTTAACTGTACTTTATCATTTTTTATCTTCTGAATTAGTTATTTTAAGTTACAAATGAGATTGTGTGAAATCCATCCCATCTACTGGGTTTACAATGTGTGTGAATTATATGTATATTTGTAAGTATTCTTCAATAACAAGTGAACTGCACAGACATTTTTATATCGCTGAGCTAATACACATAATGTACACCTGTTTTTTTAAAATTTTGTGCTATGTAATTTGCAAAAGCATACTTGACCATGTAAAAAAACTAAATGAATCAAAATATAATAAGATTACAACTAAAAAACTAAAAAGCTAATTATATTTTTTTCTATGGTTTACACTTTTTTGATTTAACCGTAAACAGATCTGTTGAATTGTAAATGGATCCGTGTGAGACCTCACGTGACAATATAAACCAAGCCAAATTTCATCATATTGTCAGACATGTCGTAATTTTTCTTACATTTTTTAAAATATGCTTTGGCTGATCAGACATTTGACTTGTTATCTCAAATTCAATCATTCAGCTGTGATCTTTCTGGTGGCAGCGGCACTGATAGTAGCGCTAAATCTTTCAGAAATGAGGACATACTTGAGCAATCATCGGATCAGCAGTATGTAGTCCTGAAGACAGAAGATTTTGCTCGTCTCCATGCAATGTTCCCTCATCTTCCTCCTAAGGTATATATATTCATACTGTCCATGGTTACATTGATACACATGTATTTGTATGACGCATGTATGCGTGTAGCTATACAGTGAAACAATCTTTTTTCACACACACACACACACAATTGTGCATACTATGATGGTTACATAATTATTAATGCATTATCGTGAAACACAGGCATGTCATGCATGTAGCTAGTGCAAAATCTGTATGTTAATTACTTAATTGTTCATACACAGTTGTGACTTTTTTCTGGAATAGATGTAGGAATTTATTAATATATAGATTTATTTCAAACTACATGATACATATGCATCTTTTGTGGATAGATACGGAAATGCTTTCATATATAGCATATTTTCCAATGTTTTCTTTACTCGGATATATGAATCTCGGGGTAAAGAATAAATTATCCAATCAGTGTATATACCTACACACACTTTACACCCGTCTATATTGGCGAGCTTCATTTTGGCAGCTAACTAGAGTTTCAAATAGTTCTGACATTTTTAACAATTTGTGTTTGATGAAAGACATTTGTTTCTAATTAAAGTAACATGGCTATACCTATACGTGAATTCTCATATTACTATCCAACACCTATTCCTGAACTAAACTTGCTATTTACAAGTTATAATTAATACAATGTTGCAGAGTGGCAAGCCAACCATCATTGAAGCAGCAGCACACTATATTAAAACGCTTGAAGACCAGGTGAAGACACTACAAAGTTTAAAGCAAGAAAAGCTCAACGGTACAGAAACCATGAACAGTATTCTACCATCAGCTGTGAATCAAGAAATGCCACATGTGGAAATGATGGAACTTTTGTAGCTAACCAAGTACTTTCATCGAAGACTGATTTATAATCTCTTGTGTCAATTGTGTTGCACCATATATGTATATATATTATTGATGTAACCTCTGATTTAATTAGTAGGCTCGCGAGGGTCTTTCTGAGACTATTTCAGTAGAAGTATATTAGTTCTGATCGTAATAAGCAACTTCAAATAGCAAGTCTGAAATCAATACTACAGAAATACCTACTTCAATGTATTGCTATAGTTGCATGGAAAATGACATGGATAATTGGTTATACTAATGGATAATTGGTAATATATACAGAACTGAAAGTGCTTGCAGTCATTCTTACTACAGGGTCAACCAATTAAAAATGTAGTGCAAGTTTGAATATGAAAATCGGAAGAGTTAAATTATACATTAGTTGGATAAGAAAGTTGAAAGAGTTTGATAAAATGTTAGTTAAATTTAGAATAACTAGTATAAAAATGTAATTTTAAATCAACATAAAAATAAACACATTTTTCTGTAACATTACAACAATGATTATAACTATTTTGTATTGCATTCGACTTCATATATCCAATAATGAAAAGATCTATCTTTTTTAGATCAAGTAGATTACAATTCTTTCTTGCTGCATTGTTTTGTTTCTTGAAGCAGTTCAACGATTTCTATCCTTGGGATTTTGATATTCTAATATGCAATTTTAGTATTGCTGCATAAATGCAACGGAGCATCAAATCTATTTTCATACAAACCAATTTACGAATCGGAATTACCTTTAATTTATAATTTATTAACAGAACTTTTAAGCAAGTGAAAAAAGGTAAGCCAAAATCATCTACTTACCGTATTTTCCGATTTCTTCACTGCATGAGATATAGTGAACAGAAAGTCAAATGCAGCATGCATCAGCACTTGGGCAGATTCACTGCAAACCTTGATGCCTCTGTAGAGAGTTTCGGCTAGAGGAAGAGAAGAGTAGTACTAGACAATTGTGAATTTTTTCTAGGGATTGTAACCCTCTTTTGGAGAATACATACATACTAAATTTATAAGTGTATAGATCATCAATTCAAAAATTATCTAAAATAAGACTTCAAGAACACCACCAATCTTACAAATTAGTTTTATGAAATGTCACCACCCAGCGACAAAGTAAGACTGTTACTCTCATTTGTAATCAAATGATGGAGGGCTTGGAGCATCAAAGCTCTCCAGAACCTCTGTCTTGCTTCCACTACTTTTACCTGTCTCCTGCTTCTTTTCACCACCAAAAATCCCACCAAACCACGAGGAGGAGGAAGATGATG
Source organism: Oenanthe sinensis (assembly GCA_028671895.1). NCBI lineage: Eukaryota > Viridiplantae > Streptophyta > Magnoliopsida > Apiales > Apiaceae > Oenanthe > Oenanthe sinensis. The sequence continues at coordinate 16,638,159 of CM053814.1, forward strand.
ATGGAGGTGATGTTGCAGATGCTCCACTCCCCATGCCTTCAATGTTTATTGGCGCTTGACCAGGAAGTTGTCCCATATTATATCCAGGAATACCAGGCATGTTCGGTAGAGGTTCTTCCATTGGAGGAAAATTTTGTTGTGCACTCATGAATTTGTTCAGCATAATTCCAGCACCTTCAATCAAAGCAAGTAATACTCCACCAAATGCTGCAGATCTGGAAGCAGCACCGAGACCCTGACGCATCTGCAAGAAACCCCCAGTGGCTGCTCCAGCAATGATAGAATTCCACGGATCTTCTTTTTGGCGTACGTAGACCATCGTGCAATCAAAAGTGGAGAAGAGGCCACCCCAAACAGCAAAACTACCGCCTACACGAGGTGCATTCATACGCACAGCTTGAGTGCCTCCAATGAAGCGCTCACCTTTAGGCGAATTATAGATTCCTTTCAAGAAGTGGAAAGCTGAACCTCCAACAGCTCCCATGCCAAAAGCTCCACCAATGTCATCGAGTATACGATCAGGACAAGGTTCACGAGAGGTCTCCGGGGTGCCCATGAATCACTGAAGTAAAAAACAAGAACAGAGAAAAACTTGGATGACAACGATGCAGACGTCACATTTTTCTAATAATATACTGGTTACACTAAAAGAACTGACCATATATGTTCCCAAAAATTCATCATTAGTGAAATAAGTAAATAATACTATATTGTTTTTTGGATGGAATTAGCTTTTTAGTCTAGTGTGTCCATAAAAGTTACGTTTTTATTAACTTTCCAATCATGTTTTTAACTTAGTTTGTAATTATTATTTTGTGACTGTACTACCCAAGAGTTCCATAATTTAGTGGTATATGGACTCCCTTGCTATCAAATAAACCCCTCTCTTTTCACTTCTGACATTAGACTATAAACTGCTTCACAAATTATAATTTCTCTCTCAAGGCCCTTTGGTTCTCCATTTCTCTATTTTATCTATCCCAAAAACCCTTTTACTGCTAAATCTTCTGAACATCTCTGTTGGCCTCTAATGTTACCTTCCAAAAATAACGAATAACATTGACAACGACTTTAAAAGTCAAATTGCAGCAAGGTTACAGAGTACCCTGTGGAGGTCTCTACTTACAAGAACAATACACAAATCATCTACTTTACCAAGACCCGTGAAACAAACAAACAAAAGTTAGTCTTAAGTCTTGAATAAATTGTGAATCATAAAACATAACCCATCTTCCAAATTATACACAACAAACGTAAATCCCTTTGATTTGTCAGCAGTCCACATATTATAAAGAACAAAAGCAAACATTTAACAAAAGATTGCTGCGTAATACAAATAAATAACTTTTCCCTATTCAGTATTCACATTGCGACATAATTGATATGCATTCCTACACTCTGTTCGACAAGGATAATTTGGACTAGTATTAAAGCAGATAGGGTAGTTAGTCTAAATGTCTAATACACTTATTAACTATCTCCTGTAAGCTTCTAGGGCATCTAATAAGATGCAAAATTTAAAAATACTAGGGATTGGTCTGACCACACTTCATATTCGACTCCCCCAACTCTAAATGCACAGTATTTGATTGGGTAATTATCAATCAAGATACAAGACAACCAATAAAGTATCAATCATTCTCATAACATAGTAAAATCAAATCAGCTCACCCACATTGACTTCGATCACAACATTGGCAAATGAGATCTTATCTTGCTAATCAAATACCATCCTAACCTAACTCCTAACCTATCGGTCTTACATATATACCAATCCATTAAGCAAAATAAAGAAAATACGCCCGCGAGTCATGTAACTCATTAATTCCATTATATCAACCTTTTCAGAGTAATCTTTTCATTGTACCACACTTTCCTCTCCATTACGACTGTATAAACAATCATAAGCCAATTCAAGATTTTCTATATTCATCAGATTCATACAAACTGATTAATTATTGTTATTACCCTGTCAAATCCAGTTTCTTTACGAAAATAGCTTCATACAAAGTCTTTACAAACCCTAAAATTTCCTTATACTTAAATTCACTATAATCCCCACCCCCAAAAAGACTCGATCTTTAGTGAGAAAAACAAATGGGCATTTCAAGAATTTGATTTCAAACACAACCCATGTTCCAAAACAATAAATTAGAATTAGAACCATAAATAAGTTCATATCTTGTAACCCATAAGTTTAAACACTAAAAATGAATATAGCTAAAAACACAGCTGAGATATAAAAACACAAATAAACATAAGATCAAAAGCCCATATTAAGAGAGAATAATGAAGAGAATAGAGTTATATAAAACATACCAGTATCTTAGAATATTGCGGGAGAAGTGAGAGAGTTTTAGAGGGTTTGTGAAAATCACGTAAATAATGTCAATTACTATTACATTCACTCTAGATACGACGTCGTTGTGTTTAGAAATATATATTGGAGAATATTTTTATATGAGATTTTAAGGTGGTAATTATCCGCTCGAAAATCGATAAAAATTAATTTGTATAAAATTAAAATTGAAATTAAACTGAAATTTTTAAAATCGAACCATTTGAACAATTTCGATTTCGATTTCAAATTAAATTAAATGAAATTATTATATATATATATATATTTATAAAATTTTAAATAATTATATATATATATATATATATTATATATATATATATGGACTTACCAATATCTCAAGTCGGCAAAGTCATTAGATGTTATATTCCTGCAAAGAATATATGATATGTAATATTAAAGAGAGTAGAGAAAGAGAGAAAATGTAGAATAATATTAGAGTTTCGGGTGTTAATTGAACATACTCATCTTCTTGTTTTTAGTTCCTTTTTCAAGCACGTCGGCCTAGTATACCAATTTTCTGTCCAACTTTATTATCCTTTTCACAACCTCACAATAGGTTTGATTAAGATTGTTTTACTATATTCTTACAAGATTAATTTTATATATCAAGTCAAGTCAATCAATTGCACAACATAAAACACATCGAACTTCCGACTACTTGCGTATATGATACGACAACTAATTTCTTTTCCACATTAATCGTTTCCCCCATCATTCCTCATGAGGTTGTCACCGGACTGCACTTTTGCATCCTAAAACAATTAAGTATTTTTATTTAAATACTTTTTCTGGTTTATACTCAATATTCAAATATCACTTAATCTGGATTCTTTTAACATATAAGATATCACCCGTATCTCTCAAATCGAACCTCGAAACAATTCGAGCAATTTAAAGTTTTAATACTAAGTCACAATTTGGTATTCTTCAATATCTCGTTATTATTTTCCACTAACAATATATCATCGATAAATATTGATCACACAGTAAGGACCTCTCACTTTTCAAACTGTAGAAAATAATTATCTAAACTTATTATTACCAAAATCAATTTAAGCTATGATCACATAAACTTTAGATTACAATCTCTACACATTTTTCAATTGGTCTATAACCATTTCTCTTAATTTATAGACCTTATTTACTTATTTTTCAACCTAAAATTTTTATGTTGATCAATATATATATTTCTTCTCTTAACTTCTCGTTAAGAATTTATCTTTCTTTCATGCTGAACTCTAAATCAATATAAAAAATTACTATTATCAATAAAACTTTATTATCAGAGAATATATCTCTCAATAATCTATTTTCAATTTTATATAAAATCTTTTCAACTAGACGATCCTTAAATTAATCAATAGACCCATCAACCCTTATATTTATATATCAAAAATTCATATACCATATGATCATTTTTCTATCTTTAGGTACATCACACAACTCCCACATTAAACTGTATTTCATGGACTCAATTTCATTTTTCAAATCTTCTAACCATGAGCCACATTCTTACTATCTCATTGCTTACATTATTCATTCAATATATTCATTACACAATTTATATCTCCCAACATCATGTACGTAATCAATATTGATTTGTAACTTTCACAATATAACAATAATTTGTAACTTATAAATACGTTAAAAAATGTATTTAAATTTTCTTATTTTAGACACATTTTCATCCCAAAATAGAGTGTAACTTCCCGGTACAATTTTATTACACATCAATGTTAATTAATAACATTATTTCTTTGATATGTAACTCGCAATATAAATTATACAAAAATAATTTTCGTCAAATAAATAGATTGTGCATGGTTTTATGCCAAAAAACCAAAACTAACATCTCTTTCTCTTTCTAATATATATATATCGAAAATCATTCTTATTTCTTGTTTCCGTAACATGCATCACGCATTCTCAATTGATATCGTGCTTTCTTTCTGAGAATAAATGTCATCTTTTTAATGACTAATTCTGATTGTACCAAAACAATTTATTTCTTATTTCTCGGCTCCACACATATTGATGCTATTACATATCTCACCATCCGAGAGAGAGAGAAATTTTCTCTAAAATTCCCAGCAAGTCAAAGATATGAAGTCCAAGACAAAATGATCAAATCAATGAACACAACCTGTGATTTAAATATAGGGAGAAGACATAAGAAACTATTAGTAAATTATTAAACAAAATAAATATAAGACAATCACGTGTGTGCATATAATTATATATATAAAAAAAACAATAGATGTATATAGATGATATATAGATGCGATAAGGCATGGTAATCCACTGCCATGAACAAAATATGGCCAAGTCAGAGGGAGAAAAACGCCGAAATTGCTTTAACCCGATCAACCATTCCTAGCTCTTGATACTAATGATATATTCCTGCAAAAAATATATGATATATAATATTAAAGAGAGTAGAGAAAGAGAGAATATATAGAATAATATTAGAGTTCCGAGTGTGAATTGAACATGTTCATCTTCTTGTTTTTAGTTCCTTTTTCATTGAACATAGTTCACTATATATAGACATTTCTTTCACCACCTCCACTCTAAAATTATAATTGCCTTATTCATTACTTATTCAATACATAATACATATTAATATAGAGTATCATGCTCCTAAGGATGACTTTAGTTAATTATCTAAGGTTAAAATGGTTTCTCATATAAATACATCATGGCTTTATTGTAATTACAAAAAGTTTTATATATTTACAAATATGCAACCACCTTTTTACACTAGAAAACATTCTAACTTGAGATAATTTTTCTAATGTCAACCTTAGGGTCTTTTTTCTCATTAACATATAATCGATATATAAACATGTAACTTACAAACATTATTACTCAATTTATTATGTAACTCATGTATTATTAAACTTAATACATATATTTGTAACTTCCAACTATTGATACAAATAATTAATTCTTTAAATACATTATTCATGTATTTTCTTATTTTATTTATTTGACAAAATAAGTCAAATACAACATTAGATTGGTATGTATCAATTTTTATACTTGATCAGTGAAATCCTATAACTAAGTCGGTAAATTGCTATGAGTCTTCAACATTGTTGTATTTGACTGGGATGAATGAATTTGGAAGAAATATAATGAGATTTGAATTATATTATAGGTTAATTTTTTAAAAATTTATTGATTCCTTTATTTCATTCCTAATAACCTAAATTACAATATAAATCCTCCAATTTGATATGAAATGTTAAATTATCTCTCATATACATTTTCTTCTCAATTTTTATCAAAAAAAAATTACATTCCATTATGTCTACATAAATTTTCTTTATTTTTACTTATTGCATTCTCCCTAACCAAATACAATATAAACATCTCTATTATAACAACATATATTTTTAATTTTATAATGTCGTTATTTATGTTAAATACTTTGATTTGTTTAAATTTTAAATATAAAAATATTTTTTCAATCAATTATGTTTTATTTATTTAAATTACATTTTTTTCTTTTTTATTCCATCCGGTTTAACCAAAATTCAATCGATAAAAATCGAATCAAGCTTTTAAAAATCAAAACCCAAATTAATAATTCGGTTGCGATTTTCAATTTAGAAAACCAAAAGTATATGATTCTGATTTTATCCAAAAACCGAGCCTAACCGAATTATGCTCTTCCCTAGCTCCCTTCATCCCAAATTATTTGTCCATTTCGATTTGTACACGTAATTTAGGGTGCATTAACTATAATCCATATAATGTATTAATATAATAATAAACCTATAAATTTATAATTCTGGATATTAAATAAACAAATTCTCACAAAGAGAAAGAAGTAAATCTCGATATATGAAGAGAAAGAAACTCAATAATTAAGTAACAAAACTTTAAATAAAGAATTTTTTTATTAAAAACAAACTTAAATCAAGAAAAGAAAGTAAAAAGCGCTTATCATCCATACAAAAATTTAATGACAATTTCAAACTATAAATAAAATTATAATTTTTTCTTGAGAGGGAAGAGGGAGTGATTTATCCAATGAATTTTGTGTCAAATAATTACAATAAAACATTTATAAATTAATAATATCAGGATCGACAAATTTTATTAATTTTTCGAGATTATTAATTAATCTAGGTGCATGTGAGTCTAGGTAAATGATTTATCTATTTAGAGAAGAAGGATAGTTATATTGATTGGGTATATTGAATCATGTGATGTATCGGTGGTGAGTATATAACTTTTATACGGAATGGACATGATGTCGAAAATAAGAAAAAAATGAATCGGGTAAAAATAAATGTTTTTTTTAAATTTCATTTGTGCTTTCACCAAGTAGGCGACAAGTAAGGTTTTTTGTTATTGGGATAGGTAAAAGATGCAATGTTGTTATTATGTTCTGTTCAAAAATCTATATTGAAAATATTATTTAAGGATTATTAATTATTTCAAAGTTTTACTTTAGTTACTTTAAAATTATTTTTAGTGTCGAATATCTATCATATCTAAAATTTTAATTAATTTTAAATTATTATTATAAATATATAAAAATATCTCTTTAATAAAAAATTACTTGATATCCCTGAAAAATTAAGTTTTTGCATAAATTTGTCATAAATTTCATTTAGAGATGCATCATGCAAAAAAAATTAATTATTAAATAAATTAAACGAATTGATGGAATTTAGTAATACTCACTTATGTATTAGTCACATAATAAAATTGAAATCTATTAATTTATTAGTCATTCCTTAAAAACTTAAGGAAGGGAGCGATAAACTAAGGGTTGTGATATTAGCACACCCTAAATTTATAGTTACACACCATCTTCTCATATTTGACTTAATTATATATGTTTTGTCAATTTTACCCCTAATATTCATTTGTAATTATAATTTGAATTTCACATATTAATGTATTTTTAATATATTAATTATTTTTTTAAATTTATTTTTTTTAGATTAGTAAAATATACAAATTGTTGTAAATCTTGTATAATATCACTATTCTTCTACTAGATAGTTTATAGTAAAGTATTATCTAATTGTATGTAAGAGAGAATAGAAGATGTAGAGAGAAAATATATGTATTCTCCGTATTTTATTGTGATTATTTTCATCAACTGAATGCGCTATTTATAGAGGTAAATTTACAAGTATTTCTAAGAAAGTTTTGTAATTCTTCTCAGCTAAGTATTACAAATCTTCTCGAGTAATATTCGTAAGTCTTCCTTGATAAGTTTTGTAAGACTTCTTTGATAAACTTTATGAGTCTTACTCAATAAGCTTTGACAATCACTTTATTTATTTATATTATAACACTCCCCCTTGATTGTCAAATGCGAGTTATTACAGAGATTAACTGCCTCGTTAAAACCTTACAAGGAAAATCCCAGTGAGATAAAAATATTGTCGAAGGAAAAAGAGTACAGTCTCCCCCTGAATAAAACGTCTCACATTTAGACATTGTCATGTATTAAATCCCTCAATCTTTGCATACCGATATTGTTTCGCAGTTTTTCAAAAATTGATGTGGGCAATGATTTTGTAAGAAGATCCGCCAAGTTATCACATGATCGAACTTGTTGTACCTTAATGTCACCATTTTCTTGCAGGTCATGAGTGTAGAAGAATTTTGGTAAGATGTGTTTTGTTCGATCTCCTTTGATATATCCTTTTTTTAGTTATTTAATGCACGCTGAATTATCCCCACACATAACTGTAGGTCTGTCTGAAATACTTGATAATCCACATGATTCTCGAATATGTTGATGACAGATCATAGCCAGATACATTCTCTGCTTACCTCATGGATCGCTAGCAACTCTGCATGATTTGATGAAGTTGCCGCCATAGTTTGTTTTATAGACTTCCAAGAAATAGTGTGCCACAATATGTGAATACATAACCTATTTGTGATCATCCAAATTATGGATCTGACATATACCCAACATCTTCATATCTAATCAGTTATGACTTTGAATTGTTTGGAAAGGAAAGTCCAAGATCGATTGTCCCACGAAGATATCTCAATATATGTTTTATCCCATCTCAATGCCTTTTGGTGGGACAAGAACTGAATCTTGCCAATAAATTCACTACAAACGCAATATCGGGTCGCGTATTGTTTGCAAGATACATAAGGGGACCAAGAGCACTGAGGTATGGAACTTCAGGTCCAAGAATCTTTTCATCTGGTTTTCTTGGACAAAATGGATCTTTTTCAACTTCAAGTGAGCGAACAACCATCGGCGTGGTCAGTGGATGCAATTTGTCCATGTAGAATCTATCAATGGCCTTTTCTATATATGTTGATTGATGGACAAATATTCCTGAAAATAAGTGCTCCATCTGTATACCTAGACAAAATTTTGTCTTTCCAAGATCCTTCATTTCAAGCTCATTTTTCAAATAGTTAGCAGCATTAGTAATATCTTCAAGAGTACCAACAAGATTCAAATCATCCACATATACAACAATAATAACAAAACCAGACTGTGACCTTTTAATAAACACACATGGACACACTTGATTATTAATATACCCATCATTTAATAAATATTCACTAAGCATGTTATACCACATACGACCAGATTGTTTTAAACCATATAATGATCGTTGTAATTTAACAGAATATAAATGTCGAGACTTAGTTTCATCTAATTTCAATCCTTCAGGGATTTTCATATAAATATCACTATCAAATGATCCATATAGGTAGGCTGTCACAATGTCCATGAGACGTGTTTCCAATTTTTCCATACAAGTCATACATATCAGAAAACGAAAGGTAACTCCATCCATAACATGAGAGTATGTTTCCTGGTAATTAAAGCCAGGCCTTTGAGAGAATCCTTGGGCTACCAATCGAGCCTTATATATCAAAATTTCATTTCTCTCATTTCGTTTTCGTACAAATACACATCTATTTCCAACAGGGACTACACTACCTGGTGTTTGGACTGCAGGTCCAAAAACATTTCTCTTGCGCAAGGAGTGCAATTCTTCATGGATTGCATCTTTCCATTTCGGTCAATCATCTCTTTGTCGACATTTTTCCACACTTTGTGGTTCAGGATCGAAGTTCATAATAATATCGCATGCCACGGAAAAAAGCATATACCTCATCAATTTCAGTACTCCCACGATCCAATAATTTTCCGTTATGTACATAACTTATTGAGATCTCAAAGTTTTCAAGTACCTTTGCTTTTGTGGAAGGATGTGCCACTTCTGGGGCAATATCCTTTTTTAGAGGTAATACCACTTCTGGGGTATTTGTTACGGCCACTTCTGGGGCTCGAACCTCTTCAGGAGGTAATACCACTTCAGGAGTATTTTTCAGAACACGTGCCAATGCAGGGGCCAATTCGATCAATTTCCTTTTTCGAACCTCTTCAGGAAATAATACCACTTCAGGGGTATTTTCCGGAACACGTGTCACTTCAAGGGCAAGTCTGATCAATTTTCACTTTCGTGGTGCAATATCTTTTGCACCAACAGGTCTACCACGCTTCTGGCGTGGTTTTGAATCCTAGATCAATTCTTCAGGAATTGATTTACTCTTAGGGATATCAACTCTTTCTGGAGCATTAACAACAGGAATATATGATTTTACAATATGTCTAGAATCATTAAAAACATCAAATATTTGATTAACAATATTTTGCATATGAATAATTTTTTGAACATCATATTCACATTGATTATTACGTGGATCAACAAAATTAAATACTGATGCATACCATAATATTTCAGAATTTAATTTATGCAAAACTTTATCTCCCCCCAATGAAGGGAACACAGATTCATCAAAATGATAGTCAGCATATCAGGCAGTAAAAACATCACCAGTTAATGGTTCAAGATATCTAATGATAGATGGGATATCAAAACCAACATAGATACTAATTCTTCTTTGAGGTCCCATCTTTGTTCTTTTTGGTGGAGCAATAAGAACATATAATGCACTACCAAAAATCATAAAATGGGAAATATCGGGTACTCGATCGAGAACTAATTGATGGGGGGATTCTTTATGATAAGCGGATGGTCTAACTCTTATTATGTTCGCGGCATGAGGTATAGCATGACCCCAAACAGATGTAGGTAACTTAGCCCTTAATAATTTCCCCCAGAAACATCCAGTGCAACAAACTCTAATTTTGCAAGATTTTTCATTCTGGTAATATTTAAAACATGATATAATATAACACATCAATATTTAAACAATTAATCAATTATATACACAATAATATTTATAATATTATTTAATACAAAAGTTACGACGACATAGCCGACCATTGAACTTTTGAATAATACTTGACGGCAGAACCATCTTTATATTAACAATAAATAAAATAAATTTATAAACAATTAAATAAGATTAGATCATACCTTTCTTATTACCTTATTTGGTTAAAAGTCTTAGTTGGTAGAGTCTCGTGCTGATAACGTGTTGTAAATATTGTATAATATCACTATTCTTTTACTAGATAGTTTATAGTAAAGTATTATCTAATTGTATGTAAGCGAGAATAGAAGATGTATAGAGAAAGTTATATGTATTCTCTGTATTTTATTGTCATTATTTTCATCAACTAAATGCGCTATTTATAGAGGTGAATTTACAAGTCTTCCTAAGGAAGCCTTACAATTCTTCTCAGTTAAGTATTACAAATCTTCTCGAATAAGTTTCGTAATTCTTCCTTGATAAGTTTTATAAGACTTCCTTGATAAGATTTACGAGTCTTCTTCGGTAAGTTTTACGAGTCTTACTCAATAAATTTTGACAATCATTTTATTTATTTATATTATAACACAAATATAATTTTTCAAATTATAAGATTAGTTTTTGCTATAGCTAGAGGATGACTGTTTTTATATATAGTATTATATAAAATTAAAAATTATTAAAATTGTAAGTAAAAATCATATTTTTTAAAAAAAACTATATTCTTGAAAAATCATGTGTTTACTTTCTTATTTATTTGTTAAGTGTGTTTTTCCTTTTTTATACATTAATATGTTAATATCACAACGTAATTATAAAAATTTAGAATTTTAGAAAAAATCCAATTTATAATCTCGACGAAAAAATGAATATAATATATTATTATTTGTTATGAAGGATATTACTTGACACCTAAATTTTTTTTAAAAAATTAAAATGTAGAATAAATACACCACTAAAGGTATAAAAATAGTTAATTTAGAAAAATTTATATTACAAAATTAATATTGAGATGAGGGTAAATTTAGTAATATAAAATTAATTTAGTGAAATATGATTGAAGGGTGTGTAACTATAAATTGAGGGTGTGCATATATCACACCCCTAATTAACGACCATCAATCAATAAAGAACTATATTGATAAAATTCCACCAATTCATTTATACGTAGACAAATTAATTATTGTAATTTATAATGGCTGCATAAAAATAATAAAATAATTATTTTACTTTTGCATAATAACTAATTTCATTAAAATAATGGGAGGTGGGCACATGTTCTTGTACTCCTGAGTTCTTGAAGTTTCCAGACTCAGCTAAGTATTCATAAAAGTAAACTCTAGACCCTAGTAGAGAATTTAGCTGAAGACTCGGGAGCTTTCTTTACCCTGCTCATTTATCCCCTATATATAGCCTCCCAACAAACTACTGCAAAACACCATATCTAAGAAGTTCAATTATTTTCAAGAAAATCACACCCCGTCTACTCTATATTTATAAAATGGCGATTTCTAAATATTTTCCCATCACCCTTCTTGTCCTAGTAAGTCTTGCAACAATGCTCCCTTTACAGACACAAGCACTGGAAACATATGCCGGTAAGAGCCTCTTAGACATGCTAATGCTCCCAATGGAGGACCCTTTTAGAATTCTCGAACAAACTCCGATGACTATTCCAAAAGGAGTCGTTGAATCAGTGGCAATGGCTCGAGCTGACTGGAAAGAAACTTCGACAGCCCATATGATAGCATTGGACATTCCAGGGATCAAGAAAGAAGATATCAAGATTGAAGTCGAAGAAAACAGGGTGTTGAGAGTAAGTGGAGAGCTAAAAGCAGAGGAAGAGATTCAAGGAGAGAAGTGGCATAGAGTTGAGAGAACAAGTGGAAAGTTCTGGAGACAGTTTAGATTGCCTGGGAATGCTAACTTGGACAAAGTTTCAGCAAGTCTTGAACGTGGGGTGTTGAGAATTGTTGTGCCAAAGTTAGCTGAGGAAAAAAAGAAGGAACCTAGGGTGATTAGTATTGCTGAAGAAACTGGTAGTTCTGGTGAGAGTATCAAGACTTCAAAAGCTGAGCTTTAAAAGAAACTTGTTTTGTTAATATGGTATGTTTGTTGTTGTTATGTGTGGATGACACCAGAGTAAAAGCTGGTACTTTGTAATTTGAGGTTGCATAATTTTGGGTGAATAAATTTAGGCAATGTAGTTGGCTTGATATGAATAAAATTAACATTTTAAAAATGTTCATGTTTCCTTGCAGTTGACAACAATAGATAGAATATATCATTTGTTTCAGAGATATTGCAATCTAGTTTCACTGAACCAACACAAAATAAAAATAACATTACAACATGAGACAACAGTAATGGAAAAAACCTGCTCCATGACATACCCTAATCAGATTCCTAATAATCTATTAGTAATAACAATTTCTACTTGTAGGTTAACATATATAATTTTATAAGATGAACACTCCAGAGTATCAATTGTTTAAATATACACTCTTCTCCAATTTTGAAGTTTTGTCTAAATTTACTTATAAATTAACAGGTCATACAAATTTACAACAGTTGTTACAATTTACAGGAAGGAGAAAAAAAACTATAACTTCTGCATGTGTTGTATGTAAATTTTTTTATCTATTCGTTCTTTAAATTCTTTCTTCTATGGGGTCGATAAATTTTTCTATCCTATTATACTTCTCTTTGTTCTTCACGGATAAAACAGTATTTCTCCCAAAGTGTTGGAGATTCCATTATCTGGTTCATAAGAAGCCTGAAACCGCGACAGCAATTTGCTCTACTGAAATGAATCCCAAAGCAGTCAAAAAATTAAGCATAGAAATTAGTCATTACACAGAAATTGCAAGATGCACTACATATTAACATGCATAAACATGTACATTGTGTGTACTGGTTAGAGTGGTAAAGAAAGATAATCTGATATTCACTTGATTGGGGACATTCAATGTCATTCTTAAATTTTAACTCAACTTCAACAGGAACAAAAACACAAATCATTTTTAATTTACTGATCGAGAAATAAGGCACCCTAAAAAACATAAGAAAGACAAGACGGTTTCTATTGGTAAAAGGGATGTACACTATATGCAGAGGAGTTCATATCAAACCTTGTGCAGTTTATGGATGCAATTGCCCTGAGAGCACTCTTGATCATGTCCTCGTTACGATCAATTTCCTGCTTTAAAGCATCTTGTTCGGGCCTATAATTTATAGTTTTATGCAGTGGATCCACCACCAAGTCTAACACTGAAAGTAAAAGGTTGGAATGACATACTGAAAAATAGCTAGCATATCTGACTATGTACATATAAAATCAACTAAACACTAACCTCCAAGTACAGCTGAAGGACACTTGTCCATTAGTTTTATTAGGATAAGATGGCAAACCAATTTAACATCATAATCATCTGGATAAGAAACAAAAAATTCAGAGTGATGGGTTACTGACTGCCAACCAGAAACCTCTAAATCCTATCGAGCATACAAGTAAAACAAAGTTCCCCTCTAGAGAATAATTCCCTATCTCGGCTGGGAAAAAAATACATGTGGACCTCGGAACAGAACTACTATCACTATGTTTAAGCGTAGTACTACTACACCCACACTACATAAATAAAATATCAGAAAAAAAGACAATGCAGCTCTATGATTTCCATCAAAACATTCTGTACTCAGCTGAGGGGCAGATATATGAGAACCTTAGTTCTCAATACATAGCAGAACAAAAGGAAAGACAAGACATGGCCAACTCACCATCAAGACCAGATGTAAGAAATGGCACTTCAAAAGACGAAGGGCTCATTTGATTCAGACAGCTGTCCAACAATGTGTCTATGCATTCAAAAGCTGCTTTCCTCAACTCAAGGCCATCATCCATTGTATGCTTGTTAGGACCAAGGTCAGCCGTTCTAGTCAGCTCTTTCTGCATGGCAATTGCGGAAAGAAGAACCTCGTATTCATAACCACAATATATAAGCATACTTAAACTCACACCAGAGGTTAGTCTGGATAAGAATATGTAGGTCAAAATAAGATATTAGCTACTTCACGCAAAAGGAATATATCTGTCATTGTGAGTGGTAAAACAATGTATTTTTTCTTTTGCGTGGTAAAGCAGGTGCTCAAAGTTAGGTATAATTCTAAGAGTAAAAACAGGTCTCACCTTAGTCATCGTTTGATCATAAAGTTGTGGTAGCAACTCTGGAAGAAGGCCCTTGAGAAGGGTTGGCTTATTATGAGCAGCTGCACTCAAGGCCAGAACAGCTGCATGCCTAACATGCTGCACATGAGTCGAAATCCAAAGAAAAAAGATCAATAGAATATCAAATCTGGAATATATATAATATAAAACTATAATCACCAAATAAAAAGAATTCAGGTCATAAGCCAAGAAGGGCATGTAGAATTTGCAACTGTACAAATAAGCCAAGAGACAACTGAACAGCTTAGAAGACAGAATTCTTACCCGATCCTGATCATTCATATGCATCAAGAATGAAGAAATCTCAGGGTATATAATCTCTTCAATCTTTCCTGGACGTTCAATTATAGAATATCTTAAAGCAATTACTACTGTTTCTCTAGTAAAAGCTGCCGGACTAGTTAATCTCGCCTACAAAATATCCATAAAGTATTAGTTATATCTTCTCACATAGAACATAAATGTCAAAAAAGAAAAAACTGAAACATGTCCACCATTCTAGATGATACCTTTAGTTCAGGAACAAGGAACAAGTTTTGCTGGCATAACAAGGGAGATTTTCCCTAGACTCTCAGCTACAACATTGCGGATGCCTTCATCCTCACTTCCACAGTGGTTAAACAGCAGATTTAGTATCTTCTCAACACTAGAAACTTGGAAATCTGCTTTATCCACAGATTGTCTGACTATGACCTACAATTGAAGGTTCCAGCACAAGGGAACAATTTATGATCACAATTTCACTGTGATGAAAACATTTAAGTTCAGACTGTATACCTCTTTCAGGGAATGAAGAAACAAATATTGCCTTTTCTGCTGATTATCAATCTGGTCCAATATAAATGGCAGGTACTTTGATAGATTACCAACAGCAATATTTCCAAGTGCATAAGCGGACGCATATTTTAACTCTTCAATATGAGATTCAAAAGAGTCAATAACAATGTTCTCGATACATGCATAACAGCTCAAATCTTTCCTACGGCCAATTTCCCCCAAACATAACAAGGAAAGGTGTTGGTTTCCCTAAAAATAAAAAAATAATTTCACGAAGTGGTAAGCATAGAAGTACTGTGAGTTTAAAGTTTAATCATGATAAAAAAAAAACCATTAGAACATATAAATGAAAAGTGATATGAGAATGGGTTATACCAATTCAAAATAGAAATTTAAAGAAACACAAATTCGATTTCAAATGGAGGAGAATGTTCAGAAATTAAAAAAAACTAATATATATAGGAATTTGGTCAGCAGCCACCATTGGTGCAAAATCTTCACAGCAAACAAATCTGAGCCGTTCGTGGGTAAATCTAACGAGAGACATCCGCAATGAATCATTGCGGCAGTTGCAATGTTTCATTGTGGCAGCCACAATTCATTGCTGGCATAGTTGTATTACCTATTGATTGAGAGGTCTCATATTCTAAACCCGTGGTCGGTTTTTTTTGTTTTAATTAACTATAATTTCATATTTTATAATTATTGTTCCATTTATTATTAATTTTGATAATTATATTATATATATGTATATATCCATATATGTTAGGTACATTAAGTATTTCTAAATTTATTCTCCTCATTTGTTACTATTAATAATTACAAGAAGGTTGCAAAATCTTACATAATATGCAGCGCTATCTGCATTCAACATAGCTGCAAGCATTTTTACTGTGGATGGACACTTTTGATCACCTGCAGCAAGGCAAAGAACAGCCACACATTGTGCAATAGAAAATAGAGCTTGTTTTGAAACACTAGCACCAGACTCGAAAGATGGTATAGCAGTTGATATACGAGGGCCTAGGAGATCATCAAAGCTGGTATCATCAGAGTAGACCAGCACAGCCAAAAAGATTTGCACTGCCTGCAGTAAAAATAGAGAAGTTTACTTGAAAAAAAATCACAATTGCTTTGCGTCAAATATCAAAGTTATGTCAGTGAGGTTCTACCATGAGGACTTGTCCCTGGAGCAATGAGCTTCTTACTAAAGTTAAAACTTGTGGAACAACTTTTTTTCTGACATTTGATATGCCATTTGGTGTTGAGTTTCTGTCGGCCAGCATGGTAGAGCAGAGCTTTAAGGCGAGAGCAGCCACATGCAAGTCAGAATCTCTAAAATGCAAAATTTAAAATATGTGATTAGAAAATATATAAGAATACCAAAACTTATTAAAAATAATAGTAATAAACATGCACAACCTAAAGTTAAAACTTGTGGAACAACTTTTTTTCTGACATTTGAGATGCCATTTGGTGTTGAGTCTCTGTCGGCCAGCATGGTAGATCAGAGCTTTAAGGCGAGAGCAGCCACATGCAAGTCAGAATCTCTAAAATGCAAAATTTAAAATATGTGATTAGAAAATATATAAGAATACCAAAACTTATTAAAAATAATAGTAATAAACATGCACAACCTACAGAAGAAGTAAAATATTCAAATAGTTGAAACATGCAAAAACTGCAAAACTGAACATCGGAAAGAGTAGTCGAACAAGAAAAACCTTAGCAATGTTGAAAGTTCCTCAATGATAACTTCGTATGCGGCTGAGCTGATTTTTTTACCATGGGCAGCAATCAGTGCATTCAGCGTTACATGTGTTTCCTGTCTCAGCGCTTGATTAGCCTATATTCGAGAAGAAACAAGCTAGATCAAGAGCTTCATAACCAGTGGCGGATCTAGCCAAAAAAACTTACCCAGCGGTACCTTATTTGAATTGAGCTTTACGATCTTTGATAGACTCGAAATGATCAATCACAGCCTCTGAATCAATATCATCCACATATTCATTTTCAATGTGAAGAATCATGCAATCGGAGAGATATCCGTCTTCCATCTTATTTCTAAGTCTAGTTTTTATAATTTTCATTGCTGAAAATGCACTTTCAGTAGTTGTAGTGGAAACCGGAAGTGTTAAAACTAAATGAATCAACATATCAACCAAGGAAAAAAGTTTCGCTAAGTCTGTTTCAACTGTCTACATAGTTGTGGAAGAGATGACATATACTCAAAATTTGTATTCGCAACTACTTGACACTTATAATGCTCTAATTGTAATCACAAAAGTTTGAATTTTCTTTTATGCATTATATCAAACAATTAGAGTGCAATCCATATTGCTTGATATGAAATAAGTAAAAATTAGTAAGAAAATTATCTTATGTGGTGGTGACTGCTGATCAATTCAATCTTTCTTTGAATTCAATCTATAAAGATCGAGAGAAGTGATTGTAAATTTGTAATCTGTGACTTGTTAGTGCAAATACTTCAAAATCTATCTCTCTCTGACTAACTCTGCTCTCTCTATTTTCTTGGCAACCTAATAAATGACATATTGATATAGTACTTTAAATTTTTAAACCCAGCGGTAATATATTTTAACAGTAAAACTATAGAATATCCACCCAGCAGAAGCTGGGCCCGCTCACTAAAGGCCCCTGTTCATAACATAAGGTGATAAGTGAAATATAATTTTAAGAATTTGATAGAATTTTATATTCAAAATATTTTTAACTGCTTATACCTTCGTTAAGAATGCAGTCAGCTGTGCAATAACATGCTCAAGGACACATGATAGGTCTAGGTGCAGTGGAGAAGCAGCAATTACAGCAAATGCCTGGAAATTAATGAAAATTCTAAAATTTAAAATCAAGAGAAATAACATGTAGAAATAAATGATTTGTGTATGCCTAGATAAACAGAATGCACAGAATTTATATTCTTTTCAGAGTTTTCAAAGCAATGAGAGAGTTCAATTAGAATGTAACTGTGCAGTGTTGCTAATATATAGCAAACATAACCAAGTTTCAGCTGGGAAGAATATTGGGCTGATATCTAATATCTCTACGTGTAACAAGAAAATATGGAAAATTTTGCAAAAAGAGAAAGACAACGTGGAACACGAAGAATACTAAATCTAAAGCAAATAGGAATGAAACATAAAAAAGATCGAAGCAAATAATTCCAAACAAGTCAGCATTTAATAAGTGCTTAAAGTCCGGCCATACTAAAGTGATTTAACAAAATTTTGCAGCAGAACAGAAAAGATCAGAGAAGTGTTGTTAAAGGAGCGCTTGTGCAAGAGACGCACTAGCCTCGCCTCGCTTTCCCAAGGCAAGGCGACCTGAAAGAGGCACAAAGCGCAGGTGAGGCGAGCCTCATTAAAGTGAAAAATAATTTTACCTACATTAAATTAATTAGCAGCGGGGCTGCTTAGTTTTCAAACTCTTATGACCGCTGCAAAAAAAGTTCTATTAGAATTATTATACTGATTAAGGCAATTAAATTCTTAAGTTTATACGTTAAAACATGTTTCTAATATATATATTTTATCATTTAAATATATTGGGTTAATAGGTCACTTTGTTAACTGCTTTTTATGGTACTTAATGAGTGCAGATTTTTTTATTTGAATATAATTTAATTTATTGTAACTCACTACATTTCCATGAGTTGTGCACCTTGCCTTCAGCCTCAGAACCACTCTCGCCTTATATAACTTTGGCCTTCGGACCAGGCTTTCTGAGGCAAACAATCATCCCAAAATGTGTTCTTACTTGATTGTTTTACAAGTAAAAATTTTTTTTGATGAAAATTTGATGTAACCAGAACTAAATCAATTTACAATTAAAATCAAATTAAACACTAAGTAAACTTCTTTCCTTGTAATGTTAGACACATGAAAGAATAGAACAGATCACCCAATTATAACACGTTATATAGAACTCAACTTTTAAAAGTTTATGTCCTTAAATTATAACCATCCCAAATAATGATGACTCTTTCTTAACAGTAGCATATTAGTAGAAATGGGTCTCAGAGTTCAAATGTTTGGTTAGAAGTTCTATAAAACCCTGGCATAGCATATACTCTGAAGTCCGAACACTAAAAAGTAGAAGTAACAAGGTACTATAGCTCTGAAAATGCACCTTCACAACTGTAAATCGAGTTATCTCATTTCCCATACGATATGCAAGAACAGGTAGGCATTCAGGTAATTCTTCTTTAAGATTATCACCAAATGTCGAAACAACAAGGCCCATGCAGGAAATAGCACATTCTTTGATCTTCTGGGAAATTACCATCAGTTAAAAAAACTGCACAATGAATTTTTAGAATAATAGTACCAGAAATGTAACTAACCTTACCTTGATCTGAATTTTTAAGACGCTCCATAATGGCATTATAGATTGGATAAACATACGGTTTGAAATCGAAACCATACCCCTAAACAGTGAACGAATTTATTACAGTCAAAACTGACCTCGTAGTATCACAAATAAATAAGAAGAAAGAGAGTCATCAGTCATCAGACCTCAATGTTTGGACGAACAACATGAACAATCTCTCGACATACTCTTAATGCCTCAGCTGTAACTTTTTGAAAACTCTCACCAACAGCTAACAAAACAGGACCAAAGATAGCCTGTAACAAAAAAGGATATAGAATGAGCAACAGAAAGATTTGATCCATCACCATAGCGCAAATGTCAGAGAGTCATGTTCATTTTGATAATCGATGAAGATATCAACATGATATCAGTCAGATTATACTCTAAACAACTGATAGGATTGTTTTATAGTCACAGCCTAGCTCTGGATGTAGATCTAGGTGACGTTATCACATGCATAGCATTGCACTGAATTTTTTATTAGAACGTCATTTCTATAAATGTAACTCTTCTAATAATAGGAAAACAAAGAAGATAATGAGGCATAAATGGATTTTATATGTTAATATATGCCACCTGTAAACAATGAAAAGAATTAACGAGGCATAAAAAGAAACAGAAAACTCAATGACTCTTATAAACCCGCTTGTAAAAGAAATATCCAATGATCCTCAAGTACAAAGGTTATATTCTCAGCTTCTTGGGAGAAGCTCACTTCAAAATAAACACGATGGGTCAATATTAACAGAATAAGACAGTTTTTGATACAAACTCGTATTTACTATTCTACCTTAGGCCACCACAAGACATGAAAATATATAAATTTACCTTAATATAAAGGTGAAACACAGTAGAACGTTGTGAAGATAACACTAATCTTGAAAATATAAGAGCCTCAATTTTCAAATTTGAGGTAGAGGACTTGTCCTGGTAAACAAATAACAAGATAGGAAGTTGGCATTATAAACATTTGGAAGCCCAACCTAGACTAGTTAAAAAAGAAGCTATACTTACACACAAGGCCTTTTCTATTCTTGGAATGAGAGATCCAAAATGGTCAGCTACGCTGTCAGGCAAGACAACAGCAAGCTCTTTAAGAACTAAAAAAGCGCCAACCTGCAAATAGACAAGGCGCGTAGATACGTGGATATTATATTGCAAAAGGAGAACATTACACTTTCAGCAAATTTCTACCTTTGTCTTGACAGATTTTTCTCGCAGCTGCATGTTGATTAATTTAATCACCTTGGGTACTTGTTGTATTAGCAACCATTTGGGACTGCAGTAAATATCAAAATTCAGATTTTACTAAGCAATTATAATACATATACTTTCACTAAGTATTTTTAAGGTTGAAAAGAATAACTGCTTGAAAGATGTTGAATAAACCAACTGCTGTGGAGCACAATATCAATTCACAATTAAACACTTTACATATAGAGAATACATGACCGCTTTAAAGTCAGAAACAAAATTTCCTAGGTGTTACAATAGTTGGGCAAAAAAAATCAAATTTGTAGTGCATATGTTTGTACATAGAAACTGCCAAGTTTTAGTAACCACTGATACCCTCTATGGACTACAAGAGTAGAAGCACTCTGAAGCAGTAAACACGTGCAAGAATCAAATTCTGGAAGTAAAGTTCTGACGATACAGCGATAGAGGAACATGCATAATTACAACACAAACTTGCCTGGATTC
Organism: Oenanthe sinensis; assembly: GCA_028671895.1. Taxonomy (NCBI): domain Eukaryota; kingdom Viridiplantae; phylum Streptophyta; class Magnoliopsida; order Apiales; family Apiaceae; genus Oenanthe; species Oenanthe sinensis. The sequence goes on from CM053814.1 coordinate 16,659,845, forward strand.
ATTAATTTCCATCTTCCCTTTTGTAATATTTCCTCTGACGCAGTAACTCAATAAATGTATTGAAGACGTCCATCTACATTAGGCAGATCAAACTATTAGATCAATATAAAGAAAAGAGGGTAAAGCATACAGTATCATAGACCTCACCTTCACACTTTCTTCTGTTTCTTTAAATCTGTCAATCAACTTAGGACAGGCCTGCAGGATTAGTAATTCATAAACATTTAATGGAAGGTTGCTTATTGTTAAGTAGTAGCAAGGAATGAAATTATATGTTAGGTTGCCATGGAGAATTGCCGACATCATTTACTGTAACAGTAACTGTAGCAAGAGTAGCCACCAAGTTTCCGTTTCATATATATGCAGTAGGACATATTGCATATACAACAAGTACAAACTACAAACCTAATAAAACAAGCCTTTTTCATGTTTTCTCCATTGTAAACTGCAGTAGAAGTGTCTCCTCTCTACTAACTAATATCCTTATCACTTTCATGTTTTCTCACAAGATGAGATATATTTTTTATTGGAACAAAGAGAAAAGTAGTTCCCTGAAAATACCTAAAGCTAAATTGGATTGACCAATGAGTTAAACATCACACTGCAGCTTCCCAGAAGTGAAAAAAGTAAGATACAAAGACCCTAGAGCATTAGTAGAGTTCAAAACCATTTAACAGTTTACAGTACTTCCACATACAGCTTTGAAACCATCTCAGGACGAGAAACAATTAAAGCTGCCAAACATTTTGCAGCTGCCCTGCGAACTTTCCAGCTAACGTCCTCATCTTCTGTATATTCATTGTCGCTATCACTGCAAGTACTTAAAAAAACACAATTCATTAAGAAGTACGGTAAATCAATATAATTACATATGACACACACTGAATACAGAAGACTGCATACTCGCATCGATCTTCATTGCAACTTTCATCATCAGTAATCTCTTCCATGTTATCAGAGAAATTAGGATCATAACTAAGAAATTCCAGAGTAAGTTGTAAAATTTCATCACAATAGGAAGATATATCCAAGAAGCTCTCCAATGCCTGTAATTAAAACATTAAACATGAACATGTGAGAATCGGAGGAAATGAGTTCAGGAAAAATACAAAAAATGCAAGAGAGAGAAAGTGGTAATGTCAACAGTACCTGAAAGCTGTATTCACAAAGTTCCTCGTTACCTTCTGACTCACTGACACAATAGTTCATTAGTACAGGAATTGTATCTCAAAGATGGGTGCCAAAACGGTATCCAACAGCACAGCTGAAAAACATAGTTCATTAGGACAGTAATTGTACCTCGAAGATGGGTGCCCAAAACGATATCCAACAGCGCAGCTTAAAAATGAACATCAAAAGAGTTGTTGCATGTAAAACTTATAACTATAAACAAGATACAGCAAGGTTATAATATATCGGATAAGAATGAGAATATGCTAATGTCAATTCAGCAGCTCACTAGATTTACAAGTAATTGTTGTTCTTTTTTCTATATTTTTTACCACTTTATGCTTTACAAGTAATTGTTGTTCTTTTTTCTATATTTTTGACCACTTTATGCTATGTTTTGGTACTCTGGTTAACTGTAAGAACACACGTGATATATATATATATATATATATAATATGAATTGATTGCAGTGACTTTGTCGAGACAACGAAGAAAAGGAGTGATCAACAAGAAAGGAAGATATCATAAAGTTATGTTGTCTATTATATGATTTGGATTTCCGATTTTTTCCTAAACTAGGTGAAGGATCCGATGTGTAGAGTTCCTGATGTAAATCAATTCCATGCATTACCTAGAAGAATAGAGATCAATTGCTCCACATAAACCATCTTAGGTGGGTTTCAAATATCAAGCAAGCATACGTTTACTTGATTCATAGGTTGTAAAGCACCGATTTGTAATTACATCAAATGAAAAATGTAAACATTCTATGTGGTGATGGAACCTTGGATGAAAGGACTAAGAAATAAGATAAACACAATTTCACATGAAACAGCTGCACTACTTACCTTAAAGCTCCTAGCATCTGAATGTTAGTACGAGATATTTCAGGTTTTACTCCATCACTTTTCAGATGCCTAACAACTTCCACCGTAGCTTTTTCCAACAAATGGTCTGACAAGTTCATTGCCAAAGAGGCTGAAGGAGATACAACAGTTTTTAGTTTTGGGGAAGCAAGTGGGCCACAGCATTTAGAAAACAATATGATAATAGAGATCTAGGTCATGAACTAATTAATCTTGGGTCCATCTTACCAATACATGAAATAGTGTCTTTCCTGACACTGGCGTGATTGAAACTTAATTGCGGAAGCAGGCCACCTAATAGAAGCTCATGGTCCGAAGCCACCAGATTCCCATATGTATGCAAAACATCATATAAGATACCAAGACATGCACACCTGATATCTGGGTTCATTGCCTGAGAATCAACAGGAGAAGATATTAATCTCTAGAAAGTGAAGGAACTAGAAAGGAATTACACTATATGAATTAAAAACCAGTTCTTCTCACAAACTTCCCAACATAGGTAATATAGAGCATAGTGAGACCCAACTATATGTCATAAATGTGAAACATTATCTCATTACACTATGAAACCTTGGGCACACATTAGTATCACGTATTATTAAGGCATAAATCTGGGGCACAGTAATAAATATATATAATATTGGATGAATATCAATGATACTGAAAATCTTGATTGCAGAGAGATAACATGTTGCAATAATTTTCAATCAAAAAATAGTATACACCGGTGTAACATTAATAGTTTATACTTCTATTTATTGAAGTAATTTGCCGAAGATTTTTTTTTGCTAAGTGTGTATATATATATATAATTCGGATACAAGGGGAGGGAGTAACCCTTCCATGCCTCGGCTTTGCCAAGGCGAATCCTAACTATTAAACAGGTCCACGTAGGGACAAGAAGCATGACTATTAAACAGGTCCACGCAGGGACAAGAAACATGCCCACGCAGGGGAGACACTACATGGAATAAAAATAAGAAATACAATCAGATTGTGTCTTTCCTATCTCTATGCACAAGTAGCTTGAAGACCACCAACAGTTTGACAAAGGCCAAGGCATCTCCTAGGCTTGTTGACTCGGCTTCCAAGCAATACCAAAGCACCAAGAGGAAAAGAGCACTTAATCCCAACATTCCCTCTCGAAAACCAAGACACTGAATTTTTTGCAACCATCCAAAACCTAAGCAAGCATAACCAGACAGGGGCTTAAGTGGCTTTTTATCATTGATGCCCAAAAGCTGAAACCGAATGCTGGCTACCAAGCCTCAAACAGCAGCAAATTCAAGCAAAGACAGGCCCTCAGCCAAGAACCGAATAAAGGAGAAAATCCAACCAATTACAACCCACAACTTCTATCGACCAAGTGGCTCAAGCTTGCATCTACACCAAAGAACGTGGGGAATTAGAGAAATCACTCCCGGGACTGAGAAGACAGATTTTGAATCGGCAAGACAAGGCAGGCCCAAACCTTGAATCAACAAGCCAAATCTATCAAATCAGACCCAATACCAGGAACCGTGTTATGGAGCAACTCCCAACCAGTTAAAGTCCACAACTTCTATCGACCAAGTGGCTCAAGCTTGCATCTACACCGAAGTAAGTGGAAACTGAAAAGAAGCACCTAAAGGACTGAAAAAGCAAGAACTAGCACCACAGAGCCAAGGTAACCACGAAACAGGAATAAACTAGCAGGCACCAAACAAATAAAGAAACACAGCCCTAGAAAAGTCATGGCAGCAAGGAGAGATGTTCAACCATCATGCAGACTCCAAATCAGACCCAGCGCCCGAGAACCGCGACATTGAATAGTTGACAGCACAGACAAGTCAACAAACACACACTGCATCCAACAAGTTGGCAAGGCTTGTGAGTACAGTGGGTTGGAAGATAAGCCAGCGAAAACTATCCCCAAGTTGAAAAGGAGAAGCACCATGGTCTTATAGCTCAAAACCAACACCAAGGAATTGAGAGAGAAACTGGGAACATCCAAACAACATGTGACACAGCCAAAACTCAAGGAACCAAGAAAAACCCCACAGCTCCACCATTACACCATCGTGACCTGGCACAGCGAAGAAGAAACCCAAGATCCATCAAGAACAGCTACGACACCCAAACAATAGTGGCTAATCGCATAAATTCACAAGACAGCACCAGCAACCACCCATTACTTCGAACAGACCTGGGATGTAGAGGCATAGCTGTGCAAATTTAATACAGTAAAGCTCCAAAATAATCAAGGCGCCAAACCCTACCAGATGAAGCACCAAATTTGAATTTTAAATTTAAAACAGGGCACCAAAAAGCACCAAATTCAAATTTGAATTTTAAATTTAAAACAGGGCGCCAAAAAGCACCAAATTCAAATTTGAATTCAAATTTAAAACACAGGAACTCATATATGCATGCATTTATGTTGCTACATTCTTAAGTTGCAAGTTGTTATTGATTTCTTATTATCTGAAGTAAGTAGATTGAGTTCTGATATGTTCCTTTAATTTTCATATATTATTTTGACTGAGAAACAGTATTTTATTTGATTAAGTGTATCGGAAAAAGTATTTGAAAGTAAGTTTTTAAGCAGCTGCTATCATGGAGGTGAAAAAATCAAATATTGAAATAATTTCCTGAAATATTTGCAACAAGAACTCATATATACACGCCTTTATGAAGCTAAATTTATATGGTGCATATTATTGATTTTTTATCATTTACATATACTGATACTGAGACTCAGCTATATATCATAATGTGAAACACTATCTTGTTACACTATGAACACTTGGGTTCACATCCGTATCACAATTAAGGCAAAAGTTTCAGGCTCGGTAATCAATATACAAAATCGGATGTACATCGATGATACTCATAGTCTTGCCTGCATATATAGAGATAACATGTTGCAACAATTTTCAAACAAAAGATGGTATATAGCTACCCACAGTCACTGGTGCGGTAATTCCTTTTATAAGCTTTGGAATGATAAACACGATAACACACTTTGCTAATGATGTAGGGACTTCGCAAAGAATTGTCTTAAGGGCTATACTTGAAATTTCACGATGCTGCTCCTGTCCATCTTGCAGTGTATCACAGAGTTTGATTACCATTTCTGCTAGATACACCTCGTGAATTATTTTTACCAATGCCAAAAGACTGAAAAATCACAAAACAATTAAAATTAGGAAGAAAAGAACAAAAATATACAAAGTTAATGACTTCTTAGAAGCTCAACCATATTGCAATCCAATTTGCTTTTGGGTTCCATCCACAATTTGACAATCAGCAAGGAGAATTGGAAATTAGAGGTGAACCAAACAAAAACACAATTAACGGATTATTCTTAGTTTTGTTATTTTGATCACCTAAAAGAAATAAAGAATCCTTGAAAACTAATCAAGTTTTCAGGTATGAACATAATAGTTAGTGCAAAATTTGAGCATACATCGATACTATTATAGATTTTGGATCGATTTCTCGTATTAAAACGTTTTTTCCTTAGGCTTTTAGAATTGGTTAATTAGGCAATTAAAACAACATGGATTGGAAATTAGGCCAAGTCCATATACTGCCCTAAATACTCCCCCGATTTTTCCGATTTTAGAAGAGCAAGTACAATTAAAGATCACAAAAAAGTGTAAGGAAAGATGTACAAACCATCTCAGAGCTAATCTTGAAACTTCACAGGCTGCATCATAAAGCCGATCTACGACCGCTTTTGACAACAAAGACTCCAGATCATTATCGAGGAAAAAAGTTTTCACATTTAATTCATACAGCAAATCAGAAGTTGCCATATATCTGTAGTCTTTATCCTTTGCCGTCATCTGCATTATAAAGTTAAATACAAAAACGGGAAATTTACCAATTTATCATATAGAAAAGGAGAGAACTACTCCACTTTGCACACTAAATAAGTTTCAAACTATAATATATACCTTTTCCAGGATTCTATATATAAATGGCTATATTCACCATCCTTTAAGGTATCTTTAAGGACTGCTAATCTGCTATTCACCAATATTAGATTTTCTGACACAAGTATATAGTAGTAGAGCAGAATGTACGCACACGCACACACTAACGCACACGCTAAATGAAGTGGAATGCATCGGGCTTAGAGCAACTCTTTTGTAGAAACTCCGCAACTCCAAAGTGGATAAATAGCTAAAACTATATAGGTCTTTTTTCCAAAATTTATTTTATTTTCTTCAAAATTATACATCAATAAAATTAATATAGCTAAAACTATATTTTATCGATATTTAATTATATTAGACACGAATATTTGAACACTGTTTTCATAAATTAGTAACAAACACTACGCGACTTAAGGTCAAAAAATATCATCGATAATTCTGTAAAAAAATTGTTTCCAAATTATTTCAAGGAAAAGCATACTTACCCGAATGAATAGCAGTGGCCAGCCGCAGATTAATACATGCTTTTTTCACATGAGCTGTGTCAACCATCAATTGGGCATCGTCTCCGATTTTTCCCACCATGGTTTATTTTTTCTTGGAGCACTTTCTTCATTGTTTCATTTTCACCGGCACATGATTGAAAAATTAAATAACTATAATTCCTCAATTTGAGAAACATAATCGTAAAAATCACGTTCTAAAATTGAGAGATTTCAACGCAAATTTGTTTATGTTTTCGTGAATTTGATATTCGGAAACACATATCGAGAATTTTTTTTTATAACCGTACTCTAGCTTTTCTTTGACAAATAATTTCAGTGACAATGAATGATAATCAGAATCGAATAGAAATAAATTGAGGATATAATATTTCAATCAAAACTTAACGAAAGGGAGATTGGAGTAATTTTTTGAAAAATAATCTAAACTAGGGTTTGTAATGTGAATAATACTCTGTATACACCAATATAATGTCCGCCTCACATGAATATCGTGTTTAGACAATTGAGTTTTTGAGATGTGAAAATGTGAGTTTTCAAAATATATAGACGATTGAGTTTGGAGGTGCGTAAAAAATTGAGTGTTCGAGTTAATGTAATTCTTATTTGTTTAATTTAATAATTTTAAATCAGTAGTTAAAATATTTTTAAATAGACAATATTAACCCTTCTAAAAAAATAAACATGATAAATATTGAAAAATAGATACGGAAAAATCTTAAAGATTTAATCTAGTATATATTACATGCAATGTTTAGAATTAAATCACCGTCATAAATTAAGAAATATATTTATAAATAGCATGTAAATCAACAAATAAAAATTTATTTTAAAAGTTTCATGTTGATATTATACTACTTAATTAAATCAAAAATTGTAAACAAGAATCACATTAATATTATATTATATTATTAAAAACAAATTACTTACAATTTTAGTTTTGATTATCTAGTTGAAAGATAAATCTAAGTTAAAATTATAAATCTATTGGGTCTTAGTTAAGATTACAATAATGAACATAAGAATTTGTTAAAAAAAGGCCCTCTTAAATATTATTTATAATTTAGTTAAAAATATTTATATTTTTATATATAGTTCTTTAATTAAAAAATACATATTTTTAGTCAAATATGTAAATAATTTGGGACGGAAAGAGCATAATTTAAATTTAAGTGTGTGACCTAAGTACCGACTGACGGAAGTATTTAATATTTCGATTATAATTATAGTATAAATATGAAAAGGGTAAAGTCCTTTTATAAAAAATTTCATTTCACTTTTCAAAAAAAAAAATCAAAAAGAAACTAAAATACTTTTTTAGTGGTTGGTAAATTTCGAAATGTCAATTAAAGGGGTATATTCAATTGAGATTTTAATGGATTTAAAAAAATTCATGAATTTTATTCCTGAATATTTTGGATATCATAAAACATAGATGGCTTTAATTTGATACCGAGTTGATATAGATTCTTTTACACGGTTTAGTGATATTGACAAGCCAGAGGTATTGACTTTATTAGTTTACACGGTTTAGTGATATTGACAAGCCAGACGTATGAATGTTGGATTGATGGTCTCTATTTTTTACCATGTTTCAAATGAGGGAATATGCTTATTATTATCTTTTTTTGCAAATTAATGTTTGCTTATGTATTTTGTCAGGGTCATGTAAAATTGTAAATAATCAATTCTGATATATCAACAATGTAAAGAATATGCTTAATCTGTAGAAGACCACACAATGAATTAGATTTATCATTTATTGATAAGAGGACTGCAAGAAGTTTGATACTAACGGAATTCTTAAATCATAAGTATATTATTAGTACCATCTACTAACCTTCTGTTGCTGCGGAACTCTCAGCCTTTTCGAGTTCACCTCCACCGTCATTTGCTGGGCTGATTCTTGTACTTCTTTTCCTCCCAGAGTATGTTTTCAAGTCTACTCTATCAAGTCTTGTACTAGAATCTAGAAAATAAAACAACAATGATATTGTTAGTAATTATTCTTTATGATCAGAAGATCAAATAGCTAATATTAAGTAAAGGTTTATGCAAATGTAAAGATGAGAACCCGAAAAATTATGTGAGTCAAAGAAAATCACCAAATAGATGTAAATAAATCACTAAATATATTTTTTTGAAAGGAGAGACCCCTCTCCCCATCGTAACCCTCTCCGCTCTCTCCGTTGTGTTCTTTAAATCCTAATTTTAAATACACTCTTTCTTTTTAGTGTTTTGGTTTAAATCACAATTTTTTATATAAATAATATTTCCTCTTTTTAAATTTGAAATTTTTAACCTTTCTAAATCTTCAGATCTGTTTCTGTATCTTTCGAATTTGATCCATATCATTTGTATCTGTTTTCACATCTTTCAGATTTGAATTTTTGAACGAGTTTAGTGTCATATGTGATGACTTTTGTACCCCTATATGAGGCATGTCCATTTTTGATGGTGTTTTGACCATATCTGTGATGGTTATATGTCATTTATGACGATATTGTGTCATATTAGACGACTTTAATTATAAATTGAAAGTTTTATGATATAATTTTATAGTATATATTTTTGTTACACTTTCATCGACTTATTTGTCTTTATTGGTTTGTTTTTATTTTCCAGATTTAATTGGATGAGTTATTGCATGTAGATGAAAGATAAATGGAAGCATGATTTTAATACTCACTTAGACAGGAAGAAGGGTAAATAGAATGTGGATGGAGACATGAACTAATTGGATTTAATGGCCTCATTGTAATTAGATATTTTTTCTTGTATTTAGTTGTTTTTAGTAGATCACTCTTTTTCCCCTTGAGTTTTTTTCCCATAGGTTTTGCTCATGTGAGGTTTTAACGAGCCCCTTCTTTGGTGGTGTATTATTTTCAGACATTAAGATGTTATTGTCTAAATGTCTGGAGGCAACATGCATGTCTTTTGGTTAGATGATAAACTTGGTGAACGAAATAAACTTCTTTTTAGGTCATTGTACTTGGTTACAAATTCATTAATGAAATTGTATTTCTATCCACACCAAGTTCGTTCTCTTATCAAGATGAGTCTAAATACGATTGAAGTTACTATTTAAATTATAACAGTTAAATAAAACCGTCCCTATAAAAACTATACGGGTGTTTCTTTAAAATTAATTTAGTTCACCTTAAACAAATAATCTTGAACTCGTTCTAAGGTTATACTATATTTTTCAAAAGAATAATTGAAATAATTTTTTGGATGAAATATATAATAAAATTAAACACGTGAAACTCTCTCTATATATATGACTATACCAATAAAAAATTCTTACCATATAATAGGCCTGGACCGGTAGTTAGATAACGAGGTCTCTAATTTCTCTCACCATGGCTCATTCTTTTTGGAGCATTTTCTTCATTGTTTAATTTATAATTTTCATTGTATATGATCGAATAGTAAAATAGGTATAATTCCTCAATTTAGGAAATATAATCATAAAATCACTTTGAAAGATTTTGATAAAAATTTATTTATATTTATGTGAATCTTGATATAGAGGAGGAAGCATACATCTAGAAAAAAATTGTAGTCATACCCTAGTTTTTTTGGGCAAATCAGTGATAATCAGAATCCATCGAGTAAAAAGAAATTGAGGAGAAAGTATTTGAAGCAGAACTTAACTAAAGGGAGACCATGGTAATTTTATAGAAAATGATCCTAATTAGTGTTGACAATATGAATAATACTAATATTTTTGTAGATACACATTAATACAATTTGTGCCTCATACGAATATTAGACGATTAAGTTTTTGAAATATTTAAAAGGCTGAGTTTTCGAGATGTGAAAAAGGTTGAGTTTTCGATATATATATATAGACGATTGGGTTTTTTGGGCGTATGAAAAGTTGAGTGTTCGAGTCAATATAGTTTTTACTTATTTTAATAATTTTCTAATCACTAGTAATGTTAAAGTATTTATAAAAAAAAATAAGACTAACTCATCAAGAAAATATAAACATGATAAATATTGAAAAATGGATATGAAAAAGGGTGGTTACATTTAAATCTAGTATTTATTACGTACGATATTTAGAAATAAATCAATATAAAAAATAACGAAATATTTATATAAATAGCATGTGAATAAATAAATAAAATTTATTATTGATATCTTAATATATAGTATAATACGATTTGTATAAACAGTTGAGTTTTTGAAATGTGATAAAGGTTGAGTTTTCGAGATAGATAGCCGACTGAGTTTTTCAGGCGTGCGAAAAGTTTATTGTTTGAGTCAATATATTTTTTACTTATTTTAATAATTTTCTAATCAATAGTAATGTTAAAGTATTTATAAAACTCGCAAAGCTTAATTTTCTTTTATGTTACATTTTCTATTTTAATTATATTTTTTTTTGAAATTCTAATATTTTTTTAAATTTCATTTTTTATCTAACCATAAATTTAGTTTAATTCAGAATCCAATTATTAGCAAATAAGACATCCCCGTGCAAAACATGTGCATACTTTAGTTTAATAAGATAGATTATCAAGTTTATCAACAAATCATGATTTTTGAGGACTAATGATGAGTTTGTGACTTACTTAAGTTATTCTATTTGACTTAGTGTACTCACCACTTGTATAGATTCGGGACTTGATTTGATTTTGAAAATTGATATTGATACCGTATATGATAATCGAGTCAAAACTAAAAGCCCTTTTTGAAATTGGTTCAAGTAATCTATATCACATAACATTAGAGTACAGCAGCTCAAATACAAAAATTTGACTATACACAAACTCACCATATGCCTCTATTATATCACACATAAGCTAGAGTACAATGACCAAAATGACCCAAATACAACTTGAGTAATTTATAAACCAATCACAAATTCCAAAAATCATGATTTATTGATATATTTCATAGTAGTATTATATCTTATATTCTGAAATAAAATCTACACATGTTTCAATGTGTGATTGGGAACATGTCACAATTAATAATTCTAACTTTTTACATAAATGTATTTTAATAATTAAAATATAAATTTCTTAGTAATGCATATATGACGGAATTATATATTATTCATAATGCTAAAATTGAAATATAATTTATTTTCAGCTCAACTCTAGTATTTATATTTAAATTTAATAAACTAATACATATATCATATAAAGTTCTACTTTAAAATTTTCATTTTTTTATATAAATTCAAATAATTTTTATATATAATACACATTTTTTTTAAATTTATTTATTTTAAATAGTTAGAGTTTCATTGATCATATATTTTATGTCATTATATGGGATCAACTATTTTATTTTTGAATCACATATTTATTATATCAATTTTGTATTTTCATCCACATATATTGTACAATACATTTGATCTTATCTTATATTTAGTGACGCATATTTAATCTATCTACATATTTTATTTAATTATTTAACAAATTTGTCAAATCTCATTTATATTCTTTTCTAATTTTTTTTGAAAAACTATCTTTTCAATTTAAAATTAATTATGTATTTTAACCAATATTAATTTCATTGTTTGATTATAATTAAATACCACGTTTAATCAAAAATATCATTCGAGAGATATGAGTGAGTAATATAATCATTTATTATAAATAAAATTATAAAATTAAATTAAATGACTTGTAATTTAATGTTTTCACACTCATATTAGCTTTATATTAAAATTATTAAGATTAGAAAGTCATGTATATCTGTCAAAAAAAGAAAGAAAAAAAGAAAGTCATGTATTCGATGCATACAATTAATAGAGTTACATGAATTTTCATTATTTAAACAATCAAGGATATAATAGTAAATTACTTGAATAAAATGACTCATGATTTTTTCAAAAATAAAATGACTCAAAACAATCACTTATCCTCCTATTATATATATAAAAGGGAGATAAGACTAACTCATCAAGAAAATATAAACATGATAAATATTGAAAATTGGATATGAAAAAGGGTTACATTTAAATCTAGTATTTATTATGTACGATATTTAGAAATAAATCAATATAAAAATGACAAAATATTTATATAAATAGCATGTGAATAAATAAATAAAATTTATTATTGATATCTTAATATATAGTATAATACGATTTGTGCCTCATATGAATATCATTTATAGATCGTTTGAGTTTTTGAAATGTGATAAAGGTTGAGTTTTCCAGATAGATAGCCGACTGATTTTTTGAGGCGTGTGAAAAGTTTAGTGTTTGAGTCAATATAATTCTTATTTAATTTAATAATTTTCTAATCAATAGTAATATAAAGCATTTTTAAAAGGCAAGACTAATCCATCAAAAAATATAAATATGATACATACTGAAAAATAGATATGAAAAAAGGATTACATTTAAATATAGTATTCAATACGTATGATATTTAGAAATAAATCTATATCACAAATTAAGAAATATTTATATAACTAGCATGTAAATCAATAGGTAAAAAATTGTTTTAAACGTTTCATGTTGATAATTTGATATTATACTATTCAAACGATAAGTTGGAAACATGAATCACATTAACATTATATTAAATTATTAAAATCAAATTATTAACATTTTTGACTTTGATAATCCAGCCGGATAAGTTAACTTAAAATAATGTTAGGAGTCGAACGTGAACCCCTGCTAACTAGTATCACTTCTTCTAAAATCTCATGATGTTAGGATACCGACTTATCATAATCTTTTTTTTTACAAACAAAATTTAATACATTCATTAACATACTCCAATACAGCCGAGATAAACCATCGAACTGACAATACAACCTGAACTAATGTTAAAATAATATAAATTAAACTCTGATTTATTAAGTATTTAAATAATATTGAAATTGTCTTGTGGGTACATGACTTTTTGCATTCCGGATGGTTCATATATATTATACTCGGGAAGTTACATATTAAATAAAGTGCATGCAATAGAAGTATTCAAGGAAATTGCATATAAATAGGTCAACCTTTTAAACTTTGTAAATTATGTGGAGTGAAATATTATTGTGATTCTCTCTGTTTCCAACATTATATTATACACATAAATTTATATTATTTATATATGTTTGTGTATATTATTTTGTTAGCCACAGCCGGGGGTTTTCCTTGCTGCAAGCCTCATTCTTTTAAACGAAGGTAAGACATGCCTACATTATACCCTCCCTGCTATAAGCTAAATATACCGGGTATGTTTGGTTTGGTTCTACCTTGAACTGAAGTGTTTATTGACATTAATATGTGTGTTTGCCAGTAAACAATGCAGGAACCGTAAATAAAAACTAACAGAATCTGGAAGGTGCCAGAGGGGGAGTTTGATATGGTCAAGTCGGTCATCGACAACAAATATGTTGCGTTACTTTATCCCGTTAATGATTGAGAGCAAGGGGTCATTGTGAATATATCATCTAGATGGGGAAGATCTGCTGCTGATATTTTAATGTGAGTATTTTTGTAATTGTATATAATCTCGTGTAATTACAATAACACTCTCATGTATTTAAATAAGATTTTTTTAAACTTCAGAAAAGTTATATTCAGGAACATTAATCTCTATTTTTAATTGGTGTGGCCTGTACCATTGTTAGCTACAAGTTTCTAGGATGTTATGCATCTCGATATTCTTAGCAGTTCTTGATTTACTGACACAACACCACGTTGTTACCATTTTGCCAGGGCCAAAAAGCACTCATGTTCCATATATGATAATAATTCAATTAATTTAGAAGGAAATGAAAAGTGAGTGGTATACTGAAGGACTATGATATAAGCAAGGCGCACAACTAATATATCATGCCTTCTTTCAATTTTCAGATGATTGTTGAACATTCAGATTAAAGAACTTCGCTTCATATTTATTAAATTTTGGTGACCTCCCCCATACAAATGGACCTAAAAACGTTATAATCTATATGTTACCTGACTCGCTAAAAAATGTCGAATTGAAGTGTCAGATTCGCCAATATTTTTGCATTTTTTAGGTTATCGGAGTAGTTTAAAGTTTTATATAACTTTGTACTTGTGTCAGAATACATTTTCCCAGTATATATAGTCTATTACTTGTTAATTAATTTGTATGTAATTGACAGGTGGCACCTTATTGTGCTTCAAATTGGGGAGTAAAAGGTCTGAGCAAATCAGTTGCAAAGGAGTTGCCAAGTGGATTGGAAATCGTTGCACTAAACCCAGGTGTTGTCACCGACATGCTTGTTTTATACTATGGTAATTCGGTGTCTCTGTACCAGTAGCCTGAGGCATGGTATGTTAGGCATATTGGAGTTTTCTCCTCATTAAATAAGATGTGATAAATATTAAACTTTGATTTTAGTTATGGCTAATTGGATGCTTTATATTGATCTAAAGCTTGAAACTGCGTACTATACTTTGGTTGAATAAGAGCATGCTATTATATACGTATTAGGAAAGGGTTAAATGGCAGTTACGTCACTCAACTGACTACTACTAACTCTAGTAGTCAGTTGAGTTAACAAGAAAATTAATATTATGCCAAGAGTAGATATCAACTTCCACAATACAATACATTTTTCAAATAGAGATTAATCTTTTTCTTTGTTCTGGAATTTCTTTCTCCTGTAAATAGTTGATTAGTTATTTCCTTAAAAAAAACTACTACTCGATAAACAGGGCCCCAAAAGCAGCAGCAATGATGCTTATAATCTTACGGCAGCAGACAATGGTGCATCTCTAAGTATATGATGGTTGAGCTAAAAGAAGAGTCGATGTTTCTATAGGTACCTTGAACATAAGTATTTTCGGTGAAAAAACAATTGTTAACCAATAGTTTTTGTTGCATAAATTGTCCAGCTGCTATTGTAGGCTTCAACTGATATGTACCGGATACATAACTAAAGATACTTCAGTATCTGCATGCCTTTATTGCAAGTTTAACTACTAGAATTTCCTTGCATGAGTGTGTGTCTATGTTGAAGTTTAACTCTAACCGATTGTTTATCATATTCCGAATTCCGATATAAATAAACCCCAGCAATGTGGGTCCAGATCCTAGTATCAGACGCTCTGTCTTAGAAATTTAGAATTATCAAACATAGATCCGAAATTGGATTCGGATGTGGGAACTCAGACGTGTATATATAAACATTTGAAAACCAACAAAGTGTATACACTTTGTTAAATAGTGCCAAATACCAATAAAATTACACTCGATTATATGTCAAATTTATAGCTAAAGGATTATAAGGCAAGACGAGCCTTCCAAAGACCTGCTATCTACAGCAAGATTTTACTATCCGCAAGCAACTTGTTAGGATGCACTTATATTTCATTTCAAAGAAGACTTGTGTGAAATATCCAGTTGACAGGGGTATCCAGTTTGGATTAATAATGGTATAGTGGGGTGGGGGGTCTGGCCATGGCCATGATCTTTATTACCATTGCCAAATGAATAAAATAAGCTGAAAATAAATGATTTAATTACTATTTATTCATTGGCAACTAAAAAATGCGAAACATAAGATGAAACATGAAATGATTTTACTGATATGTCCTCTACCCTCATGTCCTATATGATTGAAATGATTATCTTCTTAGAATCTTTGTGAATAAAACTGCAAACCATGTCCAAATCTTTGGTCCAGAGAAATTCAAACTATGTTTCTCTATCAAGCTTACACTTCTTACTGATCATTACTATATGTTATCTTGTTCCTTCTTTATGTAGTGAAACTACAGATCTCGATAAAATCACTTCTTGTTTCATTGGTCACAACATTAACAACTTCACTTTATACTCATCTAGCAATGTATCTGCATATTTTGATCTCCTCAATTTCTCGTTACAAAATCTCCGATTTTCGGAACTTTCAGTTCCAAAACCATCAGCCATCATTATACCAAAGAGCAAAGAAGTATCTAGCATTGTCCTGTGCTGTAGAAAATGGCCTTTCGACATAAGAATTCAGTCAGGTGGACATAACTATTACTCTATGAGGGCAGAAGTAGCTCATCATCTGCATCGAATAATAGAACTATAACTTCGGCTCCATTTGTAGTTATTGATATGATGAGTCTTGATAAGATTTTAGTTGACCTGAAGTCTGAAACTGCATGGGTTGAAGGCGGTGCAACGCTTGGCCAAACATATTATGCAACTGCGAAGTCAAGCAATGTTCATGGCTTCCCTGCAGGAGCTTGCCCAACAGTTGGAGTAGGAGGGCACTTTTCTGGTGGTGGATGTGGATTTTTAGGCAGAAAATATGGTGTTTCTGCAGACAATATAGTGGATGCGCTTCTGGTGGATGGCAGAGGACAGATTTTAGATAGAGTTGCAATGGGAGAAGATGTTTTTTGGGCAATTAGAGGTGGTGGTGGAGGAAACTGGGGCATTGTTTTTGCCTGGAAAATTAGGCTCGTAAGAGTGCCTGAAATTGTGACAGTTCTTTCTGTGGCTAGGCCACAAAACAGAGAACATCAAGTAGAAAAAATCATACAGCAATTTCAAAATGTTGTGCTTGACTTGGACGATAAGTTTCATATATTGATTTTTTTAGTTCTGGCTTGGTTCCGGAAAATAAAGAAATAGCTCTGATCATTCAAGGACTATATCAAGGTCCAAGAAAAAAAACTCTCTCAATTTTAACCAATAGTTTTCCAGCAATGGAAATCAAGGAAGAAGAATGTAAAGAAATGAGTTGGATAGAGTCTGTTGATTACTTGTCTGATTTCAGTGCTGGACAAGGCTCTATTTCCGGCCTCAAAGAAAGGTATTTTGGAGGCAAATCATACTTTAAAACCAAATCAGATCATGTCCGAAAACCAATACCAAGTGTCGGGATCAAGACTTTGATTGATTTTCTCCATAAGCAACCAAAAGCGTATGCATTGTTTGAGCCTTATGGTGGATTTATGCAAAAAACAAGAAGTGATGCCATTGCATTTCCTCATAGGAAAGGTAACATTATCTCAATTGAGTATACAACAACATGGGATGAAATGGATGATAAAAGTGGAAGTAAGAAATATATAAATTGGATACGACAATTTTATGATGCAACGACACCATATGTTTCTTCAACTCCAAGAGCTGCGTATGTGAACTACATGGATCTTGACCTTGGCGAAGTTAAGGTCTTTGGAAGTACTGGCAAGAGCTTGAGGAGAGAAGTATTTTCTGAAGAATTATGATAGGTTGGTTATGGCCAAGACTATAATTGATCCGCACAATGTCTTCCAGCATGAAGAGAGTGTGTGAAACAATCTGCCAAAAACACAATAATTTAATACGAGTGCTTGTGTGTGCAAACAACAAAATAGTGTATGACAATAAACAAGACTGCTAAAGAGACGAGATAAGAAACGGAAGATGTCTCGAGTTCAGTGCGAAACTGTCTCCTTAAAGCTATTTCACCCCTCACCGTATGTTTGAGTCGATAACCTCCTAGGATAAAACGAGAACACGATGATGTCACGAAGAACACCACCTTCAGCGAGCTGAGCAAGTAGAACAGACTATATTGGGTCCTACTCTAATACAAGTCAACTTTGAAAAGAAAGTAGAAACTATTGTATATTTATAAATTTTATAAATTTTAAAATTAAATTAATAATTAAATTAATAAAATGTAAATATTGATTTTCTACCACAATTTCAATCACTATTTATACAGTGACAATCACTAATATAAAATCACTATTTTATACATTTACTATCACTATTTTAGTAACTCTTATAATTATATTTAGTAGTTTTTTAAAATTTAATTCAAATAGAATTTTATAGAATACTCACGAGAATATTTAATATAATTTTATTAGAATACTTAGTAGAATTTTATAAAATATTTAATAGAATACTTACTAGAACATTTAATAGAGATTTACTAGAATACTTAGTAGAATTTTATATAATACTTATTAGAATATTTAATAGAATTTTATCAGAATACTTAGTAGAATCTTAATATTTAGCAGAATACTTAGTAGAATACATACTAGAATCTTAATACTTCGTATTAACTATACATTAGAATACGTGGCAGAATCTTAATATAGTATTAACTATACATTAGAATACTTAGTAGAATCCTAATACTTAGTATTAACTATACATTAGAATACTTAGTAGAATCTTAATATTAATATTCATATAAAATATAATTTTTATTAAAATGTAAAAATAAAAAAAAAGATTTTACAATACAATATCTTAGGAAATATATTATAGAAATTTATGTTAAAATTCATTATGATATTAAGTGTTATATTGAAATACTTATTTTTAATATAATTTTATAAAATTTCAATATTAATAATTAGTAGAATATATATTATGATATTTAATATGGTTGAACTCCTGATATAATCTAAATAAAGATAATTAGTAAAATTTTAGTTTTAATATTTTATAGAATAATTAGTACAATACTTAGTTGAATCTAAATAATTTTTTTTAACAAAAGTAGAATTCTAATCTAATATTAATAATAAAATTATATGTAGAATATACTTAGTGCATGAGTTATTGTAATCTCAATAATTGTAACATATTTCAATGGAATTTAAATTTTAATAATTATTAAAATATTTATTATAAAATTGAATATGGTTGAACACCTCATAAAATTTTAAAAAAAATATTTATTAGAATCTTAATAAAAATATGAGAGAGATGATATGAAAATATATGAGATTTTGTACTTACTTGATTTAAATAATTTATATATGTTAACTATATTAAGAGCTCATCTGCATTTATTGTCATGCAAGTAATTGAAATTAAGTATAATTGAATGAAATTCACTCAATATGAACTATCAGATTAATTAGAAATCAACGGCTGATAAAAATACCTTAATTTTCTCCAAAATATTGGTTTTGTTTTGAGCGTTCCCCTATATATATACACACACACTGAGCTATATATTTATTCAGGTATTAGGTTTGACATTTTGTCCAAATTTTAAATTATCCAGACAATAACTAAACAACAACAATTTTATGAAATATAAGTTGCAAGCAAAAGCAACTCAATTGTCTTTTGTATTATATATTGGTGTGCTCCTGGCGACTAAATTATTACTTTTCTATTAATAACAACAAATAGTTAAATACCTAGTGATTTCAAATATGTACAACTAAACATTTCAGTTAAAAGTCTCGTTGATGCAGAAACTAGAACCTGAGATGTTGACATTTTAAATGCTATTTCTGAATCAAACGAATTCCAATCCCAATGAGGACGAGAGAGGATTCATGGTTTTGAATGCCGGAGGACAAAGGTCAATTTACTGTTAAAAGTTGTAATAGAAGATTGGAGGGTGAACAAAGTAGTCCATATGCGGTTATCTGGAAGTGATTATGGTTGTTACAGCTATCAGGGAAGGTAACTAATTTTTTGTGGCGTGTCTGTCGAGCTTTACTGACAAAGAAAGTTGAAATAAAAGAAAATTGTCCGTGATGTCATAGTAATATGGAGACTGATGTGTTTTTTGACTGTGACTTTGCAAGAACTATATGGGGGAATACAGACCTCCAGCATCTTATACAGGGGCAACCAAATGATACGAGTCTCGATGTGCTGGTACGGGTGTTTGCTACGGCTACAAGGGAACAATGTGTGTTAATTGGCATGCTATGTTGGAGCCGTGGAATAGGAGGAATAAGTGGATTTGGGACAAGGCGAATGTCTCAATTTTTGGAGTTAAAGAAGCTGTGATGCATCTTCTAATAGACTGGAGAGAAGCTCGGGTGAATGATATGAAGAACAGTGGGCACTTGCGAGCATACCCGAGAAAGTGGAACAAATCACCTGATGGTTGGATCAAAATTAATATTGATATTAACGAAGGTTTTGTAGGTACTGGTTGCATAATGTGTGATTTGAACGGGGTTAAGAGCTAAATGTGGACGGATTGAAGGAATGTGGAAGCCAGGTGAGGCAGAAGCTCTTAGTCTGAAGGAGGCCTGTCATGGGCAAAATCTCTAAACCTTCATCATTGTATTTTTGAGACAAATTGCAAAACAGTACACAAGGGGAATCATATTTTGACACCATTGTTTTGGATTGTTTTGAGTTAATAAAGCACTTTGATCATGTGCTAGTTAAGTTTGTTTATAGGTCAGCGAATGGTGCGGCACATCTGTTAACTAGAGCTACACATTCTTTGTCAGACTTGGGGGAGTGACTTGTTACTCCACCTGATTTTATTCATCATGTACTCGATTCTGATAAGTTATAAGTAATGCAAGTATGCTTTTATTCGAAAAAAAATATGTACAACTAAACATATTAACATCAGTTGTTAAAAGCACTTGTTCAAACACAGGTAAAAGAATAATGCCCAAAAATTAAATTGCCTTTCCATCATTGAACCGGAGATGTCCCAAAATCTGTGTCATGTTCCTATCCTAAGCCCAAGGTGCAAGTTAGGTGCTGCTGCTACAAAATGTGCAACAGAAACTGAAACCATAAGGCTGATAATACTATTGTGCGAGGTATATATACAAGGTGTTTGTCATTTCTTCTAGACAGACTACTACAGCATAATATGAGTTCAAAAGAAACTCAACAGACCCGGGAAACACCTACCCTGCAAGAATGCATCATTTCGAATTATCACGACGTATAATCTAAAATCTATAACCAGAACCAGATGAGGGTGGTGCAGGTGGCAATCGATTGGGTGTCCGCCGACTAATATTTGAGCCCGGGCCTGCATCATTATTTTGGGAAGGATCATTGTATCGACGATTGTGGCCATTACCAAAAGAGTCCGATCTACCATTGCCATCCGAATCAAAAGCAGATCTCCAATCATCACCTGACGAGGACCCATTGTTTATTGCACTGCTTTCTGCATAAGAGGAAATAATATACTATTATTCAGCAAAAAAATAATTAAAAAAAAATCAAAATATGAACAATAATGGTGGTGGTAAAAACTGCTTATCTTGCAAAAAGTCTGTAATGTATACTATAAACAATACTATAAGCTGACAGTTTCAGTTTTATGTTTTTAAAGGTAATTACAATAAAGTTTTATATGGCCAAATTCGGAGCTGATGATGCGTGTTTATTGTTAAAGAGGTATTCAGTGTATCAAACTATGACTATTGGCAGCGGTATTACATATGTTAATGCATAAAATTTCTGACACGCACTGTAAAGAGTTTAAAGACTAGAGAACCATGTATTGCCACCTGATGTATCATCTGACAAGGTGGAGGCTGCAGCTGCTCGGTTATCATGAACACTGAGTTTCCTTGTCAGCTTTGAAAGCAGTGAGGACTGTTTCTGATAGCGCTCTCTCTTCTGTTTTACATTCTTGTCCTCCATTAGCAGTTCTTCAACTTTTGCATTGCTCTGGGAACTATCAGAAGTTCATAAGAAATAGAGTTAAATTCAACTAAACAAACTGTAAAGGTGGTGGCTTCGAATTAATAATACCTAAGAACCTATTCTGATGGACATGATTTAAAGGCCCACTGTTTCACACTACACGTATAAAAAAGCTAATATTGTTGCCCGGTTCAGATTAGATGGAAATCTACTAATTTTTGAAATTAACAAATTTAAGCATCTCACCTTCTGTTTTTCACAACAAAAGATAAGGCTAAAAGAGAGCCTACAAAATATAATGCTCTGAGTAGTGATTCAATGAGATCAACAAACCGCTAACCTGATAGAACTGTACAACTTATTGAGCATGTCTTCTTTAGCTTTCTCCACTTGACAAAGAACAACAGCCTGCAGAATCAGATGGGTCAATAGATACAGTGAGTCAGATATATAGCAAATACAGTAGTATGCCAAAGGCGCATCAAGAAGATAAACAGACTTTTGGAACATTGGCAGCAAGACTGTTCAGAACAGCTTCAGCATAACCACGAACTTCTTGAGACATCCATCTAAGTTCCTCTTCCGGATCTGCAGGTCTTCTGGACATTCCATCCTACATTGTGCAACAAGGGTAATTTTTATCAAGTGAAGAAATATATGATGCAGTCAAAGAGCAAAAGGATTGGCCACAGATCTAGTGAACCTAGATATTCAACTCTTATCACCCTAATATACCTAATAAAACTATAAAGAATATTTCACAGGTCTCTTAAGACAAGGAAATTCGATTTCCAGCTAGTAGAAAACTAGCCCTGTCAAAAAAGAAAGAATATATATATAGAGCAAAATGAAGGCACATTACTATACAATAATAGTAGAATTATAGTTGCAAACACTTGCAGCCTATTATTACTCACAAGAGAACCATCAGAGAGACTTTGCCGCATGGGGACACTAAATTCACCCTTAACTATTCCTCCTTTAGCAACAATCACATTTCTTAATTTCTTCAACCACTCAACCTTCTCTGCCATGCTCTCGGCTTTTAATATTACAACACTTTGAGCTGCAAAATAAATGCAACTCAAACAATAATCAGTCTAGGAGCTAAAATTTGAAATAACACAATTGTGCAAATATACATGCACTGATACACACATACACATACATGCACCACAGCATTTTTCCAGTGTTTGTGTGTTTATAGATCATATAAATAAATATATTACCTTTCAACACAGTTTTATATGCAACCTTGTTCGTTATCTTGAATACAAGATTGGGTATGTCAGCATCTGGGCCATTAGCTTTTTTATCCTTGGAGCTTTTCGATGGGGCTTCTTCTTCATCAGAAGCATCGTCAATAACACAGTCCTAATTTATTTGCCAGAAACTATATCAGCCTTAACATATGTTATTAAAAAATTTACTCTCACTGAAATCAAGATTCTTATTTAGAATATTAGCACCAAAAAGAAACAATATCAATTATAAAGTACACGTTCCAAAGTAGCAGTCAGGAGGTGAGCCAAAACTGTCTCTAAGATAAATGGTTGTGTTAACCCAGGGACTTAAAATATGCCTTCACCAACATGGAAGTACAACTTCGTCCTCAGAAAGATGCCATAAGGTTCATGTAGCACACAGATCAAGTTAAAGTAACTTTCAGTTTCAGCATCAAAGATGCCCTAAGGCACATCACTCGCATAAAAAACTCTGGTTGACATCAATTTAAGAAATTATCATCCTCCACCTATAACACCCTTTTGTGAATGGAGGTGTGGTAAATATGCTTAACCAGAAACTATAATCATTGTCTACATGTATTCCTAGTTACATCATTATAAAATAACATTAGGTAGTTAATACATAATACACCAATTATTTATTTATACAGAATATGCAGTTTCTAAAAAAAACACAAATTTAAAATATATTTAAAAAAATCTCATTTGTATCTTGAATTAAAAATTGTGATCATACCTCCAAACTGATGACCCCACGGAAGTGTCGTTCTTCTTGTTTTTTAGTGTACCCAAGCTACAAAACAAGGGTAACATCATATAGACTATCAAGAAATATCATCTGTAAGCAAGGCAAGAAATTACATATGTAAATAAAGAAACAATACTCTTGAAGAGATAGGCTTCTAAGGTATATTAAAACGGGTAGGTCTTATATGGGATCTTCAAGTGAGATATGATACTCATGCCGCACAGTAGAACAAGATAATTATCAATTTAAAAGATAAAAGTCAGTCAAGAATCATAATGTGCAGGTTTCGTAGAAATTTGTATTTTGTTATAATAGATAAAAAGGTTTAAACATAAAACAAATTTAGACATCATAATAACTGGAACAAGATAAAACCGCTTCGTGATGTTTTTTTCCTATATATTGTAAAATATTACTCCCTCCGTTCCATAAAAAGTGGCGATTTATAAAAATTAAAAGTCAAATCTGTATAACTTTGACCACTAATTAAATATTATTGATTTATATTTTTACAAAAATAAAAATTAAATCTAATAGATAATGTAATATATTTTCTAATGATATATTTTTCATAATTTTTATTTCCAATAATAATTATTAATTAATGGTCAAAGTTAAATTTGTTTGACTTTTAATTTTTATAAACCGCCACTTTTTGTGGAACGGAGGGAGTATAAAGGTAATAATATACACATGATATATAGCACATTTTTTCCTAATACATGAGTTCGTTGTAATTATTTTACTACGTTCAAACAGCTTTTCCATGCTTCAGAGGCACAGATGCTATAATAATAACCAGATGTATCATGTCTTCACAACCCATTAGTGATAGTTATAAATGCAACTAATAAACGTGTAGTATACATATAAGAAAATTCTGGTAAAGTAAATAAAAAATAAATTTAGTACTCTGACACTCCCTCGCTATCTGAATAATCATATTCGTAATCATTGTCCTTTTTCAAGAGTGTAAAAGGATTCCATAAGACACATTTAACATAAATTCAAATTGAGCATTTCCATAAATTAAATACAGATTACTATGCTAATAATCAGGATAGAATTCATAAGAAAATTTGCCTTTTTGGCCAAACCTTAATTTATCGGAAGGAAAAAAAATACTTTGAACAGTCAAATATTAGATACAAATGAATATCTGGATTTACCTCAGAATAATTGGTAAGAGATAATTTATATATTTACCTTTCCGGTCTTTTCATTTAAAACAAACCACCTCTTACTCCACCCACTAGCTTTTCCACTCTTCTTCAATAAAAATCCTTTCAACACCAAAAATTAAAACTTGTAAAATAAGTTGCCCATGCATACAGGATACATTAACCACCACAAGATAAGCTACACATGCATACTGATACAGAATATACTAATCATCTTACAGCTACATAGGTATTGGCACTTTAATAAAAAACAAAACCATTGCTCTAAACAAGACATCATATTATCCAGAAAACAAGTTATTATACACCTAAAACAGATTTAGCAAAAAAAAAAAGAAGTTATATTTTACCTTCATCAAACAGATTTACGAATAAGAAATATAAAAAAAATTGAGGTACAAAGGAAATATTAAATCAGAAAATGCAAAAGGTCAGACGATTTTCTATATTCCACCTAAGGATTTTTTGAGTTCATTATTCAATAATGCAACGCTATGTTAGCTATGCTAGAGTAGAGATGCACAAAAAATACGAATCTGAAAAGCCCGTCCGATCTGATTCGAAAAAAATCTGATCCGAAAAAGCCCGGTCCGGGCCTGAACGGATCGCATATTTTTCAGAAAAATCTAGCCCGATCCGATCAAGAAAAAATCCGGATTTAGGCTCGGCCTGAAAAAATCCAGATTTAGGCCCGATCCGGATAAAAATCCGGTCCGGCCCGGATTAAGTCCAGTCCGGCCCGGTCCGATTTTAGCCCGGTTTTTCCCGGATTTTATTCAAATATTTCAAAAAATCCGGATAAAATTTCTAATATATTTAAATTTATCTATTTTCATAAAAATATTGAATTAAATATCAAATAAAAGTATACACATTTCAAGAAATAATAAAAACACTTTCTAAAAATAATTATTTTATTTATAAAATTAAAAAAATATTAATATTAAAATATTAAAAAAAGAATTTGGTCTGGCCCGGCCCAATCCGCGGGCCTAAAACGGGCCAACTATTTTCATTGAAAATCCGGCCCGGCCCGATCCAGTACAAAAAAATCCAGATTTTTTGTAATCCGGCCCGATCCGGTTTTTGTGCATCTCTATGCTAGAATAAGACCCTTAATTTTTCTGAATGTGCATCACTGCTAATTTTTAAATGTGGCAATTTATTTGTATTTCTTTTCAAAATTCTTATTTGTTTCCTCTAAATCTTGTCTACCCCCTCACCCCTTAACTTTGCCAAGATACCATAATAGATATTATAGCTCCATCCTACTAATTTTAATGGTTTACTTCAGGCATCTTTGTGGGTACTCAATACATCCTTTATAGCTTTATCCTACTAATTTTACTGGTTTACTTCAGGCATCTTTGTGGTACTCAATACATCCCCGCAGAACCACACAGCTAGGGATGCATCATGATTAATACAATTATTCAAGTTACTACATCTGCACGAAACAAACCTGCTGTTATCTCCCCTTCGGGGCCAGCAGTTTTCAAGACTGGTCCCTCTTGTGCATCCTTTTCTGACGGGCCCGTTTTATCCTTCATTGATTTTAAGGTTCCCCCAGATTGCTGCTGACCTGTTTGAGGGCTAATCGCCTTCATTTATCGATAACAAATAATTGATACACTTTATTAAAATATACAAGTCGTTACTCTTCAAACAAAATTATAATTGAGAGTAACTTAAGTAATTTCTTTGCTTAAATCAACAAATAAATGCTCAAGATCAAGAAAATTGTGATTTACTCTATTAAATATGGACTGTTCTGCATCAACCGCCTTCTTAGAAGACCGATGCTTTAGCTCGTCTTCACGCCTCTGCCTCTCCATCCTGGTAATGTTCACTCCATTATTTAGGGACAACATTTTAAGTACAATTTACAAAATAGGGTGGAATCAAATAATAAAAATTTATGAGCAACAAACAACAAATGTGAAAACATTTAATTCAGTTTTTACTATGAGTAGTAATAAGATTTTCATACATTTTACCCTCTCCACAAAGTGGTAGATACTAGTTATGTTTTGTTTGGTTGGACAAATGATTTTATAATTTAATGAATATAAAATAAGTTATTATTTTGTAATAGAACTAAAAACTTATTGAAAATGCTATGAATATTGTATACATCAAAAATTCGTCCCTAATAACAACAACTTTATTTACTAACAATTATAAAATAAGGTAAATTAATTTAAGTTATTCTACAAAATATATATTTTAGTATTTAATTGCTTGATATAATTAAAGTAATATATATTTATATAAATTTTATTTTTTTGATAAATATGTGTATGGCAGAATTTCAGAAAACATTCAATAATTATAATATTTTAAGTTTTTGAGTTCAATATAGTTGTACCTGACAATATATATATATATATAGTTGTAGGATTATGAAAACAATTAGAGGTAAAGAAGTTTGTTGACCTAAATTATACTGATAGTCTGATACTTAAAAATATATATATAAATTAAACCAAAACGACACAAGGAATACGTGCCTTCCATGTCTAACAACAATGATTTGAGCAAAGACGCCAAATCAAACCCCTTACATAATACCTGGGTATTCAATAACAAGACAAAAATTTCAAAGTTTTTTCAAGCTGTTATGCTAACCTCCTCTGCAAAAGACGGATAAAGTGTTGTGGTGGGACGAATGCACGCTCCATGTCAACAAGTGCAACAACCATGTTCTTTGATTCAATTTTAAAACCCTCAAGGGCCGTAGTAGCAATTGCCACAACCTAAATATGATACACAATAGTCAAGTATGTCCATGATACATTTTCCAAATATGTTTCTGTCCATACCATAATAAAGTACTTGCATGATACAATATCCAAATTTATTAGTGCTATAAAAAATATACCTCTCTTTTAAAAGGAGGATATCTTCCAAGCCCAGGGGTAGCATTTGCAGAAGCTGAAACTATATCCACTAATACACGATGCACCTATAATGTATTATTTATGTACAGCAAGCAGTCAATACTGGGGAAAAATATAAAGACAAAGCAAAACAATCAACTTTAATATAATTTATCTTAATAATTAATTAGCTTCTAACATCAGACAGCTTTGCACATACAAGCATTCCAACATACTATAAGTAAAGCCTAACACAGTAACACTGATTAATTATATAATGCAGTGGTTCTCAAAGCTAAAATGTAATTTAAAAGTGTATTATGCAATAGATCACTTATCTGCATCATACTCCCTCCATATCACACAAATATATATAGATACATTAAATATATAATAGCCAAATTCATCATACTATGTATTGTTTATCCCATTAATAGGAGTTTGGGTAAGAATGGATGGCATGACAAGTTAAGATAATACATTGAGCAGATTGTGTCATTTCATGTTATCATAAATTTAAAACAAAATCTTCAATGATGCAAAAAAAAACAAGTATACCATGCGACATCCATTTCGGGAAGGGGGTAGTGTATATACCATGTACAAGAAAGCAAATTGGAAAGTTATGAGCTGATACGAAAAGCAAAAGTAATGCGGCTATAATAAAAAATAATACCTTCCATAAAAGAAACAAGCATGAGTATAAATTAAAATTTTACTAGAAATACGTCCAAAACAATATGAGAGAACAGGGTAATATTGGCAGCTGAAAGGACTTTGTGACCACAATTACACCACGACAACTAAAATCATATATATTTATAAATACATAAAAGAACTATAAATTATATAAAGGTCACCTCATCAACACAAAGGCGAGATGGTTCTTTAGCCAGCTCTAAAACACCCTTTATTAATGACCTTAAACCTTTTTCAGGAGATATAAGGTAGGGCTGATAACCATCTGCTTCTAGAACAACCTGAAGCAAAAAATTATAGCATATCATACTATCATTTAGAAAAATATAAGATGACTACATAGATGCTGACAAAAAGCATATTAAAATGGAAACCACATACCCTCTTGACATTGTTTATGTCAAAATGTTTGTCCAAAGGGAGCTGCTTGATTCTGTTAGGGAAGCTTCCCTCAAAACAAGCAACAACTTTCCATCCATTGCCCTGCATAAAAAAAAAATGTTTTTTAAGCAAAATCTCAGATAGAGAATGGAAAACCTATATTCTAATAGATGATAACAACAGAGAGGACCTTTTAAATATATGCACGTTGGCATTTGAGCTAATATATTCACACTAAAAGGGAAGGAACAAACAAATCAAAGACACTTTGAATCATGAACTTTAGTACATTCACATTTTCACAAACAAGCAACAGAACTCGAACCTTAAAATGAATTGATGCTTATATAAAACAAATTTGAAAAACATGTATAATATAATATATCCAAGATCGATATTGTCATCATATTCAGTTTTGGCTAATAATATTCCTTTTAAAGTTTGAATAACAAATGGATCCTACATAATATGTACAAATATAATCTAAAAAATTCCTATATAATATACTTACCTCACCAGTTGTAATATGTTGCAGAAATCTATCCTCAAACTCTCGGCAGAGCTCTAAAGCTAAAGCTTTTGTGCCTTCAGAACTAGTAACCATTTGTTCACCAAGTCTTACCAACTCACCCTGTACTACTTGTGACTTCCCTTGAAGCCTGCAAAGATAGAAAGGGTAAATGATCAATTTAAAGGAGAACGATAACAAAATAATGAGTTAAACTTAGCCATACATATTAGTAATTTAGTAGGAAGTAGGAAATACTTTAAAACTAGAACACTCAACACCTAGGAAGAAAGCACTTATGAGTTATGGATGTAGTTGCACTGTTGCAGTGGAAAAAATGTCCAACATTCTACACCTTATGCGGAACAAATATTAATCAAAAGGCATCAAAGGAAAAATAGATGCAATTGAAAATTTGTTCTGCAATAGTTTTTAAAATAAAATTTCATTATGACAAGGAAAGACTAAAGAGTACATTGAGGAATCAGTTGTAAAAGTTGACAGTGTACACTACAGGAAAAGAATATGTAAAATAATATAAATTAATATATGATTTAACAAGGAGCAATAAAGAAAATAGATATACCCGGATAGGAGGTTTGGGAGCCTGATTTTCATGCGGTTGCGTATCTGATGAGCAAGAGTCTCAACCAAAGCTAATCTGCCAAGCTTGCTTTGAGGGGCTCCGGTTAATATGGATTTTAGGCTTTCAGTCTCAGCACACCAAGCTGTTTCTAGTGAATCATCGGATCCGACATTGCCTGACTGTGCAGATGCTATAGACACAGATTGACCAATCAATGCAACCCATGGAATATCAGATGTACTACTTGGTCCTTGATTCAGTAGAAGAGCCTGGACAGCTGCAAGAACTTTTTGATCTGAAGCTGCTTGGTCTACTTTACTAATTACACCAATCGTCCTGGTACCTTTAATGGAGAAACAACACCTTTGATCAATTTCATTATACAAAAAACAATTAACAAATTTCTTGCGTGCCTAAGAAAATTGACGAGTCAGTTTCAAATTTACTCACTTTCTCCATCCACTTCCTTTGCAATTCTCAAAGCTTTAGCGGAAGATATTTCAGCGGCCTGCTTCGCAGGTACAATAACTAACAGAATTGCATCATTGCGTTCCGCATACTTGCTCTGCAAAAGAAACAAGCCTTGTAAAACTACTTTAGGAATATACATTTGAGAAATCAATCAGTATGCGTATAATTATTAAAAATTATGTATAATCATCTGCAATTTAAATGTAAAGTCACCAAGTCAAGCAGAAACAGATTCATTTTACAATAAACTGCGGAAACTCACCAATGAATCATCGAGATTTCCTTTATCCACTCCAGGCAAATCGACCAACTTTAGTGGTGGAGCTGAATTTCAATGATTAAATAAACAAAAAATATAAGAAAGTCAAATGATGCGGTATACCAAAAACATAAAACAAAAAAGAGTATTTATCATCAACCATTACAAATGCGTCAATGCGATTTCCAAAAAGACAATGCATTTAAATACGTCAAACACTAGCTTCATTCTACAGATTGGAACATGTATAGTTACCCAGGGTAGCAAGTAGCAACTGTAAGACACAAGAAGTGTTGTAGCAAAATAGTTTACCAGGGTCCTATGATGTTAAAGAATGTGCATTACATTTCAATTTTCAAAATTCTTCATGCAGGAAATGACAGAAAATGCCAGTATAGAGATACTAGAGACTATATACAGTTAAACCTCGATAAATGAATACGCTCGGTACCGAAAAATTATATTCATTAATCGAGATTATTCATTTATCGAGGTCAAAAATACACCGTCTATTATGTTGGGACCAAAAAAATTATTTATTTGACGAGATTATTTGTTTATCGAATTTCATTTATCGAGGTTCTACTGTAATGGCAAAAGGGACTGTTTCCCATGATTATAAACATGTATACAGCACCCAACTCATTCTCAGTTCATACAGTCTAGGATACAACTCATTGTGATTATATCTGTCAAACAATTAATGAGGATCACGTAATTATGCAATACCTCTTCCTCCCCTTGTCCTACATTACATATGCTGCAACTTAGAACATGTATTGATTCTACTAAAGAGGAAAAATCCACAGCTAATACAAGGACTGGAAGATTTATAATATTCCTGAATATTAATCTAATTGCTATTATTAATAGTTAATTTCAATTATCTTTGTGGATATTATTCTGGAGCAATGTGCAGGGATGCGGTTGAGCTGATAAGAAACATGATGAGATTTACAAATCATATGCCTAAAGAGTGCACTAAGAACATGTTGGTACCATGGTATGTTTACCTAAAAAGAGCTAAGAATGTTACAAGATGGGAGAAAGATCGATCAGATGGAGGTGAGTTATTTCAAAGAGGATCATCTCTTAATTTGATAAATACATATATTTAACATAATACTACAGTTTATTTCAACTATAAAAGTTACATATATATTGTTCCACTTTGAATCAGAAAATGCATTACATATGCTTTGGCCAGAAGTACAGGCACATATGTTGAGGAGTAAAAAACTGTAGTTGTACTTAATATTAAATTTAAAGTTTTTATTCAAATAAAAGTTTAGAATCCAAACATATATCTGATATAAATATTAAAAGTTAACATTAAATATAACTATTCAATTTACACCTTAAAGTACGTGGGAGAAGTCAAAACAACACTTATCTATTATTTTTGTGGGGTTGTTTTTATTTTGGGGAGGGGGGGATAATAAAGGAATTTGTTTTCACATAGTTGACATAAGAATCTAAAATTGATTGCAGGACCAAAAGTTAAGTAAGGCTAAATTACTAAAAAATTCAAAAGTTTTATATAAAAGAAACATGACAGTTATTCCAGACTAACCTGTACTTGTGCAAAGCTTCAAATATATTTCATTGTGACTCTTACTTGAAATTTTGCTGAGTCTATCCTGCAAGGAACGCCTAAGTGCACCTTAAACAGATCAAAAGCAACACAAACCAATTCAAGTGTCACAGAGATTTATGGTAATTAATAGTTCAAGGGCAACTCTTTGTTTAAAAACAAAGAATATGATTGGTAGTAGGAGACCATACTTGCATTCACTTGTTGAGATTTACTGTCGATCTCCAAAACAATTGATTTGCTGCTTAGAGAACTGTCCCTTTTTAGATCAATGCATATAGGAGCACGAGTGGCACCACCTTCACCAGTAGGCTGCCAACAGGAAATTATTACCCTCAAGTAAATATAATGGTTTCAGACTAAAAAAAGGTCGAGACTGGTAAAATTACCAAAGCTGGATGTCCTATTAGACTGTTCAAAACAGCTGATTTACCTGCACCCTAAAAATACCCAACAATTAGAATACAATACAATAATAGCAGCAGATGTCACCCCAAACAAATAAAAAAAATGTATGTTATATAGACAACAACCTTATAGAGAATAATTTGCAAAATATTCAAACATCAAAGCAAACAATGATGACAGCAAAAACCAGAGAAAAAGAATTATAATATACATTTTTAGATTATAAAAACTTAATATCAAGGGGTGATCAGAGTAATTTAACAGAGATTAAAGTTTAAAGTAGGATTCAAATGGAAGAAGCATGATTAGGGAAAAACCAAGAGATACAGCAAGCAAAAAAACTTCTCTCTGATGTTTATCCAATTCAAGCAAATTCAAGTATGACAATATAATACCCACCACTGTCCACTACTACTATTATATTCAGTTACAGTCTATATACTCATGGTAAAATAACTATGTAAAAGAAAATTGCACTATGAACCTAACATAAGAACACATGATACTAAGAAATTAGTAATACAAACATTATGATCACCGTTCCCCAGCATCAAGCCCCTTAATCTGTATTAACCGGTTACTATTAGATGTTATTAAACCCGAAATTTCGACTAAATGGGGAATCTTAATATTTGTAATCTTTACCTTTCGAAAACAGTATAAAAGAAAGACTGAAACTAAATATTAAAATTCTATCACATTTAATCTAAACATAATGTTATATTAAATTTGGAAATGGAGGGCAAATTCTCATGCACCCTGACATTTTAAGTGTTTAAATTATTTTCGAGGTAATGAAAATTTATCAAGTCTTCTTAATTTAGCTTATGGAGAGAGTTGTTAGACGTTCAACAGAAAATTAAATATATAAAAGAAAACACCGCCAGGTTCCTGCAATAACATGAACAGAAAAGTCACCAAGTGTTTACAGTACGGAGGGAGCACAAATTGAGGATACTAAGGCAACTAAGTAATCATATTCTATTGAGCAAGAAATATTAAAATTTTGAATTCCATCACTTTAAAAATTCATTGTCCTGAACCTTTAAATATTTGACATCTCTCAGTCTTTCAGTGAGTTTAAGTTAGAATGGAGACAACATAAGCATGTAATCTTTATTCAGTCAGTTATGCATGATCAAACCATGATATAATAACAACTGATTTACAATGCCTAGATTACTTATCTAAACTACAATGCCAGTAATCCGACCTTGCTCGTCACCACACATCATCACTATTAAAAACTAACTGCCAAAATAGACTATACCAACACACATTCATAGTTCACTAGCAATAAAAAACATTTATATATTCCAAACTGCACCTAATACTAAGCTCGAACACATCGAAATGCACCTAATACTAATATCATGAAAACAACCTCATACAAATCTCGAATACACCGAAATGCACCTAAAGGCTAAAACTAAGCTCGAAATACACCAAAATGCACCTAAAACTAAGCTGAAATAACACCGAAATGCACCTAATACTAAGGTCGAATACACCATAATGCACCTAATACTATGCTCAATGTACCTAAAACTCAGCTCGAATACACGAAAATGCACCTAATACTCAGCTGGAAATGCACCTAAAACTAAGCTCGAATACACCACCTAATACTAAACTCAAAAACACGAAAATGCACGTAAAAACAAGCTGAGATACACACAAATACATCAAAACGCAACAAAATCAAGAGATCTACAAACGACACCAATATGCTAAACAAACAACAAAAAAAATCAAAAAAAAAACAACGAAAAATGTAGAAAACTCACCGTATTGCCAAGCGCAACAGCATTGAGAAACGTGGATCGTCGACGCGAGTTTTCATCAACGTCTTCATCGGCAAGCACCGCCGAAGCTTGCCGCATTGAATCGGATAATTGCTCCAATTCCTCAATCGCTTCCATTGATCACCGATCAAATATAATCAATCAATCAAACAAATCAATAGATATAAATGTATGTATGTATGTATGTGATTATAATGAGAGATGTATGTGATTATAATGAGAGATGTACGCAGTGGAATATGTATAATGTATCAATGTATGTTTATGGCAATTGAAAAGTTTCTTATAGAGTGGAGTATTTTTTTACAAAAAATTATAAATGCCAAACCAAGGTTATTAATGCAGGTACTACAAATATTTAAATCCTAATTTTCATTTATTTATATGTATGATAATTATTATATTCTTTTACTTTCGTATAAAATTCCTTACTATAAATATTTTATCAAAATAAAATTAACCGTGATTATTATAAATAAAATATAAAACTTGTCGATAGTACAAACCAACAAACACTCTTAATTTTCTTCATTCTTTTAATCAACAATAAGTATGATGAGTTTTGTCAAAAAAATAATAAGTACGATGAAAATAACAATAATTTAATCAGATTCGGATGAAATAGAGATAGAGAGGTTCTAACCGCAACTGATGAAGTAGTAGATAAGAGTTATAGATGTTTGAAATTAGGAATCCCATTAGTTAACATTGCACTAGATGTTGTTATGCTACATCATCAGTCTTTTGTATAAAGTCTAGGTTCATGAATATTTTGTGTAAAGTCAACTTGTGATTATCTGCCTTTTATTATACTGTTAAATATTACATCAGTTGACTAAAATTATCTGAACATTGGAAAATAGAGCATACTCTGCATCAGTAATTCAGTATAAATAGCAGGCATGTCAAATGTATTTTATCCTTCAATACTGATAAACAAACTTGTTTAGTTATGAAAACAAGTGTAACAGAGAGAATGAAGTTACAATCTTTTTGTTGCCTTCAGATTTCGCTTGCTATCCTTCTTCTCTCATCAATTGATTTAGCTGAACAAACAGATCAAAACTTCCTTCAATGTTTAATGATTAATTCTCAAAGAAACTCTTCAATCTCAAAAGTAATTTACACCCCTGATAATTCTTTTTACACAAATGTATTGCAGGCCTCCATACAAAATCTGCGGTTCTCCTCTCCATCAACTCCTAAGCCTCGAGTTATCGTTACCCCTGTGGATGCGTCGCAAATCCAAACTGTCATTTACTGCTCCAAAAAATATGGCATGGAGATTAGAATTCGAAGTGGAGGTCATGATTTTGAGGGTCTTTCATATGTATCACAAGTACCATTTGTTTTACTTGATATGATCAATTTTCGATCAATAGATGTTGATGCTACAAGTGCAACTGCATGGGTGGAAGCTGGTGCAACATTGGGTGAACTTTATTATAGAATATCTCAGAAAAGTGATGCTCTTGGATTTAATGCTGGTCTTTGGCCCAGTGTAGGCGTCACTGGACTTATCAGTGGAGGAGGATATGGAATGATGCGAAGAAAATATGGGCTTGCAGCTGATAATGTAATTGATGCTTGTATGATCGATGTAAATGGACGAATTCTTGACAGAGAATCAATGGGCGAAGATCTCTTTTGGGCCATTCGAGGTGGGGGTGGTTCCAGTTTTGGTGTAATTCTATCATGGAAAATAAACTTGGTTCCAGTTCCAAACATCGTGACAGTGTTTAGAGTGACGAGAACTTTAGAACAAAATGCAACCAATATATTTTACCGCTTCCAAGTTGCTGCTCCCCAGTTTCCGAAAGAATTGGACATCAGGTGCTACATATTAAGTGTCCTGAGCAACTTCAGTCCTCGAGCAGATAAAAGAACAGTGTCTATCATATTCGAATCCTTGTTTCTTGGTCAAGCAAGTACACTACTCCAAATAATGCAGCAAAACTTCCCGGAATTGGGGTTGGTAAGAGAAGATTGCTCTGAAGTTAGTTGGATCCAGTCCACACCTTTCTTTTCAAATTTCTCAGTTACAACATCTCCTGAAATATTACTTAACAGAAATGCAGTACCAAGAACTTCTTTTAAGGGAACTTCAGACTTTGTTCAACAACCAATTCCAATAGATGGCCTTAACGGGCTATGGGAAATGTTGTACAAAGTTGCACCAATTTCAGCTGACTTGCAAATTACACCATGGGGAGGAAGAATGTACGAGATTTCAGAGTCCGCAATTCCATTCCCACATAGAGCTGGAAATTTATATATGATCAACGTGGGAGTGATTTTGGACACTGATGTCACTGCACGATTCCAATGGATTCGAAGTTTGTATCAGTATCTCACTCCTTATGTTTCCAAGTCTCCAAGAGCTGCATATGTGAATTATAATGATCTTGATTTTGGAGTCAACAGTCAGCAAGGCATAACGACCTATGCACAAGCTAGTAGATGGGGAAAAAAATACTTTAAAAATAATTTTGATCGATTAGTTAAAATTAAGTCTAAGGTTGATCCTGGCAACTTCTTCAGGTTTGAGCAGAGTATTCCTCCTCTTTAATGTGTTACTAGTTGGTGGATGGTGAGC
The DNA here is from genome assembly GCA_028671895.1 of Oenanthe sinensis. Classification (NCBI taxonomy): domain Eukaryota; kingdom Viridiplantae; phylum Streptophyta; class Magnoliopsida; order Apiales; family Apiaceae; genus Oenanthe; species Oenanthe sinensis. The sequence goes on from CM053814.1 coordinate 16,696,998, forward strand.
TGAAAATGCTTACTCTCAATAAATAAACATAGGCTTGTGATGTAAAATGCTTATATATGTATATGCTTTTAACAAAGAGAAAACTTCTCCTAAGGATGACCTCACGAGTTCCCTCAGATTAAGTTCAATTTTAGTACAAAACTAAAATGACAATTTTTTAAATATTATCACACCCCTATATTCACATAAATACCCTTTTGTTATAGTTCAATTTTGTTTTAATATCAGGTAATCTCCTGAGGTCACCCTCAGGAGCATCAAGCTCTTTAACAAAACATTTTTCTTTTTCTTTTTATTTCATGAAGACTTCTGCAGTAGTGCACTTGTGGGCAGATTTGGCAATCTAGCTCAACCGAACTGACCAATCTCGACACTCTAACTAAATTGCTTTAACAGAAAATTAAATATATAAAAGAAAACACCGCCAGGTTCCTGGAATAACATGAACAGAAAAGTCACCAAGTGTTTACAGTACGGAGGGAGCACAATTTGAGGATACTAGTGCAACTAAGTAATCATATTCTATTGAGCAAGAAATATTCAAATTTTGAATTCCATCACTTTAAAAATTCATTGCCCTGAACCTTTAAATATTTGACATCTCTCAGTCTTTCAGTGAGTTTAAGTTAGAATGGAGACAACATAAGCATGTAATCTTTATTCAGTCAGTTATGCATGATCAAACCATGATATAATAACAACTGATTTACAATGCCTAGAGTACTTATCTAAACTACAATGCCAGTAATCCGACCTTGCTCATCACCACACATCATCACTATTAAAAACTAACTGCCAAAATAGACTATACCAACACACATTCATAATTCACTAGCAATAAAAAAAAACATTTATATATTCCAAACTGCACCTAATACTAAGCTCGAACACATCGAAATGCACCTAATACTAAGATCATGAAAACAACCTCATACAAATCTCGAATACACCGAAATGCACCTAAAGGCTAAAACTAAGCTCGAAATACACCAAAATGCACCTAAAACTAAGCTGAAATAACACCGAAATGCACCTAATACTAAGGTCGAATACACCATAATGCACCTAATACTATGCTCAATGTACCTAAAACTCAGCTCGAATACACGAAAATGCACCTAATACTCAGCTGGAAATGCACCTAAAACTAAGCTCGAATACACCACCTAATACTAAACTCAAACTCAAAAACACGAAAATGCACGTAAAAACAAGCTGAGATACACACAAATACATCAAAACGCAACAAAATCAAGAGATCTACAAAACGACACCAATACGCTAAACAAACAACAATAAAATTCAAAAAAAAAAATCAACGAAAAATGTAGAAAACTCACCGTATCGCCAAGCGCAACAGCATTGAGCAGAGTATTCCTCCTCTTTAATGTGTTACTAGTTGGTGGATGGTGAGCTGAAAATGCTTACTCTCAATAAATAAACATAGGCTTGTGATGTAATATGCTTATATATGTATATGCTTTTAACAAAGAGAAAACTTCTCCGATGACCTCACGGAGTTCCCTCATATTAAGTTCAATTTTAGTACAAAACTAAAATGACAATTTTGTAAATATTATCACACCCCTATATTCACATAAATACCCTTTTGTTATAGTTCAATTTTGTTTTAATATCAGGTAATCTCCTGAGGTCACCCTCAGGAGCATCAAGCTCTTTAACAAAACATTTTTCTTTTTCTTTTTATTTCATGAAGACTTCTGCAGTAGTGCACTTGTGGTCAGATTTGGCAATCTAGCTCAACCGAACTGACCAATCTCGACACTCTAACTAAATTGCTTTAATCTAATTCAAGAATTAAAAACATGATTAAAATTTTATATACTTCACCTGTCAGACAGATTAACCGATAAACTACCAGAATTTGGGTTGGGGACCTGGACTTCAAGTTTATCAGGGACAAGAAAAATTAAGCATTTGCCGCAGATAAATTAAGAGGAAAAATAATTAAAAAGAAATAGGTGAAACTATAAACTACAAATTTGAATTTTACTTTTCCAAAATTATTAATGAAGAGAGTAAGACCAAATCATAGAGACCCATCTAAGACCCATTTTACCATTATTTGGAGTTAGAAATGTATAAGAAAACACATCTAAGAAAGGTCGTTTGTATATATGCTGCTTTGGACAATTTTTCTCGAAATTGTTGGAAAAAGGGTTAACATTCAAATGAAAAGCAAACGAGAGATTAAAGAAATAAGACTACAATTTTTGTTAAAAGTAAAATTAATGAGTGTTAAGTTATCAGTTCTCCTAAAACGTTGTGTTAGGAGAAGCACTTACCAAGATCTTATATTATTCTAACATTTTCCCTCACTCGAAAACCCCTTTTTTGAGTTGAGAATGGATCACGAGCGCCCATCTTTTGGGTTAGTAATTTTCCTTCTTTTCCATAATAGATTATGAGAATAACATTGAATTTTGATACCATGATAAGTTATCAGTATACTGGAATTCTACCACCATATTAAGTTACCGGTTTTCTTGAAATCTCAAGATGTTAAGAGACAGACTTATCAGGATCTTATATTTTTCTAACAATGAGGAAGTAGAATGACTTTTTAGTTCATTAAACATATATATGCAACTTCTTTAAAACTGAAATATAATAAATATATTATCATATTGCATGTGCTTGTGAATACGGGGTCTTACAAGCTTATTATCATACCGTGCTTATTAACTGCAGGTTGATAAGAATTCGACTCCATTATAATGCATTAAGTTACCATGGTATGGTATACTGTAATAATCATTTGTTATGGATTTGAGCCCTATAAGTATATAATAATAATTGACCATACTCAAGAAATATAACATTTTTTTGTGACTAAAATACCTCCTGAGTTGAGTTCAGGAATGAAGAGAAAATGTGTTATTTTCTTTTCTCTCCAAATCTTTCCGGAAGTAGAGAGAAAATTTTTGGGACTAATTATATAAGGAATTTCTTCCCAATTCTTTAGGTTTCTTTTCCTTTCCTTCTAAAAAAATCAATCGGGAACAAGTTAAAGAAAATAAATCTTTCTCTTTCTTTTAGGAAAAAAATCTCTGGAACAGTACAGTGTAGTGTTTGTAGGAAGAAAAAACAATTTAACATGTTGCGACAAAAAAATATACGTCTACTATAACGGACATTATGACGAGATAGTTGTGCTGTAGCAAGATGACAGTGAGAACAGTCTGTTGCAAGTTCGATCAATTAAAAAGACAGTTGACAAAATCCCTAACCTTAATACTTTATGTTAGGATTCAATCTGTTGCGGATGTTAGCTTATTTATTGAGGCAGTAGTTGGGAAGTTTATGTTGAAAAATGAAAATATTTGCAGCTATCTGGGATTCACATAATAAATAGTAGATCATTTGGAATTTGTACTAAACACAAAAGGTACTAATGTAACTACGTAAGATTTGGAGAGACTTACTAGCAAGGTCACTTTCGTTGCATCGATTGTTAGCAAAAGAGAAATGTTAGAGTTTACAAAATTATTCTCAAATTGAGTATAAAATATTTAGTTGGTGATCATTGGATGCGTAGTTAAAAATAAACAAGGTCCTTGTATGAATATTATGAACTAAACCACAATACTTGGCATTTGAGAATGAATTTTAAAAGCATTTTGAGATCCGTAGCATTACTCATAGCAAAAATCAAAGGACAAAGTAAATGTTATAGCTAGGGTCATTTCATTCGTTTGATTGTACATTACGAAGAACATGTAACTAATAATGCTATATTTACAAAATTCATTCACTATATAAACAGGCAAAATTAATTACTTTACGATATTAACATAAAATCTAAACAAAAGATATGCTTTATAAAATATACACATGTATATGCTAATCTAAATAGTGAATTAACTTAAGGATGACATTGAGTACCTAAATTCGTAGGAATATACATGCATTATATATGTGTGTTCGCGCCCATGCATGCAGGGTAGTTACTTTTTAATTAAAATCAGCCATTGAAAATGTTATGTATAACACCAAATATGACACACCATAACTCAAAAGTGCGTTCGGTTGGAAGTATAAGAATGGTTGGGATGAGAATGAGGGAGAAAATGCAATGTTAGAGATGAGAATCAGTGATAGAATGGAATGTTACTGGGATAGGAATGAGGTGAGATAAAAATACTCATTTCATTCTTTTGTTTAGTAATATTAATTTTATTTCGAATGGAATGATCATTTTTTATTAATTTATTTGTTTAATATGTAAACAAAATGAATTCTAAAAAAAATTATTCTATTCAATAATAAATTTACTAAATAATAATATAGAAAATATAAGTAAGGCAAAATTAATTTATATAAAAAATATGATTATATATATTTTAAATTAAAAAGACCAATATTTAAAAAATTTAAATAATTAAACAATTTTTTTCAATTAAATATCTTGAATTACAAAAATGTTATATTCAAGAATAAAAATAAAAATAATTTGTTTTTAGTAAAGATAAGAATGGTTATCCCATATGTGAGGGTGAAATAGAAAATTAAATTATGAGAAAGGATATGAATGACATAAGGATAAATTATTCCATTTCAAGTGCTCAACCCATGACAGCCTTTGGCTCAGGATGACATAATAAGCTGACCAAGAGGATGATATTCATCTTTTTAACCAACTGAGTCAACAATTGCGGGCGAGATATCATATACTTAAATGCAATTTGTGGGTAACAATCCGGTGAATAATTTTTAGTGTGAGAACCGTGAAAATTTTCATTAAATTTTGGATAACCATAATAAAAAATACAAAAAAAATGTTTTATTTTTTTCATTTTTTATTATGATTCCGTAGAATTTTAGTAAAAGTTTTCATGATTCTATACAAATAAGTCAATGTGCTATCTATACTATATTACACAACTTCTTTTTTTTGAACACTGAGGTGAACCATAGAAAAGATCCTAACCGTCCAATTTTAGGTGAACCATGGAAGCGATCCTAACCATCCGATTTTAGTAAATCTAATTTTAGAAAAACATATCATACATACAACCTTATCCCTGATATTCCTCTATATTATATTTAAATTATATTCTATATTTTCTATTTTAAGAATTCTATTTATCCTATAATTTTTATTTAATATAGTTTATTCATATTCAACTCAATTTCATCAACATTCAAACTCTTTTATTTATTTAAAATTATGACTTATCATTAAAATTTATAAATATTAATATATAAACACCATTGTATAGAAAAATGTAAAAAGAAATTAATAATAAAACAAACTATCATATTAAATGAAATATTTAAATTATATAAAATATTTAATATATAATTTATTAATAGCATTCGTGTTTTGCACGAGTTATAAGTTTGTATATAAAATGTGCTATAGTAGCTTTTCCCCCAATTATAAATGCTATACAAATATGGATGAATTCGATTAACCGTATCATGTAAAAATGAAGTATATATTATCTGCTATTAGTTAGATTCAATTGTGGAACAACGTAACAATTATAGAAATGACATCTAATTAAGAATAATATATTTTTATGTATCTAAAATATCATGTTTTTATATATTTATTTAAATGTACTTGCATGAATTTTACTTGCATGTTTTTATATATTCTTAATTTGTTGTTTATATAGAGTTTAATTATATGTTGACTCACCTATCTTAATTTTTTTTAACAGCCACTAGTTTCAGTTCCAAGCTTTTGATTTATTGTGTACTTAACTACTTATGACTCGGTAGAACACACTTACGTACTTCCTCCCTCAAGCACACGTATACACAATTACAACTCCACTTCTTCTAGTTCGGATCTATGTATATTTATATATATGAATTTGTAACCATATATAAATCTCAACTAACAAAGAATTAAATTTGCTGCTAAATTATACATATTTTTAGATTTCTTTCTTTAGTTATTTTAAATCTTCAGTATTTCTCATCTTCTTTAATTCTTTAACTTTCTGGTATGATACTTGTTCGGTAATCATCAATTGCAGTACTAAGATCTGACAGTGAAATTTTGATGCATTTTCTTTGGTTGATTTTTCTCGAAAATATATGGCATGATATCGATTCCATTTCAGTGTAGAATCAAAGGGCACACATAGTACCAGCTAACATTTTGATAATCTCGGACTAAGCTCGTAGATATGAATTCGTTGTTTAGAATTTGTAATTGTTTATATATATGTAGCGGTACATTTAGATCAATGATCATAGAGTTTACTTGTCCGTGTTTAAAGTGAAAAGAGTCGTTTGGACTCGTTTAGGACAATCTTCATTCTGTGAAAGAGGTGGTGCTCATGAAGATTTTCATTGATACAAAATTGCATGGTCGGTTTAGAATCTGATCTGAGGGTTTGATTCTTTTTGGATCATATATGAAGTGGTAAAAGCACCAAATGAGGAGTAGAGGATCAAAAGATAACTTGATTGCTAAGCCCCCGAATCCTAATCCAGTACAAGTAAAGGAACCGCAAAATTCATACTTCAAATTAGTCTTACTTCTTTCCATTTTCTTAGTGACTGGTATTGTTATTGGGATGTCATCACGCAGTCGTGTTGATCAGCACGTTCACTTACAAGCAGACCGCTTTTATGGAAGTCATACATTAGCCCCTGAGGCTAATCATGTGAACAATGATTGTCCAGTTGAAGAAATGTGCGAGGAAGAGGATTGTTTGAGTATGGAAAGTTTTGTTAAGCCAAAGAATACGAGCCATCAAATGTCGGATGAAGAGCTACAATGGAGAGCTTCTTTGGTGCCAATGCAGATGGACTATCCTTACACAAGAATGCCAAAGGTAGCTTTTATGTTCTTGACAAGAGGGCCGTTGCCCATGTTGCCATTGTGGGAAAGGTTTTTTGAAGGACAGAGTATGAAATTATATAGTATCTATGTGCATGCACTTCCAGTGTTCGAGCTTAACGTGACCAACACATCTGTTTTTTATGGTCGCCGGATACCAAGCGAGGTATGATTAGTTTGTTTTAGGATACAAATTTTGTTATATTATAATCTTGAACTATTTAAAGTTCTAGGCTTACCGACTTGCCTGCAAAGGTTGCATTTGAGACACATCACTAACTGTAACAAATCTTTAAAACAAAATATTCTACTTATAAATCGTGAATTAATCTCATTAACGTTTTCCTCTAATAAATGTCTCTTTAATTGTGTCTCCACTCAGAAAGTCGAGTGGGGAACTGCATCTCTGACAGGAGCAGAAAGACGTCTTCTAGCCAATGCTCTTCTAGACTTCTCCAATGAGCGATTTGTTCTTCTCTCTGAGAGTTGTATACCAGTTTACAACTTTCCCACTGTCTACAGATACCTCATTGGATCCGAACAAAGTTTTGTTCAATCATTCGATGATCCCTCTCGCTATGGGCGTGGACGTTACAGCTCCCGAATGCAGCCTGATATTCAGCTCGAAGATTGGCGAAAAGGGTCTCAATGGTTTGAACTTAACCGTGAAATTGCTACTAAAGTTGTCTCAGACACAAAATACTATGCTCTGTTCAAGAAGTATTGTCTGCCTGCTTGTTATCCAGATGAACATTACCTGCCAACTTACATTCACATGTTTTATGGAACTCTAAATTCGAATCGAACAGTAACGTATGTAGATTGGACGTTAGGAGGACCACACCCTGCAACATTTACAGCAGATAATATTACGGAAACTTTCATACAATATATAAGGAACAGTGGGTTGCTTTGTGAATATAATGGGGATTGGACTCCTCTTTGTTTTCTCTTTGCTAGAAAGTTTGCTCCTAGTGCGTTGGAGCCCTTGCTTAATCTCACCTCAACTGTGTTGGCATTTCAAGAATTTTGAATCTTCGCCAGCTCATATGAATATATATTGAGTTTCTCTTATATGCCTATGTTTCTTAATAAGTTCAAACAGAGCTAGAGTATCACATGTTTTCTATTGAATCTGACAAATATAGTGTACATTGCATTTGTATGTGTATATTATACAGATCATGGCTTTGCTGCTTCTTGCGGGAAAAAATTCACCATTTGTTAGATATGAATAATATATACGTAATGGCTTTAATAAGTTGGTATCTTAACACCTTGAGGTTTTAGGAGAAGATATAAGAGCTCCGGTTGGCAGGGGTAGGCTTGTTATCCCCCAGAGATGAGCGCCCGTAATCCACTCTCGACACTTAACAATAATAAATGCATGTTCAACGATCAAGATAGTTGTGGGTTTATGTATATGCCTTACCTTAATAAATTTATGTGTCCTTTTCTTGGTTTCTCGGTATTCTACTACGATATAAATTGATGTCCTCGTTGTGAATGGTTGTTTTAGGTTGTTTCTGCAGAAAGATTTGTGACAAACTATTGTAGGCTTGGGACTGCCCAACCTGTTTTGCCGCAGAAACATGTGTTCGTCCCAGTTAAGCTTAATTATGCTGTACCATACTCCCATGGAAGTGATGATCATCACTAGTCAATTTTTACACCAGATCGATGTGAACTGTTACTTTGGTGTCACAGCAAGGATCATTATATTGCTGGTTTATTTGCTTTAATAACCGAATTTTATAAACCAACACATGCATAATGATCAAAGTTTATCAACAACAGGCATAAAATTTATTTTAATCAATCTAAATTATATATGTCCTGCGCCTATAATAATTATGCATCACAAAATATGATCTGCAACAAATAACTGCTATCTATCATGCACATAACGATAATAATCTATGATTCAAAATCATTGCTACCAAGATAACTGTTTTAATAGATATCGAAGTAAAGATATGGTTTGATTTCCTAGTATGAGACTAACAAAATATTATTGTTGGATAATTCAACAAAAAGTAATAGACATTCAGTATATATAAAGTTTTCATGCATCTTCGTTCAACTACTTTGCCTAGTTGAAATGAGATGGCCAGTTATAGATCAAATGCCAACTTAGGGTCCTGGGGAGTATCACAGGCCTGGTGTTCAACTCTGACCTAGAGTTGGAAGTAGTGCCTCACCTTGTTCGCCCATTGGTGGTATATTATCTTTTGTTGATTTACCTGAGGATGAACAGAAACAAATGCCTTGTCAAATGCATAAAATGGGCACTATGCATAAAATGTCTCATTTTTAGTATGTAAGAATCCAAGAGAATACGTATATATGATCTCAGAAGTAACAAATATCACAAATACTACAAACCTTCTTTTACATAATACTGAATTGATAAAGGTCAAGACAAGGTATCGACTTGCAATCGTTTTTCCTCTGATACAAAATATATCATATCATACTTTCATTTTCAGGGACGAACATAAATGACTGGGATATTGAGTTTTGGGGCGTGTTTAGCGCAATAATCTTAAAACATAATATCACAATGCGTGAGAAAAGCATGTCATAAATAAATTAGCGCATTACGCGCCAAAGCCATTTGCTATGAAGGTATAAGAACAACATATTATATAATAAATAAGAGGATGAAATTATTGGGAAGAAAATTAAATTCATACCTTGACTAACACCAGATCAATTTCTGCTTTACTTACAATTATATATTTTGTTCTACAAGGAAGCATGTTAAATTTAAATTACAGTTCAAATCTTATTGAAGTGTTTAAATAGGTAATTGATTATTTAATGTGGATATGTTTTATAACTACATCCAACAAAATATATTACTGTATTTGATACAGGTTTCTTTTGTAGTCCTTAGAGAGAATAAATTAACACCTGCAGTGATTCTGCCATATTCCAAGGATTAATGGACTGTGTAAAATGTTGATCAATATTTGTAAGCTAGGAGTAGGAAGCATGAGTGCGAGTGCGGGTTCATGTGCGGGGGTGCCTGATACGGAGATCCGAGAATTTGGCAAATAAAAAAATATGGGGATACGGATGCGGTGAGATTTATTAAATTATTTTAAATATATATTATATATATTTCAAGAGTAGCATTTAATTAAAATAAAGTCATAAAAATAAGCTCATTGAGAAAAGTTATATGGAGACCGCAATTTTATTGGAGACCATATATGTACGGCAAGAAAAACATATGTTGTAGTACAATATGTTTTGCATGTTCTGCAAACTTTGGAGTACATATACTGTGATCTCCAACACGTCTTTAATAAAAAGGTGGTCTCCATATAACCCAACCCTAAGTTCATTATCCTTAAATATTCATATAATAATTACTTAAAAACACAGCTGATGCATTATATAGTGTTTAAGTGACTAAATAATTAACTAATTACTTAATTAATTGATCAATAAGATTCCTCTAAGAATCGAAGAATGCTCAAGAGTCAAGTGCGCGGTGTGGTGGGTGAGAGAATAATCCCTGCTCCGTAGCTTGTAAGGAACCTAGATTGATCATTCATATATTGGACAAAACTATCAAGTTGTCCCTGCTACTGATCAACACTTGTAGGTAACCTAGTTTAAGCATGCACTGGACAAAACTGGAGTATTAAATAAAGTATTTTTATGCATATGCTAGTAGTCAACTATTCTAGAATATAAATCTCATGTCAAAAGTTTTAATTGCATTATTCCAGATTGATTTGGAAATTGTTTGGAACAAACACGATGTTCGAGCCACAAATAATACTACATCATCTGTGTGCAAATAAGGCTAGAAATGAACATATGTTTGGACAGACCATTTGTAATTTGAAAGGGACAAATTTGCCAAGATTGAAGGTTAGATATGAAGAAGGAATCAGTAACTTGACTCGGAGTTTTCAATTCTATTACTATATCGATGATGTGACATAAATTTTAGCTATAGGTGTTCCCTTTACAAATTTTGGTGGCGTACCACGTGAAACAGATGTCGGACATAAAAATTAGGAGAAAATAGAGGACATTTGTAACTGTGTACTCTGATGAACCTATAGTATTAATTTAAGCATTGGGTACTAAAGATGTAATTCTGTAAAAATGCTTGTGAGCTTTATTAGTTTACTCGGTTTAGTAATATTGACAAGAGGTATGAATGTTGGATTGATGATCTCTATTTTTTACCATGTTTCCAATGAGGGGATATGCTTATTATTATTACTTTTTTTGCAAATTAATGCTTACTTAATGTATTCTGTCAGGGTCATGTAAATAATCCATTCTGATGTATTAACGATGTGAAGAATATATGTTTAATCTGTAGAAGACCGCACAATGATTAGATTTATTATTTATTGAGGGTAGGACTGCAAGAAGTGTGATACAACTGAATTCTTAAATCATAAATTATATTAGTATCATCTACTAACCTTCAGTTGCTGCGGAACTCTCAACCTTTTCGAGTTCACCTCCACCGTCATTTGATGGGCTGATTCTTGTACTTCTGTTCTTCCTAGAGTATGTTTTCAGGTCTACTCGATCAAGTCTTGTACTCAAATCTAGGAAAAAAATCAACAATGATAATGTATTAAGTAATTGTTCTTTATGATTAGAAGATCAAATAGCTAATATGTTAAGTAAAGGTTTATGCAAGGAAATATTACACCACTTATTAGCAAGTCCGGCTTGAATATCGTGCACCTATTAACTTTGGGAGGGTGTTTAGTTGTGTATGTGATTGGTAGTACTGTAATTATGCGTGTAATTACTTCTATAAACTGCTATTAGGCTATAGCATTAATATTTTAAGTCTGCAAGAAGTATGAAAAGTAGCAAAAGGTTAAACAGCGGCATTGTGATATAATAAATGATAAAATAGTATCATATGTTAAGTTATCAGCTCTTCTAAATCTTCAAAATGTTAGGAGGAATTAATTGGATCAAGTATTATAGTTTAAACATAATATGTACTAACAGTGTATAACTTTAATTTCTTGTAGGCAAACTAAAAAAGTTTTAAAATTTAAAAGTGTGTGATGTGATAGCTTCCCAACAGTAGAGTTGTAAAATATTTTAATAACCTTTAACTTTCCCATCAGCATTCTGATAGTCTCCTCCAATTCCCACATCATCTGCACATATCAATGAAAAAAATTAAAATTAAAACCTATTGAGTGGCAGCAGTAGCATTGTATATTGATACTGGGAAGTTGGAAAGTAAAACATAAAGTTCCCAATGGTATGCCTGCGATAACAACATTTTCATATTGGGAAATATGAGATGAATATTTTTGTACAAGTGATATTATTCAATTGCTAAGTGTACCACATGATATAGTGTTTTTTTCATGGAGTGGAGGGCCATTCTCCTCTGCTCCTTTGTTATCTGAGGATAAACAAGAGAGAAACAATATTGTGTCAAATTATGCAGAATTTGCAGAACAAAAATAGTCAGCTCATTGCGTGAGGAGAAATAGATCAGCGCATTGCGCGTGAGATCTATATGCTAAAAATGTGTTAGAAAAGAGTATGAAATAATAGATAATAGAATATCGAATCAGCGGGGAGAAAATGTCATTCTTTAACTAGATGCCAGATCATTTTTTCTTTTTTAATATATATCTTTCCATATGATGTTTATATTTTTTCAAGTTGAAGGGTATTTGGCTAGAGTCTTAATTCAGACAGAATTTTGGTTTTTCTATACACTGAGCTTGAAAGGTTTTTGAAGCTAGAGTACCCGTGCCTCCAGGTGCTGAACCATTATATGAGGAATCAAGTTCTCATAGTTTCTTTAGGAAGAAAATTACTTATTACGAGAAAATTAAGTTTCCATATTAATTAATCAGACTTTAGTTCTTTGAGATGAGGACTAGTAAAAAGTAATGAAAGCTTATGAAAACCCACATTACCGAGGCTTTAGATCCCTACATAATCTGGACCTAATTTTTCATAATCAATGGCTCATTGCAGAAAGGTACAACCCATCGGTCTTCTAGTAATGCCACTGGGACTGTTAACATTATGGACCCTTTAATGGAAATGAATCTTAATTATAGTAGAGAATCCATTACATTACAGAAGTAGAACGATATTCGTTACAACTTTCTTTATCGGTCCATAGCAACAATGAAATTAACACTAGGTGAATGCCACATTCCAAAGTATTAAGGTACCAAGTGAGAAATTTGATATGTAGTTATCACACAGTGATATGCAAGAATTTGGATATTACCCTACAACGAAAATCACACAAGGGATAAAGTGTTTTTCCTATGCCCTCTTTTCTCTTTCATTTTCCTTTATATTAGAACCAACTTTAGACGATACTTACTGTATCACTATAAATATAGATTGTGAAATTCCAATTGAAAATCGCCTATGGCCTTCTGTAATACATCAAAGCAACCCAAGGTTTTTGACTGTCATCATAACCAATGTTTGGATACAACCTATCGCTCAATTCGAGTCACCTCAGAAACCCTGCATCCTCTTTTTTTGTCCAAGTCACAAGCAAAGAGGATAATCTAAGAATTAAACTCTGGAAACAACTAAGGTGCACACTTCTAATCATGACCCAAGATCTAAATCAAGGTAATACCATTTCTCTTACAAGCTACAAGAATGCTCTTGACTTGACACTCAGAGAGCTGTACAATGTTTATGGCTCTCTGTTAGCTCATCCTCCCCAGTTGTTCTTCAAAAAGGCTGCCCAAAATTGGCAATTTAGTTTCTTAGGTTATTTTACTAACCCTGATCTGAACTCTTGGTCCAATTCCAGATCAATCAGTGGACTGGCTTTAATAGGAGCTTATATGATGATTTTGTTCTTGTTTGTTGTTTTTTTAACTTAGATTTTGTGGCTTATTGTTCCAATATAAATATCTTTGCCATAAACTCATTGTTATATGTATGGACCTTGAACTTGCCTTATTATTTGGAACCGTCTGTAACTTTACCAACACCATTTCCTTGTCTAGGTGAAGACCTCTGTCACATAAATAATTGGTAACATGCACACACAGATAGAAATAAATATAGAACTTGTCAAAGTTTCAATTTGAATATAGATGGCAGCAACATCCTAATAAATTGAAAATACTAAAATATAAAGTTCCATGGGTGTGCCAAAAATAATAAACTTTTCATGTTGGAACATGAGAGCTTAACATCTGTATATAAAGCTCGACTCTCCAAATGAGCGTTCTAAAACTCATGGCCTCCGAGGCAAACCTATTACTTAAAACTTGAACTACATGTTGTACCTGGAAAACTTTCGTCAGGACGTGGAGTCTTCAAACTGCTTTCATTTTCTTGTTCCGCGTCTTTGCTATTCTTAGAAAGAAGTTCAAGTTCCCCTTCAGCAGCAGCGACCACATGGTGAACAGTGTTCAGTATATTTTCCTGTTCTTCAGTTGTCAGTAGACGGTCCCACTTTTTTTCAAATTCAATCATCGTATAGAGGTCAATGGGTCAAGGTGAACATTGAGGAAATAATTATAGTATCAAGAACATTTTTATGGAATTGTTACATAAAAAATAAAGGATATTCACTTCTACGCCCTCTTTCAAATGCTAGTTCAAAACGCATTTTAAGTCTCTCCAGCTCCGTTGTAATCCACTTGAAGTAAAAATGGAACAACATGTACCAAACGATTAAGATATTAAGCTAATAAAGGGAAACTGTTGCAGAAGAATTTATTAAATAGTAGACTTGTAAAGATGTAAAGAAGAATTCAAAATGGTTAAACAATAGTGAACAACTCTGTGTGAGATATCATGAATAAATATGAAGTTCAATCAATATAAAATACATGCGTACATGCTTGGTTATATCCAGTGGCGGAGCTAGCCTGTGAATTCAGGGTGGGCTAAATTAACTTTGTTTAAAAAAACTGTGCTTCAAAATTAATAATTTTAATATAAACTTAACATTATATTAATAACATTTCTAATTTAATAGTTTATTAAATATCTATATTATATTATTAAATATGAAATAATAAGAGTTTCATAATCAGTCGGTATTTGGATCGAATAGTTGATTTTGTATTATATTATTAATAAGTATGTGTTATGCATGTTATGTTAGATATTTATAATATAATTTTGTGAGAATAAAAATAAGGTTTATTGAATTTTTTTTAAACTAAGATTATATTGTCGGAATAAAATTATAGAATTAAGTATAATATTGTAAACATTTATATCATGTTTTTACGGTTAAAAAGCTTATTATACGTTAAAGGCTATATAATTTATACTTAAAAATAATTAAAAATTATAAATAATACAAATTTTTAGATTTTTTGTACCTAAGAAGCATACCTCCAAACTACAATAGAAACATGGTTTGAGATTTGAGGGGGGGCCACGGCCTACTCTGGCCTAAGCGTGGCTCCGCCCCTGGTTATATCCTCGTGCAGAATTCTGGCCTTATTTTCAAGCTCATCCTGTCAAATAATTGTCAAAAAAACATATTTCAGCAACATAATATGAGTTATAGTGACCGTGGACCACTCAGTATTCTTACATCTTTCCATTTTTAGAATCTGTATTTTTATGTCAGAGAATTTTACAATAAAATTGACCCTTCTCCTTTCCATTAAATTAGATGACACTGGTGCTAACTGCTAACAAACAACTAAACAAGAGAGCTTCCAGAGAGAGAACAGTTCACATTGGGGAGAGTCGGTAAACTAAACTAGACTGAGAACCATAGAGAAAACAGCAACTATAATATATGCTTAATGTTGGAAAAAAAATTTGTCAAAAAAAATTGTTGGAAAAAGTTTAACATCTACATATATAGTTTACTTTAGTAGTGAACTACAAGAAAGAACAATTACATTCATGGTTAGAAAGGATGCTACAAAGCCAAATGGCGATTAGAACACATGTGATCTTAAAATGAATGAGATGAAATTGAATAAATGAGAAGTCAAAACACTATCGGTAGAAAGAGTACTTACTACAGTAGGTTGTTTTAAAAGACCATGTTGTATGCGTATCTTCAAATCTTTGCACTCGTACTACAAAGAAGTAAAAGTAACTGAGTTGTACATTCATCATAGTCGAAATTTGGCATGTGTTATAAGCTTTAAGGTGAACTTGTTTCATTTGTATAAATAGCACGCACTTACATAAAGTATTTAGCTAATCAATGGCACAATTTAAGTGAAGTAATAATCTTCTTGTTAATCTAGTAAGATATAATTAAAACATTCTCCTAACTTGTTAAAGTAGCAGGAGAGTATTTACTTAACATGGTACTCCCTCCGTTCCGGTTGATTTGAATTTTAGCACGTATAGTGAGGTGGAAAAAACATAGGTTAGACCCATTATTAAATTTAAAACTTTTTGTCAAATAAAAATATAGATTCTAAATTTTATTTGATATAAAAATTTAAATTTTATAATAAATTTAACTATATTTTTTTACACCTTAATATACTTAATTGTCAAGTGTCAAAAGTTAAAGTTACTATTATTTTGGAATGGAAAGAGTATATTATACACAGGTTATTATTGTGTTTGGTTTGTCCATTCATACCATACTGAGTGAGAAGATTGAAGAAGTGTTGAATAATAAATGATCCGATTAAATTCTCCTCCTAACAACTTATGACGTCTCTCTATATAGTTTCTACACACACGTGCTCTTTACACACGTACATATGTGATATGTATATGTATAAATGTCTAGGTATTGTTTGTTTTGATGTAACTTAACAATATAATAACAAATTTTGTGGAAGGGAAATGAGTTATTGTGTTTGGTTGCCAGATACTCGTACTCTATTTGAATACTTGTGATTTCAAGGTACTTAGAGAATCTCCAAGGGAGAAGTTATCTAAAAATTTTGGACCTATAAGGATTTATGTTCCAATGGCATTAGGTATAATTATTATTAGTTATATTCAAAATATTATTTTATTATTATTTTTAAATATATAATTAAAGTAAATTTAATTAATTTTATTCAATACAAATTAAATAAAATATATTTAACAAAAAGATATTTAATGATAATATTATAATATTTTTATATTTATGTAAATATTATTAAACAAAAATAATCATGTCAACTTTTCAGTTCAGTGATGGAGCCACCAGTAACCACAAGCATGTATCCTCCATGTTTTTGCCTAGCGTTTGGAATGAAACGCTATTTCATCTAGCATTTTCGTCCTTCGATGAAAATGCTACTTAAAATGGAGTTATAGAGTGTTATTTGGGGTCTTATTTCTCACTTGTGCCATTATGGACATTTTGTCTACAAACAACCTATGCCATATGGTCCTTTTCTCAAGTTTTAATTCCTTCTATAACTCTAAAGTTGATGAAACAAATGATATTCTAGAAATAATAAACATCACATTTTGGTAATGTGTTTCAAGAAAAGAAAACTTTGAAATTTAATAAGGCATGATACCAAAGGACAATTTATTGAGAAAATAGCCTCTTTGCATTCAGAGGTATGACTTCAAAATATGGTCTCCTTATATTTCGAGGTATTGTATTTCAAAGTATGACAATACAGTACCAAGTAAATAACTAAAGCTCAAGAATAAGAATGTTAATTTTTCGGAGGAAATATTATTTCAATGAAAGTTAATAAAAAAAGAATTTTGAAGTGCAATATTCAACTTGTTCCTAAATTAATTAAATACCAATATACATCATGTCAAAAAAATGAGATGACAATATGGATCAAACAGAGAAGATGACATTGTGCTAGGAACAATATGAGACAACCATCCAAAAAAACACAAAAATTATAGAATATATGTAAAAACTATGTCTGGATTTATATTATTAATCATAATAATTAAATAATGCAATCAATCAATTTCACCAATATTTCTCTCAAATAATATCTCAATCAAACAATATATTAATCATATATATCAAATCAATCATACTAAGATTCAAGACTAATTACCATAATTGTTATCCAAATCTTTTCTATTTTCTTTTTTGAGTATGCATATAAGCTTAGTATCCATTTTAAATAATTCTCAGATGATAGATGATAGAGGATAAGTTATCATCTTAAGATAAAATCTTGATATTCACTATTTTTAAAGTTTGTATTTTCTCTGATCATTGT
This sequence comes from Oenanthe sinensis, assembly GCA_028671895.1. Lineage (NCBI taxonomy): Eukaryota > Viridiplantae > Streptophyta > Magnoliopsida > Apiales > Apiaceae > Oenanthe > Oenanthe sinensis. The sequence continues at coordinate 16,714,962 of CM053814.1, forward strand.
GTGAGACCCATTCTATCTAACATAAAGTTTACACCTTATCGAACTTGTTGTAGAACTCCAAATGCATACGTAGAAGCATAAGGTAGAACTTCAAGCTAAATGATAAGGTACAAAGCAGAGAACAGAAGAAAAATAAAAAAATATAAACATGCACAAGTCAACAAGACTTTAGCATTTATAGTTAGTGTTGTGAAAAGCACAAATCAGACATAAGTGGGGAGATGACCTTCTAACGCTTAAGCATTAAAGCGGTCATTTAAGCGGTGTTAAAAACGGATCATTACACGGATTGAAATATATATAATTATATACATACATATATTAATTATACAATTTTGTACCAATTATGATTGTATTAGTATTAAAATAAATAATATTATAATAATACACGTATTTACAAAATTAGAATTAAATAAAATATTGATTTTTTTTAATCAGCCCGTTTAAACCTGCTTAAACCGACTAATTAAGTCGGCTTAATCCGTACTAAACACTTACGAACTTGATTATACACTAATCGAAGTGTTTAAAAAACTAACTAAAGCCAATTTAAATATATAATTACCTCGTTGACACACCCATCTGATAGCAAATCGATATTAATATTATTCTCCATGCCTGAAACATGCAGTAATGTCTCTGGATCATTTTCATCACGGTAATTCCATGTTGTGCCTGACAATACATAATAGAATAAGTTAAATGCAATCGTTTATTATAATTAATACTTCCTCGGTCCTGTAATTGACTTTTGTCCGTATACCAACATTTGAAAAAATAACTTAGAAATAATATTTTTAAATTTTTTTTTGTAATATTTGTATCTTAAAATTTATACCGAAAGAGAAAATTTCAAAAATATTAAATGTAAGTATGGTTTTTTATACATCTTAAAATACATGAAAAAGTGAATTGTGACAAAAAATATGGGACAGTGGGAGTATCAAGCTATGTTCAACACTCATAAGTTACGTACTAACTACATTTATACAAGTCAATTGTGCAAAAAATTGCAATTTCATTGAATAATCCAAAAAAGATTATCAAGGAGTTATATTTCTACTATATATGAGGACTGCATAAAAAAGAACGGGCTTCTGAGAGGATAATTTGTTTAATATTTATGCAGCTTTGTTTCAATATAAAATAATATGGAATGCAGTTCAAACTTATAAACAAAATATGCATCTACCAACACAGCAACACTAACCTGTGATTTGCAAGAGCTTAAAAATGTTCTGGTCAAAACGGTCATTCCGAGCTGCTTTGATTTTAACAAAACTTCCAATTAACTTTTCATCAGCCAAGGTCCTAGGTTCCTTCACAAGCTTCTCAACTAATCGTTTCTTTAGATACACCAAGGTTATGTTCTTTGGGTCTATTAACGCATACTGGAGTCGAGGAATACTGCAATTTTCCTCATTCTTCTTCTTTGGCTTCTTTGGGAATGTGGCACATCTATCTGACTTTACACCTTCATCATTATCCTCTGAGTCGCAGCCAGGCATATAGAACTTGCCTTTCTTCATTCTATCTTCTGCACAGTGGAGATCTTCCACAGTCAAGGATTCTCTCTCAGTGATGATTTTCCAAGCCAAACCGAAGTGCTCCATAAATTGCTGAACAGAAACAGTAAGAAAAGTTATACAGGAAAATCATAGCCATTAGAATATGTAGAATAGAAGAGCCAACTCAAGGTGATGTACATGTCACTTCAGTTGAAGATAATTTCATTTACATGAGAGAATGATGTAAATGTGTAGCAAATGCAAGAAATGTAGCTTCCAAGAAGGTTAGTTATTATTTTTCCCTTTTTTTATATTTAGTTTGTATATAAATTTATGTTTCCTGCTTCTGAAAACAATAAAATCTACTTCAAATTATTCTTCAATAGAAATAATTACTTCAGATTATATGGTTTTCAAACAACCGATAAAGTCTGTAAAGGTAGAAGAAACGGATACTAATACTATATAATTTCGTGTATGTTATAGAAAGCACACCTTGTCAAAATCAGTATCCCTTTTTTCTTCAACAAGTAATCCAGACGTCAAACAGGCCTGGCATAATCCCTTATTTCCTTTAATCTGAACAAATTCAGCTTTTCCAATGCAGCGCCTGCACAGAGCTTTCGGACAGCCCACGCAATTAAAGTCTTGGCCTTTGTGGCATATGAAGCAAGAATGAGCATCTGAAGCAACAGACATGAGTTTTATTTGTTAGCAAACTTTTTGCTGATAAGACAATGAACAATCGAGACCTTGACAAAAAAATATTCTTAGGATATCCCACTGAATTAAATTGCAATACTGTTCTTAAAACAGGTAAATTTAAGGGCTACAACAATAATTCAATATAAAATATGTAAACAGAAAGATTAACTCTCCTCGGTGACCCATTTGGCATATATAGAGCACATTCAAAAAAACAAATAATAAGTGCATACCGCAAATCCAGGAATTTCCACTTTTGGCCGATGAATCATCCTTTACCATACACTGAATGTGACATGCTTTTATGCAATCCCTGTACCATTGCAACAAAATAACTTAGGGAACGACTCGACTGAGGAATGAAAATGGTACAATATTCATAAATAGTCTAGTAAAGTAATAATGACATGATACAGAAACGAACAAGATGCAATGCACTCTAAAATAGTTATCAGGGAAATAGTCTATATAGGTACTGATAATAGAAAGCTGATTCCATGTACATATCTACAAATATAAACTGTGTCTTGGTCATATTCATGCCAAAGCATAAGTGGCAGCTATAATATATATATTTTTGATAGACTTCATTTACAACAACAGCAAACAACTATATCCTGGATTGCTCTCTCTGCATTGGTGGAATTGCAAATCAGGATCATCTCCTCATGCATTGCCCATACACAAACTAGTTACATCCTTCACAGACTATTTGGAACTATCCTGTAATGGTAACCACATGGGCAGATTGGTTTATGATGTTCACCTGTATTTTCTAACCAAATTCTTGTGTACCACATATTTACATTTGGAGGAAGAGAAATGGTCGAATTTATGATCGAGTTCCTTCTACAGTAGTTTTTAAGGACCTGTACAACAGATCATTGTCAAGCAGGATCTCTGCTTCACCTTGGTTTCAAAGGAACTCACGGAATTCTCAGATTATATTTCCCTTGTTTCCCATTGTAAGATTGTATAATACGGAGTGACGGTCTAATTTAGAGCGTTTTTGGGTAGGTTCTAAGGGCTGACTGCTGAGTTTCAAAGTGATTTTTAACTCAAGTTGAATATTTGTTTGGGTAGGGTCTAGTTTATACAGTATTTGCTAGAATAGTTTTATAACTTTATAAGTGAATATTTATGAGCAAAAATCCAACTCAAAATGTTAGATGATAGATGATTAGTTGTTATCTGTGATATATATTTGTTTTTCGTAGATTAATTAAATATCTAATTAATTCTAATAATAACTTGTATTAACATTGTATACTTCATAACAATAATATTTTAAAGATAGTTAGTTTTTGTTCAAATCATCCAACTGTAATAAAAAAACCGTGTAACTTTTCCGTTCAAACATAAATAAATTTCAGTTCAATTTTTATTAAAAACAATTAGATTCAACCCGAATATATATATATATATATATATATTTATTTATTTATTTATTTATTTATTTTTTATATGTATGCATGTTAGATATCAATTATTCATACCCACTTTCCCAATTAAATATCAAAAACTCATAATTTATAAATTTAAAATATTTTTTTAATTAAAAAAATTCAACCAAACACCAAGAATTTAAAATGAAGAAAACTCATAATTAATATTAAAATAGTCTGAATCAAGTGACCGTCAAATAGTTCAAGCGATTTTACATGTTGTTAGCGGCATAATTGTTGATTATTATTACTAATAAAAATAGTTAAAGTTTGATTCATGGTAAATATTAATTTAATATTATTATTTGAACAAAATAAATTAAATTTTAATATTTAATGAAAATAAATATAAATTTGTAATATTAAAATTGAACAAATATAGTATATAATTTCAAAAAATACAGTATAATATATGATTAATATAGATATTAATAAAATATATTAAAAATTATACGTGCGAGTTATAAATTAGTATATATAATTCGAAAGTGATTTGGTCGTCACTTAATTCACAATGTTAAAAAAAAAAAGATAAATATAAAAATTAAAATAATATAATCAGACATGATGTAAGTAAAAATAAAAACATTATTGAATGAACAAAAAAATATATGTATATAAAGAACAAAAATAAAATATTAAAGGGATTTTTTGAAAAATAGCAAACTTTTTATTGTTTTTGTAAAAATACGTTTTTTTAATTTAATATTTTGGAAAATACGATTTATAAATTTTTTTTACAAAAAAACGTTTTTACAATCAATGCAACGTGATGCAACTAAAATCAATTTCAAATGTAACTACGAGCCACTTCAATTATTTTCAGAAAAAAGTTGCATTAAGCTGTATTCGATTACAAATTGTTAATAAAAAGTTGCATTTTGCTCCTTTTAGTTGCAAACTGTAATTTGCAAAAAAAAATCAAAACATAGTAAAATTGAAAAAAATGAAAAAAAAATAGTATTTTTGATAAATACCTAATATTAAAACACAAATAACAAAATATTAAAAGTAAACTATTTTATTTAAAATATGATAACATAATCACATATGTGAATAGAACTAAAAATATTATTAAAATAAAAATCTATAAAAAAATTTAAATAACTAAAATAATACAATGAAAATATTTTAATAAGTTACTCGATGTACCAGATATAAGCTTATATCTGGCAACAAATAAATGAGTATTTATAATAATAAAAAAAAAACTAGTTTTTTAGATTTTTTTTTTGAATTTTTTTATAAAAATACGGTTTGTAACTAAAAGTAACCAAATGTAACTTTTTAAAATAAAATTTGTAAGCAATTTCAATTTAATGCAACTTTTTTTATAAAAAAATTGAAGTTGCTCAAAGTTACATTTGAGGTTGATTTTAGTTATATGAGATTGCATTAGTTACAAAACCGTATTTTTATAATTTTTTTTAAAGATCGTATATATTTTTGCAACATATGAAATTAAAAAAAAATGTATTTTTGTATAAAAATATAAAATATTTGATATTCTTCAAAAAGGCCCTAAATAAATTATATAAAAGAATCCATAATTTCATTCTTTTAACTAAAATTTTAAAAAATCAGATAATAAAAGATTTTTTCCTTCAAAATATTAGCTATTCTATGCCAACTCACAACTAGGAAAGCACAATTTTTCGGTCTGGACCCGTTAACCGGACCCGACATAATCTTTCGATCGAAAACAAGTCTGGTATAAAAATATTAGTTTTGGTCTCCTGTCCTCAAAATTGGAAAAATCCGGTTTCAATCTGGTGTAGTCCAAACGCGGAAAAAACCCGGACAAGACCGAATTATATATATATAAACATATTTATTTTACTTCACTCCTTAAATCATCTAATTTAAAGATAAAATGCTAAAAATTATCATAATATAACTATCCAAAATATTATAGAACAAATTAGTATAATAATAGTAATAAATCAATATAACAAATTAAATAATAAATTTAGTTAATTTATATATTAGAAAAATGAGACTTATATATTTAAAAATGATTATCATCGTATAAAAGATAAGAGATGTATTTATTAATAAATTTATATTAATTTATAAAATAATATATATTTATATATATTATTATACAAATAAAAATGTAATAAATGTTAAAAAATTATATAAATAATAATTAACCTGTTGATCTCGGTCTGGTGCCGGTCCGGTCCAAAACCGATATAACCAATTCGATTTTCGGTCCATACATTTAAAATTTTCCATCCGGTTGGAAAAGGTGTTTTACTTAAGTTATACTAAAAAAAAGTTTAATAAAAAAAGCATTTCCATTTCACAAAAGCATATATTTATCTTGAATTCAGCAAAATGCCAAAATGTATACTAGAGAATGTTGAGGGAACCAAAAATACATAATTAGCTGGTGCACATAATCATAAAGGACAAAATATTCGGTACATGGCCAAATGAAATGACAATAACACATACAACCGCAACGCAAAATGATTCAGAGAACTCACTTCTGGTTACAGAACAGGAGAAGTCCACCACCATAGCACACGCAACACCATTCTTCCTTTGTAACACATTCCTCCATCCTCTCTTTTCCTCTCAGACCTTCCCCTCCACTATCCATCACTCTTCTAGATTTGGTTTCTGCAAAAAGAAGTTTTACTTGTTTGAAAGATGAACCTCAAAAAACCAAACACAGATTGCAATAAACTCTCACTATTCTTTTTCTCTCTATTTATGAACAAGACGCGTACATATATGTCTAACTAACTGAATTATACAAGACCCTTTATTAGGAAAAAGGAGATTATTATTCCGGAATAAGAATCCGAATAGAAACAATTGTGATTTAAAAAGTTGGTCAGTCATAGAAAATACAATTGAGAAATTGTTTATGCACAAAAGCTGGATAACAACTAATTTATGAAATTCTAGAATAGATAATTCTTGGATACTATTAAATTATAATATAGTATCTGTAGAAAAGAGAATAGAGTGTTCCTTTATCAAAATTAAAGTTTAAGATAAATATAACTGAAAAAGTTTGTCAATAAATGAAAAAGTGGCACTTTCAAAAAAAAATATATAAAAAAGTGGCATACAGCTTACAAATTCATGCACGAAATAAACTATAAATTAAATATTAGAATATAAAATATACAAAAGAAATAGACACTGCCAAATTTGTCATATTCTTTGAATTTATTATCTTCTATATATATATATTACTGCAAAGAATTTCATTTTTTATAATGCTGGTCAAGATTAATATTTGTCAAATTCAATCGAATTTGGTGGAAATATAAATTCGATCAAAAAATTAAAATTTAGAAAAAATATATTTTTCATGAAAATATTCAAAATTTTAAATTTGATGTTTAAAATGCATTAAATCAAATTTAAAATACTATATTTTTTAAAATATAACAGCAGTTGTTCTTTTCTCTCCTAATTTCTTATGTCATTTATTTACCAAAAACTAAATTTATACATAATAAAAATTAACACCATAATACTATAAAGATGTTAAATAATTTGATCCGATAAATATCCGATCTCCTCAAATTTGATTGAATTTTATCAAATCCGAAATTTTAGATTTATTTTTCAAACACAAAAGGTTTGGATTTAAATTTGAATTTTAGGTGTGTATCAAACCAATACTCGATCCGAAATATGATTCCAAACCGAAATTCAAAAAAAATAGATATTATATATATACACACACACGTTATTTATAAGATATTACATTATAATTAATATATATGTTATATAACTAATTATATATTTATAAAAAAAATTATTAAATTTTCAGGTCCGAATTTTAGGTTCAGGTTTCGAATTTTGAATTTTATCTTATAATTTTTGAGTTTCAGATATACTTGAATCTGATCCGAAATTTGTTGGATTGGGTTCAGTTTGAATTTTAAATTTTTTTTGTTCGAATCGAGTTTAGATTTGAATTTTATCAAACCATATCTGATATTCCCGCTATCATCCCTATACTATATATATTATATATTACTAATTTTCTAATTGTATATATATATATATATATATATATATTAATATATAGTATGCAATTCAAAATACTATCACTCTCATCAAATTAACACTAAAACATAACCAAATCTCCCTCTTCTACTCTATTTTATATCCAAATAATTTCATATACAGGATAAAGATAAACACACCAGAGTTGGTTGTGAAAAACTTGTCAGAATCGATAGAGAGAAATCAACATAAATTATAACTCAATCAACTTAAATGGTAAAAAGTATAGAGGTAGATGTGTGTGTGTGTGTGTATATATATATATATATATGAATTGAGACATAGAAAATGTGTATGCATGTATATCAAACTTTATGTGTATGTAGGAAAAAAGAGAAGTAAATAAAAAATATAAAAAGAGAAGAGAAAGATAGAGATGAAATTGTATTAAGGGTTAGGATGAATTAATGACATAGAAAGAAATGAATTCGAGATTGAATATAAAAAAATAATCTTTGTTCTTTACTCATAACTACAATGAAAATGGCTAAAATCGACCGTCAAAATCAGTCGATTATGACTGATTTCGGTTGGTTTAACGGTTAAAACCGACCAACAGTCACGGTCGGTTTTAGGTTGGTTTAACGGTTAAAACCGACCAACAGTGTCGGTCGGTTATATCCCTTCCATTTTTGTTAGAATTGGTCCCACAATTGCTCACTTGTCCGCCACGTGTATTGTTAAACTGACCGCGCTTCGGTTGGTTATAGTCTCTCAAAACCGACCGCGTATCTATACGTTATAAGGTAAGAAGTTGTCTAGTTAAAACCGACCGATGTACAAATTGGTCGACTTTGTAGCAGCTTGGATTGCAAAATTTTGGAAAGAAGTCATAACCGGTCGACTTAAACCGACCGAGCATACTAAGAAATCGGTAGGTTTTATCATGGATGCAGTTGGTTATGTGCATGTCGGTCGTTTAAATGGGATTAGGAATGGTAAAAATCATACGGTTATGTGCTATGTCGGTCAGTTTTTTACTGGGTTCTGGCAAAAAAAACCAAATTCTTTCTGCAGTTTCTATAGTCCACTAAACATTTCCAATCAATAAACATTCTAATATCAAACATTCTACTAACAATAATCATTCATATACAGAAATTAAACAAACAACATCAAATGCTTTTGATTTCATTCTAAATTTAAAATATCTCAACATTCATTACATCAACCAAACCAACATAACATCCCAAATTAATTTACATAACATCCCAAAATGATCATAACATCCCAAAATGAATAATAAAATACTAGAGTCAGTCCTCATCGGAAAAAGAAACACTAGAGTCCGTCCCGATCTTCTCATCTTCATCCCCTTCACCTTCGGCATTGTCATTGCATTGGCCGCCTTCGGCATTGTCATTGCATTGGCCGCCTTCGCCATTGCCTTCACCTTCCCCATTAGCATCGCCTTGGTCATCCTATGACAATTCATCCTCAACCGTATAATCATTTTCCTCGACATTGGCTTCATTTTCCTACACACATTTAAAAATCAATTAGAAGCAATAACGAAATAATATCCATTGAAGAATACATGAGCATATAAAGTTCATTGAAGAATACCTCACACATACGTACCACTTCTGCCTCTCTTTTTTGGAGAATATCTTCAACCAAAGTAGTTACAATGTGTACCATTTATCCAGATATTAGATTATTCCATTGAATTCTTCTACTTTGGTCGGCGGATGGATCAGAGGTCTCAAGTGTCGTCCGTGCAAAGTTAGCCTATCAATTTAAATTTAAATTTGATTTATTTTAGAAAATGTTAAATTCGATCGAAGTTGGCCGAATTTAAGGATGCATTAATATGGATTTTGAAGGATTTTAAAAAGTTTATTAAAATCTATGAGATATTTAATAAGGATTATAATAATTATTTTGTGTATTTTAATTTGGATTTGAAAAAAAAATCAATTAAAATCTAGTGTAATTCAAAATTTAATGGATTCTTTAATTTTAGAAAATAGTACATTTTGATGAATTTTATAATGTTTCTTATCAATTTTTAATTCTGTCTATGTTTTACGAGAAATTAAAGGATTCAAACTAATCTACTACGAAACTCTGCATTGTCTTAACCATTCTACATTAACTCAATGAGAATGAACCTAAAATTAAATCATTTACAATCTTTTAAAACATATAAACTTTGCAAATACGAATTAGACTACTAATTAACTTTGCAAAGAACAACACACAAAGATGAAAGTAAATATTATTTGTATTCTTGGTGTATGAATACAAACTTTCCTATAAGGCTCCGTTTGGGAGTGTGGTTGAAAACTATTGTGTTGTAAGAAAAAATACTGCTAGAAAAAGTAATGTCAGAAAAATTCGATGACTGTTTGGTAATTTTGTTTAATTTATACATATTTTGAGATATAATATATAAATATAATATTTTTGGTAAAATTTAATGATAAAACTTATAATTACTTCCTATAAAAGATGAAAAACAGCTTTCTCTATATTATATTGAGACTAAAAAGTATTTATTAATTATTAATTTATTGAAATTCATACATATAGAATAAAATTTTAGTTTTATGAAATTTATATAAAAAGCATATAATTATTTAGGCTTTATAATTTTTATTAGATTTGATTCCCTCCTAGTATATTTAATTTATATTATTATCATTTAACTATAAGTCTCTCTCTATTTCTATAACTTGAAATGTGACTATAAATTAATAAATGTAACAGTATAACTTATAAAACTGTATGAGAATTGAATTGGATTTGATATTCAAAAAGTATTTGCTGGACGTATATGTGATATAGGTTTTACCGTTCAATTTATTAATTTGTAATTTATATTATTATGTTAGCATTTTGTAAATGAGTATAACGTGTTGGTCTCAACACATTTATTACATGATATGTTTATATTTAGAAAATAATGAAACTCAAAGTGAAAACCAATGAATCCAATTATAATGAAGGATTGTTATAAATTATATTATATGTATTATTTATGGTTGATTGATATTTTCACATATATTGAGATACGATTGAAAATTAAGCATTTTATCAAAAATAATTAATAAATTAATGTAATCCATATTAATATCATCTATGATTTGTATGCATGTGATATAGTTAGTGGGGTTTATTAATATGGATTATATTAATTTATTATTTATTAATAATTGTAAAACAGAACACACGCAAGTACGTCGATCAAGAGTATCAAGAGGGAAAGAGAGAGAGTATCAACAGTATCATCGAGAAGTATTAAGAGATCGAGAAATAAAGAGAGTGATCAGTCAAGATCAATCAGAAATAAAGAGCGAGCTATGCAACAAAATGTCCCTCAGGGATACTATTTGCACCCCATCAACCAAGATTTGTCGGTGGGGTATTTGACGAGGAAGCACAACGGAGAGCCACTGCCATCCGACATTATAGACCAAGTAAACTTATACAGGGACTCTTTTGTGAATAGGCAGTGGGAGATGGGTGGTGGGGGCTGATGGTAGAGGTACACGATACGTGTTTATAAGAAGGGGTCTAGGTTTATAAGGGGATGGAAAGGGTGTTAGATATTTTGTATAATATCTATATATATATAAAAATAAAATTTTAAATTTTAATTGCTATATGATTCTATTTTTCAGTCAAAGATAATTTTCCCGTTGGCTCCTTTACGTTACCATGTAGTATGAGCTTTTATTACCATATATATTTTATTTCCTTATTGATTTTACGTTACTGATTGTTTTCTTCTATATTACCCTGCTTGTGGCTATACATTGGGGTTAGAGAGGTTTTGAAGAAAAAAGAAAAGAAGTTCATCACAATCTCATACTAAAAAAAATATATTCATATTCATCTCGTTTTTGTTTATTAATATAATTCTTTCAATTCATTCGATATATTTTCTTCACACTCAAATTTGATTTATATCAAAGTACAATACAACCTCTTCATTTATAAGAGTTTTTATTTATATATAAATATATTATTTTGATTTTGAGCACCATAAAATTTATTGTTCTTTCTTCTTCATGTTCGTGCACGGAGGAAGATAAACCGGAAGGGGGTGTTGTACAAGGAGTTGTGGTGTGCCCAAAATATCACATGGGCTGAATTTGGGCCCATAATTTTGGAAGTCCAATCCACTAAGTAGTTGGCCCTCTAAAGAGGTTCCAAGAATTGAATAAGAGTTGGTAGGGAGGTTCTATGGTGATAAGTGAGTTATGGAAGCTGCCAGAGAGGTTCAGAAGGTGAAAGGTCCATCCAAGGATGAGGAACCATTAGGGAAGAAGGCCCTGGTGATGTAGAGGTTCAACTGTCCAAGGAGCTTCCATTATGTCAAGACTGGTACCTGATTTAAGGAGGTTCCAATAGTCCAACTAAGTTGAGAATTAATCTGGGGTCATGATGTCCTATCGTTTCCAGGGAACAGGTTCCAGGTTCCATGGGACAAGTTCCAAAAATTAGTTTCCAAGACTTGGTACCTCCTGGCAGAGCAGTTATGCATGGACTATATCACCTGATTTTTACGAAATAATCTCTCCACGATTCTGGGAGATATCTACCATATTATTCTTATCTAATTAAGGATAGTTCTCAAGAAAATACATATGCTCCTATATTGATCCAATTACACATCATGATATAGCTTCCAAGGAGTCCTAACCGACGTGGACTCTCCTTCTAGGTCAACCACTTCCAGATATACATCAAGTAAGAGGATAATCCTTACCAAATCACTGCTAATCACTCATCAAAAGAGTCTTAACAACCAAGAACTACATATGGAGTTGATCTCTATAAATAGGGTTTGTAGGCAACTAGCAAATGGGTTCGAAAACATTTAGAGGGGAGAGAGCATATACAAAACTCGAGTGTTCATCAATTAGTCGAGGTATTTGACTTGTATAATCTCAAGATTATACGTTGGTGCCTTGGTACTTTGCTATTCAGTCCTTTCTTTATCAAAATCACCATCCACCCTTCGTGGAACCTTGATCAGGAAACTGTTTCTTGATCGATTTGTGTAGTTTTATTCTTGCAATTTTAGTAAAGGATATCCACAGGTGTTGTACCAAATTCCTCTCACAACAAGTTGATATCTAAAACCTTGCACGAAAAGGGGCAAATCTTCCTTAAGGCAGCGTGTTCACGCGCCTCACCAAATAACATATATCCTTTTGTTAATTTATATTTACGTTAATATTTCTCAATTTATAATTGTGGTGTTTAATTAATTTATTTTTTCAATTGTATGTGATAGTCCTGGTTATATAAATATATTTGTGCAAGGTCATACGATAGTGATTTTTGAGTAGATTTATATTTACAATTTATAGAGAGTTTGTACTGCATGGTCAGAAGAATCTCTTGTACTAATAAGTGAATCTTTGTGCATATTAATTTGTACTCGTTAATTGATTAAATTATTGCAAGCATACATCAATATTATAAGTTGGCCAGTTTTTATCTTTGTTGAAGCCAATTTTCATCGGGTGCAAGCTCAAAATTAAATTTATTATCAGGTATTCGAATAGAAATTATAAGAAGAAAATATATCAATATTAAGAACACAATTATGGTTTTGGGGATTTTGGGACTGCTCTTGAGAGTATTATAAGCAATAATAATTTTTGGATCCCCTCTTGTTATTTCCCATAACAATGTCAATATAATTTGTAGAAGGGGGGTTGAATACAAATTATCAAAATTTTTGTTTTAATAATTGTTCTTGTAGTTATGAGTGTCTGAGAGAAAATATTTGAACAATTAAACTGAAAAGTATTTGAACCAACAATGTTTAAAATTGCTGATGGATTGGTTTTTCCATCAGTGTATATTTTTGTCCAAATTATCTAAGTTAATAAAACCTAGCTGCTTTTTACAAAATTAGAAAAATGAATCAATTGATCTTACAAAGTACTCTAAGGCTTGAACAGTTGATTCTAAGATATTTTCTAACTTCAGTCTTCTTCGAACAATACTACCACACTTGTTTATATACTACAAGTGTGTTTACAATACCTAGAAAGAGTATTAAAATAATTAAGAGTTGGTAGGGAGGTTCCATGGTCATCAAGTGAGTTATGGAAGCTGCTAGAGAGGTTCAGAAGGTGAAAGGTCCATCCAAGGATGAGGAACCATTAGGGAAGAAGGTCCTGGTGATGCAGAAGTTCAACTGTCCAAGGAGCTTCCATTATGCAAAGGCTGGTACCTGATTTAAGGAGGTTTCAAAAGTCCAATGAAGTTGTGAATTAATCTGGGGGTGTCCTAATGTACTATCGTTTCCAGGGAACAGGTTCCAGGTTCCATGGGACAAGTTCCAGAAATTATTTCCAAGACTTGGTACCTCCTGGCAGGGCAGTTATGCATGGACTATACCACTTGATTTTTACGAAATAATCTCTCCACGATTCTGGGAGATATCTACCATATTATTCTTATCTAATTAAGGATAATTCTCAAGAAAATACATATGCTCCTATATTGATCTAATTACACATCATGATATAGCTTTCAAGGAGTCCTAGCCGACGTGGACTCTCTTTCTAGCTCAACCACTTCGAGATATACATCAAGCAAGAGGATAATCCTTATCAAATCACTACTGATCACTCATCAAAAGAGTCTTAACAACCAAGAACTACATATGGAGTTGATCCCTATAAATAGGGTATGTAGGCAACTAGCAAATGGGTTCGAAAACATTTAGAGGGGAGAGAGCATATACAAAACTCGAGTGTTCATCAATTAGCCGAGGTATTTGACTTGTATAATCTCAGGATTATACATTGGTGCCTTGGTACTTTGCTAGCTCAGTCCTTTCTTTATCAAAATCACCATCCACCCTTCGTGGAACCTTGATGAGGAACCTCTTTTTGATCAATTTGTGTAGTTTTATTCTCGCTATTTTAGTAAAGGATATCCACAGGTGTTGTACCAAATTCCTCTCACAACATTTTGGCGCTAGAAGGAGGGATTTTGACTCATCTTTAGGGAGGAAAGATGTCTAATAAATTAGACAGCGAGAAAATATCATCGAATGGCAAGGAGGTTCCCTAGGGAGAACCTCAACCTGAAGTTACTCTGAATGATGTTTTTGACTATGTGAAACAATTGGGGGAAAGAGTGGAAACACTCGAGAAGAGATCTCTCAAGAAAGAGAAAAGGAGGTTCAAATCGGCTTCTTCTGGAAAGAAGTTGAAGCAGAAAAGTGTGACCCCCAAATAGTTGGTGTTCGACTTTGAAAGTAGGGAAGGAGAAAGAGAATTGGAATATGGGACTGCTAAAGGGGGGTTCCAAACAGAGAAAGTTGTTGAAAAGGAGAAACAGGAATCTGCACGTTCCTCTATCCCCACTATTAGCATGTTTTATTGGTTGGGAAACAAGCTAAGTGACCAGGACCTTCGACACAAAATAAAGGCTAGTGAAAAGGACATTTGTCACCAGTTGTCTAACAAAAGGGCAACTGAGAAAGGCCAACAGGGAGGTTCCAAGGCTGGAGGTTCCAAAAGCCAAAAAAGAGATGAAGCTCATGTTTAAAAATTTTGGTTTGATTAAATTGGACCAGATATTCGACTATTCAAAAATAATCGGTTGATTAGTCAGTTGAAAATGACTTAAATTTAATTATATAGCTATTTTCGACGCCCTCGCCTGCAGTCTTTTTGATCGAATTTATCTAATTTTGATGCTTCTTAGTTGAATTTAGCTAAATTCTACCTATTTTTCCTAGTCGAATTTACCCAAATTTCTTATAGTATTTTGATATTTTTACATGCATAGAAAATATAATTTAATAAATTATTTTTAAAATTTTCTTATTTTATATAAAAATTTAATATTTAAATATTTATCTAAAAAATAAAATTTAATTTATGGTGTTATATTTTTTAAGTGCAATATATTAACTTTAATACACAACTTACTCCTTTTCACTTTAACTTTTGGCACACATTTTTAAAATTTTCAATCGCATAGCAAAAATTATAATTTTTTAAAAAATATTCTAAATTAAAATATGTAATTAATATTTTAATTCATAAAATGAAAATTTTAAAAATGATAATGTTAGATCAAATACATAAAGATGTGTGCCGGAATTAAAGCGACATAAAAAAACAGATGGAGTATTAATTTGCAGTGTGACCTTAAAAATGCAACTACTGCGCGCAGTTTGATCTGAATCTATCACTATACTCGCAATTATTGCGAATACAATGAGAGGTAAAAATGCGTAAAATGTAGGTGAATAAATTCATTCAATTCATCGCATTCTATCCTACCAAAAGAATAGTAAAAACTAACAAAAGAAATACTCGATTTGTCCCTCCCATTTCTTTACATAAAAACTCGCATGTCTGACACACATTTTAAGGTATATTTTAAAGATAGTTTCATAACTTATTTTTAAAATTTTCTTTTTTGTATAAAAATTTAACAATACTATTTTTATACAAAAGAAAAAAAAATTAAAATTAAGTTATGGATCAACTATCCTTAAAATGTATCTTAAAATGTGTACCGGAAAGTCGTTCGAAACGTAAACTATTCCGAGGAACGGAGGGAGTATTATACAAGTATCACTTTCTATGAGAAAGATTACAAGGTTTTCAACTTATTCTAACAGTGATCCAGTTTCCAGATGAAGCAATGAGACTGTTTGTACCATGTCTATGTGACAAATAATCTCTTTCTCCGAAACTCCTCATTGTAAATGGAACTTTCCTAATGATCTCTCTTTCGCAAAGTGGTTCTTCTGACACAAAATCATCCTCATCCTCCTTGTATATACCAGCATCGAGAACGCTTGAAGGGGAAGGTACCTCCTGATCATTTACTGCAGTTCTCTCATCTGATTTACCACAAACAAATGGATGTTGAAGCAAGTCCTCACTTGTCCACCTCTTTTTCGCGTTTCTCTCAAAGCATTTATGTAAAAAATCTAACCCCTGTTTGGAGAATCCTACTGGAAACTTTGGCGTCTCATTGCTACGTGCAATTTTTAACACAGCAGACATCACATTCAAGTTCTGATCACCCCATTTTGGTGGTTTCCCTGTAGCCATTTCGATGACTGTACAGCCCAATGACCATATATCAGCAGCATAATCTACCCCTTCTTTTCTCAAAACTTCAGGAGCCATCCATAACGGAGTCCCACAAATAATTTTCGAAGATTCCATTGAACTACTATTAGCCTTGGAGCCATTTAGCCTTTTTGCACACCCAAAATCTGCCAATTTGATGTTTCCAGATGAACTTAGAAGCACATTCTTGCACTTCAGATCACAATGTACAACCCCATTATTGTGGAGATATACAAGTCCCTTGAGAATTTCTCTTGTGTATAAACGAACCATACTTTCATCCAAAACCCCGTCAAATTTATCCGCGATATCTGCCAAACTACCACCAGCCATGTACTCGATGAAAAGATTGTGTTTTCTTACACCATTCAATCCCTTCAATGTTTCTCTTCCAATGCACTTTACAATATGTGGAGAACTCAAGTTTTCAAGAATATCAGCTTCATTCTCAAGAGAATCGAGTGCTGCTTGTGATTCAGCAGATTTCACAACAAAAAGTCCACCTGTGGATTTGTTCATAGCTAAATGAACCGATCCAAATGATCCTGATCCAACCATTTTGCCTTTTACCCATTCACCGGGTTTAGGACACGAACCCATGTCAGCTGCATTCATATCTTCTTCTTGAAACGATTACTTATAAATTGGGTATAGAAAACTAGTTGGCCCACTTTAAATTGGGAATCAATACCCAATTCAAAATCTAAAACTGTGATACTTTCCTTATGCATTCAGATATAATGCAGCATATGCAATATGAAATAATGTTACAGGGGATTCGGAAATGTCACAGTAAGAAACAAAGCAATACTATTCAACAAAATTTAAGAAAGAAAGAGCAAAAAAAATATAAAAACTTAACCAATATACAAGATGATGAATTCAAAAAACACAAACTTTGAATTCTTAATTTTCTGGGAAGAGGGCATGAATTTGTTTTGTGAGAGGAGCGGTTTTCCGGAGACTGGAAAACCGCTCTAAAAAAGAAAAAAAAAATCTTTCTTTCACCACCAGCAAATGGTTAAGCTATAGATTTCTATGTTTCATGAAATAGGAAAATATTCCAAAACAAAAACTGTGTATTGAAGATAGAGGAATGGTTGGATATCCCAAGATTGTGGAAGCTTTGGAGTGTTAATGGATATCAGGTACAAATGGATTGCTGCCATGTGGCATGAATGGCTATTTTGATGCATGGTTTTACAACTAAAAATTTCATGGGGTGCACTAAAAGTTTCAGCAATGGTAATGGAGCTTTAAACAACCCTCAGTCTCTCATCCTGTGTAATATTATTAACTGTATTCAATCAAATATGCAATGCTTATGCATGAAGCATGTGATGTTTAAGATCAAGTATTATGGTGACCAGATGCGGAGCCACCGAGTACCACCCAGGTGATCCAGTTACCTGGAAAAATTAAATTAGTTTTTAAATATTTAAATATAATTTTTGTTAATATTAAATCATACTTAATATTTATTTATAGTTTTTGTTTTTAATAAATTTTAACACACATCATCTTTCTCGCTTTCGCTCTTTCTCCAGCCACATGGTTTCAAACAAAGTTTTACCATAAATATTATCCTTGTATTTTTAAATTTTTTGATAATTTTTAAAATTAGTTATATAATTAATAATAATTTTTGAAAGAGATTAAACATATAAAGGGTATTGGCCCTTATTATCACAATTTGAAGTTAAATAATCCAAAATATCACAATTTGGAAAAATGGCCCTCTATATCACACAAAAATGTAACTTAAAGTTGCGTTTTTTTAAGAACGTAAATTATAATCATGTTTTTATTGATTATTTTGAAAAAAATTGAAAATGCATTATAAAACTGTGTTATGTGTAATCACGCAACTGTTCACTCTCCCCGCCGTCCTTGTTTGAGAAAAATATAAGAAAATGAGGCTACCCGAATTTCAGGTGATACACAGTAGACTACACTTCACTCAATATACATATTGTTATAAATTATAGTATAAATTAAAGAGAGTTTGAGAGAGAAGAGAATTAAATTCATATATATTGGTGTGTCTTTACATGCTTAACAAGAATGTCTATTTATACACTTTACAAGACAATATTTACAAGAAGCTGAAGAGCTAAATGTCTGAATTTGAAAGGCCAAAGGTCTTGTATATGAAAGGTCAAAGGTCTTTTACAACAAAAAGCCAAAAGGACATCCACATAAATATATTATTTACAACACTCCCTCTTGGATGTCCATTACATAAAATAATCATTTTTAATATACGCATCTTTATGGAATTAGGATGACTTAGCTAGCATATCAAACTGTGATGTCAACAGTAAACTTCTAGTTTACTTCAAAATCCATTTTAATCATTTTTACGTTTAGTATAAACTAATGGAGGATATTGAAATTTTTCTCCAAATTACTTTTAGTGCATTTGGTTATACTCAAAATTTAAAAGCACTTAGTATCTTTATGCGGTCATTTATATCAAATAAAATTCTCCAATCTTTTAAGAAAATATAATTACATCAATAATATACATGTTCTTCTACAATAAAAATGTAGTCGGGAGAGTGAAATATTGGCTATGACAAAATATATATGCTCTTCATGAGTCTTATATTAAGAAATATATGATGAAGCATCCAATATATAATGCTCCCCCTCTGGATAACTCATATTCAATATATAGTATTGACATTAGCTATCATTATTATAATCAAGATAAACGTTTCTTATACACATGATAAGAACATGATCAAATGTTAATATTTTTTAAGATCATTACTACAGGCATGGTATATATCTTTCAATTTTTAATATTATCTCATTCACTTCAGGTAATGGAATAATATCATTTATTTGCAATTCGTAATTTTTCCATCAACGATTTGAATTTAATCAACCATATGGAGTCATGATATCAACTCATAATTTTAATAACTCAACTATATTTGCGGGATACATATTTATTCATTCTATTAAGATCTATTATTATAAATTATATTATTTTTTATATAGATTCATCATTCAGGGATATTTATAACTTTTAAGAGAAACTGAAATTTGAAATATTATATTCATATATATTATTCTTCTGGAATATTTTGATAAAAATTGCAATCAAGTGCTTAAACGCATAACATTTACTCTATTATTCATATCCATAAAAAAATATTAGTATATATCCTTCAGGAATTTCACAAAATCTAAATATATCAAAAAGTGTCATAAAAAATTGTATTGCATTCATTTATTATCATTCTATCAAAAAATTAATGTCAAATAGTTGCTGATAATATCAAGATCATTTCATTTGAGTGATAAAAAGTTATCATTTACAAAAGCTAATAATGTTATATAAATTAACTATAATTTATAAGAGGCACATTGTGATATTGAATATTATCATCTATAAAAAAAATATCACATAAAACTTCACAATATTAAATTTCCACTTACTTGGAGCATGCATAATATATAATTTATTTTAATATGTGAGTAAGGTAACTTGATATAAGTGACATAATGTGTGAGGATACAAGTCATCTAGTATTAATCATAATACTTCTAACTTTTTCACTAATTTAAATATTGTGTCCTTATAAATCTTGTTTTAACATAACTTTTTATAATCATTTCCTCCTATTACATAGATCTAACATATACCATTACCTATGTATATGCACTCAAATAATATTGTAACAATTATAAAATTTTACGTGAATTTTAAAGAGAGATAATAGATACACACAAGAATAAGTTTTAATATGAACAACTTGATATCCATGCCACAAATACAAAATGAAACTTAAATTATTAACATATATGGATATTTCAACATGATTGCATATATTGACTAATCCAAAACTTAGAGAATAAAATTACTCCAAAAATAACATAACCATATATATATAAATTCAGGATTGACCTGTCCGAAAATAGACAATTTACATCATGTAAAAGATTTTATTTCAAAATATGTAAAATATGAAACTTTTAGATAATCAAAAAAGTTTTCCATAATGTTAAACCTCTTAAAAAGTGAATTAGTAACGAATTCAGAATAAATTAAAATTTGGGCTGCTATAATTGAAAAACAATAAGCTCTTGGACAGATTTTAATTTACACCTTTTAAAATTAACAAACATCATAAAAGGCAGTAAAATATGATTATAACTTAAAGGTCTCGAAAAAATCTTTCCGAATTGATATTACACATAATTTTCGGATGTAAATTCAATTTTATATGATTTTTCAAAATTGTGGTATCCTATTTCCATGCAAAGTCACACCAACAATGTATACATATGGCAGAATTTCATAAACGTACATGTAGAATTTCAAAAATCCTAAACTACGAAAGTTGTAGACAATTAAGATATCTTTCCGAAAAGCCTAAAATCATTTCATTCCGAGGTAAAACGAATTTAATATAATTTTTACGAGAAATGTTAACTGGCATAATTTAAACATATAAATTTAGAATAATATCATGAAAATGAATAAAGTTATAAAAGGGATGCATGCCTCAAAATCTTAATGTATAATTATCAATTCTCTAAAATTTCAAATTAGCACATTAAGAATCCTTCACCTTGAATCTATGAATAAAATGGCAACTCGTGTTTTGTAACAGAAAATACCCATAAACAATTAACTACTTGCACTTAGACCCAAATCAACCCATCAAAATAAATTTTAAATCTTATCTTCTTGAATGCAAGATACACCGACATAGTAAGTGAACGGAAGAGCAAGTCGTACTGATAACGTGTTATAAATTATAGTATGAACTAGAGAGAGTTTGAGAAAGAGGAGAAGCAAATTCATATATATTGGTGTGTTTTTACATGGTTAAGAAGAATGCTTATTTATACGTTTTACATTACAATAGTTACAAGAAGCTGAAGAGCTAAATGTCTGAATTTGAAAGGCCAAAGGTCTTGTATATGAATGTTCAAAGGTCTTGTACAACAAAAAGCCAAAAAGACATTCACATAAATATATTATTTACAACACATATATAATTTTTTAGGGTCTCGTGTCTCTTCGCTTTATGTCTTTTCATTAATATGTTTGACATAATGCCCAGAACTAACTGCACAAATAATCTATTAATAACGCAAGTTCTAATCTCGTTTATATGTGATACAAAAGCCTTTATTTTCAACTGTGAGGCCATTTTAACTGGAAGTGTGATATAAAGGATCTTTATTCCCTATAAATTCAACTTCGGTTAAATTTATAAATTTGACATAATACAGTCGAATTTTGATTCACATAATTTCAATCAAATTGGGCGGCAATTCTATATCACCCGGTCATTTTAGTTAAACATTTACATAGACCATTTCTTTGCCTAAACATAATGCCCTTCTTAGATGTAAAAAAAAAACTTATCTACTACAAGATTACAATTTACAGACTTTGTTTGGCAGAGGATGAGATGGATTTGTGATAAACACTTGTCAAGCAAGGGGAAAAAAGTCCCAAGGTTGAGTTGAATCACGCAAAAAAAATTCCCTTAATTTATAAAAGCAAGAATTTATTGTGGGAAAAAACCCCTAGATTACAACAGACAGTCTAACAGTATAGAAATTTCCAATTCTTATTATGACACTACGCGTCTATTGAATAAAGATAGCAATATAATATGAAAAAATAATGATCTTGAAAAGTTCGAAGCAAGATTGATCACAGCAGTACTAGCAAACCCTGACTCTAGGACAACAATCTTTTGCAAGTGAAGTCAAAAACAACCTGGAATAAACTTCTGGAATCTTTCTCTACGGGTAGTTTTAAAAGTCGTGAAACTCTTCTGTATCCAACATGTTCCTTCAACATAGATGCTTCACTAACTTCCACTTTCATCTCATGCTTTGGAATTTTAGGTTGAGTCAGTGCCCATTGCATTGCCCATATTCCAAGAGGACGCATGTAACAGATGGATCGGTAATGGCCATTCAAGTTCCAACCCTCTGGAACTTGAAAAGCGTAGCTGCATAGAAATGAATAAGAGTGTTAACTTACATGGAAAAAGCATGGTCGGCAAAAGAAAATGGGTTGTGTCATAAAAGCAAGCACTGGTTAGCAATGAATTGTGAAGGGTTCACTTGCGATAGCTTATGAATAAAAAGTGCCACAGCTACCAAGTACAAATTTGAAAATCAATTAAAAGAACAAATAGATGTTATATTTTTATCCCTGATTTCTCTCTCTAGATACAGATATCATACAACATGCAATATGCTGCAGCGTACAGATACTTTTGCTCAGTGACCCCAGTGTTTCAGTCACTAATTTCTCCGGTAATTCTATTACTTTACAACCTTTTCTTTATTGATGGGTAGATTTTTATATTTTCTAAGTTCTATGCAGAACTAGAAAAAGTTTCACCAAATTTAAGGAATATCAGTGTTCATTTTATCCTATATTTCATAACCAAATGCAATTAAAAGCTCTTCGTTCAGAAAATTGGTAAATTGAATATTTTGTAGTTCAACAAATATAGCATCCGTATCAACTTGCCTGTAATGTTAGCGTACTAGATCATATTGGTTATACATAGTAACACATTATTGGTGATATCTGTTTTTTGCCCATGCATATAGGCTGTAAAGAGGCCCGCAGTTAGGCAAGCAAAAAAATATGAAGAGGTGCTTTCAAATATACACTTAATCGAATCCAGATTTCTCACGTCTAGTCAAGCCATATAACATTGAACTAAATCAGTCAAAAAAAAAACTTTGAACTAAATAACTAATACTCATTACCAATTCAGTGGAGGAAAAGAAACATTGTAGTTATTGACTCACCCGTGTCCTTCTTTAGACCAAGCAGTTTCATAGATTCCACGAGCGGTATGAAATCCCATTTCCACCATACCTTCTTGAATCATAGTTGCACCAACAGAATATGTAACTCCTGTCCAAATTTCTCTTGACTGCATAGATGACATGTCAGGATCTCCATTGGGTAACATTCCATTTAATGCCCCCAGTTTACCCCCATTCACCTTGAGGACATTAAAATTATACACTTTTTCAAGAGCAGATTTTGCCTTTTCTTCACTGACAATTGATTGAAGACCACAGGCTCGAGCATACCTACAAGATAGCTTATTCGTTTATGCACTCAAAAGGAAAATTTTCGAGTTGACCTAATGTCAACAATTCACACACCCAAACCCAGAGGAAAACATTACTAATTTACATTTATGTGATTTCATTAAGCTTTATAAATAAGCCATGCAACATTACTTGCTTTAATTACAAAGGGGTACAAATATGTTGAGAAAAGCTTGTGATTACAACACTCGAACAAATTTCCCTATGGTACTCTAGAAATTCTTGTCATACAACATACTGTATAATTGTGTCCAGTTTCTATATATAGTTCTGCACAGGAATCAGGAGCCAGTGAATCAGAATTTCGCAGAAATAACATTAGATGGAGCATACCATTGTCCCGCCAATTGATCCGCTTGAATAGATGAACTTGTAGAGCTACCACTGTCATCATAACTGAAGTAAGAACCATTCCACAACTTATCATACACTTTCTTTGCTTTCTGAAATTTCAACCAAAAATAATCCTCACAGCCTTTATCACCAACTTCACGTGCCAGAGCTGAAGTAGCTTGCAATGCTGCCACCCATAGCCCCCCACAATATGCACTCACACCGGAGACAGACCATGTATCATATGTCTGATCAGGAAACCCATCATTTTCTATCATCCCATCCCCGTCCTTGTCAAACTGCTCCATATAAGCCATAGAAATATAAACAGCGGGCCAAACAGCTCGTGCAAACTTTTTGTCACCTGTTGCAACCACATCCCTGTAGACTTGCAAAACAAATTTTGGATTCAAATCTTTCCACCTGTCAGTATTATGAAGGTTATAGAAATTTACTTCAAACCATGGATCTATCATGCCAATATCATGAGGAACAGCACCAAGAACTTTTCTCGAGACAAAAGTTCCATCATGCAAAAGACTCATTTTTCTGGGATCATGCATCATAACTGCTGCCGCAAAGTCTCTTTGGATACTGAGCTCGAGTTTTGGGAATAGCATTGTCAAAGCAAAAGATGAGTAGAAATGAACATCATATGTGTTACACATGTGATACTCGGTCCCTTCGTAGTAAAGAAATTGACCAATATTTTCCTCTCCCTTCTCCAGCAAAAATGTTCCTATTGCTGAAGTTTTTGATACTGGGTGGTGAATATTCTCGATTACTGAAGTCATCCTTTCAAGAATATCATCAGCTGTATCATTCTGGATGGACTTATCATTGCATCCGCTGAGGTCTGTGTTGGACCTATCAAGGCTAAATTTTTTATCACGTATGACTGACAAGCTATGGACTGGAGGTAATCCATCTGCAAACAAGGATATATAATTGATTGACTATAAGTTCATCCTATAAAAATTATAAATCAAGCATTTTATTTACTTACCTGTCCAAATTGTTCCCCCGGCATTAAGATAATATAGTTCATTGAAAAGAGTGACAGGGTACCTGCAAGATACCATCAGAAATATCAATATTCAACTGATAATCTGGTATACAAAAGAAAAAAGTAAATCAAAAGCTCACCACTCAGGGAATCTCTTGTCTTCAAGTATGGGTTTTTGCCATGCTTCTATCTGGGCCTCCCACCAGCTATGCTCTAAGTTACAGGTAAAATGACAATTTTGTACAAGTCAACAGACATTCTGGTGTATTTCCAATATAAAAATTAATGAAAACAATATAATTATACTCCCTCGGTCCCTCCAAACAACACATATATATAAATTTATTTTTCTACAAGGTAATATATTAAGAAATCATTACTTCGAGTAACAGTTCACCAAATATTGTTTAAATATGCAGGGTTTTCATATACTTTAGGACGACTCTAGTTTAATATTGACGGGTTACTTTCACTTTCCATTTTACAGTATTTCCAGCAGAACTAATAAAAGTAAAGATATTAAGCCTTTTCTTCTTCTTCTTCTTCTTCTTCTTCTTCTTCTTCTTCATCTTCTGAAATTGCATTCTTATCATCGGTCACTGGAGTCATCATTACATAATAATAGTTTCCCACAATTAATCACTTTTTCTTAAACTCATTTTGGCATTCATGTTTCCAAAGAAAATATGTAAACTTTCATCTTGTATCCTAGAAAAGGAGTGTCATGTTTGATATTTCCACGTAATATCTTGCAGAAAGAGGCAAAGCCCTTTTAATTTGCAACAATTATGCCTTATAAGAAACAACGAATAAATCAAAACATTACCAAGAATCGCATCACATGCCATAATTGCTGCAGCATCCCCGTGGGTACCGTAGAACTTGGTGTACCGCCTGTTTAGAATTTTTTCTGTTCTCAGAATATATATATATATATAATCCAAATATTGATGTCGATTAAATTATATACCTGTTATAACTCTTTCCACTTTGAAAGGTCACTTCAGGACAGTCCCATGCCAATGAAAATGTAACAGTACGTACTGCATTAGGAGGAACTGTCACAGAAGCTGCAATTGCTGCACCCATAGATGACCCCAACTCTGTAGGCAGTGCCACTTCAGCGGAACTGAAGCGGTCAAAGGACCCATGCTATTAGAAAGTAAACAAATTAAATTTTGTTGAGGATGGTGTGCCATCAGCAGTAAAAATAATCTATATGAAAAGCATTGAAGAATGACAGAGATGGAAACACTGAAAATATAGATGCGCGTAAATTTGCACCATATGCTTCCAATAAACTCCATGTATCTCAGCATCATACGACAAAATGCACAGATATTACCCATTCAACAGAGGAACAGTGTGATTTGGTTATTATACAATTGGCAGTGGCACAACTTCAAAGTCATGGGTCGGGCATTTCGAAAGGATGTGAAAAAAAAATCTCAGCAGCAAAAGTCAAACATAGCATTAAACATATCATATATGAAAACAAAATTCAAGCATAGTAACACATGATGACTTGTGAAGCAATCAGAGGGAAACAGAGAGCTAAATGAAAATTTAAGCACTGAACTTCTGGCAACTGAATTCTTATCTTTTTCAATGAGAAGTCTATTAACAGCACCGGTTAAATGAACATGTAATCTGTGTCGGAGTAAGAAACTAACCTGTTTGATTTCGTTCCACATGTCCTTCGCTGTGATGCCCGAAGAGTTCCCGGAAATTACAAAGGACGGGCACTCGGAGACATGAACATCTTCCGTCTCTTCTGCTGCAATAGCAAAAGTTACTGGTGGTAGTCCTCTTGCACTCCTGAATCAGTTAGCATGAGATGTTTTGTAATTGAATATATATTTATATTTCTATATATATTTCAAAATGGTTTAAAAATCTTAAATAACTTACAAATATATTCATTTATATGAAAACATGGAACTTACATGTGATACAGAAGTACACCATGAATATTGTCCTTCGGCCTAGAATTTCATTAAAATTTTCATGTTTAAAAAAATGTTCACGAAATCGCGATCATAAATAACTACTGATCCCACAGTGATATATATACAACCCAACAAATCCTTAACACGAAGTGCTTTGAAACTACTGAAGTTCAGCTGTCGATTACTATTTAAAATTTACGTATATGAAAAGAGATCAACACATCTATGTTCTTACATAATCTTCATATTTGAATGCTGACCAGATGTTCCAGATAATCCACCAACAGAGTTCTGAATCCATTGAAAAAAATGATGAGTTCTCGGGGTTTGTAAGTGTTTATACAAACCAAAGGATATACCTTTAGATTATATTTATTGCATAAGAACTTGCAATAGGAAAAAGAACGTATAAATATAAAAATATTCTTTATGCTAAACAAAAACTTACAAAATAAAAGAAAAAATGATTACCTCCCAGGTAAAGAGCAAGGTCACATCTGCTGAAGTTCTTCCTAAATTAGACAGCTGCAAATTTTTTGAGGGACTCTTAAATCTATATTCCAAATTTTTTCCTCAAGTAAACTTCCAAATTTTAAGCAGCCCTTACCGTGAAAGTAAATACTGCTACAGGAAAACTGCTCTCCTTGTAATTATGAGGGATGATAGGAGAAAGCTGGCGAGACACTATTCTTAATTCAGGGTCAGGTTCACCTGCAATCACGGGAAAAAAGATATTTACACTAGTACAAGGTACTTAACCACATATGACAATCATCAGATTCTGTAGACCAGTAGTCTGTAAGAATACCCTCATATACAGTCCAAGCCCTCGGGAACAACGCATGATAAGTGGAATTGTTTCCATTTAGATTCCAATCCCACGATTGTATCCCTGAAGCTGAGGTGTCTCTGTTTATTCACATAGATTTCACTGAAAATATTCATCTTCTCTTTTTTTGCCATAGAATCAGCAGCGCAAAGCTAAAAAATATATATAAAAGATGCTAATTGCTAGCAAACAAATACAGCAGCTTCTTACTTTAACATTTCTGGGCTTGGTGGGCTCAAGACACTGGAGTACTTTTTACCATTTGGACGTGACACAAACACCTGCACAGATACTGATTTGCTAAATACACTATTTCATTTAACTTCTGAATCTGTAACACACTATACACATGACAACTGTAAGTACCTAAATAGGTACCTACTTTGTAAGTCCTAAGCAGCATAAAAACCTCTTGACAGTTGCAAGTGATCGTACTTAACATTCCAAATTTCTGGGAAGAATAAATTTGTAAGATCTTAAATTGCTTCAAACTATGTTACCCTGACTCTTTATTTTGCTCGAGTACCCGTGTGGGATACATGAAAGTTGGATGTCGGTATCGACACTCGGACACTTATTTTAAGCCAAAAACATGTAAGATTTTTACAATATTGCCAAGTCCAACACATGGACACGTCATGTTGGATAATTGTAGCCAAGTCTGGGTAACAAAAGCTTCAAATGAAATATTTCTATTCAAATACATTAAGCGGAAATAAAGGGGTCTAACCCACACTTTCACTCAACAATATCTGGTATAGTATAGATACATTATTTTTAATAATTATAGACTCCAATTTTAGAAAACTGGCCCATGGAAAGCTAATTAGCATGTGTGCTCTCTGGGCAACTTGGACATTTCCAAAGTGACTTTGATAATAAGAATTAGTTCTATTCAATAAGATGAATCAGTTCTGGCCCTTCCCAACACCATATAATATCATAAACCACATAGAATAGTCAACTACCATTCCCAAAATTTAAATTACAAATATCAGGTTAAAGGCGTACTTATAAGACCACGTCCTAAGCATGTGGAAATATGTTTGATTAAAAAATACTATAATATCATATGGTCAAGACAAGGTCCAAGTATTGTAATTTCAAAATTTAGTCAACATGCGCACTAAATGTATTTCAACTAGATACTTCGATAAAACAGCTTACAATGAGTAAAGATCAAAGAACTATAGTAATTAGCTGTGAAAACCTAAAATCCCCATGAGCATCACAAATAATATTCAACTCATTACCAAAGTTCATAACAAATTTTTGATATCCCGCCGATGGAGTACAATAAGCCAAGTATTATTTGTACTTCACGTGGCAAGAACCTATAGCTCTTTCACTTTACTGGATCAGCAAGAAATATCATTACAACTCTGTGTCTAAGACACATCACCCTATACTTCTAATCCTAAACCAAAATAAGAAGTTCAGTAACCCAAGTCGTTTCCACTTTTTGATTTTTGAGGATAAAATCATTATTTTCGGCAAATTAAGCTGATAAGTGAGATGAGCACCAGCGCTAAATCGCCATGTCTACCCAAAGCAACCCATAATTTGAAAGATTCATAGAAATAAAGTAAAACACCCTGTAAAAAGGATATAACTCACGGGAGAAAAAATGCCTAAGTAAAATCTCAAGAGTATCGGCAGATACATCAGGTAAATACACAAAACATACCGAAAATTGATTTGCTAAAACTGGCTTATCTTCACACATCCTAGGAAATATTTGCCAGCGTACAAATTCACCTTTGTATGTTCTTCCAATGCTTCCTGCACTGAGATATTATCTTATAAAACAAGAAACAACTTCAATATGCCAGGTAGATCCTTGACACGGCTATATGTGGTCAGATATTACTAATGCAGGACAAGAAATTAAGAAGGAAACAATAAAAAAACTAAGTTGCAAATAAAAATTCTCTGTCGCCCATTAAAGAATTTGCTCCTAGTGTCTAAACTATTTTAAAACACTTCTAATCATGAGTGTGGAAAATATGTAACAGTCCTGTATGGCTGTACAAAATAAAACCAGCTTTTCAAATTCTAAAATTCTTTTAGAGTTTTCTGAGCAATTAGAAATGAGTGTCTAGAGATTTTTGAAAATGATGACTGGAAAGTATATAATACTCTGTAAAGAATTAAATCAGAATCTTCAATTCAAAAATTATAAATGAATTTATGCACAATCAGGAATCGAAAAGCGTGCAGATGAATGTATCAATTCAAATCTTTCAGAATTTTCAAACTCACCCAAGACCGCCTAATGGAACACCCTGACATGATGTAAAAGCTCTCTTCGTAAAGGGGTCAATGAATGTTCCCTAAAAGGATGATAAAGTGGTTCAGAAATTTCTCTTGGCAAAAGTAAAGAATCCAGATAAAAGAAGTTAATACATGCAAATGTTAATTACATTTCCGTTGGTAGATTTATCGCGGAGAGCACGCCATAACCTATATCCAATTGGAGCCTAAAATGTAAACATTATATTAAATAGGAAAAGAATAATGAAATGAGTACCAGAAAAAGTAATGATAGTTTTGAAATTCAACATATTGAGGTTTCCAGGCTAATATTAAATCAGTAGTTTTTAGCACATATGCCAACAATATATACACAAATCTATAAACTTGCTGCATTATGCTCATTAGATAGTACTTAATCATATACCAGAGAAATTATCTCTTTCACATTTAGGCTGAACTCTGAAAGAGCAATTCTCTCATCATTCACTTTCCTCTTCCAAGTCAGGGATGCAGGTTCCCCAGGATCAACCTTTTTCTGGAGATACACAAAACAAATGCTTTTAAGAAGAAAAAACATTCAACAGGATAGAAAAAGTCCTTGATGTTATATTATTATATAATGACAGCATCGGGGTGCCGGCATGGCTTCCAAAGGAAAAGTTAGAATTTATGCAAAAAGGAAGTGGCTTTACAGTTTGCAATAAACTAGTACTTGTTTGCCCAGGCTTCACCCTGGGCATTATAATATTAAGAAAATACTATATTTTTTATGTTAAAGTATTTATATTTTTTATGTAGAAACACAACATATTATAATATTTAGTTTAAAATCATAGTCTAAGAAAGTTGCAACTTTTTGAATTTTTATACTAAATAAATCGTGGATGAATCATAGTTTGTTAAGAGTCATACTTAATCATGGTGGAACCATATTTGTTGCATTGTTTTGATGAATAACAATGAACCAATATGAGAAGTAAATTTTTTTTACACATTTTTGGGTATTTTTCTAATTTGTTACAAAGTAAATATTTGAATTTTTTCATTTATTATTTACAAAGTGATATATTTTTTAATTAGTAGTTGAATAATAATTATTATATAAAATATATATAAATTCCATATAAGTTATAAAACATAATTAGTAATTATAGTTTTAATTTATTTAACAAATATAATAGATCGTTATTGTTTATATGCAAATTTATATATTAAAATTTTGTTCTACAAAGTTGTTGTATTTGACATGAAAATTATTTAGTTTTGGTATAGTTTTATTGTTAAAAGTTTTATTGCATGATCAACAATTAGGTTTATTAGGGTTTTGCCCAAACACACTTAAAATATTTAATTTTTCACAATTATTTTTTGTATTAGTAAGTAGAAACTATAAAACAGATGCATATAACATGTGTGTGTGTGTGTATATACCTTAAAAATTATACTCCCTCCGTCCTAAATTAACTGTCCTGTTTGACTTTTCAGTGGTCAAATTGACCAAATTTTGACTGAAAATTACATTTAGTATATAATTGAAAAAAATTATAAAAAATATATCATCAAAAAGTATATCTAATGTATTTTTCATATTTTAGAAATTATAAAAGAATAATTTTTAATTCTCAGTCAAATTTTCAAATAAAAGAACAACTAGAAGAAATCAATATATAAAAGATGTTAGGAATGAAATTGGGATATAAAAGGGGAAGGGATTGACAAACTAGCATAGAGAAAAAGGGCAAAGGCGAAATGAAAGTTCTACACTTTATTATTCATTCCTCTCTATTTCAATCAAATTCTGTACAGTTAAAAAAAATTGAGCAAGCGAGTACCTTATCACTAAAGGAATCAAAAGAGCCTTTGTCTGCATCAAAACCATCGGCCAACGTCATCCCTGAAACAAAGTAAACTATCTGAGACCAACCCAATTGTTTATAAGATATATTACATAGTGACCTTTACTCGAGCACTACTTACCAAAAATGGAAAACAAGAATCAAGATTAAACCTACAAAACTGCCGTGTAGCTTTATGACTTACGAGTGATTTAGTGTAATTGTTGCCTTGTTGATATATACAATTGATTTTGGGGGTTTGGTTTCGGTTATTTACCGCTTATAAGAGGAGAAATGCGCCTAAATAATTTGAAACAGTTTTCAACAACTTGCAACAAATGACTGGTAAAAAGCAGTGATCATTTGATCGTGGCAAGGCCCTAAAAAACTAATAATCTCTTCATCCAATTGCAAACAAATGACTGGTAAAAAGAAGTAATCATTTGATCGTGGCAAGGCCCTAAAAAACTAATAATCTCTTCATCCAATTGCAAATACACACATTAGACACATATCTACAGTATCGCATACATAAAATTTCAGCATAAAACCAATCATGTACTCGCACTAAACAAGATAATCTACCTGACGTTCCTATTAATATTATCACTTTCTGCCATAAAAAAAGATGATCATGCATATTAACCGAATAATGAAATCAATGCAACATTCACCGGTTAAATTACCAAACACAAATATTTTAGTTTGACTTTCAAATACCCAATAGCACATTAGAACATAAAAGTCAAATCTCATTCACTTAATCACTTCTAATACTACAATACAGTTCCGAAACTCACAATCATCCACCTCTACCACAAAAATGCAATAACACCCCAAATCGAGTCCGGTAATTCACTCAAACCGTCAAATTTTACATAATCATCAGTCCTACTTCACTAAAATCAACTTGAAACCAAATCAGAAATCGAATAAATCACATTTTACCAAACATAAACAATCAAGAAATATCCATAAATTACAATAAAAATATAGTCTTTATAGTTTCTTGAAATCAATTAATCACTAATTATACACAAGTACATAACTAACCTCCTTGATCAATAAAAAACACCTAAAATCACATTAATACTATATAAAAACTATACAACATATGCATATAACATGTGTGTGTATATATACCTTAAAAATTATAATACTTTTAATCAGTCTATGTAATTAACAATATCAAGATTAAATTAAATAATGTATAATACAGTTTAAATTAACCAACTAATATGCTACAATTAGTTACCTGAGAAGATTTAATGGTACTGAAATTTGAGAATGTCGACGATAAATATTATATATACACACAGAGAGACAGAGAGAATTATGTATACAAGCAAAGCAATGATTCGATAATATAGTTGACAATATATATATAACAATGAGCTTATTCTTTTCATATAATGTGTAGTTATGGTAATGATTTAAAAAACACTCCTTTGTTTAGGTCCACAAGTCACTAATCTTTTGTTTGTTTATGATTTTGGCCCTCCATTTTAATTATTAATTATTAATTATACTACTATTTAATTTATGGTGTTGGTTATATTTTTTAATTTTTAGTTAAATTATCTATTATTAATAATAAATTATTTATTATTCATGTATTTAATATTTTTTAATTTGATATCTGTTGCAAAAACATTAATTTTGCTCGAGTTAAAACTAGCAAAATAATAAAAATTATGTTTTTGGCACAAGATTATTTTAGCTCATATTGTACAATAAAATATCATTAAAGAATATTTTAATAAATTAATATGTATATTTTTGGTTCGGGAATGTAATAGATGTAGTATATTTTTTTATTATTTTGATAAATGAATAGTATTCTAAATTCTAAATTAATTAAACAGATGCAAAATGGACCAGGTAATGTATGGCCTCTAATCATTAGTATTATTTATTGTCGTTGACAATACATTACCTTCACACTAAGGTCGATTCAAATAATTAAATTTTTGACATTCGATAATTTTATCATGAAAGCGTGTATCAGAGTATCATATCAGGGTTCAAATGATGATCAGGGGTCAGTGAAAACAACAGATGTTTCGACACATTAAAACACTTGCTTCAAATCAACTGCTAAACTAGTCGCACTGAGAAAATCTTATTCTAGAAAATAGCGCGAAATCGAAGCCTTCTATTAATCAGAACTATTTAGTTGATTGCTTCAGATAAGCTATGAGATCGGCTCGCTCTTGTGGCTTCTTCAACCCGGGGAAAACCATCTTGGTTCCGGGAATATACTGCATAAACAAGTTTTTGTCGTGTTAAAATATTTGTAGAGGGGTCGTTACTAAGCGTAATAATTTGTAATTAAAACTACCGAGTGCATAAACAGATCATACGATGTGTAGTTTGAATTCTTGCAACAGGAAAGCAGATAAAGATGGAAGAAACTTCACATGTAGATATCTAAATTCTTCAACTCGTAAAACATCTTAAACTTGACATTAAAAAAAATTGTTAACATGAACAGTATACATAACCAACACCTTGGTAAATATTTAGGTCTGCATGATATAGACAGATCAGAAAGATGATCGAAAAAATATTTTACAGGCGAAGACACAAGTAGAGTAACTGTAACACTGTTAAATATTAATTTTGAGACTTTGAGTACCTAATGGAGAGTAGACCACTTTCTGATCTTAGATCAGTAATGGCTTCGGATTAAAGAACAAACTCCTTACCAGTGACAGGCAAGATTGGGGTAAGGAAAGTTTCAGCGTACTTGGTTTAGTTGGTACTTAAATGAGGAGGAGAATATATCAGTTAGCATTGATAGCCAACAAATGTGATCCTTTTGTAATCTACTCTCTGGTGCTTGGGCTTATCTCTCTTTACTAACAGATCCGACTTGCATCCAATTTTACAGCTCTCAATGTGGAATAGTACGCTTCTTTGGTGAAAGCCTCATTGCTCTTCTCCTTACCATTATGTTATCTTTTTGTTTGACAAATCTTTCCTATAACTAGGGTGAATAATACATTAGCACAAGCATGGACATGTCTATATAAAGCATTCAGAACTGACATATCAACCCAAAACAGGAACAGATACTTGAGCAGTTACCATTGAGAATGAAACTTGAACTGCAGAAACAAATAATTAAAAACTGTCACAGCAGCTATCCCTACCTTCTTAGGATTGAGCAAGTAGTCATACAAAGTATTCTCTTGCCAAATCACAGCCATAGACTTGTTAGCAGCAGAGTAGGAATATCCAGCAGTTGTACCGGATTGCCTTCCGAAAAGGCCATTCAAATTTGGTCCTGAAAATATTAAAGAGATAGAATCACACACAATAGCCAGACAAATGTTAGACAGAAGTAATGCGCAAAGCTGTAAAAGTTTAGATACTACCAAACCGATAACATAACGCAGGGAAAACAAATCAGCACAAACAGATGAACAAGATTCCTGAGTGTGTCAGGTGTGTTTTCATTAAAAAAAAGTGATCTGATTCTCTAAATATAAGCCATAACTTTTACTAGGAATAAAAAAAGTATATGCAAGTAATACCATCTAGTAAATCTTTAATGTTTCATACACTATGTTACGCAGCAAGTTTCCAACCTAATTGACAATATTTTGAAAGGTTTTCATGTTATTGGCCGAAAATGATTTGATAAAATACAGCAAATGTAATGTTGTGCGAACCAAAGTGCCACAATAAAAAGAAACAAAACCATCACACCACATGTAATGGAACCAACGTCTCTGTATGACTACATTTATAAAAAGACCGCACATTGCATGAGATTGCAATGCATTTCCATGCATTACAATCCAGCACAATGTGCGGTGTCAAATACTTTTTAATCATAACATATAGAAGATTCACCAAATCATATAACTATGCAAAACATCATTAGATTAATCATCATGAAAATATAACGAACAAAAGGAGAGAAGGGAGCAACCTTGTTTGTGACCGGCACCCTGTTCGACAGTGTGACACTGAGCACATTTGGTCTTGAAGATCTTCTCACCGCTTTTGATATCTCCTGCTGGAGCTTCCTTAAACGTCGCCATTTGATAAAACAGTGGTGTTGAGAAAATGTGTGAAGAAAACAATGTACAAGGTTGTATCTGTTTGTTTCCGCAAGTTGCTCTCTGTTTTTCAGGTGACTGACTCCCTATTATTTAGCTCCTCAATTTGAACGGGTAACACATGCCACCAATTCAATTTACTCTTCTTTACTTTTAATAAATTAAAAAAAAACAATTGATTCTTAATTCCATAAATTTAACTATCAATTTAACTAATTGACGATATATTTGATTTTTTTTAATAAGTGGACTTACAATTATAAATATAACGAATTTTTGTCGGATTATTAGAGAATTTTCAATAGTGCTAACCACATATAACTCATCGCAAATAATAATTTTTTATTTTATCTTTCGTTCACATAATATTTGACCACATAATATTTGACCACCTTTCATTCTAATTGTTGACACTCAACATAAGTGTTTGGTCCCCACATAAATAATAAGAAAAACTAGATATAACAAAATAAGTATATATGATATATACTTTTAATGCAAGTATTTGTATTTTATCTATTTAAAGGGGTGTCAAGATCGTGGCAAAAAAAAAAAAAAAAGGGTGTCAAGATTTAACAACTTCTCTTAGCACTCTAGGCACCTTTGTGACTCCATTAGGGAGGCAAGATTATCATGCCAGATAGATTTTGGCACCTCTATTGGAGACACTCTTGTTATAAATTTTTAATGACAAAGTTCATCAAAAGAAAATCGGGCTTTGTCTTTTCTAAGGCAAAGGGTCAAAAAACAACGCTGCTATTCTTAAATAACTTAGAGTCGGACCTTCTTTTCGCAGTATTACAAATATAAAAATTATGAGAAAAGTCGGATTCAGTTGTTAACTGTCCCTATCAACCCTATCGGAAATATGATAAACTACGAATTTGAGTCATATCCCATGGTTTCCTCAGTGTCCTCGCTATTCACGAAACGTGAGAAACAAGTGATTAATTATCTGTTTCCGAAAGAAATCGTAGGGACATATTTTCTCTAAAATCAAGAATGAAAAACACTTTTTCAGAAAATTATTTGGATTTTTTTCTAATATATCACATTTTAAAAACTGATTTATTAATATATCTCATTTATAATTGTATTTATAAATATATCCTATTTTTATAATTTTAAAGTAATCATAATTAACTTCACTAATTTATTATTTTTAAATGACATATATAACATTTCTTACCAACAAAGGTATCGAAGTCTCTATCATCTTCGCCTTTATTGCACATAAGTGGTTCTGTGCATGGTTAATATTCAAGATGACAATCATCTTCACCAGAATCATGTATTTGCAAAACGTTGATTACTCGTAACATGCTTCTAGAACCTTGTTATGTTGATGAAAGATAATAAAAATTAAACAATTGAAAACCCATTACCACTTAGGATCGGAAAAATTAATCTCTTGTATCTTCTCCTTCTCCATGGTTGAATGAAAGGTAATGGACAGGAGTTCACACACGTAACAAAAATAATTTGGGTTAATATTTTACATAATCTTTTAAAACCTAATTATGTATTGCATTAGGAGTATTTTTGTCATATTAAATAGACAAATATTAATAATTAAAACTTAATTATATTTATATAAGTTACACATGAGTTAAAAGTTAATCATGGGATATATTTATAATTATTAAATAAAAAGGGATATATTCATAAATCACCTCATTAATTTGGGACATATTACACAAATTACCAAAATAGTTTTAAATTTTACCAAATAAACTTTTACATCAGAAAAAATATATTATTGTTGTTAGTAACGCAATCACAAATACACCCTCGGTTAAATTTTTCTTGATTAAATGGAGTGCTATAGTAAAATTAAATAGTAAAATTTACATTGAATTCTCACTTCGTTTCATTCTTTCAAAACAAACAAAACAATTATTTAAAAAAATAAAAATATCCCATTAAACTAGCACATTGTATTAATTCTTTCAAACATAAAACTATGTACATTGTACGGCATGATTCAAATTGACTGAATATGATTCAAGCAATTTGACAAGAGCAAGAAAAATCAGTAGAGCAGAAAACAACGAGTACCAGCTTTCAAAAGTAATGCCTTGATTTGAGTCTATTGTACATGGTTACATATATATGGCAGGAAAAAAATTCAATAGACCACCCAAGAAAAAAGGTGGGTAGCAAACAAACCATTACATCTATCATGAAAACAAAATTAAAGCACAACACAAAAATGCAATCCTTACTTTGAATAAGGCTTTACAAATCACAAAATTGAGTTTACTTCAACCTCAGCTACTTGATCGCTTTTTAGTGTTCTTACAGCTGGGCAGAAGGGAGCATAGGCCATCCCATTAGTTGAGGTGAGCCTGGTGGACTTGAATGCTGGCTAGGAGAGAAGAGGCTCAATTCCACGAACATTCCCGATGTTTGATCTTTATCCATAGCACGGAAGGAGATGGAGCCATGCTTAGCTGAGGTACCAGAGGTTCTCCCTGCGCTAATTTCTTCGAGAGAGCTTTGGTTAGTAATCAGTGAAACAGTATCATGTTGATCATCACCACTCCTAGCCTCCATATCTTGCACATTCCTCAAAGCTAATGAATCAGCAATTGGAAGGTAAACCAGTATGCAAACCCCCAGACCAGCACAACATAAGAAGGAGAGAAAAGCTAAAAAGGAAAGGAGCTCAAACCAAACATGTTCAGGCTTCGACAGTACAGATAAACCAAGCAAAATGATCCTAAAAGAAACAAAACTAGAGACGGATAATATCAAAGTGTAGACTCTTTTATGCAACCCTTTATTGATGACCAAATACAAGATCCGCCTTCCAAGCCAGAACAGGTAGGTTATTAGGACTGTATCAAATATACCAAGAAATATGGTACTCATTAAAGGATAAGTGCATAGAGCAACATCAGTGTCATTCTTCCTCATGGATGGTGCCACCGTGTTCATGAAATAATGTGGCAACTGGTGCAAATATCTCCCACGCTTGTTCAACTTTGGTCCAACTATAATCACCACCAGCTGAAGAACAAATATGGGGAAACAATACAGAACAATATAACCCGCAGTTTTGCAATTCCATTTGTGTCTCAAAGTCCCGGACTCTGTCATCTGTAATGATCCACGAAGGAGGAACATGAGTGTGAGTAAAAAGCAAGGTTCTGCAAACCCTAGGTTTGAAACAATGTATCCTTTGCAAACATTTCTCTGCCATTCCAAGTTAACATTCAGTAGTCTACCTTCACTCCTCAAGAGGTTCAATCGTATAATCTCACCAACACCCCACCAAATTGCAAGCAAGATGAATATGATTCGGATAATCCAAGGCCCACTAAAATATCTAAGTCGAACAAATCCCTGCCTACGAACGCGTGTGCGAAAATAAACGGAGTACACAATGCAAAATATTCCGAAGACCACAAAAAGTGCAACTAAACAAACTGTCACCACGCCGAGTGCATCAGCATCAAATCTCTTCTGGGGCATTTACCCAAAACACAGATTCCACGCATGCTCTCTGCCAGCATGGATGCAGAAAGAGTCCCTGAGAGTATACTCTTCTCTTTTACTAAATCTAGAAACAGATAGACCACTACTCTCAACAGAAATCACAAAGCACAAAACTGTCTACCAGATTCGGCCAGGCACTTCTTGCCTATTAATATGGATTCACTACCTATTCGTAACACTCAGGTCCACCTTCTAAATTATGTAAAGCAGTTCAGTATATGAATATGCAAATCTTTAAAAACAGGGAAGAAACGATACCCCTCAGGCCCTCACCTATCCAGAGGACCTAGATACATAAAAAGAATGAATCAGCAAAGTATATTACCTTCAATTAAAAATTGCCTTGCCAACATAAAACAATATGACCAGAGGCAACTGTAATAAATTCAAATGACGGAAAAAACAAAGAAAAATAATAAAACCACGAATGCCTTACTTCAATAGCACTAATCGACCTAGGAATTTCTCAACCCAATAACCACCCCGTAAGTCCATACCACTTACTATACTAATCAACATGTCCCGTAATTTCACACCTTCAACATTAATCTACAAAATATAAAATAAATCAAAAACTCCCACCTTTTTTCAACACTACAATTACCATTTACCACCTACCTAGCTCAAAAATCACACACACGTTATTGCTTTCACAATCAATCGCAGTTCTGAAACCGCAAACAAATTACATTTTTTAAACCTACATATCTCAACAGAATACACACACAAATATTTAATTGATTTTAAATGTAATTACAGTTCCAAATCCAAAAATCTATTTTCAATTCGAAACGCAACTACAAATAACACTACCTCTCAATCCAACACATATATAAAGAATAACACACTACACACACACATTACACATAAAAATAGCAAAACAGGTACAAAAACACAACGAAACAAGCGAAAAACACATCGTAAGAGAGCTTACAAGACGGAGAATCCGGATCTGCTGGCCTCGGGATCCGAATCAAAAAGTAAATGACGTAATC
Organism: Oenanthe sinensis; assembly: GCA_028671895.1. Taxonomy (NCBI): domain Eukaryota; kingdom Viridiplantae; phylum Streptophyta; class Magnoliopsida; order Apiales; family Apiaceae; genus Oenanthe; species Oenanthe sinensis. Next base: position 16,755,625 of record CM053814.1, read on the forward strand.
AGTTGAATTGAGAGAGAGAGAGAGAGAGAGAGAGAGAGAGAGAGAGAGAGAGATTGTGAGGTGGGAGAAGAGAGAACGAAGAAGAGTAAGAGAGAGAGACTTTGTGTTTGTTGTGTTGGGTGACAGGCTGTCTCCAGCAAATGATACCATTAATTTACTATTTTGTTATTTCCACCCCCTTTTTTATTGCTCTTTGCGGAATCTGAATCCAATCTTAATACACTCATTTATAAAATGGAATTGTTTAACGAAAATCATTTCTAAATTTTAACAATTTTGAAATTTTGGAATTTATATATATTTAATTGTATGGTTCATATTATTGAATACTCTTTTTTAGCTCAAAAATTTTATTATGTTATTTAGTTTATCTTGATTTTTAAATATTTTTTGAATTCATCAGTTTTTTAATTTATATTAAATTATTATAATCGAAATATTGAAAATTTGACCGGATTAATTTATAAATAATTAAATCTGATATATAAAAATTAGTGTTTTTATTAAAATATATTTTAATAAATATACAAATATTATTAATTTCAAACACCAAACAAATTAAATTTATATAAAAGTATTGTTTACATAATATTAAATAAATTATTATTATTATTAAAATAATAAATTTAGTTTTAAATTATATAAATAAAATTTTAAAAATAAATTTATATATTGCACATAAACAAGTCAATACTGTAAATATATAAATTAGGGGTGACAATTTTGGGTTCTGTGTCGGATCAGATTGTACCTCGTTGTTTCGGTTGATTTTTTGTTAACCCTAACCCTTATCTACTGGGTTCGTGTCGGGTTTCGGGTTTCGGGTTATCTCTGGTTTCATCGTCTCTACTATTTTTAGAGTGATTGAAAATATAATCATATATTATATACTCTTTTTCTCCTCATTTATATGGATCGATTGCTTTTGCACAAATTTTAAGAAAAAACAATTCATTTCTCTATTATTATGTACTGATTTTTTCCTAACGATTGATTGAAAGTTATATTTCAAATGTATAATATGTATTGTACTCACTTTGTCAAATGTAAGAAAGGGTAGGACATGTATAAAATATTGTTATTATTATTAAATAATTATAAACCAACTAGCGAGTATCTATCATTGCACGGGAAAGTTACTTTATTGTAATTAAATTTAGTTATTTTAAATATAAAGTATTTCAAAAATAGAGTTATAAATATAGAGTTCATTAATTTTCAGGTCATTTTCGGATTTCGGGTTCGTGTCTGATTGTACATGGTTGTTTCAGGTTGAATATTTACGGATCATAATTCGTATTTTTTCGGATTGGGTTCGTGACAGTTTTGGATCGAGTCCAAAATTGTCGTCCCTAATATAAATCAGATAAAAAAATTCATAAATACAATGCATGCAATATATGTTTAATTTTTTGTTTTTTTAAATGCTATATATGTTTTTTTGATATCAAAATGCTATATATGTTTAATTTGGATTTGAAATTACAAGTACTAAATTAGGATGATGTGTTGTACTGGTGAATGGTGTTAGGGATATTCGGAGCGGAAGTATAAAGGTGCAATATCGGAAAGGACAGGCTGGAGACAGCTAATTTCCGGTTTCTGGTGGGGTCTATCAGGTGACGTGGCAAAGAATATATTTTATCCTGAATGAATGTTGTATTTTTTAAACACCGTTGTATATTTGAAGTGGTAAAATACTTATTCTTGTAGTGGTTTATAAGTAATTTTTAAAGTTATAAGCCTAATTATTCAAATAAAAAATGTTATATTTTTAGAATTTTGTGACATGCGTAATCACATAGAAGATCATGATTCTAGTTAAATATAACGCATGTATGGAGTTACTTAATAGATTAGATGAGACGTTTCGTGTATGCTATCGCGATTTTTTATATAGAGGTATGTAAGTTTAATTTCGAGGACGAAATTTCTATTAGAAAGGAAGAATGTAACATCCTGTGTTTTTATTCATTTATTTAGTTATATTAATTAATATTAAAAATTAAGAATAATATTAGTGAGTTATTACTAATATTATTATTTGAATATGCTTATATTTATTTTATAATAGGATATTATTAAAGGATATTCTTAGTTAGAAGAAAAGAGACAAAAGAAGAATATATAAATAAATAAAAAAAAGGAAAAGGAGATATGGCTTAGAAAAACAAGAGATACCTAAGAAGAGTTGGGCAGTTATAGGAAAGTGAAGAGATATAAGTAGAGAGAGAGAGAAGAATAACAAAACCTAGTGAAAGGCCATGGATTTTGAAGTTGTAAGGGTTAAAGATCATAAGGTTGGGAAATCTGGATATCGTGAGGAAATAGTGATAATCATCAAGGTTTAAAGTACGGATATTTCCATTATACTCTCTATCTCGTTATCATCTCACTGAGTTTGTATGTTTGATCTCTATCAATTTTTAATTCTTGTAAAATCCATATTTAATTCATTTTTTATCGGATTGTTATGATTTTATACTCTTCGGAAAGATCTTTTAATTATATGCATCTTTCATTTTTTGTGTTTTCTGAAATTCTTCATAGAAGCATGTTGAAATCTGACTTTTGTGTGATCTGATGTGTTAATTCAAGTTTATATGTTGAAACTTCAAAAATTCATAGTTAATTGAAATTGTATTCGATTTTTATGATTAATATAATTCTGTGAAGATATTTTCATGTTTTACGTTTCGTCTTTATATTCCTCTTTCAAATCCTCTTTCAAATTATGTGATTTTGATGTCTTAAATATCAAAATACTTCTCTGATCATGTGCTGATTCTATTTTAACAGCTCGTGTTTGTTTATTTTCTACACTCATTACTTATTCGTTTCTGACGAGTCTTATCATTCTGGAAAGATCTCGGAATTTTCTATCAATTTGATATTTTGTGCCTTTCCATTTGAGTTCATCTTTATAGAGTAAATTGCTAGTTTTTGGGACCGGTCAGTCTGATTTTATTTGTAAAAGTCTATATTGTATGATTTTTGGTGTGTGTGATATTTTGAATAAGATATTTTCTGTTTATTTGTGATATATGATTGATTTGAGAGATTTTGTAAGACCTCCGTTATGATTGGATAATCTCATGATTGGCACCACCTTGACAATGTATTTAAATAGTATTTGCTATGTGTTATCCAAGCCCCTGTAAGTTTTGATGATTACATATTTCTGGAAGACCAAAAATGTAAGACATCCTGTAAGTGTAAGTTTTTCTCCCATATTAGTAAGTATACTAGCTTTCAGCTAAATGATTTTGAGTATAATTTGTAAGTGATAAACATATATTTTGGAAGAGTAAGTTTATTTTATTTTTATAAGAATACACGTATATATGTTCATATTGTGCATTTAAGTATCCATAAAATTTTATCTTCTTCTATTGGTTTCATCACTCGTTGTTTCAGTATTCAGTTTATATTCATATTATCAATATGTCTAACCCTTGTACTCTTTGCATTATTTTATATCTGTATATGAGTCTTTCGCTCACTGTCGGTCTATGTTTCTTTGTTTCCCCCGGCAAATAATCATAATTAGGTGAGCTACCTTTTGGGGAGAGTGCGAGTTGCCGACTTTGAGGAGTTTATTTAATTTTTAGTTTTTATCTGATAGAGTTAATAAATATGGATTTAGATTTAAATGTAAATAGTTTAGTTTTAAATTTTCAATTTCGGATTGTAAGATGTTGGGTATTTAACAGTTGTAACGTTCTGCTGGATTTTTGGAGAATTTTATTTAAGTGAATAATTTCGGGGTTTTAAAGTTAGTTATCAAAAGTGGCGGATTCAAATCCCAGTGGAGAAAAATATGTACTTGAGTATTTGATTTTTTTTAAATGACTTTGAAAAAAAACATGTAGAAGTTAACTTGGGTAACTAGGTTTAAAATAAATATTAATGATAGGGCGTGCAAGTATTTGTTGTACACTTAAAACTATTCTCAAACGCACAATCAAATTATTTGATAATTAAGGGAAAGAAAAATGTTATTATCACTCCTATAAGGTTTTAAGAAATCTTATGCTAATAGTAACAGTGCTAACAATAACTTCCATTACGTAGTTGATAGTTTTGTGAAGATAATGCTCACTTGCTACTATTGAGTAACAGAAAATCTTCTAATTAATTCTAAATATAAAATAAACTACAAGTAGACTTATAAAGAAGTTGTTTCCTTTTCTCGTTACACCGTATTTATTTATTTCTTTTTCATTAAGCCAGGAGTAGAAATTGTATCGCATGCTCGTGTGCAACAAATATATGAATAACGGAGCAAGTGGTAGCAACTAGCACTTCTCATACCAACATTGGCCTAAAAGCCTGTTACGTACGTGCATAAACCGTATAAAATGGTGTACAACTTTTGGTTCTCTGCCAATAATTCTGATAGATATCATGTTAACTATATGTAACATTATGTTCGACAACTATTAACTGCTATCATGGACATAATATAATATTTCCGCAAATAAAATCATTAATACTATGATAACTGTTTTTTAAAATTTTGAACTAATATATGGTACAATTTAGAGTGTTGACCCTATATGTCACAATTTGGGGAGAAAATGCCCTAAATGACACACTCAAAAAAATGGCCCTAAATAGCTCTTCAAAACGCTACATCGTGTAGAGTTTTGAAAAAAAAAATTCTCCCCAAAACACTACTTTAAGTTGCGTTTTTTAGCCTAGAACCCAAGATAAAGTATCGTTTTTCCTCTAAAAAAATAAAATAAAAAATAAAAAAAGTGCAAAACGCTACACGAAGTTGCGTTTTTCCCCGAAAAAAATTAAAAAAAATTTAAAAAAGTGCAAAACGCTACACGAAGTAGCGTTTTCACCCATTTTCCAACACGTCATACTATGTAGCGTTTTGGAGTGCTATTTAGGGTCATTGTTACGAGTTGTGCCATTTAGGGCATTTTCTCCTTAAATTGTGACACATAGGGCATTTTCTCTACAATTTACTAGTATGAGACTAAAGATTATCAAGATAATAATAACAAACATAAAATTTATTTTAATCTAACTTATATATGTACTGTCATATGTTAATTATGTATCACAAAATATGCCTACAACTCTTAATTGTTATATATCAATGTACATAAGATAATAATTGTGTGATTCAAAATCATTACTGCCAAGATAACTGATTTACTAAATATCAAAGTAAAGATATGGTTCGATTTTCTAGTATGAGACTAACAAAACATTATTGTTGGATAATTTAAAAAAGATTAATAGATGCTCAATTATAAAGTTTTCTTGCATCTTCATTCAACTATTTTGTCTAGTTGAAATGAGGTGGCCAGTAATAGTTCAAATGCACAATTTAGGATCTCGGGGACTATTGCGGGGTGTTCAATTCTGACCTAGAGATATAAGTGTTGCCTCGCTTTGTTCGTCCATTAATGATATATTATTTTTGCTAATTTACCCGGGGATAAATAACAAGAAACAAATGCCTTTTAAAATGCAAAAAATTGGTCAATACGCATAAATGTCTCATTTGTAGTTTATAAGAACTAAGAGAATGCTAATGTGATCTCATAAGTTACTTATGAGTCTTGACACAAATATAAAGTAACATGCATTTGCATAATACTAATGATACTAAATGCATGTATTAATAAAGATGAACACAATGTATCTCGCAATCTATTCTCCTCTGTTACACGATTGATCATATCATACTTTCGCTTTCAAAAATGTCCACAGATGACTGGCATTCGGAGTTGAGGAACGCTCTTAGGACAAAAATCTTAAAATGTAAAAAAGACATCATAATTAATGCACAAAATGGCAGAACACAAATAAATGAGAGCCCGAGCTTTTTGCTATAAATGGATGAGAGCAACATAAAATATAATAAAAAAGAGTATACAAAATCAATATGAAAAAAATTACACCATAACTAATGCCAAATTAGTTTATGTTTTACTTCAAGTTACAATTATATATCTTCTCGGAAAGGAAGTGTGTTAAATTTGAATTACAACTCAAACTATTTAAAGCTTTTAAATAGTCAATTCATATTTTAATGAAAACATATTTAATAGTTACATCCAACAAAATATATTGAGTGAAAATTATGATGTAATTACTATCAAGTTGCCCTGCTGCTGATCAACACATGTAAAACTTAAATTGAATATTCATTGGATAAAACTATTACAAATAATAACTTTATAAATATGTTAGTAGACAACTTTATTATGGATATCTCAGTATAAATAGATATTAAATCTCATGTCAAAAGTTTTGATTGCATAAACCTAGATTGATTTTGAAATTGTTTAGAGCATGCATGTTGTTCGAGTCACTGATAATACTATATCAACTATATTTAAAATATTGACTTATGTAATTTTTTAATAAATTATGTACAAATTTAAAATAGGAAAAGACAAAATGATATGATAAATATTGCAGTGCACATTAATATATTTACAATTGTTTCATAAAAAATTGCATAATTGGCCAATAAGAGAATTCAATAAAAATAAATAGACTGTTTTATTCATAATTTAATTTAAAACATTAACGAAAACACTATTTAAGGTGAGAAAAAAGTTGCGATTAATAACTAATAATTTTTCAAGTTTTTTATTTTTTAATTTTCAGGTGTAAATTTTAAAAATTCAATTTTTAATTAATAATTTATGTCGTTTATTAACCAATAATACTGATTTTGGATCAAATTTGAAATTATTTTTTATCCCAATTTTAATATAATGAAATCGGAGAATAGTTTATTACATTAGCCAAGAAAGAGTGGAGTATACTATATTTGCCGGTAGAGAAAGAAACCAAAAATAGAAAGGTATTACTTAGAGATATTAATGTTCATGAGTTTACCTTACGTAACTTTTCTGAGGTTAAAAAAAATTCTCATATAAATATATGAGGGTGTTATTGTAATTATAGATAATCATATATAATTACAAAAATATCCACACTAAAAAATACTAGTACCTTAGGTAATTTTCTTGAGGTAATCTCAGGAACTTTATTATCTTACTATAATAATTTCTCGTTCATAAATTCACCCGACCACTTGTTAGTCTTATACATTACACGATATGGGTGGGGGGGGGGGGAGGGTTCGGTACAATACAAAGCTGGAACGTGTTAAGTCTTTGGCTTGGGATCATGTCTTGTCTTATTAGGACTATTCTGGGATGTATAATACAATTTCAGTAGTTATATTTTATTTCAGTTGAAAAATGACAGTCAGCTGTTTGGGGCCGTATAAGTGATGAAGGAGTAGTATAACTCATATCATTGGAGGAAACTTTTCACAGAATTACATTACTATTGATGAGCGGCGACGCGATTTCTCTTATGTTGACATAGACATCTCAAGTAATTCAATCTTATGGGTCCACCCTCTTCTAGCGAATCAATAAAGATAATGCGTTCAGTAAATGCATAATTTGGATTGGAATCACGGGATTGAGAGACAAATGTTCGCATGTCCGATATTGGACAATTTTTTTGTGTTCAATGTAAGTAATAAGAGCAACTCCAAGGCATGCTGTTCCTTACCTATATTGGGTCTACGTAGACAAATATTAGGATTTTAGTTTAAAATAACTGCTACAACCCTCTCCCTTATCAAACTTCACCCCCTATTTAGGAGAGAGAAACATCATCCCCAATATTTTTCAAGTCACTTCCCGCTCTCAATCTCTCGTTGTATTCCTCTCTCCTGCCTATTCTCTCTTTCTCCACTTGTTCTTCTTCTTCGATTCTTACTTCTCCATATCAATTCAAGCCTTATCTACAAAGGTACTTAAATCCTAATTTATTTTTTCTTGTTTTAAATAACAAATCCAAGGTACTCGTATCTATGTATGTATTCAATTTTTGATGTGTATATAGACATATAGTTTGAGCTAAATTAAAGATTTGATTTTTATATTTGTTTACTAATTTTCATGATGTGTATGAGTAATTTTTTGTGTAATTAGATTTGTGTTGAAATGATTGATGATATATTCTCTATTTTTGCTAATTCTCTTATCAGCTTAATGTAAGCTTAAAATTTATTATAGTCTCTTATGATAGTTCTATAATTGTTTCTGTGAGGTCGAGTTTTAACCTATATAGCCATGTCTTGTTAACAGCAGGTTGACTACTACACTAAGTAGATTTTAAACGAAACTAGCTCATAAATTATAAAATAAACTACTGCTACTTTGTTTAGACTCAAGAAATGACAGATACACTTTGGTTATTTGCTAGTACTGGGTATAAATGCAGTTTGAATGGAAAATCAGTTGGTTGTAAAATACAGTCTGAATTGGTTAATATGTTTGCAAGTCTATTATGTCATATTTTGCATCTTTATTGAATGGAAATGTGTATGAAGTTGAGGATATTGATTCATCTCAAATTCCCTCCCAAATACCTCCGTTTAGTACACAAGGACCTATTCAACAAATAAAGGGCCGAGCTCATAATTTTTCTACTAAAGAGGATATATTGCTCGTTTTCGCTTGGCAAAATATTAGCACAGATCCAATACAAGGAAGCAATCAAACATATCAAACTTATTGGGATAGAATTGCAACCTTTTATGACGAGAATAAAACATTTTCAAGTGAACGGACATCAAATTCATTGTCTTATCGGTGGTACGCCTTTTATGTTTTAATTTATTTGCTTTGGACTATGGGAAATGTACGCCAAACAATGGAAATGTATTCAAGCTTACAAAAAAAAACCTTCTAGTTGATTCATTGTTGGACAGAATTATGGAATTGTCCGAAATTTAGTGCTACATTGGCAAAAAAGCCCAGAAAATCTCCACATAATAGCCCAACATCTTCTGCAAGTGCTCAAAGTCTATCGATTGACAATCTGATCCCAGAAAATGAAGAAAGAATGGAGCGACCAATGGGCACAAGTTACAAAAAGTGAAGAATTCATTACAGCTTTGATCCAAGTCAAAGATACAGTGAGCAGATTATCTGAAGCAAGAAATGAAACAATTCAACAGTTGATTGAACTAGTAAGAAAGATTAAAGGCCGCAGATGACCGAGAGAGAGTAAGGGAGGACCGAGAGAAATCAAGGGATGAGCGAGATAAAAGGATATACAAAATGTCCATCTTGGGCATTGATACAAGTAGCATGGAGGAACCCATCACATAATATTACAAATCGCTCAAAGATAACATTTTAAAGAAGAGAATCAAATTAGATATTTAATGTTTTGAAATTGTAATATGCAAACTATTCCGTGCTTATTTTTTGATTGAGAATATGTATTACGCAAACTATTCGTACTGATTTAATCAAAATAGCTGTTGGAATTTCAAAATTTCAAAATACTATTTAAATATTACCTTTTAATATATAGGTTGCAAGTTTAGGGAATACCGTTGAAGAAAAATAACTTTTTGATCCCCTACAATTTAGGTAACAATTAGTTTAAAGTATTTTAAGGAAGTAAAATAGGTATTCTCTTGAAGTTGCTCTAAGGGGGCATAAAATGATAAACATAATATACCTTGTTTTAAGAATTGAACCTTAAATAAGAATAAAAAAATACAAGATCGTGAATTATTTCTAATCAAAGAGATATAGATTATGTTCATCTCATAAATTCTTTTTCACTCCTAGATGAAAGCAAAACTAAACGATCAAAACTTACCATTATTATTCACTTTCAAAAAACCTAAACAAACACGCCCTAACCCGTTTCCAAAAAATACCCGGGCAATGTATATAAAATTACAAAATCCTCTTTCGTCACTCTAATCCCTATCTGTATATTTACATACAAACACAAACATTACATTTACTCATATATATATAAAATCTCTCAACTGTTACATGGCAAATTGGAATCAAATTGGCACCTAGGGCACCAAATTGACACCGATCAATGGTAAACACCCTAACTTCACATCCAATTTCATAAGCTTTTTTTAAAAAATTTAGGGCTTTTAAGCTTAATTGTTCGAAAAAGTCGCGGATTGTTATTCGTTTGATGATATTTATATGTTTGTGTGTGTGTTTGGTTAGGGTTCACGTATGAAGAGTACGGCGGATCGCACGAAAGTAGTGGTACGGCACTTGCCGCCGACGATATCAGAGTCGATGTTGATTGAGCAAATTGATGACAAGTTTACGAGTCGGTTTAAGTTTTTTAGTTTTCGCCCGGGAAATAAGAGGTTCGAGATCATACAATGCTATTTTTCTGTAATTGTTTCGAGTTTTCTTTGTGTTTTAGCTTACATGATATTTTTAGTTGTGTTAGCTGTTTGTCGTGTTATTGTTTGGATATTTGTTTGTGTTGTAGCTTACATTATATTTTTGCTGTGTTAGTTGTTTATCGTATTATTGTTTTGATATTTGGTTGTGTTGTAGCTTACGTGATATTTTAGTGGCGTTAGTTGTTTGTTTGTCGTTATGATGTTTCGATATTTGTTTGTTATTGTAGGTTATATGATATTTTAGTGGTGTAATTAGTTGTGCGGGCGTGTGTGTGTGTGTAATTGTTTCGATGTTTGCTTGTGTTGTAGCTTATGTAATATTGACATATTAGTTGTGTTAATATTGTTTAAATATGCTATTAGAGCTGCGTAATTAGGATATGTGTATGTACGTATACTAATTAGCTTTTATGTGTTTGTTAGTATGTGTTGTATGTATAAGTGTTTGTACCTATATGATTTTTAGGAGGTAATTTTGTCTAAATATGCTATAGGAGTTTCTTGATTAGGATATATTGTATTGTATATGTATGTGTGTGTTGTTTGTTAATTAATTCGGATATTATTGTATAATTGGTAATTGGTAATGATAAATTACTTTGTGCTGGTTAATTTCAGTGCTTGACCTTGATGACATACAGTATGTGATGACTGGTGACATGTTATTTGTTAGAACTATACGTCAGTCGGGACATTGTAAATGTGAATTTATACTTCAATTTGACTGGTAGTGAATTAGGTTGTGTTTATTTTAGTGTGGTCTCGTGTATTCCGGTTCTTTAGGGAAAGGCACAGTTACATGCTGTTTTATTTGTTCTTATACCCGAATATGGTGATGATCCTCGTAGGAGTTGGGATATACAATATGTAAGATAAGCTGGGTTGGATTTGTCTGTATTTAGTTTTTTTTGTACTACTTGTTTTGCCTTTTTATCGATCAGTGAATGGATAACATAATATTTTTAGTATCATAAATTCTTGTCGGTTACTTTACATGAAGTAACTGGATGTCTTAAATGTGTTATCCATGGGAATTACATTCTCACGTATCCAGATCGGGATAGCTTTGCAATATTCATGATACCATTACCATAATTAATGGACTAGATATCTGCACAAGGAAATATAATGTCTTTGCACATTTGTACTATCTTTGATATATGAAATGAAATACAAATATGTTTTTTCTGATGGGATACCATGTGTCCATGTGCACATCAGAACATATATATACCCACGTATATCTGTGTCAAAATGCTAATTACTCTATTGGATGGTGAAATTGAGTAACATTTGTATGTATGCATATCCTCCAAGTTTTAAAATTTGAATGACATGCACATGTACTCATAGTTGCTAATAGCTTGAAAAAGATTGCAAATATAGGATTAAATGGGGGGTTGTGTGTAAAAAAATATTGAAGTTTATGTAAAGACAAAGTCATTGGGATTTTGAATATAACATGCCAACATGGTATAAGCAAAGCACTCCAATTAGGTAAGAACGATATTTGTTGCTGTTACGGACACTTAAATCATCATGACCTTTTTCCAAAGGAAATATGTTTGGATTTATTCATGGCATAACTTCTAAACATTTTTATGTAAAATGTTTTGTGACACCATTTTTATGTAAAATGTTTTGTGACATCTTTCATTTTAATACTTCTAATGCACTTTCTGACCAATACAAAAGTACTATGCGAACAGTGGTTCCTTCTGGCTACATAATTAATTAATCACCCATACCCATCCCCTTTTATATACAAAATTAAAGCCAGAGCTACAGTAGAAACATGCATAAACAAAATCAAGCTGGTGTTTTGAGAGAAATGAAATTTAGCAGTGATTGGAGAATAACTTGGCCTACAAGGTAGTTAGCAATAGGAGCTAGTACCTGCAGAAATTATTTGGCGAGTCATTATTAATGTTTCATACGACTTGTTTGACTTTATCAACGCTTGTTTTGAATATGTTGCAAGTCCTGTTGACTGTCCTTTTTTTTTTTCTGCTAAGCAGTTGACTGTCCTTTTTTACAGGCGTTCTCTTTGTTCATTAAGTGGATGATATAATAACTTCTGCAATTTTAATACCTGCACTGTTTTTACTTTTTAAGCTAATTTGCAGTCAGAGACATCAATCGTATTCTAGAGCTTACGTTGACTTCCAAAGGCCAGAGGATGTCATAGAGTTTGCTGAATATTTTGGAGGGCACGTTTTTGTTAATGAAAAGGGTAATGTAGCAATGCTTTTAATTGTATACCATAGAAAGTTAATATCTGGGTGGCCAGTAAATTTGTCCTTCAAACAAGGATTTTGGGCAACGATTTGATAATATTAGCAGCTCAATATAAATCTTAGAGTTGGATGTAGCAACGGGAACTTCGTATGTTTTTAACTCCTTATTAAATGCTTGGTAATAATAGATATTTTGTTAAACAAAGAGATTGTGAAGGTTCTAGAGGTTTTATCAAACAATTATTGCCTTGGAAAATATTGGTGTCTATGATCTTTTCCTCCCTGACCCATAATCCCATATTGTCATGCGACTAGCTTAATTGAATGTCAGGCCATGTTCTTGTAGTATCCCGACTCTTGTTGTTGTTCTCCCCTATATTTAAAAGTGTTTATGTACACTCAGGTACTCAGTTCAAAACTGAAGTTGAATATGCTCCTTCACAACGGGTTCCAAAGCAATGGTCTAAAAAGGATGGACGTGAAGGAACCATATACAAAGGTAATATGGAAGCTTATGTATTATATTGACGTTCCTGTAGCACATTGCTGCCTTTTATTGGTTTAATTACAAGTTAATGTGAATGATTGTAGATCCGGAGTATTTGGAGTTCCTCGAATTTATTGCAAAGCCTGTGGAGAATCTTCCTAGTGCAGAGATACAATTGGAGAGAAGGGATGCAGAACGAGCAGGTTAGTCAAATAACATGAAAAAATATGTGTACTCGTATGTATCCTTGGCTTAATAGGACTTTGGTTTACATTTTAAGCATAGATATGTTGTAAATTTGTTCATTAGGTGCTGTAAAGGATGCTCCTGTAGTCACACCTCTTATGGATTTTATACGTCAGAAAAGAGCTGCCAAAGCTGGTTCTCGGGTACGAATGTTTTCACTTATTTCCGATATGAAGTCAACAACATCTAATAATAGATTGTCTCAAATTATGATACCATATAAGTTTAATTTTTAGAAATATAAATTCGATATGCTTGACTATATTGTTATACTAATAAAATGAAGTACTTGTTACTCTTTGAAGCTGTTAATAAAATTTTCGTTTATATTGTAGTAATAAATAACAAGTCTTTTCTATGAAATGGATTTTAAATTTTTAATCCAATATATGGTACATGGTGCATTATGAAGATGGATATATGCGACTCTGTTACTTGACTGTATTTTTGTTAGGATCCTGACTTGAGAAATTTAGAGATTAGAGAAATTTTGAGATAGAAACCGATAGAAAGAAATGAGAGAGCATAGAAGATGAAGATAGATAAATTGCAGAAGATATCTAGAGAGTCAGTGTAGAGAGAAAGTGTTGGTGGTGATATATTCATGTTCTGTTATCACTTTTTCTAAATTCAAGGCATAATAGAAAGTGCAAAAGATCATAGTATCTACAGAAAATTATTTCAAATAAAATTTGACTAAAGCTAGTATTGACTTCAGTAGTAATACCCACCTACCCTTAGTAAAGTACTACTGATACTAGTAATCTTGTAATTGTAATATACTCCTCTAGAAGTTAGGTGCTTGAGAATGTTTAATCACCAGTTTTTGACTCAATTTCTAGCTGATACAATCTACTGCTGGTCATTAATCCTAAAGTTGTAGATGGAAGCATAATTTATATTCTTTTCGGGCTTTGTTGATAATTGTCAATTGTTTTTTAATTTAGTCAATGGAAGTTGGCCGTTTTTGTTTATTTACATATTCTTATATCTTAACTCCAAGGTGGTACTATAAGGTTCTTGATGGTCATATTTCGACATCTATGACTATTTAGAGGCAACTTGTAGGCCTATAACTAAAGGCGCGCCGAGGCCCCGAGGTTTCTTTTAGATGCTGATATCTGAGTCTGCAGAAAATTGCCTATATGCGATCATTGTATATGACTATATTCATATGGAAGAGCAATGAAAGTTGGGAGGTTTCATATAAGAGCACAAAATGCTAATTCTGACAAACTAATGTTGCTGATTCAGACTTTTTAAGAAAACAATATGAAGCAACTGACCTTTCAAAATTATGCGATGACGTACTTGGTGATTGGTCATTGAGCAGGTCCATTAAGTATATTAATGTGGACCATCTCGTCCATTGCTACTGATGCAGCTATATTTTAAATAAGTGCATCTATAAATGAAAAAGAAAACAAGAAAGAAAGCAACTGTGTTTTAGTGGTCTTGAGAAATTGTCTCATTTTTTGTTTTCATGACCCAGTTGAGTTTAGTTTTGAATAGTTTGATGGTTACATATAACTTGCTTCCAGGTGCTAGTATATTCTATATCTGCTCAGTGCTTTGCGTTCATGGTATCTGTAGGTCTTTAGATCCTTCTTGCTAATGTTCTCTTGCAATATGACAGAGGTCCTTGTCTAATGGGAAACCAGACAGACGAACCAGTGGAACATCTTCTCCAAGCACTAGTTCAGCTTCATCAAAACGAGGCTCTGATAAGAGGAGGACCTCAAATGCCATGGTATCAATTTTTTCCTTGAATTTGATATATATTGAATTCACTGCTAAATTTCTCCAAGTATTAGTAAAGCATGCTGATTGCAATTATATGGAAGCCATAGTTAGTTTTAGATTGCATTTTTTGAAATTTGTTTTTTATTACTGTTACTTGCTCTAATGCATAGTTCTTTTTCTACATAAATGACATTGTTATTGCTCTGTACTATGTCTATTATTAATCAAACTGTCGGAGTATTACCAGTATGTTCTCTGCCACGGTGCTTCATATCTTTAAAGTATACAGCATTTATTTTTCCTGGTAGTATATCATGAAAGCGCTAGATGACTTGGCCTGTATCAAACAGAAACAAAATTTATACACATAAGAAAAGAGAATTACTATACCCTGCTGCAGAGCGTAGCCAGAAAAATGGCCTTAGTGAGTTCACATTTCTTAAAAATAATGGCTCTAATATCACACGTCCACAACAGTTTAGCAGATAATACTCAAAGATATAAGATGGAAAACTAGCTACTCTGTGAGGTTCACTAAACAACAACTAAAGTATTGACACCCGTCATTTTTAAAAACTTAACTTGTAACAGATGCTTTCTTGTTTTGTCGTCAGCACATTCTATTGTGCTTTGTTCTTATGCTGTAGTTGTTGTTACTGGTGACCAGGGTTACTATTCATAGTCCATCTTCTGTTGAAGTCCTATAGATAGTAGTCCGTGGCCTGCCCAGAAACTGTTCTTTTTTCTGATATAAATATTGTCACCTAAACTCCTTCAGCTGTACCTATAGTATGGGGATGTAACACCCTTTTCAGTCTTGCTACTCAATCCTGATCTGACAATAAAATAATGCCCATTTTAGCTTTTGATACAAAATCATTTGATATATGTAATTTCTATTATGTCTATAATTCATTTGCTGTTGGATCCACAGTATGTTCTTAGGGATACATCAAAGAGCTCTGGCGGGAAAGACAAATCTGCATATGTAATTGTTCCTAAGAAAAAAGATGAGCAGATATCTGAAAAGTCTATTTCTGTTGCTGCAGTTGGAACTGAATTTTCTTCGGAAAGCGGTATAGTCCAGGAGTAGCATCTCTCTAATTCCGTCACGGTTTCGTTATTATAAAATAGATTCTCTAAGTTAATAACATTTTAAATGTCTGCCTATTATTCAGCAAATTACTTATTGAACTTGTTGCAGGAGTGCCAGGATCTAGTGATATTGGAAAGAAGAAAATTTTACTCTTGAAGGGAAAAGGAAAAGAAATTCCTCATGTATGTCCTTTGTCGTCTTAATCCTTTTGCTGTTTCATTCTTCTTTTACCCCTTGGCATGTTAATAAGATGTATATTGGTTTGTGAATGTCTGTTAGTTTTATTGATACTTATAGTCCATGCTGGCGATAATGTTGCAACGGAACTTTCTTCCAAAGAAAGATTAAAAATTGATAGCAATGATTTTAACTCTATTTCATCCAATATACCCTAGAATGCAGAACAAGAACGTCTTCAGGATTTTTTAATCATTTATTTTCTGACATATTAGAACTGTGAGGAGTGAGGGCACAACTAGGGGTGTAAATTAGTCGAACCGAGCTGAACTTTAGAGTGTTCATGTTCGGCTCGTTAGAAAATTATCGAACTCGAACTATAATCAAGCCAAAAATCCTGTTTGAGTTTAACTCATTAAGGGAAAAGTTGTTCACGAACAACTCATGAACATGTTTCAATAGTTTTCTCACGAATTCCTGCTCATGAATAACTCATAAATATTGCTCACGAGCTCGTGTGTATGAACAACATATGAACATTGCTCACGAACAACCAAGTGTGCAAGTGCAACACATTGTGTGGCACTATAATCCTGAGGAAAATGTTTCCTAGAAACTTTAATCAATGGTAAGTCACTTCTAATATTACTATGTAATAACTTATTATTGTTTTCCAATAATTTGAACTGATGTGGATAATATTAAAATAATTTTGGTCTCTCTGAAGGCCTAGTACTCGGAAGGTTTCTTTATTTACGTTCATGTGATTAACATTAACAATTAATCTCCGTAGTCCATACTTCAAGGATGTTATGAAAATATACTTGTGCTGTTAAACAAGAAGTACCATGTGCACATTTTTAATTCATATGAGCAATTACGAGACATTTTCCATTTGAGCACTTGTAATTGTCATGCATTTATAGGTGACCAGCGGCTTGCCATTGCAGCAGAATGCAGCTTCTCCTATTAAGAATTCAGTTATAGTAAATTCTCCTAGACAGAATCATAAACATGATGCTACTGGAAGGATTATTAAAAGCATACTGCTTAATAAGGATTCGCGCCAAAACCCTTCTATGCTTCCTTCTGAAATGCCAATCCCAGTCAGAAATCAGGAGAGAGACAAAAGGCCTCCTCGAGCATCTAATGTGCAGTTGCACAAGAAGGATACAAATGAGGCACCAGAAGACAGGACTGTGGGTAATGATTTACAAGGTTCCTACACTGAGAAGTCGGAAAAGCGTACACGAAATAAGGATAGACCAGATCGGGGTGTTTGGACTCCTCATCGCCGTTCGGATGGATTGCATGCAAGTAATGAGTCTTTGTCCTCTTCTGCTTCACAGCACACGGCATCTCTGTTGGATACTTCAGAAGGTATGTGCATTATCGTAGAATATCTTGAAAATTTGGTAAGATTGAAGACAGTTTGTGCATAGTCCTCAAACTTGTATGGTATAGATGATTCATTAGCGGTTAGCCTTAATTTATATATTTATGCATGAAACACAAAATTGATGAATGATGCAATATTCGTTGATTTATTGACCCAAAACTGGGAAGGGTGA
The DNA here is from genome assembly GCA_028671895.1 of Oenanthe sinensis. Classification (NCBI taxonomy): domain Eukaryota; kingdom Viridiplantae; phylum Streptophyta; class Magnoliopsida; order Apiales; family Apiaceae; genus Oenanthe; species Oenanthe sinensis. Next base: position 16,773,422 of record CM053814.1, read on the forward strand.
CAACAGACTGGAGGAAATGACCTCAGGCTCACTGACTAACAAATCCCATGCAGTTACTCAATTATTAAAAAAATATTGTTGAGGATCGTCTGTCACTGTTTTTTCTCCTCTTATTGTTTGACAAGGAGATTGCTGTTCCTATACACATTATTTTAGGTACTCATGGTGATATGAAGAATGATAGGACAAGTGGAAGGAGTGGGGAGTCTAAGAGCAGTGGACGTGGTGGTTACTTGTCAGTTGATAATGGTAGATTGCCTGTTGAACTAGAACTGTGCAAATATGTGTTCTTGATGTATATTTATCATCATGCTTGCTTCCTATAATGACATACCACCGTTGTGTGATGTGTTTGGTTCAGGGTTTTATAAACAAAGTAGTCGTCGTGGGCTGATTCAGAATGGGAAGGATGCAGATGGCTCTTTGAACCAAGGGGAAGCTAAACCTTTGAAAAGAGGAAATTTTCCTGGTCATGGTTCCCAAGAGGTTAGGTTTATAATTTTACTTGGTCCAGTTTGCTCTTGATATTATACTCTATCAGGCATTGAAATCTTAGGATACGAAAATTGCAGAGGCAGGTTTGGGTTCAAAAGTCAAGTTCTGGATCTTAGTGGTCTTCTAATTGGTAAATACACTATTCTTCTTCTTTCTTAATATAATTTTATTTGTTCTATGATAATTAACATATATTACAGTGTTCAATATACATGTTCAGGAATTAGGACGCATTATTCTGCCATATTTATAGGACTCTTCTTCTTTTTTTGTGTTTTGTTTTGGTGTGTTGGGAGGGGGACACACAGTAGTTTTAAATGGGCTCTTTTAGTGGCAGGGATGGAGTGATGTTGTCACTTCAGATAAGTCTCTCTATGTATGCGCCCACTTTCTCAAATCTACGAGAACTCATTGCTGTTTTAATTATTTAAGTATAAGTTTTCATACAAATAATATTTTGTGCATATGATTCCACTTGAATGGCATACAGAGGATAACGACTTCAATTTCTTGCTGTCTTAGATGAATGCTCGGTCAATTATCACAATGGAGTTTGGAGTTTGCATGTGCCTTTTGTCTGGAATATACCACTTCACCACATGTGAAGGCCGTGTTGTGGGAATCAAGGCAAGAGGTGTATCTGTACGACCTAGAGGAACCACCCCCCACCCAACTCAAAGTTGCAGATATTGATGTACTTACTGTTAGGCGGATCAAAGAAATTTTGATCCCACTTACTCACTCATAGATGACCAAGATAGGATGGCATAATGGTTAAGGAAAGGAGCGTTCTACTCTATAGAATTTGTCACTGTTTTTATTTGAAAGGGTTTTACTTGTAGTAGAGCTATGGTTAATCTCAGAATCTTCAAATTGGCTGATGAGCGGGTTATCATGGTATCTTAGCTTTTTTTGGTTCTGATTGTAAATACATATATGTACTCCTGTGTTGTTACCACAGGTTGATATGTATGCCTATATATGTAATTGGGTTTGTGAAAGGGAGCATGTTGAGACTGCTTCCTGCCTAGAAGTTTGTTTTGTTCATGGATATACCATAGAGAGCCTTCTTGAGGAATCTGGGCCAAGGTTGGCAGGACCCTCTGCTCTCTGCTGTTACTTCAGCTGTTATGCTTATCGTGGCAATAGAAAATGTGTTCCTTGCAGTGCAGTACTTGGTTCATAATTAATCATCCTGCTTACACTACTTTATCTGGGTGCACTAGTTTCTTCTTTGATTTATATGTAGTTATTGACTATTCTTGAAATCTTAATATTCAATTATGATCGTTCTATATATGGAGCTTTTTACAATGCTTTTAGGTTAATGCCATATAGTCTTCTACGGCCATTGTCTTTTATTCAATGCCTGCAAGAAAATTGTATTATGCTGTAGCAGGTGATCAAAACATAGAATAGTTCCAAGTTCCCTGAAGAACATGTAATATAGTGCTTTTTTGGTTTCATAACTAATTTTTATTTTTCAATTTTAAAAACAGAAAAACAGGTTTAAGAAAAAACAAATATGGCGTTTGGTCTTGTTTTTAAAAACAGTTTTCAGAAAATAAGTAATTAGAAAATAGTTTTGAAAAACAGAAAATGTTAGTCTTTTGAAAATAAACGGAAAACAATAAGATTTGAAACCAAATCTTATTGCTGGCCAGAGAAGTGGTGGTGTTTCGATCACTGGAAATCCTAGAACTATAATTATATTATATGTTTTTTCGTTTAGGCTGATTAAAATCCTAAATCTGCCACTAATTATAGGTCACGTGAAAAATAATAATAACATTGCTGAAAGTACCATATACATTTTAAGAAAAAAACTCTAAAAATGAATAGATAGTTGGTATTTATAAATAAATTAAAAAATGCTTCAACTTGTTGCGGGACCCAACAATAATCTAATAAGTGAAGGAAGCATCGCAGAAGCATCGGTGCAGTTTCATGCCATTCCCAGTCTGTCAATTATATTCCTCTAGTGATCAAAGATTAGCAAACTCTATCAAAAAAAAAAAGATTAGCAAACAATAATAACTCTATTTTTGCTAATCTCTTGGTGCATGTGTGATATATGCAGAATATGAACTTGATTGTATTTTTACTATTATACACACCCTCACACCACTTGTGTACGTACGTAAATCATATATATATATATACTCTCTCAGTCTCATTGATCGAAAATACTGATAAAGAATATGGGAATATTGTTGGTAGAGATGATGAAGCAAATAGGTTGGTGCATATCAATCCGTTGGGAGCTTCAAGAAATGCGATTCGATGCTGTATATCATGATTTCAAATGCATCACAGTGGCGGTTGTATCTACTGCACTGTCTTGTTTCTTAGCAGCGACAAGTTAAGATAATAAGAGTGCACGTACCCAACCTACTTTTTTGTGGTATATATGTATTGTATGGGTACGTATTTGCATGTAAACTTTTGTTGATTTTGCTTTATGTTAAGTGGCATTAATTTTCATGTTAGTGTTTAATTATATATTTACTCATCATAAAGAATATGATTAAATTGATACATATATTATTAAGCTATGAATCCCCAAGTTTCACCTTAATACTTAAAAAAAATGTTATATGTCTGCCGGCAGAATAAATCCTAAACTATTAATATCCTCAATTAAGAATTGAAGTAGAGACCAGGTGTACTAAATTCTTGGATAAAATATTGTTAAATTAAATACACTTAACTTTTTTTTTTTAAAAAAAAAATCGAATTCGAACTAAATACACCTCTGTAAATGACCTTATTTACTAGAGTGAAGTTCGACCCCAATATAAAATTTCAATTAGCTTGATTAAAAAAAGACCTTCCCACACGGATTAATGCAAATAGTTTAGTTGATGTGTTTTTGCTAATTAGTTTCAATTGAAAAGCACTAACCTATATATCTTACAAGTTTGTAGCATGTTTAATTAGTAATTAAAATTCCACTGTAAAATATATTCCATAACGTCTAGAATAGTTGATTTTTTTTAATATTTTCTTCAATTGATGATTGAGATAATTGATTTTTTTTACCAGATAAAAATTTATTCATTCCATTACACAAAAACACAAACAAATGAGTTATATATGATTTAGGCATCTCGTAATAATATGTTGTTTAAAGTTCATTTGAGAAAGGGGTAGGCATTAAGAAAACAACAGTATGTTGGGATAATTTCTTTGCGAAATGTAAGGGTATATCGGGAGTCGGGACCTCCTTCCAGTAGAGATTTGTTCACTTAAAACAACTGATTATATTTCAGAAATGAGAATAAAATGATTAAGAGAATGTTTCGCTATGATTAAAACTGATACATGAGTATCCTTTAAATCCATATGGGTTAAGCATGATAGACTTGTGTTCTAACACATCCAAACACGTCATAAGTAACGAATTAAGAAAGGCCCTCATAAACATAATTATAATTTTATTTACAATAGCAAAGGGAAAAAAATTAAGACCGTAAATCACATATTAAGAATATATATAATTACCAGATACTATGTACATTTTCCAAATAATATATCTAAATTTCTTCATATAGCTACATATATTACATGTATATAGACTTAATAATCATACATAAAGCATATACTCCATAGTATTACCTCAAGATCGAACATAATATTCCTCTAGATTATATTATAATTTTCAAGATAAGGAAACATATTCATGAGGGTGTTTTTATATATATATTCATACATTTTCTCATTGTTGAGGACATAAACCATAGCAGAAAAAAAAACTCCATCTTTCTTCAGAAAAAAAATAACACACACACACAGTGAAATGAAGGTCCGAATGGTGTTTCTTTTGACATATCTAGTGTCAATATTTATTGTTTCATTGTTACCTCAAGTCTATTCAAGCCCTTTCATTGGTGACATAAACTGGTGGTGCAATCAAACTCCATATCCTGAACAATGCAAATACCACATGAATCACATTCCATTTGTTTCAAGAAAACTCATTTCTTCTATTTCAAGGAAACAGTTCCTTACACTGGCTGAACAAACAGCCTTACAAGAGGTCAGTTCTGCACTCCAATTCACCACCTCACTTGAGACAAGAGTCCTCAATAATGCCGAAAATTCTGTATGGAGAAACTGTTTGTTATTTTATAATCTCACAGTTTACAGGCTCAACAAAAATTTAAGTACAGACACTGAGACTACAGCTGATGATATCCAAACATGGCTAAGTGCTGCTGCAACGAACATACGGACATGTAATGAAGGATTTTTCGATGCTAATGTGACTGATAACATCTACCCTCTTGTAATTGCAAACAATATGACGGAACTGATAAGCAACTGTTTGGCTGTCAATTTTGTTTTTACACAAGAAAAAGGAGAAATCAAACATGAAGCACTGTTTATGAACATTTCGAGAGAAGATGCGAGACCTATGCATCGTGCACATTGCGTGGTGGCTCAAGATGGATCGGGAAATTACAGAACTATTATGGAAGCTCTGGCAGCTTCAGCTCAACATAAACACGTTGTCATTCATGTGAGACAGGGGATATATCGAGAAATTGTCGAGGTTCGACAAAGTAACGTTGTGTTGATTGGTGATGGTATAGACAAAACTGTAATTACTGGGAATCGAAAGCTCAAGATGGTAGCTCCCTCTACGAGTGTGCAACTTTCAGTAAGTTTCTTTCGATTTTTCTATGATGTTAATGTTATTCTTTAAACTCGATCACATAAATCGAATAAGAAACATACTGCGCGAATGAGAAAATTTATGCAAATTTTGTCACGAGTTTTGGTCTGAAGGTGGTACTAGCTAGATGGTATCTTGTAACCAAAGATTCTGCTTGACTTTGTTTCAATTCATCTCTCTCCCACCTCCATATATACACTTTTAACCAAAATATCTATAATCGTCTTTTGTAGAGGTCTCCGGTGATGGATTTAAGGCGATTGGAATCACCATCGAGAACACAGCTGGTGCAGAAGCAGGTCAAGCTGTGGCAATGGCATCCACCTCTGATCGTTCCGTCTTTTACAACTGTGCCTTCAAAGGCTACCAAGACACTCTCTATGCCCAATCCAACCGCCAATTCTACAAAAACTGCGAAATATATGGCACAGTCGACTTCATATTCGGCAATGCAGGGGCCGTCTTCCAAGACTGCACAATCTATGCCCGAAAGCCTAAAACTCAAGGCGGCCTCGTAGTCACTGCCCATGGTCGAAACAGTCTACACGAAAACACCGGCATTACAATCCACAGATGCAGAGTCATGGCAGCTCAAGAACTCATACCATTTCTACAGCTCAACAAAGCTTACTTGGAGGGACTTTTCACGCACAGTGTACCTGCGTTCTTCAGTTGACAATTTAGTAGACCCCGCGGGGTGGCTGACATGGGAAGGCGCACCCCTGAGTAGATATAGTACATCGGAATTGGATTATGGTGAGTTTGAAAATAACGGAGCTGGTGCATCAACTGATAGAAGAGTTAATTGGCCTGGTTATCATGTTATACATCATCTTCGAATTGCAGAAATTTACGACGTTACTGCTTTGATTAACGGTCAATTCAGGGTTACGTACGTACCACGTACGTGCATGCATGCATGCAACGATAATCTATATTTTTGTATTTTTCTCATTTTTCAAAATTTCTATATGAACAATATATATATATTTCGATTTTAATTGTTAAAATTCCTAATTATAACTTTTGGGGAAATCATATTTTTTTCAAAATCGAGTAATCAAATTCTACATCACTACATCTCAGTACCTCAAAACTAAAATATACCTGTTTCAAAAAGTAATTACTACTAGACTGGTCTAAATGTCTAATTCGATAAACTAATCACATATGTTTAAAAGGATAACCAGCCTTCTAAATTTTTTTTTACAAACAAAAAGATTTTATTAAAACAATATAATTTAGCCGGAACAAACCTCCGGACTGTCAACTATAACCTGATTGTGAAACAAAGAACGAGCTAAACAAATAGTTGTTTTATTTTCAGATCGTTTAGCATATAGAATATTCAAATTCTTTAATCTAAAAAGTATTATAATGACATCTCGAGCAATCCAACTTACATCACGAACAATCCAACTTACATCGGCTGTTCTAAATTTTAGTTAAATTTTAGTTAGAAAATAACAGGGAACGCCAATCATATGAGTTTAAAATACAGTAATTTTTTAAATAATAAATTAAGTCCTAGACAAATTATATTTATACTCGCGAGTTACAGTTGTGCAACTTTTATTTTTTTCACAAGTGCGCAATATAAAGGCATGTACATTCTTCCTTTTATTTACCCTTTTCTTTTTGATTTTTTTTTCACTATAATTTTTATGCCCAAATTTTAAATTCCTATATAAATTTCTAGGTTATATCAATTTCTCATATAACATTTAAATGGCATTTTTGTTAATATTAAATTCTCCATTTAAATAAATACCTTTATATTTGTATTTTTTTTTTTAACCTTTGGGTACTATCTAACCTCAGGCACATCAAACAAATATCCCATACTAAGAACAATAACCTAAATAAAGATTATAATCTTATACTATTATATATCAGAACATTTGGCAGATGATTTACTTGAATATTAGCAATTTGTAGATTTCTCACCTCAAACTGATAACAAAACACTACAACTTTTCCTTAAATATGGCCAACAGCAGAATAACACACTTAAATACGGTTATTAGATCTTCAACATGAGTATATGTGTATACGAAAACTATAGGCTCAATCTATTCCAAAAATTCAATTGAATGTATTAAAATGAGTGAAGTACATGAGACCAAATTCAATAGAATGTAATTTTATTTAAAATGAGTGAAGTACATGACACCAAAAATTTGTGAGTGATCCACCTGATATATTAGAACGAAACAACTGAGGCAATTGATAATTAACCCTATTATATTCATGCTAAGATTTTGCGTAAATTAAGAATTATCAACTCAAATGAGTACGATTAACTGTTGCGAACATTAAAAAATCAATCATGGTTTGTGTACGTATGTGTTGCGTCTGGATTCATTTATTGATTACAATCGCTAGCGTATATATTGAAATTCATGGGTTACCATTCTTTTAATACTTTCTCGACCTGACCTATCAAACAAGACTGGTTTAAGATTCAAGAAACACAAAGATGCATTTAGTAGCTAAGAGTAAACTGAAATCCTCCCTCTCCCAAATTAGTCGACCCTCCTTTTTCTTCATGCTTCAAAAGTCAAAACCTTGTGATCATAGTTCCTGCAAAATATGCCAATATGTACTTTAAAATCCTATGATGCTCTTTTAGACGGGAAACCGCAACAAAATCTCATAATAATCATCTTACATATTATAAATGCAAATTGATGATATTACTCAACAGCTTTAACTTTATATGCTTATCTAAATCGTGTGCGCATAACTAAATTCTGCACAGAACAAACGTATAGATATCAAGATTGTCTTTACTGTAGCAGCAACATAATACGTGTGAAATAGGTGCATTATAGCTCAAATATATTTACCTGAAACATACTGTGCAACTTGATGCTAACCTGTTCAGAAGATTCAGTTGCATAGTGAGTGAAAATGTGAGCAACAAAGAGTAAGATGTGGAAGTCATATAATTGGTGAGATCAAGGAGATAGTTCGGGGGAAGTTGTTTTGCTGCAAGAAATTTAAGCAAACCGCCAGGAGAAGGGTTCTCGTTTGATTAGTTTTTTATATTAAATGTAATCATTTGGTTGTAGTTCTTGTTTGTTATCTAGTTGACAGTTTGGTTACTTTGATGACAACTCATTAACCGATATGGAGGTTGTTCCTATTTGTTAGTTGTCCTAGGGTATGCCCTAATAATTTGTATTTTGTTGGGTTAATAAAATTATTACTTAGCAAAAACGAAAAAGAGAGTAAAATGTAGAATCAGAGTTCTAAAGCAACTTACCTACATACATAATTGTGAAACCAATCATATTAGATAACACCACCACATCAACAATTCAACAAAATAGATCTATAATCATATACATCTATACTCTCTATACTATATTATTAAAGCCGAAACATTAAAAACTTGGTAATCGGTATTTGGGCAAGGTTAGTAAATTGTTAATTGGGCTTAATTTTTAGAAATTTGTCTTCTAATTAAATTAATCTTCTAACTAAAACACTTATCTAAACAAAACAATAACCTTATCCACTTTAAATACAAACACAAGTAAAATTATATAAGAACGTTTTTACACAAGATATTAAATAAAATTAAAATTATTACTGTAAAATTAAAATAATTTTAAATCATATAAAAAAATATTAAAACAAAAATAATAAAATATTATGAGAAATCCGTGCATCGCACGGGATGCAAGCTAGTACACATGTTTACACGAGATAGGTTTTGTAACTTCCAGAGTGAAGAGATGAAGTGAGTGCTGATTCAGATTTTTGTATTAGTAATTATGCATTTATGCACCACAAACAAACTGGAAGTCAGAATTGATTGATTTATGTTTAGGAAAATGCTATTCTGCTCTCAAGTGTTAAGTAACAGCTCTCCTAAAACTGTGATTGGTAGGAGGCGTTAGTCAGATCATATTCCATATTCAATACTCCCCCTCACTAGTGCCAGGGTGCACAAAAAGACAGACAACACCAAACAGACAAAATAATAAATTCAAATACTGGGGTGGGATGGCTCGAACCCGAGATCTCTCCCTAAACAACTCTCCTAAAACTGTAAGGTAGCAGGAGGCCTTAGTTGATAGTATATATATTCAACATGGAGAAAAATTGGCAACCATGGCAAAAGATGGAATGTCAAAGGAATCACCCCAGCTAGAGGTTCATTGACCACATAACAATTGGTAGATGGAGTACGATGTAAAATTGACCATCAGGGATCAGAAGAAATGAAATGAGCATTCAAATCTGAAATGGTGAAATGAAGGAAAGAACGAGAACTACAGATATATGCTTAGAAGATGGTTTTAAGTTTGATTCCATTCTTGCTTCATTTCATCCCTTCATAATTCCAACTAACAGAATGTACACGTTATTTTTAAGGTACGCGAATGTCAAAATATGTTCATATCATACCACAAGTATCTAAATTCTACAATATGTTCCAAAATTCTTTATGTATTTGGTATAACTAGATTAGATTAACAATTCTGTCAGCTTTAACCTTTGAGGAACACCAGACAATCATTCTATTGAGAATTCGTAACATTCTCATTTTACTCAAATCCAAATGAATCAGAACAGGCTTTCCATTCAAGAAAGAACCAAAACACACACGGTGACGGTGGGATAATCTTTTCTTACAAAGTACAACAGTTAAAACTGAACTAAACTAATCTCTCGGCTACAAATTAGTTGACCCTTGTACATTTTATTAATGCCTCGGAACCTTGTCATATTAGCTTCAGCTTAACCAAATATCTATATTCTATATCACAATGCTATTTTCTATTTTCCAACAAAATGCACCAAAATCAACTTCCAGGAAAGCATAACTTTAAACTCTACACAGATCTCACTTTAATTGTACGAGAAACAGATATATGTACACACGTCAAAGGTGTGCGAATCAAACTAACCTTGCAACGACATAACAATAAGAGGCAATAAAGTTGAAAGTAATTTACCTGCAACTGAATGAACTTGGTGGGTACATTGGTTCTGAAGCAGCACCTACATAAAAAAGTTATGCAATTTGTACCCAGATTATATAACACCAAGAACTCATAGAGCATTTGTAAATACAAGAAATATACATACATAAACACACACACACACACACACACACACATAGAGAGAGTGAGAGAAATCCTAAGTGCTAACTTCATAACTAAATTATTTGGATTTTTGTTTAAACGTGAATATTATTAGCACTAATTATTTACTTACAAACTAATCATATATACAAATTGTTTTGAGAAATTCCAACCGTAGCACAAGTATCGGCTTATAAAAAGCTTAACTATCGTGATACACAAATCTTAAATATTGCATAACAATGATATTTACTTGCATCAAAAACAGGTCCTACCAATTTACAAACCAATTAATATAGATAAATGCTATTCTGGGCCCGCAAAGCACATATTAATCAACAATTTCCCTCTTTTTGTTTACAGTTGAAAGTATAAACCTGTTAATAAATGCTTCTAATTATCAGAATAACTATTTTGTGCAATTAGGCCCACAGGATGCAAATTAATAACTAATTTGTGTTGTTAATAGTGGAATGAATAACCATTTTAGTAAATACATTTCATTTATTCTACTTTGTACCAGTAGGAATAAATAAAGCATTAAAGACCATGGTTATACTTTATCTGTGAACAAAAAGAGTACTCCCCTTGGTCAATTATATAAGTCGTTTGACTTTTTGCATGTAAATTTAGGTGCTTGACTACATGGTTGGAAATAATATTTTTTCAATTTTTTTTCTGAATAAAGAATTTTAAGAAATATTATTTCTAACCATATAGTCAAAACACCTAAATTTATGTGCAGAAAGTCAAACGACTTATATAATGGACCAGAGGGACCAAGTAATAAGATAGCCATCCCCTAAAAGTATTTATCCCACCTAAACATATTCATTAATGGGCTTATACTTCTAACTGTAAACAAAAAAGAGGAGTAATCAATGTTCATTAACCATGTCTTCAACTAGATAATAAACATACACTTAATAACCATACATATTACCAAAAGAACATACTCCTCTAGTTGCCTAATTAATGGAGTTAAGTCAACGGTGTTGTATATATATGTATAGAAATCCTCATCAGTGAGGGCATAAACTATAGAAAACAATACCCTCCACTCCCTTTTTTCTTCTGATATCTGTGTGTGTATGAATACATACTTCAAAATGAATACTGAAATGGTTTTCCTATTGACGCAACTAGTGTCAATATTCATTGTTTTACTATTACCTCAGGTTTTTTCAAGCCCCGTCATTGGTGACATGAACTGGTGGTGCAATCAAACTCCATATCCTAAACAATGCAAATACCACATGAATCGCATTCCAAATCTCACTTCATCTATTTCAAGACAACAGTTCTTAGCAAAAGCTGAACAAACAGCCTTACAAGAGGTCAATTCTGCACTTCAATTCACCAAATCACTTGAGGCAAAGGTCATCAGCAATGCCGAAAGATCTGCATGGATAAACTGTTTGATATTTTATGATCTCACAGTTTATAGGCTCAACAAAACTCTTGATACAACAATAAAAAGTACAGCTGATGATATCCAAACATGGCTAAGCGCTGCTGCAACAAATATACATACATGTAATGACGGATTCATTGATGTAAACATGACTAATAACATCTACCCTCTTGTGATCTCAAACAATGTGACAGCTGATAAGCAACTGTTTGGCTGTCAACTTTGTTATTACGCAAGACAATGAAGACATCAAGCATGAAAACTTTACCATGTAAGTTTCACAGCGTTAGGCAGATATTGATCAAAATAATAAATTGTGCTACTCTACCTAGAAGGCTTCAAAATAATAAATTGAGCTACTCTACCTAGAAGGCTTCATCGTTCATCGCTTCAGCTTTTGTTGTAGCCTAGTAGATACCCCTATTCCACTGTTAAGAAGAGATTGAGGCTGTGAGTCTCATTGAAAGCATGTGTGTGTGAGTATATAAATTTCTACAAATAATCACACGAAAAGCAATTAAAAAAAAAAGAATCTGTCACCAGAGAGGACATACCCAGAGTGATGTCAGACTATCAGATCACAATTTGCCACAAAATTTTAGAACTCAAGATACAACCACGAGATTACAGCCTGAACAAATGCCCCCTCAAAATGCTTCAATCTAGAAATGATTTTGAGAAAAAAGAACCAATATATATAAGCATGCAATAGTAGGGTAATTATTAAACGGATTAATTAATTAACCTTGTCACATGTAAGGACTGCGATAGGAGAATAATTATCATTTCCATATGTATGTAACTGAATATACAGTATAAGGCTTGTATATGTTTCTGATAGCTTGACGAATAATGAATATTATTATACAAGCTATCTAGAGTTTATACATTTACTACAAAATTCTGTTATATTAGATGTTATATTTAGCATAACACATATACACATGAAATAAAATACAGAGAGAAGCATTTTTTATGTGTTACAAGTAGCTAATAGTAAACTACTCCCTCTTTCCCAAGCTAGTTGTCCCTCCTCCCCTTGTATCAGGAGATCCCAAGAAGTATAGAGCAGGCAAAGGAGGATCAATGTCCCAAGAACTACTCTTCTTTTTACGGAAATAAACCCAAACTGCACTTTAGAACCTATTATGCTCTTTGAGAAAAAGCCCCCATCTTAGCTTCAAGTTAATCAAATTTGTATATAAAAATTCTACCCTTCTTTTTATGGAAATAAACCCAAATTGTACTTTAGAACCTATTATGCTCTTTGGGAAAAAGCCCCCATCTTAGCTTCAAATTAATCAAATTTGTATATAGAAATTGTACTCTTCTTTCTATGTAAATAAACCCAAAATATACTTTAAACCCTAATTTTCTCTTTTGAGAAAAAGCCCCCCCCCCCCCCACACACACAAAACATACATATTAAGTTTGTCTTATCATATGCTATTATTAAGAGAAAGAAATAAACATAAAAAAAGGAATATGACAACAAGTGGTGTTACAGTTCAACATAATTACCTGAAACTTAATGTGCAATTTGATTGTAACCAAGTAGGAGGATTTAACTGCCAAGTATAGATGAAGGGTAAATTGTGGGGGAGAAAGATTGATGAATGGGTACCCATTTAGAAATTTGAAGGAACCTACAAAAAAAAAAAAAAAAGCATTTACCGATATAAAATTACACATACCATCGAGCTATATAAACTATACACATAGACAATCAAATGCATGTTCTCTAAATACTACATGTATATATGTGTGTGAGGGAGAGGGAGAGGGATTCTAACTTCCAAATTGAAGGGAGAAAGTGATTTTTTTAACCTATTATGTTCAGATACAGTTCAAATTAAGAATGCATTAAATACTAATTAAAATTATATAACTATAATGATTTGTACCTTGATCATCACACCTTTAGTTATCTTGCAACATGGCAAACAAACGGTTACGATTATAACGGCAAGGTTTGTAGCCTTGGGCAAGCATATCTTCAAATATTTGGAAGGCACTGATGCTCAAATCAGAAGCACAAAAACAACCAAGTAAAGTTTCATAAGAAGCCTCCGAAGGGGAAAACCCTCTTTTAAGCATTGTGACTAAAAGTGCCAATGCATCAAATGGTCTTCTAGCATTGCAAAGACCTTTTATCAAAGTATTATACATAGTTTTATCTGGCACAAAACCATCTGCATTAATTTTGTTGTAAAGAGAAACAGCTCGGTCAATTTCATTCAATCGGATATGCCCATCAATGAGAGTTGTGAAGGTCACTAGATTTGGATGCACACCATCTCTTTCCATCAGAGCAACATAGTTATATGCAACCTCCATCTCATTTATCCAACAAAATCCGGAAATCATGCAATTATACAGGTACACATCTGGCATGAAGCAAGCAGCTTCTTTTTTTATCAAACTCAATGCAAATAGTATCAGTTTCTTTCGTGTATTAAACCACATACTACATTTCCTAACCCCTGGCACAACAGCTCTCTGGCTGAGCAACCGGAACAATGTTTCCTGCCCCATTTTTAATTTTGTATTTGACTTGTGACATCTTTCTCCAACAAACATAGTTTTACTACATACAGCACTAAGCAGCGTAATATAGGTTATAAGGTCTGGTTTAATCTGACTTCTTTTCATCAAATCAAGTAATCTGAAAGCAAATGTAATCTCTCCTTTCTTCATAAATTGACTTATAAGAGAATTATAAAGCACAATATTTGGCAGAAAGCCATCCCTCAACATTCGATCAAGGTAGTGATTACCCTTCTCAGTCATATTTTTCTTAATGAACCCACTTATAAGAGCGGTGTAAACTTGGCAACTGGGCTGAAAACCGTAATCCACCATATTATTAAAGATCCGTTGTGCTTCTCTTGTTTTTCCACTCTTAGAGCAGGCTTTAGTTATTGAGATAAACATATTGTCATCAGGAGAAACACCAGCCTCAACCATTCTATGAAACATAAATTTTGCATCATATATTCTTTTTTCCCTGCTTAAACCATTTATGATGGAGTCGTATATAGCAACATTAGGTTGCAGTTCCCCAGCTTCCATCTGCTTGATAATATCAAAGGTTGATGTCATGTCCCCTCGCTTAGAATGCCCATCAACCATTATTAAGTAAGTTGTTAGATCCGGAAGTACACCTCGATTTTGCATGAGGTCAATCACACGGTTGGCCTGCTCAGCATGTCCTTCTTGACAAAGGCCCTTGATCACAGAATTAAATGCAAAGAGCAAAGGTTGGCATCCAAGACTCACCATTTTATCCATGTAAAGGAGAGAACCATTGACATTTCCAGCCATGCTCAGAGCGCTGACATATATGCTGAAGGCCATGCCTGCTAGAGGCAAGTTGCATCCCACTATCTCCCTTAACATATGGTCTATTTCATGTTCCAAGTCACTCGTAAATCTAGAATTACATGAAATAGATGAAGATGAAATGTCAATACCACATCCATTCTTTGCAATTGCCTGCAAAATCATATGAACAAGATGAAGCCACTGCTCTTTCTCACAGTTCTTCATCAGGATAAAAAACAGAACATGATCTGGAGTAACCCCACTCTTTATCATCTTGATGTACAATTCTTCTGCCTCAGCATCCCTATTTGTCTCAAAAAGTGTATCTATTAAGACTGTAAAACAATGGACTGATGGTGAAGGACCAGAATGATTCATTACATCTATTATTGTGAGTGCATTATCAACTTTCTTTTTCTTACAATAATTGTTTATCATAATGCTATAGGTCACACAGTCAGGTTTTAATCCCAATTTTACCATCTGCTTACACAACACCCAGCACTCGTCAAACCTACCTATATTACCAAACCCGTATATCAAAGTGTTGTAGACGTAGGTGTCCAGTTCGCACCCTATCTTGAGCATCCTAAAAAAGACTCTCAATGCCATTTTCATTTTTCTCTTCTTGCAATATTCACGAATTACAGAAGTGTAAATAGTTTTGTCCAAAAGATAACCAAAAGACTCTATTTCCATACATAACAATTCAGCCACCTCAATCTGGCCCCTTGAACATAAACCAAGCACTAGTGATTTGCAAAAATAAGCACTAGGTCGCATCCCTCTATCACACATTGTATCAAAAAGGCATATAGCTTCGTCCAAATAATTCCTAATACACAATCCATCAGCCAACATATTATAACACCAAAACGCCAACAAAATCCCTCTATCATCTATCCTACGAAAGTAATTAAATGCCTCTAAGACTCTATCTTGCGTACAAAGCTCTTTCAAAATAGCAAAACAAGCACCTTTATCAACAACATATCTCCCCGAAACGAGCCTATCAAACACTGACTTGGCTTCCTCTATTTTCCCCAATTTACAATAACAAACTACCATCGAATTCAACAAAGACCCACCACAATCAATACCTCTATTAACTATTTTATCTACAAACAATGATTCCGCCATCTGCATTTCACCTGAATTCACAAGTTTACTTATAAAGGTGCCATAACTGCAAGAATCAAGTTCCATACCTCTACTAGTTGCAAAATCCACAACCGAACATGCCTCCGAGACTGTCAAACAATCATTAATCATTCTCTGAACAACCTTCTGCGCAGACGCTACTGAACCACGACGAATGAGCTGATCAGCTAATGAAAAACACAAAGTATTGTGGTCAGTTGAAGGAATGGGAGTATTTAATTCCAAAGGGCTAGCTCCAAATTGTCTTACTGTTTTAATAAACAAGAAAAACCCATCATATTTAGCCTTTCTAAGTATCATGTTCGTGTATACACACACACTAGTGTAGAATTAAACTGAGAGATTTGTAGTGAGAAAGATCAAATTTTTGAACTGACCCACTTGATAAAATTGTAAATCTTGAAGAACCCAGATGATAAAAAACTCTAATTTGAAAAATAAGTTCCATGGCTTGTAACTCAAGTTGAAGAAAAAGAACAGAGCAAAATCTTAAACCCCAATTTCAGCTAAAACCCCTGTTATTTAAGGGCCTGTTTGGACTTTGAAAAGACTTTTGCCTTTGAATCATCGCTTATTCGTAAAATAAAAGAGTTTGTAATTTTCTTCGCTTTAATCTTGAAATACGGACCTTGCACAAAAATATTATACCCCTCCCGTTTTTTTAGGGTCTTTCTGGTGCGGCTGTAATATACATTAGTCACGATGATTTTTTTTATTAATGGAGTTTTTTTATAAACAGGAGAAGTCAATCATTATTAATAATAGTAGGAGTCAATTGAAATATAATAAATCATCTTTTATTGTTTGTTTTTGGGTATACAGTTATTTTTTATAAGTCGTTTTGATTTTTAACATGTATTTTTAAGTGTTTTGACCTGTTTTTAAAGAAAGGTGTTTTAATCTCATAGTAAAAATTATTATTTTTAAAATTTTCTTTTTTTGAATTAAAATATATAACCTATAATTTAATTCAAAAAAGAAAATTTTGAAAATAATAATTTTTACTATTCGATCAAAGCACTTAAAAGTGTATGATAAAAATCAAAATAACTTATATAAAAAAACTTAGGGGTGTAGAAAAATTTGCAATTTGTAGTGTTCACAGAGATAAGATATTAGATATATGCATATAACATATTATAAATGGGTAAAAGAGTTTTTATCTAGTTGTTAATTTTTTTTTGGTGTTGGCCCTATATGTCATAATTTTGGGAGAAAATGCCCTATATGGCATACCCCAAAAAAATGATCTTAAATAGCACTCCAAAACGCTACATCGTGTAGAGTTTTGAAAAAAAAATATCCCCAAAACGCTACTTTAAGTTGCGTTTTTTAACCTAGAATCCAAGATAAAGTAGCGTTTTTCCCCAAAAAAATTTTAAAAAAAATTAAAAAAATGCAAAACGTTACACGAAATAGCGTTTTTCCCCGAAAAAAAATTAAAAAAATAAATAAATAAAGTGCAAAACGCGTTTTCACCCCTTTTCCAGCACGCCACACTATGTAGCGTTTTGGAGTGCTATTTAGGGTCATTATTACGAGTTGTGCCATTTATGACATTTTCTACTCAAATTATGACATATAGGGTCTTTTCTCATTTTTTTGTAGTTAATGATATGGATAAGAAGATCACGTAAAAATAAATATGTATTTGATATTTTAAAGATGATCTCAATTAATTACTTGAAATTAAACTAATTTATAATTTAATATATAAAAGTATAATTGTTTAATACATGTGTAAAATTAATATTTATAAAACAGGCACGACACATTTATAAATTAATTTGTGTTAATATTTAACAAATTGTAAGAATAAAAACATGACTTAACTTTTCAAAAAAATTATTATAATTATCATATTCATATTAGTAGTAAATAATATTGAATTGTGTTAAATTATAAATTTTATTAATTAAAATAATAAAATTATAAATATTTAATAATTTTTTGAAAAAAACATGACCTACTTTTTTATGAATCCTGATATAATTATTCTATTTATTTATATTAACATTAGATCGAATTTTTTTGACTAACATGCTAATTAAATAACAAAAGTATGAATTAATAATTTTATCGGGTCAAATTAAAATCTTTAATTTGAACTTAATAATATTCAACAAGAAATCTATTTGAAATTATATTATTAATTTTACAAAAAAAACTAGAATTATAATATAGTATTAATATATATATATATATATAATATGATATATAAATTAAAAAAATTATAAAATACTTAAAAACAGAAATAAGAGGGCTAATAAATTATAATTATTCATTGATCCTCAATTTATTATTTTTAAAATAACTACTTAATATAATTAATTTTTCATTTATACAATAATCTGTAACAATAAGTTCTCATATTTTTGACAGAGTCCTTTAATGGGTTTCATATTTTCGAGTGTGATCTCAAGTAACTAGCTAAAGAAATTTTCATACAAATATAAGAGGGCATATTTATAATAGTAAAGAGTAAATTTTAAAATAACAAAATTACCATTATTAATATTTACATACAAATCTTTTATAATCTTAGCCCTTAGGTATGTTTTGTGAAGATGACATGTTCCTCTCCTTTCATATCTGTATTCTGTATCACATTGACGAAGAAGTTTGGTCGATTAAAATCAACCGCGTTGCTAGGCGACTTGTGATTGCTTTCTACCTGTTTTAGTTCCACAACTTGACACTGGAATGAATTGGTTTGTATTGCTTTCTACCTGTTTTAGTTACACTTGGGTGTTCCTTGCCTTGCCAAAATTTTAAGTGTCACAATGAAATATATTTAAACCCTTTCTACATAAATTTTAGATTCTTATGTTATGTCTACTGTTTGAAAAAAAAATACAGATGTGATGTGAGTTGCAATTTCTTTTTATCACATTACATATCTTCTTACTTTCTAGCTGATCCAAAATACATTTTTTTTTAACATGTAAGAACCGTAAAATATTGTGTAATATATAGTTTATACTAAATAACTCCGAAAACCAACCCAAAAAGAGTACTCCCTTCTATCCTATTTATTACTCCAAAACCAATCCCAGAAAGAGCACTCCCTTCGATCCTATTTATTACTCGTACTCATTAGTGTTGCTTTAACTTTTTATACATATATTAATGTTTAAAAGAATAGGTTATGTTTATGTTATCTTTTAATATTTATATTAAAAATATTTTTTGATTTTAAACTTGTTTTGGAATAAAAACTTAAAATTAAAATGTTTTTAATCACAACTTACGTGCTGAAAGTTAAAACCACACTTTTTTTAGTAGAGTATTCGATTTAACACCTTTTAAAACTTATCTTTTTAACCAATTTGTTTTTGTAGGCTATTATTGATTGATCTGTCACAATATCTTTCGTAGTTTAGTATAAACTACCTTATGTTTGATATTCTTAACATAACTATATATTTTAATCCAATTATTTTTAAATATTATCTAAGTTTTTTAGCACATTTTTTTACCCAACTATATATTTTATTCAATTATCTCACTGATTTGGGTCTCAATCTCATAGATTTCATTTCTAAATTTTCTTAATACTCATAATTTATTAATCAAAAAGTTTACATTTTAATAGACCCAATTAGATTCAATCACATCATAATGTCAAATTATTTTGTTATCCCAAAATAAGATTTAATTTTAAAGAAGGGTGTTTATGTTGCCTTGAGTAGAGTTACAAAGTAGTAGAGTTCGCGGGATAGTCCAACGGTTTATTCGATTTCGTTTCCGGTTTTGGATTCAACTCTCTCTTAGGGTATCTTCAAGGATACAAAACCTTAGCTAAACTAGTGTACATGGCGTTTATATTTCACTATTTAGATAATATGTAAAAAATACAGCACTCCAACCATGCAAACCCTTAGCAATAAATATAGACAACCATGTTTAGTTATATATTTTTGTCGAACCAGCAAAATCCTTAGGTATAATTTTAGTTTATGATGATTATACATAAAATCATTGTAGTATACACTACACCCCTTAGCTAAAATTTTAAATTTCAACATTTAGCCAACCATTTTACCTATCATCCTCGGAGATGATCTTCCTCACTCCGTGATTTATTATAACATATACTTATTTATAAACCTATAAACCTTATTATTCAGAAGAAGAAAAAAGTAGTACACTTCTTCAAGAAGTGATGACAAAAATCAAATAAAATAATTCATCTCAATATTAAGTTTATCTCTATTCTTTTTTTTTGTGTGTATTGTCAGTTTGTCATTGATCGCGAAAATCAAGCAAAATAATTTATCTCAATATTAAGTTCCTCTCTATTTTTTTTTGTGTATTTTCAGTTTGTTATTGATCGCAAATCATGTGATTGTATGCCATAATCAAGATTATCATGTTGCCAAATAAGGTGTTGAGACTTTTGCCTCGACGTTCGAGTATTTTCGTGTCGACTAGTCGGCATTGATATCTCTCCTTGTTAATAATTAGACTTATTTGTACTTTGCATCAGCTCATAATTCTAGCACTTACGGTTTGAATAAAGACAAATTGCACGATTATATATATATTTTAGATTTTTCGGATAGAACCCCTTGAGATATATCGTTCTTTCCATTAGAAGATCTCTCTTGTTAAACATGACGAATTTCTTTCTTCATTCTGATGATACAATTTATGAAGAATGCTGATGACATGCACGCAAGGAAAAAATCAGATTTACACATCCAACAACTATTAAATCAGTTTAACATTTAAATCTTTTATTAATTAGGATGCATTCGGTATTTAAAGCACTTTTTAACATATTAGGATGAATTGGGTATTTATACCAAAAATATAAAGTTATTAATATATTAGGTTATTTTAAAATTTTCAAGTATTTTAAAAAAATAACTAAACAATTTCTAATTTTTTTATAATTATAATTAATTTTAATATCGATACGTTTTTTATTTTTATTTTATTACCGGTGCACTTTTTATTTTTGATACAAGACCTTCTAAATTTTAGGCATGTCTTCTGTTATTGAGTACATACATGTTGGTGGTCTGATTATACTATATTTTTTAATCATACCAGAAATATATTTAGCGATAAAACTTCTAATATACCAATCTAATTATTTTCTCCACAAAATAAAAACCATACATCTTTCTTGAGTAGCCTAACCTAATATTTTCTGATGAGATTTTTTTCATTATTTAATTAATTCCACTTTTCAAAAAAAAAAAATTTAAAATATAAATATAATCAGAGAGAATAAATATTTTATTAATAAAAGTAAATTAAGAGTCATGACTCTTTAATTTTTAACTTAAGAACTTAGGTAAATAATCTCTTATTTCAATACAATTCTTTTAACAAAAAAAAAATCTATGATATTTTTATTATATATATGAGCTTGAAAACAATTTCGAACTCACTTTTTGAATCGAGTTCAATTTTAAATAATTTGAGTTTAAGCTCGAAAACGAATTCAAGGCCATGATAAAGTCAATGATAAAGTCAAGTTCAAACTGCTTGGTTCAAATTACCGTATACGTCCAAACTTCTTTAAAAATTGTCTTAAAATTAACTAGAATGTTCATAATCCATTTAGCAAAAAAAAAATGTTCATAATCAAAGCTTTTCTATGCTTATATAATTATATTACGTATATCTAGTGTACTATCCTATTATTCATTTGAATTTTGGTTTGACAACTCCATCTTGAGCCATATATATCCTTCTTCAATTTGACAAATTTTGTTACCGCATACAAGCACAATACATTCAAGACTATAATAGCATGGCACACTGACACCGTCATGACAAATAAAGTGGACAAGTTTATTAGTGAAATGGATAATTACCAACAACAAAGAAAAACCTGTGAATTTTTAAATTTATCTTAATTTAATTTAAAACAAAAGAAAAGGAGAAAATAAAATGAGCAAGGAAGCCTCACACAAAACTTTCCACTATCACCAGCATATATCTGTTCCAAATCCAAATCAGAGCACATACAACGTCCACAGAGGATTACACAGAAGCAGAACCATGAATAACTAACAAGAAAGCTTGAAAAGGTTGAGCCATAATTTATGAATTCTTCGAAGTTAGATTCAGAGATCACGGTTGATGATGCTCGGCTTCAGTCAACTCCTCACCAAAATCACGTTGAGCAAGTCGGTAATACAGAATACCCATAGTTGCCATACACGCCCTGCATGAAGTCATAGTTATGTAAACAGTCATATAATGGAAGAATTAAAGAACTAATTACATGTAATTTTCGTTAAATTCATTTTCTAATCATTTCTTCTTTGTAGTCAAAGTCAAGTAAAATTACTATTCACTAATTATTTACGGAAAGGGATTGGACCGGTGAGCCAGAACTAGGAGAATAGTGATCAAAGATTCGCACTGCTGCTATTTTATCTTTTTCTTCTTAATTTAATGGCATTGGCTTAGCACAAATTTTAGATTAACACATTTATTCTGTATAGAAGAGGGAAGAGAAGTATCAAGTGTTTAGGTGAAGATTCAAAAAAAAATTCTTATAAAAAATCATGTGTTTTGATCTTCTACTGGAAACAGGTTTGCATAAAAGCACAAATCAGCTGCCCTAGAAAAACACACCAGAAAAGATTTTCCTGCGGCACATTTTCAGGCTGCGCCTAGTGAATATTATCCAGGTATACATAATCAAGTATAACCGCAAAGCATCTCTATAAGTTATATCAGTGGGCGATATATTATGCTTCTGCATTTATACTTTAAATTCTTTACTTGCACTCTCTAGAACAGGACTGTTTAACCCTTACAAAAAACACGTGTGTATTACACCCCACATACACTCAGATAAAGCTAGAGATGGATCAGAAGACATTACATAATTGCGATGATCAGAAGAATTTTCCTTGGATCCATCCTTGAAGTTCTATGATGCCGTGTACGACCTTCCTGAACTTCGTTTGCATGTGAAGGGTCTTTCCTTGGTGGTGCAGTTACAGGCAGAGTTGGTAACGCACTTGACCAAAAGGGAAGCAATAATCTAAGAAACTTATTGCGGAATGTACCTACATATGAGAGCTACTTTACTTTTTGTATAAACTGTAGAAAGAAATGATTAACAGCAGACAACAGAAACGATAAACAAGACAGCAAGTAAATTCAAATGGAAAAAACATGCTCACCCCTTCGAGTATACTTTTTACGATTTGCATCTTCATCGTCAGCGTAGTATGACATGTCAGAATTTAGTCTATCGGCTTGTAATGCACTCTTCCTTGTGGTAGCACCAGGCTGTGTTGTATTACGTTACAAACAGAAGTTGCATAATATACATATGGAAGCCAATCTTAAATGCATGAAAACACACTATTCATACACATTAAACAGATTTTTGTTCATTCTGCTTCGTCCAAAATATGCCCTCTTGCATAAAAAATCCATCCCCAAATTTATTATTCTCCCCCAGTTTCGACAGAAATTATTATAAACTTGTGTATTCCTTCCAAAAGTATTAACAATTTTAAGTATTTTACTGTGCCATAAACAGTACCATTAGATACCTATTTCTATTGCAAAAATGCAAATTTATGTCATTCACTGACATACTTTACTTGAAGTACATATAATTAGCAAAAGTGTACTCTTGGGACTTACACTTCTCATAAAATTGGCCTGGTTCGCTGCACTAGGATCATCTATCTCCTCTATATCAATAGTTGAAGGTTTAGTAGAACCAGATGCAGTTGTACCCGAATAACTTTCAGCATCCATTACTACCGAAGCAGACATGCCTCCATTACTAGATACATGAATCAAAGGGTCAGAAGCAAATGCAGGGGGTGGGTCCCTAGAATCTGTCACTGGCAATGGAATTGGATGGTTTCCAAACAGGTTCTTCTCAATGCCAATCTGCAAGACATGGCGAAGAATTAGCATGTTATAGAGTTGCATGGAAATTTCCAAGATAAAGGATGATGCATACAAGTATGCAAAAATAAAACTGAACACCTCCATACTATTATAGGTGTGTATATGTATACCATATGAGAATTAAAGCCCCGTACAGTATATGAATTTACCATTATTAAATTTCTACACAAGGTAAAAACTCTTGCAAAACATTATTCATCACATTAAACAATCTGCACCAGCATTTCCATCCCATCAAAGTTACAACAGAAAACTGATATCCATTAGAAAGTTAGCTGCTTATCGCATTCAGTATCTATTAGGTCCATATAAGACATTATAACTTCATGTAGTGAAACTTCACCCAGCATTTCCATCCCATCAAAGTTACAAAAAACTTATATCCTTTTGAAAGTTAGCTGCTTATCGCATTCAGTATCTATTAGGACCATGTAAGACATTATAACTTCATGTAGTGAAACTTCACCCAGCTTAAATTTATATAATTGAAGTGCTTCGTAACTTTAAATATCCGGAAAGACTATAGCTCCGTTTAATTGGGGGGAAGGGTATAAAAGAGCAATGGAATGAAAAATTGGGAAAAATTGAAAGGTAGAAGAGAAAGATAGAAGACACTATTACTCCATTTGGTTGGGAATGCAAATTTTATATAGTTAGTTTTGTAGTAGAAAAGACAAGCGGGGAAGAAAATTGATCATTTCTCAAATGGTGGGCCTGAGCTCTACTCTTTATTGGCAGGAATTGTATGGAGGAAGGAAAGGAAATGGTATACTAAATATACACAAAATATTACAAATTCTATAGCTCCTAACCAAATGGAGCACAAGGATCTATGACCTTAATAGTTATACTTTAGCTGGAACACAAGTATGATCTAGTTTGTAGAGCTCGCAACAGCAATTGATCCAAAATTACGTTATTGGCAGACAGGGCCTAACCCAGAATTAATCTCCAATGGTGACAAAGTAGAAAATACACACACACACACACAATGTAAATTTAAGAGAGGCGCCATTTGCTATACTACTCTACAAAAAAACTCCACTTGCAACAATGTACTTAACATTTTTGTTACACTTTGTGCATGGCTGTCTATTTCAATTGACTTTGTTGGTAAATAGCTGGATTTTTATGGGAAAATAAGTCTTTTCACAAACACATTACAGTAGTTCATTCTTGTTGTTTCTTATCCCCATTCTTTATGTATGTACATGAACAAATATATAGTCTCACACTCTAAACATATAAATATATGTGTGTGTAGACGTAGACCCTGAACTTATCTAATATTTGAGAATTATACCCAAACTCGGATCATATCTTGCTCCTCATACTTCAAATTCTAGCACACAAATTACAGTTTTTAATAAAAAAAAATTATTGGATCTTTTCGAAAATGGGATGAGACATGGATTTTGATGGTTAAGAAATTGGTAACTGGTGGGCAACAAAATTTTGGATTTGGGAATTCAAATCACTAAATTATTTAAACAAGAAGTTTCTAATAATGAACCATTATCAATTATTCAATTATCAAATCTCAAATTGGTGCGTTTTGGGAAGCAGGTGATTTCAAATTGTGATATAAGATAAAATCAAGTGTGTGTGTGTGTGTGTATTAATATTACACATGTACATATATAATTAGGTTTTGAACAATTTTGAAAGAAGACATAGTGTTCAAAGACATAGTGATACAGGCCGGGTTATGATTAATAGTCGAATTTTAGTGTTCACATAAGGTTTGGACCAAAACGTCCCAATTGTGTTAACTATAGACAAAAATACACAAAGTTTAACAAAAATGTATGTACATTACTACAAGAGAAGCTTTTTAAAGAGAAATACTTTAAGTGATGTCTCTCCTTATGTGCACGTAAAAAAATTGCCCTTTAGTACAAATTTAATATTAGAAAGATATAAATATAGGATGAAAAAATATATGAATTTTGTAAATTTTGAAACTAGATTCATCCTATACACAATTTTTTCTTACCATGTAAAATAGGATATAACAGAGAAAACTTATAATATTAAAAAGATCTAAACTGTATTTAAGCCTATATATATGTTTCTTGCAATTTATGCTAGATCATAACATTACCAATAGCCTTTTTTTGAAGTGTACCAATAGCCTATCTATTTTATAAGTACTAATTTCCTGAAATACGCCCCACTGGCCTTCCTTCTTTCCTTCCTTCCATACACCCACCCACCCACCTCCCATCCTACCTTCCCTCTCACATACAGACACAAATTTATCCTACACACAAATTTATAGGTACAGATTTCCTGAAATACATGCACACACAGACACAGATACGCACACACATACACACACACACACACACACACATATATATATATATATATTAAACAGCACATTCCAAACACTCCATCTCTTAATCAAGCATGTCTATGAACTAGGGAATATAACCACCAATTATAATAGTCATCCTAAGTTTAACACAGATACCATAGTACAATTTGTTAACCAAGAGATTTAATAGGGACAAGTTGGTATTAGGTTCTTATCAGCTATATATCCTGGTAACTCTGCCAATACTTTTACTTGGAATGAGTACTACACTAAAATACAAATGTGTTGCACAATTAAGTGATATGTAAACCACATATCAGGTGATATAATGTTGCAGCGAATAATTTCTTGTGCAATATGTTATCGTGTATTGAACTGATCATTTAAATAGACCACTAGGCATCAATGCTTCCTCTTCTTTTCTATTGAAATGATCTTAACCAAGTTTCCCACAGCTTCTGGTCTCCACTCCCTTGCAGCTAAAATTTCTGCCACACTACTGATTTCATATTTATTTAATGATAAAGCTCATTTGATTTGTAAAGAATATAAGCACTAGACGATGTACGCTTCAATTATAGGCACATGGGGTTCAAGGATTCAAATAACCAATTATTTGAAGCAAAAGTCAGCATGCATAAATTCAGATTTACAACAGGAGATGAGACGGGAATGACAAAAAGAAACTGATAGAGAAAACAAGCCTTAATCTATCCCAGCAAGTATTTGACAATGCAACAGACACCCCCCATGAAATGAAAAACTATGATCGCAAGAAGTAAGGTCATTCAGATTTCAGACACTGGCAGTCATAATAAGTTGATCATGTTTCCCTTCAAAGAGCAAAAAAGTGATAGCAGTGCAGGTTAAAGCAAAAACCTTTCAATCGTTTTTACTGTTTAGATACCTGCAAAATGGCTTCCTTCAGCCTGGAATGAAGGCGGGACCCTGAATCTTTAACCATTTTAGGAGGCCATATCTGCAATAATAAATATATAAACAAACAATGACTTGGGCAAAACAACTTAGAAGTCTATGCACATTTAAATAATAAATTTATCTGCACACTACATAACAGAAGGCCAAAACACTTCCCAATTTTTTCAATTATCACAATAAAGATGTCAAAATGATCTTATGCTGTCTTTGTTATATTCTACTGCAATAATCCACTTCTTTGTCCAAGACTCCTAACTGTTTTAAATTTCATAAGCTAGCAACTATTAACTTGGGAACCATAATTATATATTGGACAAGAATGTAGCAAGTATACAATTAAAATATTTTGCACATAAAGAAAACACCACATTTACCAAAGATCAGCAACATTACATTCAATAAACGGATACAAGTAGGTTTAAATCCAGTATTTACTTTTGCTGAATTGTTCTTTGTATATTAATCTGATGTCCATAATTAAAAAACTGGACCGACAAAAGTAGTTCTTGATTTTTATTGCTCATTTACTGCCCCACTGATCAAAGTCAAAACTTTCTTTTGCCAAAAGTTATAGCAAACAATATATGTCCACCTAGAATCCTAGATAGTTACCTAAACAATAATAGCATTCCTAATTTCAATGTTAATAATCCAACTTGCACAAGAGGACTCACCGAAGTTGAACAGGCTGGACATACATATCCAGCTGGAGCAGTGTGAGGAGGAAATTCTTGTACATGTGAAGCCAAACAGCTAGTATGTATTACATCTACAGTGGTCAGTAAGAAGAATAGGTTAATCTGCATGACTTGAGCATATTATGCTATATATAAACATAAAGTAAATGATCGATTGAGCAATAGGTCCTTAGATCACATACGTAAGCAACCCAGACGTGTAGTTTGACCGTCGGTCCCTTCTTCGAGCATAGCATGACACTTGCAGCAATTAGGAGGCCAATCATACTCTCCATCTATTACCCATTCTGAATAAGTAGAGATCTACAAATGGAATTTGTATATGTAAGTAATACGACGTACCTATATTTTCATCACGCATGATATATTCAAATTTAACAAGTATCAGCTAATACTTACCTAGACGAGAAAAGAAAAGGGAAAATATTCCCCCTCACTCGAAATCCCATTTTTGGGATGAAGAGTGGATCACGAGCACCCATTTTTTGGCATAGTTTTTGCCTTCATGTCCCTCATTAATTGTGAGAATATTGGGGGTGGCAGGGAGTCGAACTTGTGACCCCTACCAACCTAGCTCTGATACCATGTTGAGTAACCAGCTCATCTAAAACCTTAAGGTGTTAGAGAGACCCAAATGGATGTTATACTATTGTTTAACAAAAGAGTCAGACAATCACAACTCACAATAGGGTTTAAAACAGATTAAAACCAATTTTTCACAACAGTTGGTAAGGCAAACCAGTGGGCCTTCATGTTTTTTATTTATCCTAGACTAATCTTCGATTTGTCTTTAAGGTAAAAAAATGCAGTGAAAACAGAGAGTGAGAACTGTTACATCTTTGCAATTACGCTAAGTTGTTGGCTATCCTTGTATACACACAAGATAACAAAGAAATATTCCTTTCACAAGACCAGTACAATGCATGTTACTAGCTAGTAGCATAACCGTTAATACATGATAGAATTAAAGCCGACAACAACAAAAATAAGTTTAATGATAATGCAACCATACCACACATATTTGGTGCTCCGGAAAACATATACATTCTCCACAAACAGGAACCTTGTGCACAAAACAATATAACTTAGTCGCCTGCAAAATAAATGACAAACAATCATTACGTCATTTTTGAATAAAGTGGCATCTAACATGCGATGATCTGTTACAAAATATGAGATTTACACTCCTCTTTCGTAGAGACTCTCATTGTTCGCAACTCCACTGAAAGACTTCAAAAATTATACTCATAATTCTTAACTTTTACCAACGACATACGACATTAATAATCAATTACATTATTTAAACCGTATCTGCAATTTCACCTAGAAACTTAATTTGAATCATTATTCCTAGTTGCCCATTACCTAAAATCAGCTACATTTTGTAGAACAGTTAAGATACGATGAACATATTAAGGTACTAAACAGGTCAGCAATTCGAACATCCAAATATATATATACAATAAATGACTATCTAATTTGTAAATCTATATCTGTTTTCTGTTTTTCAATTATTATTCTAAAACATATTCAATTGGCGATCTGATCTAAAGCTATGAAATAAACATAAAATTAATTATATTAGATCAAAGAGAATATAAATTATTAAACTGATCTAAATAATCGAAATTACCTTGCGGCATTTGCAGACCACCATTGCATCAACTGGAGTGAGATTGAGTGGATTAGGTGTATATATAGATACAAATAGAATTTGAAATTGTATGTATAATTTTAGGGTTTATATTTAATCTAATTTGGGAATTGATGTTCTTCAATCTGTTTCTTTAGAGTCTGAGCAGTGGGGTGGTGAGCACTCTTAACCCTCATATAAATCGGGGAAAAAAGCCCTCCTATATCGAAAAATGGCATAGTCATCATATAAATCGAAAATTAGAAAATTAAATATTAATATAAATAATAAATTTTATATTATTTATTTGTACACACCAACCTAATCTAATGCTTCTTTAAAAACTCATATTTTATGAATTTAAGAAATGAATAGGAAAAATGTTCAATCAAAAGCACTAATTAAGAAGTTTATTTATTCAAAACTTATACTTGATTTGTAGTGTAAGTTGATCAAATGACTTTATAAGTAGGACATATGTAAATCATATACTTATTTAAAATTAAATTAAGAATATTTTATAATGTATTTTAAAATTTAAATTTTATTTAAATAATATGTTTAATAATTAAAAAATTCAAGCGGAAATCAAAATATTTAACACAATAGTATTGTTATGTATTTTGTGGGGGCTCCGCTTAAATTTAAATTCATCACATTTCAAAACAAACTCACAATTCAAATTTCATTCCCCCTCCTCTCTCACTCACGATGACGACGGCGCCACCGCTAATGAGTCCACCGACCGACGGAATCTCCAATCTCAGCTTCTCTAATTACAGCGATAATCTCCTTGTCTCCTCTTGGGATAAAGTGAGTAATCATTTCTACACATTTTACTCATATTAATGATAATGATAATGATCTACACACACAAATCTATATATTTTTATTGTAGACTGTTCGATTATACGATGCGAGTTCCAATGTGTTGAGAGGAGAGTTTATGCACGGCGGTGCTCTACTTGATTGCTGTTTTCAGGATGATTTTATAGGGTTTAGTGCTAGTGCTGACCATACTGTGAGGAGGTATGATCATTTTTTTCAACTCGTATGCTTTTCGATTGCTATTTTTGGTGAATTGTATTGTTTTGAGCTTCATAATTCACGGATTAGTTGATCGATTTTTGAGCTAATTATGTTTTTTTTCTTTCTGAATTTTACTGTTGAGGAGCTTTGTAATGCATAGTTTAGTTAGTATTTATGTGTTTCTGATTTGTGTTTTTAGTGAATTGTACGGTTGCATAGCTCAATAAAGTATGTTTAGTCGTATGTGTAATTGGTTTGTGACCTAATTTTGTTTTATACGAATTTTAATGTTATGGAGCTTTATAACGCATAGTTTAGAATAATTGTACTGTTTGGAAACAAAGTGATAAGGCGTTATCTATTCGGACCTAATTTTGTATTCTAATTAATTGTATTGTTACAAGCTTGAAAACGTGTAATTTAGATAATATTGTATAGTTTAGTAACAAATTGTGGACAATGGCCAAAAGTAACAATTTTTTAAATAATTATTACAAAAATGATAATTTTTGAAAATACTGCCCAAAATTAACTATTGGGATACGCATATTTAAAAGGAGTATTCCATTTATATATGATAGTATGATACATATTTTTAAGTTGGCTATTTGGATTTTTTTTATCTTTTTTAATAAATGGGATACGCATTTGAAAAAGGAGTATCCCAGCAAAATCCAAAGGATACCCATTCTTCAACTATGTATCACATAAACGCATTTCACAACAGGGTGTTCAAATGGGTAAAATTGGTCACCTTTTTAAAAGTTGTCATTTTTGTTCACATCCACCCAGATACTTGGTAATTTTGTCATTATTTCACAAATTGAAACGATAAGAGCCTTATGAACTTTTTATGAATCCTATTGTGCTGACCTTGTTGTTGAGGTGTGGTTAAAATGCTTGATGATTATGATCTTAATATATCAGGCTCGTTTTCAATAATGAGAAAGTGGACATATTAGGAAAGCATGATGCACCTGTACGTTGTGTCGAGTATTCGCATGCAACAGGTTAGTTTGGTTTCTTATGCTATTTACTTTTCAAATTGATCATGTCACCAATGTTTGCTTTAATGATGTTGAGCAGTGCCTAATTGTTCTGAGTCTTCTGACTAAACAACCAAGTATGGTTCCTTGTTTCTGTTGAGTCTATTTATTATAAGCTGTTGTTTATGTAAACTGAAGAATTTCAGCCGTCAAATTATATAATGAGACTTTCATATATTATCTTTAAATGACTTTAATGCACAATTAATGCCATAATACTGCGCAAACTGAACATGATCTGCCTGAGATTTTGAACCATGTGGGCTCTTTGGAGACAATTGCATATTACATGATCTGCCGGAGATTTGAATCATGTGGTCTCTTTGGAGACAATTACATATTATATCTTAGTCTAAAGATAATATTTTGATCTTTGGTTACTGATGATATACCCAATAGTTTATCTGCTAACCAAGAATTAACTGCTAAACACTGTACTTGATAGTAATTGGTAATCACTAATCAACTCATAATTATATAATTCTGAGGCAACACTTAAAAGTTAAATCCTTATTCTCTTGTAAGTTGTAAGTTTGTCATGTGAATCAAGAGCTATTCAGATGCTTTAATGTGATTCTGCTTTACGCTTTTTAGAACAGCAGTACAACAGCCCCACACCTTTCGTTTCTTGTGCCTATTTCTGAAAAAACTCTGGCCTTGATCTCTCCACATGCAAAACTACAGCTGTCTAATGGCAATTATTATTATAGTTTTGAAGGCAGAACACTACTGTAGGAAGCCTAAGTACACTCTAAGTCCAAAATGCTATATGTTGGGGACCTCCAAATACATGTCATGTCCATCCCGAGACTAAATATGATTTCTTCAACTTAGTGTCATTCCAATCTGTTTCTTCTTTTCATTCTTCCTGAATTTTGAGAATTGATATTATTACTTTGTGTTAAGTAACCGATAAGGTGCAATTGTATCACTCTATAGTAGAACTACATTATCTTTTTTCTCCTAATTCTTGAAGTATGGTAACACGTGTTAACCAAAATATGATTTCAGGGCAAGTGATCACAGGTAGCTGGGATAGAACCCTTAAGTGTTGGGATCCTAGAGGAGCTGGCGGGGAGGAAAACCATCTTGTTGGGACCTATTATCAACCTGAGCGCGTCTATTCTCTTTCTTGCATTGGTCACCGTTTGGTGGTTGCAACAGCTGGGCGGAAGGTGAATGTATATGATTTGCGGAATATGTCTCAACCTGAACAACAAAGGACATCTTCTTTAAAATACCAAACCAGATGTGTTCGCTGTTACCCCAATGGAACAGGTTTACATCAAACACTTCTGTACTAACCTTTCGTTTTTCCTCTTCTTGTTAGAATATGTGATGTCTATAGGGTATTCGTATCTCTCTATCAGCAAAGTTCGTTTTCTCTTTAGCTAGTCTGATTGTGTTCGATATGATAAAGTTTATAGCTATGAATTTTATAAGGCCTATGATGTGCAGGTTATGCTCTTAGTTCAGTGGAAGGTCGAGTGGCTATGGAATTTTTTGATCTATCTGAAGCTGGTCAACGCAAAAAGTATGTAAGCTTTGCACCGTGGATAACCATAAACATAGATTTACTTTAGTATAGTATATTATTATTTTCCAGATCTCGCTGTTGGCATGTTTTATTGGGGATATTTAATTGACATACTTTATGAAGATCATTTGAATATTCTTGAATCTTTTTGTTTAGTTCATATCAGTAGATTTGGTCATTTGGGTGGATACTCCATCCATGTCTTGTGTCGAGCATGGTTTAGAAAAAAGAATACTGATATGAATTAAACGAAAAGATTCAATAATAGCTATTGATACTCCATCCATGTCTTGTACACATTTTGGCAGTTTGTTTCTTTTATTATGTAAAAGACACGGGCTTTCTACCATAGCTATGCATTACTAGTCCACCAAAACGGCAACATGTATAGTTAGTTCATTAATGTTGATTTAGTTTGTTTGTAGTAATAGGGGTGTGGCACCCTTCTATTGTGATATTATGCGGTGCGGCTATGGGTTATATCTAATAAGTAGACAATCTAGACATCTTGGATGTGTAAACCTCTTCAATTACTACTATACGAATAACATTATGCATAACTTAACCTGTTTTTTTTGTCATTGTTTCTCTGTGTTTTGCTTGGCCACAAAACTTTTGCAGATATGCCTTCAAGTGTCATCGGCAATCAGAAGATGGTAAAGACGTAGTCTACTCTGTAAATACTATTGCATTTCACCCCATGTAAGTTTCATTTATTTCACCCATGTAAGTTTCATTTATATTTCGATGAAAATTGCATTTCAGTCTTTACCTTTCTAATGCAATGTGTTTTATTCAGTGCTAAAGCGAACCTTTTTCTGAGTCATTTTTTGGCAATCAGCCCCGAGTCATTTTTTGGCAATCAGCATGTCTTACTTTCTCAACAGTTGGCTAAACTAGGATCTTGGCTTGAGCCCTTATTTATTTAGATAGGTAAACGAGATTTGAGTGGCATGTACTACATAAAAAGATTAAAGAAAAAAGCCTTCCATTTGCATCAAAGTAATAACATGCTTTATGACTCCACATGCTTCTTAGTTTTGGCACGCTTAGGAACTGGATTGTTGGACTACTTTTTATGCAAGTAGTTCAAAGATGTTCTAGTAAATGCAAATCAGACATACATCTGAACTTGGAAGAAAACACCACAAGTTGCACGGTACTAATACCAGTCCAAAATTGAATGTGCATGTACTTTTTTCGTCTAATTCAAAGTTAGAGATATATTTTGAATAAAGGGCCTGGCTTGAATATAAACCTTATATTAGAACCAAGAAGATTCAAGTATTGGAAGTTGGAACCTGTTTGTAGACTCAAATCTCCTGAATCTAAATATCTAAAGATTTAACATGCTCGAACTGGTTTGAATCTCTATGAAATTTATAAAGATTCAATACGCTCAAGTCTGTTGAATCTTAGTAGTTCGCATTTGAGGTTTCATTTGCTGTTTTTACGAAGCCGATTATTAACCTACATAGATCTTAAAATTCCGGACGCGCCATCAACTTTTAGTAGGCTGCTTAGTGTTTGTACTGCCATAATTTCTGTACTTCGACAATGTACTATGAATTTGACTTAAAGGTATCAACCATTACTCCATGATGCATATAAGTTAATGTACTTGGCTCCAACATGCATATGAATCTGTTCTTGCTCTCTGGATTTGGGTACAGAGAATATATATTGGCTAACGAAATGCAGTAACACTATTACACTAGGAATGTGCTTTATTCATGCTGATCGTTCCGAGCTTATCTCTATATTTACAATTTGCAGCCATGGTACTTTCGCAACCGGTGGCTCTGATGGTTATGCGAATGTGTGGGATGGAAACAACAAAAAGAGGTTGTATCAGGTAAGGATACACATCAAAGGGTTCATTTATATATCTCAATACAACCTGCAAATATTCCATTACAGTTGTTGCCTTCATCGAACTTGTAGTATGCCAAGTACCCTTCAAGTATTTCTGCAATATCATTCAGTAAAGATGGCGGATTGTTGGCTGTTGCATCTAGTTATACTTTTGATGAGGGAGAAAAACCGTAAGAATAACATCTATTTCATACCCTCTGTGTCTTCTGTCAATGTATAATGATTTTTGTATGATAATGTTCGTTTTTTTGTCCGTTCTTGTTTGCAGCCATGAACCAGATTCCATCTTTGTGCGCAATGTAAATGAAGCTGAAGTGAAACCCAAGCCAAAGACAGTCCCCAATCCTACCACCTAAAGTGTAGTGTACTGTCTTCTACTAGGCAGCTAGCACTTCTGGACATAAACATTCTATCTTGTATTGTTATTACTAATATGTATAAACAATATTAGCACTAAACCTCTCTACATAGACAAGAGTTCTCTTGATTACCAATTATATATTTTAAAATTTACTCCTGCACTGTGTTTACTTAATTTTGGGTAAAATTTTAGAATGATAACTATAATATTATATATCATTATATGTAAAGATCAATATTTAATATTCAACTCAACACTAAATCAAGTCTTTTTCTGTTCAGGTGTCACAGATACGTACTGTTATTCACTTTTGGTTGATTTTAAATGGTTTTTCATTGTACATGAAGCAATATAGAACCTTCTATATGAGTAATCATCCGCTTGTTGACAGAATTTAGTTTTTATTTCGACCTCGTTTAAAATTCGTTAGTTACTATTCTGTTAAAAAGAATATAAGAATAAAACACATTATTTTTTAAGCTTCCACAACTAATCAGTCGGTGGACGGTGATTTTCAATGTAGAAATTGATCAGTTTCTAGAAAGGCCTTGAAGTGCAGATAAGAATCATGAATGACAATGGAAATTAAGAAAATATTACTATATAAAAATGAGAATTAATCAAATTTTTAACAACTATGTAAGCATAAGGTAATATTTGTTCGATTGATAGGATGAAGAAAAAATGTACTTGTATTCATAATTTAATGATAAAAATGTTTAAAATATATTTTTTTATGAATCATTCTTTTTATCATAACATTTAGTAGCCTCACAGATATTTCATTATCTTAACTAGCAAGATAATAGAAAAAATTCTATTAATTTTTTGTCTGTTGTTGGCTACTGTAGGGCTTTTCCTTTTTCGGTAGCACATTTTCAAGATGTGTTTTCATATTTTTTAAAAGAAGATAATAAATTAAATTTGTGTTTTCTATTTTTTTTAAATGTAATATAGAGCATGTTTGTGTAACATGGTTTTAAGTAAAAAATGACTTCTAGGAGCTTTTGACGTGTTTGTATACTCCGGCTTTAAGCTAGCTTTTAGGAGAAAAGTTTCATTAAGTAAAAAGTACCTAAAAGGTACTTTTGCTTATGACTTTTTGACTTTTCGATTTTTTTTTTTTTGCTTCCATGACTCTTGTAAAGTATAAATAATATGAATTTAAAATTTTTTAAAGTCAAATTTCACTTAAAGTCAAAATTATTAAACCCCCCATTTAACTTTAAGTTCCATTACCCAAACACATTCATTCAACTTAAAGTAAAAAACTTTACTTTCTCCATTAAGTTAAAAACACCTCCATTAAGTCAAAAGTAACTTATTTTAAGTAATCTCAAACGGCCTCATAAACGTTACATAAAAATTGTCTTTTAAAACAATATTGGATAAAATTTCATTTTTAAGGAATAAAAGGGTCATTTTTTAAAAATAAAAGATTTCAGATCATTTTTCTTCAAATTATAATACAAGAGAATTATGACTGAGATTTTTTAATCGATCAAATTATTAATACACCATTTTATAAATCCGTGATTATTCATTGTCTATTCATTTTATGATATTTTTTGAAATAAATAAACTTATAATCGATAACCCTTATCCGTCATGCTATGAATTTTATGCATTATAAATTTATAATCGAACTACATTACAATAAAACCTTGATGAATAAATGATTTGGAAAGAGAGAGGATGAAAAAGAGGTGATAAACTGATAACTCATAAATTCATCAAACAAAAAGAATAAATTAACCTACCAGCTCCCCATTAACCTAAGAGTGCTTCGCCTTTTGTAGACCTATAATAAATGTTTTGAGCGTTTCGGGGACCAGAATAAAAAACTGGCCAAAGTGGTATCCAGGATAAATGTTTTTACTCAATTTGGGGATTCCGTCAGGTTCCGTTACAAAAACCGTCAAAAAATTTAAATTTTGAAGGGTAAATTGGACATTCCACAAATAAGCAACAGTCATTTTTTTTTGTATATCACATCACCCGTCACCATTACATAAAAAGAATAGAACCAAAAGCATTGAAAATAAAATGAACATGCAAAAAAAAAAAGAACCAAATTAACTAATCACAGCATCAACATTATCCCACCGTCCATTTCCAGATCTTAATCCTCAGATCCACCTTACACTTGGCATTTGCCGTCGCAGCCACCGTCGGCGACTTTCCGGTCGGTAATGGACTTTCCGGTGGCGGCGGCGAGGAAGATAAGGATGATTACTATGAGAGTTGTCCAGAGGTAGCAGAGGCTTCGCCGGCGACGATCGTGGTACGGTTTTGGACGGTAGGCTGGCCGGTTGGCGTTGTAGACTTGTGTTTTGGTTGCCGGAAATGATGGATTGGTGGCTGCGGTGGAGACGCCGTTGGTGGTGGTCGTGGGTTTAGAGGGGAAAACTCTGTCAGTCATGGTAGAGAAATTTATATTATAGAGAAATCTCAATTTGGGGGAAGTGTTAAGAGGAAGGGGTGGATAAAGATTACATTTTTATAAGTGAGGTTGTTGGGCTTGAAGGCATGAGCACCATATGTACCCAATCCAAGAGCTGCCATCCCTGTTTTTATGATTTCAACAAAATCAATATCAAGAATATTAAACTCACAACTACAACCATTAATACTTACGCTGTAAATCATTACAACTAAGAATAGGGTAAGAAGATTATATATATATATATATATATATATATATATATATATATATATATATATATATATATATACCGGAAAAGCCAGCAACTTCGTGCCAGATACGAGGATCCATCTTTGTTTCTGCTCTTCACCCACCTCTGTGAATAGTCAAAAATACCCTTACGGGATAACGGAAGTAACGGCAATATAGACGGAATACCCCACAATGTATATAAAATATGTTTCCAGAACCCCCGTTGGCAGGTTTTTTGTTATGGTCCCCGAATCACTCAAAGCATTTATCTTGGCTACCCTCCCTGCAATTTTCTCTTAACCTAACAAGAAACTTTAGAAAAAATCCCCTCCCCTCCCCTCCCCTCCCCATCCCATCCCATTATTTAAACTCTTATTTCAAATACATTCTTATATTTTGTTGATTTAAATCACAATTCTTTATATAAATAATATCTCATCTTTTCAAATTTGAAATTTTTAATCTTTCTAAATCTTCAGATCTGTTTTCGTATCTTTCGGATTTGATCCATATCATCTGTATCTGTTTTCACATCTTTCAGATCTGAATTTTTGAATGAGTTTAGGTTATTTCTGATGACTTTTGTACAGGGCTGGCCCTGAAGGAGGGGCAGAGAGGGCGACCGCTCGGGACTCAATAATTTTAGGGGCATATTTTTTTAAAAAAATTAGTATATATGTATATTATTTAATTAAAAAATTATAAAATCAATATTTTCACAAGATATAAATTAATAATTTTAAAAATATATATTATTGTAGGGTCTATAAATCTAAAAATAATTAGTAATTACATATGTATATATATAAGAAGTAAACTTTTCAAGCAAACTTGATAAAAATTTGATGAAAATAAGTGAAAATTTGGAAAAACTTACCGTTAACTTCTATTATATTACATGATTTTCTTATATCTATGTTGGAATTTTTTTTAAGGGCTCATTTAAAATTTTCGTCCTAGGGCCTTCGATAAGTCAAGAACGACACTGCTTTTGTACCTACATGGGGCATGACCATTTTTGATGGCGTTTTGACCATATTTGTGGTGGTTATATGTCGTTTATGACGATATTGTATCATATTAGATGACTTTAATTATGAATTGAATGTTTTATGATATAATTTTATACTATATATTTTTGTTACACTTTTATTCACTTATTTGTTTTTGTTGGTTTGTTTTTATTTTTCAGATTTAATTGGATGGGCTATTGCATGTATATGAAAGATGAGAAACACGATTTTAATACTCACTTGAATGGGAAGAAGAGTAAATAAAAGGTAGATGGAGACATAAACTTGAATTTAATGAGTTCATTGTAATTAGATATTTTTTTCTTATTTTTAGTAGGGCACTATTCCCCCTTGAATTTTTTCGCACAGGGTCTTGCTCATGTGAGGTTTTAACGAGACCCTTCTTTGATGGTGTTTTATTTTCAGATATTAAGGTGCTATTATTTAAATGTCATGGAGCTAACATCCGTGTCTTTCGGTTAGATGATAAACTCGATGAATAAAATAAACTCATTTTTAGATCATTGTACTTCGTTACAATTTATTAATGAAATGTTATATCCGTAAAAAAAACTTTAGAAAAAAGTCAAATTACTTATCAACTTTCACGGCATTTATAACACGTACATACATCCATGTCTATCTGATTCTCACTGTGTCGTAGGCTCGTAGCTAACTTTCCTATTCTTTTTAATACAAAAATTAAATTGATCAAATTTTAAATAAAATGAAAATTTGTCTTTTATAATGTTAGAAACTGAAGATTATAATTCAAAATAAATGAAATATAGTTTTTAAATATTTTTAGTTACAAAAAATATATAAATTTAATTTTAGTCATAAAATATTAAATAAAACAGTTAATTTGATAGGATTTAGGGAGCACGTACTTTGGCAGAATTAGAGTTGCTAAGCAGCAGAGGATAGATAAGTTATCCAGAATTCATATTTGTCGTATTTACTTGTCTCAAAACACTGGGACTCTCCTCTGTGTCCCTCCCGAAGTGATATACATGAAATTAGAAGACACGTGCCGTGTTCTTGACTGCATGTCTGTGACCCAGACACGGGTATACTATACTCACGCTGAAGTTAAAGATTTGTATACTCCACTCTTTTTATAAACACTGAACTGCTTGTATACTACTACTACTGAGTTGTTGATCCGAGTTGCCGTACCTAACTTTATTGTGATTAACAATAATATAAACGTGGAAAATTAAACTTACATGTGCATATATATATATAGTGGACATCTTGAGGGGAGAATAGCGTATATAATTATCGTACATTTTTAAAAAAAATTATAGAATAACTAATTAATTACTAGATATTAAAAATTATAAAAAAATCCAAGTTATTTTATATTCTCCTAAAATTTCTCCAAATTATGAAAAATCTAAGTTACATTATATTCTCCTAAACTTTCTCCTCAAGTCAAATAAATTATTATCCATAAAATAAATTTTGAAATTTTAGAAAAGACATTATTATACGTAAGGTAATTAGAAATTTTAGAAAATGCATTAAATTGTTAAAAATTGAAACTGTTTTAATTTTTCAAAATGACGTTATTTATAATTAAAAAAAGTCAATTTATTCTTTTATATAAATTGAATGTGTTTCCATCTAAAAAATAATAGGTCATCACTTATATAAATTAAAGATCAAGCATTAAAAAATAAATCACAGCAAATTTATCACGGAGTTATTTACATCCAACGTCTAATATATCATGGATCACACTCTCTTGAAACAAATTTATCACAGATCTATTTACATTCAACGTCTAATATATCATGGATTACACTCTCTTGAATGTTTTGAATAACATAGAGACGATTAAATGATAAGAGTGAGAGTATGCACGATTTGGGATGCAATCAATACACAAACAGACGATCAATTTAGTCTGAACATGATTTTAATTGATGAAAAGATTAATAAATTTTTGTTATTTATTAATTTATAACAATTATGCATTC
The DNA here is from genome assembly GCA_028671895.1 of Oenanthe sinensis. Classification (NCBI taxonomy): domain Eukaryota; kingdom Viridiplantae; phylum Streptophyta; class Magnoliopsida; order Apiales; family Apiaceae; genus Oenanthe; species Oenanthe sinensis. The sequence continues at coordinate 16,814,611 of CM053814.1, forward strand.
TTCATTTTTTGATACTTTAATTTATGATAGGAAAATCTTATCAATATAACGATTCAAAAACATCTACTTTTTTTATTCAAACATATTTTGAAGAATGGTCTTTATATAATATTAAAAACTTAAAAGTAGTTGCATGTACCGGCCGATATAGACCACTATAATGTGAGTTTAATGTGATATTTCTACGTACAACTACCCAAAAAAATTGGAAGAAAAAATCATTAACATACCACTGCATGGATTTGAGTTCATATGTTCAGATATAATTGAAGCACGTGTTAATTACACTAATATACTATCAAGTATTTTGCTAAAATAAGATACTATAAGTCACACACACATATAATTTTAAATTATATTCTTTAATATTTACATAATGTTACTAATATTTATCTGAGCTGTTTGACCTACATTGGTGGCATTGATATTGTTAGCGGTTGATGGGTAAAAAAAATCTTAGAATCATAAAAAATTATTAAGTTGTTAATTATAATACACATATATATTTTAAAATTATTATTTGATTTTATAATATTTATAAATTTAATACTACTATTTTGGTTTAATATAATTTTGTTATATTAAATTTTATCATATGTATTATAATGTAATCTTGTGAGAAATTTTTTAATAAATTTAAAATTTATTATGAGGCGGCCGCGAATCACGTAGTTTTTCACTAGTATCGAATAATGCCAATTACCGACTTTTACGATACTATATTTTTATAAATTTTCATTGTAAAAGTGTGTAAGATAAGTAAAGGATTTGTTGATTAATTACCAACTTGTAGCATATTCTTATTGATCATTTTGTGATCTCCACTAGTCAAAGAAGATACCCGCAAACGGAGGATGCTTCCTCCTAACCCGCTAATTCTTCAATTCTTCTTTACATGTTCATTTAATCAGTTCTGTAATTACATATTTTAATGCTAATTGCTACATTTTTATTCTTAAAAAAGTACTGTGCTAATTACAATTTATAGCTACCAACTAGTGTATTGTGTATTCAACTGTATTGAAGTACCGTATTCAACTGTATTTAACTGGCGTCATTACTGAAAACTGACATATATATACACGTACACTACATGTGGATAATGTTTAGTTTAATTTCTTGTTGTGGCCATGGTCAAGTCTTGGCAAACAAGGATTGTTCAAAAACAGTTGGGCCGTCTATACATGAATAATTTATTATTTAAACGCAAAAAAAAATCGCAAATATATTAATTTTATAATATGGTTTATTGCGAACAAGTGCCGAGTAATAGTGTGAAAATATTTAAGAAATCGAAATTAAGATGCGGCAAAATTAAGGTTACCGTAATCGGTGGTGTAAAAAATGGTCACGTCAAGCAATGTGAACATCCACCAAGAGAACTGTCAACTGTTTTAGGGAATTTTAGGTATAATATATGCATACATGCACATAAATAATGTGACCGTTTGAGGTTTTTTAAATTTAAAATAAGTAATTTATTTTATTTTTATTTTTTACATATTTTCATTTTTTTTTAAAGATAAATATTTATTTTAGAATTTTAAAATCAAATATGAACTTCAAAATAAAAAATAAGTTACTTATTTTCAGAAAAAGTACATACATCCCTACTTTTTCCCGAAAATAAGGGCTTATTTCCGGAAATAAGTGGTGGCCAAACAGGCCCAATATGGATCTTATACCCGATAATCGATTTATACATCTATTTATCTGTATTTTTTATAGTAAAAATATTTAAAGAAATTAAAATATAAATATAAAAAATTATGTCACTTTATCCACATTTTTAATAGTCTTTAAAAGAAATATTCATTAAAAAAAATACAAATGAATGATTATTAGCAATCATTCGTAATGGAACCGTTATCGAATAAATAATCGAATTCATATATATATATATATATATATATATATATATATATATATATATATATATATATATATATATATATATATGGTGTTCGTATCAATTTTCGCGCACCTTAACTATTCTCAGTGCAGGATTGACTCAGTATCCCATCATCAACGCCACCCACTTAAATCAAAATTGATTTCATGTGAAATTGAACACAAAACCGTGCGTCTGACCATACTTGCCCTTATTACACAAACGAGTTATTCTTATAGATATTATAGATAAGGTTGATATGTGGCCGGAATCAAAAAAGGAAAATAAATGAAGATTTAAACTCTTGGTGCCACGTAGAAGAAAAGTGCAAAGCTTACATCATACTGTAGTACTAGTCAATTTCGATAAATATCAAGACTAGGTGATTTCCAAAGTTTAATTAATAGTATTAATAAAACACAAGTAAATAAAAAATAGTGAAAAACGTGAGTCAAATTGTTTGTGTAAAATGCATTATGTAGGCATAAATTGAATGGAAAACGAGAAAGAACGAGTTGTAGAAAGTGTGCGAGTCTATGTAAATAATTAAATTGACTTTGAAGAAGTCATGACATTGAATCAAGGAGGGAGGATTGAGCTAATTAAGCCACCAGCTCACAACAAAAAGATTAGTTGTGTGTAGACACCCACCACTCCACCCCCTTGTATACACCACCCAACTTCACTCCCTTCACACTAACGTGTACTCAACCCCTATCTATAATCAAGGGGATAATATTGTACACTTTTTAATATTATAAATAAATAAATAAAATAATAATAATAATAATAATAATAATAAATATGATAAATTCTATATGGGGCAACCATACTCTAGTATATGTAAAAAAAAATTAGTTATTTTTTATAAGATGAGACATGACCAACACATCTACTATCTATGTATAGTCAAATATGAATATCAATAGATATATAAACACTACCACCGCCTTTCCTCACGCAACTTCTCTCGCCCCTTCGGGCTTTGTCTTTGAAACACTTGCCCACTACTACACATCTTAACTTGTATATATATCTCTTTGTACCCTTCTTCACTCTCACTCGTTCTTATCATTTCAATCCATTCAAATCTCTCTCAACACACACGACTCATCTTTCTCTCTCTCTCTCTCAAATTATATCTCGTTCATCATTATCTTATCATGGCTATTGAAGCTCTTCGTTCTCCAACTGCACCTACTCCCCCACCTTCTTCTCACTACAAAACCCTAACACAAAATCAAAATCATGGCAAAAGTGTCAATGATAACGCTACTAGTGATCCATGCATGAAAAAGAAACGCACGAAGAGGCCTCGTTTGGAAGCCCCTACCACCGAAGACGAGTATCTTGCTCTTTGTCTCATCATGCTAGCCCGCGGCTCCACCGACCCGGCTATGACCCCCACCACTACAAAGCCTGTCGAGACGAAATCAAACCAAACATATCCAGTATATCCCGCAGACTCTGTTAAGAACCAACAAAGTCAAGCTCCTTCCACCGACAACTATGTTCCTTACAAGTGTAGCGTGTGTGACAAGGTGTTCTCATCTTACCAAGCGCTAGGTGGCCATAAAGCAAGTCACCGGAAGCTCGTGACCGCCGGAGAAGAAATCTCAACCACAACAAATTCCGGGACCACCATCACTTCGGTGTTGAACCCTAGCGGTAGGGCCCACGTGTGTAATATTTGCCACAAGTCTTTTCCAACCGGCCAGGCTCTTGGGGGTCATAAACGCCGCCACTACGACGGAGTTATAGGAAGTGCAGCCGGTAGCGGCGTGACGTCATCCTCTGGAACCGGGTCAATCCACCTGCATGGCCACCATAAGGACTTGGACTTTGACCTCAACTTACCGGCTGAGCCGGAGGTTGTAGCTCCGTTGGAGATTAGCGTTGACTTCGGCCGGAAAAGTCAACTATCCGGCGAACAAGAAGTGGAAAGTCCACATCCTGGAAAGAAAGCAAGATTTTCAAGTGGGTTTGGATTAGGTTATTAATTAATATGTACACTTATTTTGGTATTTTATTAATGTATTGGGGTATGTACATAGAGGATTGGTTCATTGGTTTTAGATGTATTCGATTTATTTAATTTAATATAATCGTGTCCGATCATGTATTAGTTATTTATTACTGTATTACCGTTGGCTACTAATACTATTTTCACACGATGCTAATTAATATTCACATTGATATTATTGAAATTATTATTAGGCTTTATTTACTTTAAATTATTCTATCAAATGAAGTGAATTTAGCAGTAATTATATGAGTAAAATAAATAAGTAGAACTTGCTTGTGCTTGTATAACTAAGCATGGCAATTAACTTGGCAGGATAAAAATATATAAATAGACAGCCCAACCGGATATCTAAGAAACGGGGTCTTTCTCATTAATTTTGAGCTGTTAGTTGTAACATACAGTAGTTTTTTGTTTTTAATAAACGTACTTGCCTTCTCATTCTTCTCATTAGCAGTATAATATCATTCATGGATGTCTGACATATAATGAATAATCTGTGCTAATTTTTGAATAACTTTATTCACACACCTACACACAAATTCAACTAGCACATTTTCGAAGTACTTAGACACGTACACCTGCATTATACGTAACCTTAAATCAACTAACTGACATTAGAATTTTACAATGTGAAGAAATTTCTAGGTAACTTCAACTTTCCCACTTGTATGTGTGCATTTTCTTTAAAATTAGAGCTTTAAAACTAAATGAACAAAACAATCACGGATGCATTTAGGAGAGTCTATATGTATATGAATTCAAACTGATCGAGTACGTATAAGATCGATTTCACTCTTTGACTTAGGAGAGCCTATAATTAATATGTACTGCACGGTCGAATTAATGTATGTTGATAGAGAAATCCGGTAATAAAAAACTATTGAGATTCTTTGTCGGAAAAAAATCTGACGAGACTGAGATGCGGTGGAGCGTGGTGGTTTGTATGAGATTGGGGTTGAGATTGCTAGGTTTCAGAATAACTAGAGTTTTGTGTTCTCTAGCGGTTGCGAGTTCTAATAATTCTGACCCCCAACAATGTGCCTATATACATCTATTTATAGGCAAAATAGATGATCAAACACACGTAGTTCTTAACAAAGAAGCGGCTTGTTAGGAAACCTGAGTTTCCTTATTCGAATTGAATGCAGAAAAGGCAAGTGGAACATTCCTGGAAGAGGACTCTACATTCAGCCTTGTTTGGATAGGTCAAAACCCAGTTATAAGGTCCAAAGACTTCATGGATCCGACACTGACACGGAAACCATGGGCTCTAACCGGTCAACTACAGCTATTTCCAAGGATACCTTGACTAGAGGCCAGCACTAGATCCACCACAAATCGTAGGTCACGTCCTAAATCCCCAGACGAGGACAATCCGCCTGAGTATAGGGAAATGATATTCCAAGATAAGGCCAAATAATATTTCATAACTCCACTACGAGAGTAACCCGATGAAAATGAAGCTATGATCTTCAATAAGCACGAACAAGTATATCATTCACCAATTAAAGTATAGGCTGGTAACAAGCAAATTCGTTCCGTCAAGTAAGCAGGACGCGCTCTAATTACCGGTCAATGAGGGCGCGCCTTCCTTATTCGATAAGTTCAGAATTGTCGTATAACAACTACCCCGAGTCTGGCAATGATTGCAAATTTTTGACAAAGTCCATGTCGTCTCGACGCCGAATACTTACGAGGCGCGTCATGACAAATTCGCATGGGGAAAAGGAACAAACGCATTTTCACTGCCCAAAGACCTTCACACACTTTCCTCCGTACAACCGCATCACCCCGTTCTTTATATATAGGCGCATCTCCAGGATTTAAAGCATCGACGCGTCTGAGAAACATTAAGCGTCATTTCTATATACTTTTACCTACATCCATATATACACATATACATACATGGGAATACAATAACCATTTCCTTGATTCTCGTATCAAGGTCCAATAGCAATACGCAACGTGGCAGTGTTGTCCCATCATTAATACATATATATATATACACGTACACATCTCCTTCTCTCCCACTACTTTATTCTTAAAAATACACTCACTTTTTCTCTCAAACAAGAAACTCAAGAACAGACAGTGTTGCGTCCCGGAAGTATCGTAGAAGGAGGGTTGAATGCGATACTGACAATAATTTAAAATTCTTTTCAGAATTTACGGAATTAAATTATTGTTTTAGTTGAGGGTTCGAGTCCTTGTAGTGTTTGGGATGCTGACTTACTAGCTTTCTATTTTCATGATTAAACATTTAAGATATAGAAAATTAGCAAGTAAGTAAACAAGATTCAAGTTAAATATGTATATTAAACTTGAATGAGTGTTACAATATTTGGTAGAATAAACTTTAATTCCTAGAACAAATTTGACATGAATTGACCTACTTAAGGAATTAAAATCAAACTAGCAGGGAAAGTTTGTGAATATAACTTTGCAGAAAAATTGCTGAATTTGAAAGTTTTTCTACTTGTGAAATTATGAAGCTAAGGCCTCATATTTATATAGGTTGAAAAGCTGATATGACTTTCTATAACATGACATTTTGCAGACTTTATTTAAGTCTGTATGACATTTTTAACACTTGTATGACATTTAAAATAGCTGGGTATGACTTTCAAAAAGTCGATATGACTTTTTTTAATTAAAAAAATCGGTATGACTTTTTAATTAAATAAAATCGGTATGACTTTATTTAATTAAAAATCGGTATGACTTTTTAATTAAATAAAATCTGCTCGGTATAACTTTTGTTCACTCGGTATGACCTTCTATTTTGAAAAGTTTCGGTATGACTTTTTCACTTTTTGCTCGGTATGACATTTCTTTGCTCAGCCTTTTTCATTTATTTTCAATGTGATTGGAAACGTGTCAGCCTTGGATTGGTTCCTTTTAAAAAACAACTCCTGCCATTTCAATTTGAAAAACAAAGGGGCTCATTTCGTCTTTTAGTGATAAGCTCCGTAGAAATATTTTTAGACCCGCACAGCTTATAATTTTTGATTAATAAATAATTAAATTAATTCAAAAATTATAAAAATAAATATCTAATATTATTTAGATATTTATAAATATAATTTACTAAATAAATAAAATATTTATTAATAAAAATAAATCATTACGCTCTAAGTTGCGGTCTCCTGAACGTCTAGAATCAAACTCCTTTTGACTTGGAAATGATAAATCAATTCCAACCGGGATTCCACTTTTACGAATATATGACTCTGCATTTCTTTCGTGTCAATTCTTTTTCCGACTTTTCTTCAAGTCAGTACCGTCAGGCATGTTTAGCTGTATCTACAGTTGCAATTAGAAGTACCTCTGTTACTGAGATAATTTGACTCTTTAAACTAGACAATACTTCTTTTCACCACTGCATGTACCCAGTCAAATATTCAATCTTGGATTTTAACTCTTGTACACTGCATTCCAAACAAACCTGTATCCCTTTGAGGGTTCGACTAAGGCAGAACTGGGAAGACAAGTCAAAGAGAAAGACAAGGATCTTGATAAATTGAATAATGACCTCAAACTCACAGAAGAAAAACTCCAAACTATTGTTACCTCTGCATCATCTCTAGAAAGTGAAATTACTGCTCTAAAGGCTGAGAAGGTTAAGTGGGAAGAAGATAGGGTGGCCTGAAAGGAGAAGAAAAAAGAAGCAAAAAAGTAAGCATTTCATTGTGGCTTCCAAAACTAAGTTAAAGGTTTTCTGGCTCTGGACCCCGACTATGATTGGACCAAATTTGGTCATGTGGCCAATGATTTGATGGCCAAATTTCAAGTTGATGAGGCTGAGATGCGGTGGAGCGTTGTGGTTTGTATGAGATTGGGGGCTGAGATTGCTAGGTTTCAGAATAACTAGAGTTTTGTGTTCTCTGGCGATTGCGAGCTCTAATAATTCTGACCATCAACAATGTGCCTACATACCTCTATTTATAGGTAAAATAGAGGATCAAGTCCACGTAGTTCTTGGCAAAGAAGAGGCCCGTTAGGAAACCTGAGTTTCTTTCTGCGAATCGAATGCATAAAAGGCAAGTGGAACCTTCCTGGAAGAGAAGAGGACTCTACATTCGGGTTTGTTTGGATAAGTTAAAACCCAATATAAGGTCCAAGGACTTCATGGATCCGACATTGAACTGGAAACTGTTGGTTCTAACCGGTCCACTACAGTTATTTCCAATGATACCTTGATTGGATGTCAGCACTAGATCCACTACAAATCGTATGTCACGTCTTAAGCCCCCAGACGATGGCAACTCGCCTGAATACAGGGAAAGGATCTTCCTAAATAAGGCCAAATAATATTTTATAACTCCTCTGTGAGAACAATCCGAGGAATGTGGAGTTATGATCTTCGATAAGCACGGACAAGTGTATCATTCTCCAATTAAAGTACGGGCTCGCAGCAAGCAAATTCGCCTTATCCCATTAGTTCAGAATTGTCGTATAACAATGTATAAGCAGAGTACACTAATTTCATTAAAATTTAGTAACGTTAGATTCTTTAGGGGGGGAAAAGAACAAAATGTCGAAGCAGCCTCTAAAATCAATTAAAGTCAAAGATGACCAAGTCCACCCAAGTCAGGTCAAAGAGAAACTAGTCAATATAAAACCTCGGGTGGCCAGGACCTACATATAAGGGTGAAGTATTTGACTCCCCATAAATTCTGAAAATAAATTTTTATTTTTAAAAAAAATAGGTATGTGTGTATTTTTTCTGAAAATAAGTAGCTTATTTTTTATTTTGAAAATAACATTTGATTTTAAAATTCTAAAACAAATACTTATTTTTAAAAAAATATGAAAAAATGTAAAATAAAATAAAATAAGTAACTTATTTTAAACCTAAAAAAACGCAAACCGCCGCAACAACTTCAATTATGGTGAACAGTTGAAGTATACATACACACGAGTAGACCCGGCAATTTTGGACACGACACGATTTACACGACACGGAACGACACGAAAATTTAGTGTTTGTGTTTACATTTTCAGTACACGACACGAAAGTACACGAACACGAATGTACACGACCGAAATTTAGTGTCGGTTTTGTGTTTACCCTTCGAGTACACGACACGACACGAAGTACACAACATAAATAAATTTATAATTAAATTTTAATATTTATAATGAATATATGTATATTTATAATAAATATATGTATATTTATTGTTAAAATAATACATGATTTTATAATATTGTATGTAAATATGATTTAAATATATATATTTTATATATTTTATAAAAAAATTATCTTAAAAACTTTTATTTTTATTTATTTTATTTATTTTTATTTTTATTTATTTATATTCAATTTTACACGAGAACGACACGAAAACAAGGTACACGAACACGAAAGTACACGGATTTTAAATGGGTCGGTTTTGTGTTTGGTATTTAAGTACACGAAACACGAAAGTACACGACACGAAATTACACGACACGGACGAATTGCCAGGTCTACACACGAGTCTTAACATCGTGTACAATGGTCCAAGCATCGTGTATTTATATTAAATAGAATTTCATTTTTTTACAGCTAACTTTTATTTAATGAACAAAGACTTTTTTGTATATATTATATCAAATTATCATTGCTTTTAAGACATGATTAATATAAGTGAAATTTTATGTATTTGAAAAAGAATATAACACGTACGGTACATTTTCGAAAAATTAATCCTCAACAAATAATTTGTTTCCTGCCCTTTGCATACCTGTAATTGTTTGATTTTGCACTTTGATGGCCAAAACTAAAAAGTTGTCATTTACATGGCTATTTTTACCTTTTTAATTTTATGTACTCGTAGTCTAATTTTTTGGAATTTTGGTGACCAAGAAAAAATTCTACATTCATTATTTAATTAACTAAATAAAACACATAAATATTATTTAATTAAAAATACAAACACAAATAGTACATATTAATCTTCTAATTAAACTATATCTCTAAGTAAAATACATGAAAATTATTCTTTAAAATACAATCCTTTTAAAATACAAATATAAATAAAATAGATGAAAAATTATATTAAAGTAATTTTACCCATAACATTATATAAATTTAATATTTAAATTATGCTTAAACACTTTCCAGTTATATTTTTTAAATTTTGATGTAAATCTAAATATACACAATAATTAATGTACAATATTAAGCAGTTTGTATGTAAGATATTATTTCTTTGAATTATAAATTAAATAACTAGTATACTGAAAATAAAAAAATTATTATATAAAATTTTGTTTCAATCACCAAAATGTCAAAAAATTAAACTATGAGTACATAAGATGCAATTTATTATAAGATATTTTTAATAAAAGTTAACTGTGCTGATCAATACTAACGTCTACCCTTCCCGGCCCTTAAAATGATTTAAAAAAGTATAAATAGCCATGCAAATGGCCGCTTTTTAGTTTTGACCATCAAAATGTAAAATCAAAAAACTAGTATTTAACTAATACATTGGAAAGAAAATTTAGACCTGACAATTTAGTTAAATTACCCAAATGTATTCTCTAAGGACCCACTAACATAAGCCCAAGCAAAGAATTGCACGCCAAATTGGTCGGGTAAGGGCACTCTGTTAGGCCCAATCGCTAACTTAAACCCAAATAAACTCTTCTTCAGTTATTATTGGTCCTAGAGGCAAAACCGATTATTGATTCACTCGCTGTGTGTGCATAAAACAAGTGAAAAAATATTAGAGACTGAGGCCAGTTTGTTTCCCTTTGTAAATAATCTATAAGGAACCCAAACGGACATATGAATACCAATTAAATTTGGACATTCATATATGAGAAGCTAAACATGAAAATATATCATAAGATTAAATATTTATATACCAACTTATGAAGTCATAAACCTTAACAATTTATATATATACCTTATTATTAGGGTAACAATCACGTGAAAAATTTTAACGTGAGAATCATGAAAACTTTCATTAAATTTTACAGAATCATAATAAAAAATACAAAATAAATATTTAGATTAACTTTTTATTATAATTTTGCAAATAAAATTATGGTTCTGCACTATTTTTTTTATTTTTTATTATGATTCTGCATAATTTAGTAAAAAATTTCACTGTTCTCACGCTAAAAAGTTTGCAGCGTAGTGTTACCCTACCTTATTATGTTACTAAAGTCGTATTGAAAATATTTCATAGACAGTGGATCTCTGAATCTTGAAATAATTGAAAATCGAATTATAATATATTGTTAAAAAAATAATATTATTTATAATAGCATAATCAATTTTATATAAAAATAATTTTTTTATTAGTGAATTATAGGTATCAAATATGATTTTTGTTCATTTAAAACTCAATCCTGAGTATTTGGTTGAAAATTTTTAATTTTAAAATTCATGTCTCAAAACCCATAAACTGTGGTTTTTTGATACCTGAGGAGAAGTGTGTGTATAAGATTGGAGTATGATAAATTAAATTAAAAAATTATTATTTTTATCTTTGTTTATAGAATTATATATTAATTTTTAAAATAAAAAATTTATAATAATTTTATTTAATATTTAATAAATAATAATGATTTATTTTTCATATTAACTGTATATATTTGTTATTTATTAAAAAATATATTAATTAACAAATTTATTCCATTATTTAACCATATCAAGAATGATACTTCACTGGGGCGGAGTCACTCTCGGGCCAGAGTGAGCCACCGCTCACTCTGGATTTTAACAGTAGTACTACTGTGCTGTACTGTAATTTATAAGATAAGCAAGTAGAATTAGATTTTAAAAAATGAACTCTTCGATTTGTTTTGTTATAAAGGAAATGGTTTATTACTTCAATTATTTTTCACTTATAAATTAAAGTGTTATTTTTATTTAAAATTTATTATTTTAGTTCTTTAGATTCCAAGTCATGATTTATATTTAAAAAATCTGTAAAAATAATAAAAAGGGAAAAATATAATTGTAGTCACACATGAATTGAATAATATTAAATTTTTTTCTTTCTTCTAATTGAGATTTTACTTAAGAAATTACTTTTAATTATAAATTATCAATTGAGATACAATTAAAACCTCATTTTAAAAGTACATGTTTCCTAAAGTATAAAAAAAGAACAACCACATTAGTTTCATTAAGTTTTCCAGATATAATTAAATTAAAATATATATTTATTCATAAATAAAATAGTACTCTCTCTCGTCTCAAATAATAATTTTTTGACTTTTTAGCACACATGTTTAGGAGTAAAAAACACATACATATATTTAGCAAAAAATAAATATTAACTAAAAATTTAGAACTTATATTTTTATGTGATATAAAAATTAAAAACTAATATTAACTATAAATATGTGTTTTTTATTCCTGTGCCAAAAGGTCAAAAAATTATTGTTTAAGACCGGGAGGGAGTCTATCATGTGCAATTGTCCATTCATATGTTTTATATATAGCATTTTCTTTTTTGTTATACTGGGTGTCCGTGTTAGTTTTCACGCAATTCAGACTAATCTCGTGGATGATGCATCCCAGTTTTGTTATATATGTTGTACATATAACATTTTCTACGGCTGTATTTTGGCACAGGCTTGATGTACAAGCTAGTACCGTCAGTTAACATCCCATACCACCTTAACCCAATACTTGTTTTCGAACCCGATAACATTTCATTAACCAAACTATTCTTAAGTTTATTTAAACATGTGTAATTCATAAGAATTAAGATTGGGTGAGGTACAACTGAAAGATCAGTTATATAAAAGATATTTAAGGAGCAGGAGGATCAGATGCTGACAAAACACCAAACAAGTGCAAGTTAAACAAACATTAGCATATTTGAACAAGTTGGTTTAGTAAATTAATCCGTCAACTAAACTTAGTGTCTATCGTCAAACACACAATTTAAATATTGTACTGTAATGAGATTAACAAGTCCCCGCATACCCAATAATCTTGTAAACTGCAATTATCAGGCTAAGTGCAAAACTAAACATTATTCCCTCCGTCCCAGGTTAGTACTCTCTTTTAGAAAAATAATCCATATTAAGAAATATTAGTTGTACAATAATTTTCCCTCCATGTCATATTTATTATAAATATTTTATACTAAATAAAGTAAATTTTATATTAAAAATGATAAAAAATGAGAGTAAGTTAATGATAAGCTAGCTTCACAGTTATCGTGACACTTTGTCTTTTATTTATTATACCATTAGTGAATGGTGACGTTCTAAACACCACGTTTAAGTTAAAAAATAATATCACATATTCATATGGATATGGATGCTAATATGCAACTTGATTCTTATGTTTTAAAATAATAGTCATTTTAATTTTTAATATATATATATATAAACTAGAAAAGACATAATTACATTCATTGTTAAAATTGAAATTTTATAGTAAATAAAAATATAATTTTTTTAAAATATATAAAATTTAAAGTTTATTTAATATAAAAATTTAAATTTATAATGAGTTTAGTTATATTTTTTTCGCATTTTAACATATGTGTAAAAAAATTAAAATGATTATTTTTTTTAAATGAAAATTTTATTATTAAACCTTTAGAGAATTAGAGTGAGTTAAACTTTTTTTTTTTGAGTAAAGAGTGAGTTAAACTTGAAACTAACTTCACCACAAATCTCCCTAAACTATTATTATCGGAGAATTTTATTTATTTATTGATACTATTCATTTCTTGAATTAATAATACATTTGAAATCATATTTTAATTGAAAAAATAATTCAATTATTAAATATTTATTATCAAGTTTACAGTAAGTTGCAGTCTAGTTAATTATATGATTGGATGTGCCCTATGTTGTCCAAGTTGGATTGGATTAAGATGCAAGATGTGTTCAAGTAACAACCAATAAATTAATGTGTATTCGTTTGTATTGGCCTTTGATTTTTAACCCCGTCTTCAAGGGTCACACGCCCTTTCAACACCGGTTTAAGCTCAACTAATTTATTACGATAAACAAATATTCGACAACAAATTATAACTGTACATAGAAATAATGGATCTCTTAATTTATTTAATAATTAATTTTTAATTAATATATAAATAATTTTTATTTATCAATTAACTTAATAATAAAATAAACAAATCAATAAATTGATTAATAATGTTACCGAATAATAATTCAAATGAATATAAAAATTACTATATTTGATAATTTAAAATAACATCCCACCATGCTAGTCTCAAATTTATAAACTTTTACTTTCATGTAACTAATGAAAAGCTATATAAAAAAAACTCGATCGTGAGTAATGACTAATAAGAAAGTTAAATCCCTCTTGTAGTTTCCGCATAAACTGTATGTACCATCTGGAAACCGGCAAAGCCAGAAAAGAGGGCATGTTTTTCAACTTTAAGGTTATTTTAAGTTTGGTATGTCGTCCCCATTTTCTTTTTCTCCAATAGGCATATTCAATATTACTAATATCTTACAAAAGATTATAAAATTGATTAATGTTTGGAGAAATTTATAAAAAATTAGTAACTAGTAAAAGTTTAAGAATCCGGTCTTAAAGAAAAAATAGAATTTATTTTTCTAAAATTAATTAAAATACTTTTTCCTGCTAATTTTTTATGAAACTCTCTTAAGCGAGCGAAAAAATATGCTAAATAAAATATGGTGCACTTAAATTTAAGGGCTTCGGTCACAATTCCCACCAATTATTGGTGATAATAGTTTAATTGTAAACTATGAGGAAAAAAAATGTTAGTGGGAAGAATATTATAAGTGATTAGTGAAAGAATGAGTCATTAAATATATATTTTGTGAAGAAATGAGTCAGATTTATATATTAATGTTCCTGTCTTTGAGCCAAAATGTAATGCTGTCTCACGGCTAATTATATTCCTGCAATGTGAGAGATCTTCCTCTACATGCTAGCCAAGGGACAATCCACCAGAGTCGAGCAGTACAAAACATGTATGTATGGTTCTATATACATATATAACAGTCGTACAGAGCATCTGTGGTCCGCCCTCTGAGATTTGAGTGTCCAAACAAAATTTTAAAATGGTGACCCTTTTTCTTAAACTCTAAAAAAATTTAAAAAGCATATATAATATATGTATATTAATTTTTTGGTGCCCTATCATGATGGTATGTTTGCCTTGGTCGTCTTATCCAAGACTCGTCCCAGCCGCCAAATATATTAATTTTATTAACTTTATTCTTGAAAATTATGAGCATATTTGACACTCCTATAAAAATACCAATTTTTTATATTTTTAATTATAATATTAAAATATGTTTTTATATAATTCAATAAGCGTTCACGTATATAATTATTAAAATAAATATATTATTACATACATATTGAGTAAGATACATAACATTCTAGGGAGAATTCAATATATAGAGTTTAAAAAAAATCACTATATATGTACATAATATATATATTGTTTATCAATTATAAATAATAATAAATTAAAAACGAAGTTATAAAATTTTTGAAAAATATATATTGAAAATCACTCATAATATTTAAGAAATAATTTAAATCGGTTCAATAGTAAAATAAAAGTGTCCCAAATAATTCTATAGATAATTTAATTTAAAATCAATTTTTTCACTTACTTTTTAATTATTAATTTTTTTATGAAAATTATATATGATTAATATTTTACATTAGAATCAATTTTTTTATTTTATAAAACATAATTATAGTTGATTTTAGAATTATTTATAAAATTTAACATTAAAATTAAAATACTCTCTCTAATACTTTATAATTATTATTTAAAAAATTATTATTTTTTGCGGTGACCCCTCGGTCCAAGAGTAACAAGGAATGAAATTCAAGAGAGAGGGCACGGGCGGAACCAGCTAGTCGCGGGGACATGCAGCCGCTCTCTTGTCCAACTCCTCTGGAATTGGAACCCTAACCCTCTTTACTTTTCTCCACACTTGACCTTTTGTCACTTTCACATATTCCAACCTTATACCAGTACACGAGTAGTATTTCATTTGTCACTTTCAACTCTAATCCATTAACTAATGCACCACAAACTTATTACTACTACACGTCAACAATGTCCAACCACTCGACTTGACTCGGATTTAGCCTCTGTTTTACTTTTTTAACCTTTCTTTTTCAAACAAAATATTGTGGTTGTTTAGGTTCTACATTTTTAGTTAGCTTGATTTTGGTTTCAAGTTATGAAGAAAATTTAGATATACACAAGGAAAAAAGTAATTTTAAATATTAAATTATTTATGTAATTTTTTTAATAAGCTTGTAAACTTAGTATCCATTCTAATAATTTTCAAATAAGCGAAAATCGCACTCGAACCTGTAACATTAAATAATGAACTTCATCATTAAATTATTTCATTATGTTCATGTAACTTTTATATATAACGATAAAATTTATCCGGTATTAAATTCCATTGAAATTTTACAAATTAATTTTAAATATGGCTTTTTTAAAATTTAAATTTCAGGCCCAATTCTGATGAAATGAATTTAAATTTTTTATTTCAAAATAAAACACAACCTTTTTTGTAATCTTACGGGAAGAAGATTATGGTGGGAACGAAAGGGGGTAAAATTAGCAGTACACTTGTACCGAAGACACCTAGAAATAAAGAAAAAAATGTAGAGTACAGAGCATAGTGAATAATTTATAATTAACACAACACTTGAAATTTCAAATTTAGATTCCATCTCCACTAGACCAACCCCACCAATAATAATTCACACTTTAACCTTTTCCCACAATGCATGCATTTGTTTCCTCTATATAACTCTATTCCTTTCTTTCCTTGAAAGCCTCCCCTCAGACATTCATATCTAACCAAACCCTAACCCTAACCCACACCTCAACTCCTCAAATCTCTCTTTAGCTTTTGCTTATGTTGTGAAAATGAGTTGCAATGGCTGTCGTGTCCTTCGTAAAGGTTGTAATGAAAATTGCATTCTTAGACAAAGCCTCCAAGGTATAGATCATAGCCCTCATGCTCAAGCTAATGCTACGGTTTTTGTTGCTAAATTCTTTGGTCGTGCGGGCCTCATGTCGTTCCTGTCCGCTGTCCCTGAATCCCAACGACCAGGTATTATTACGAGAAGATACAGAGTTGTAAAAATCGTGAATCGGAACCGAATCATCTTACTATATAATGCTAAAATACCAGGTTTCGAAGTTTTCGAGTGTTTCAAGAATTTAAGATGATTAAAAAAAGAGAATTATAATATTCACTTTTTAATTTTACATTATTCTTTTTCTTTGTAACAAGATGTCGAGGAGAGTTTAAATTTTCGTATCATCCATCTTAATTATTTAAAAAATTTATGATCCACTTAAAAAAAGAAAAAAAATTATGTACTTCATTTGGATCTGATGTGTGTTATTTTTTGTGTAGCTTTATTTCAGTCATTACTATTTGAAGCGTGTGGAAGGACGGTCAACCCAGTCAACGGAGCTGTCGGATTATTATGGACCGGAAACTGGCACGTGTGCCAAGCCGCCGTCGAAACTGTGCTCCACGGTGGCGAATTATCCTCCACACCGGAGTTTTTCGCCGGAGCTCCGGTGCCGGAATCTGACGTCATCGATTTGTTCCGATCAACATCACAATATATGAATGAATCGGAGAGATATGATTTTGATCACGACGTGGCACGAGCACAACCGAGCGATCTTAATCTTAGTTTGACCTCAAATTTGCCGGCGGCGATGTTTTCCGGCGGGAGAGTGAAGCGGCGGCCACCTTCCGAGGAGTCTCAAACGACGACGTTTGGGAGTGGTGTGGTTTGTAATAACCAGAGTTTGCAAGGAGAGAGAAAATTATTGAGACTATTTATATGAACAAAAAATAGTGAGAGTAATTAAGGAGGTGATTAGTGGTTTTTTTATGAGGAACCGGAAGTAATTTTTCACTTTTTTATGAGTGAAATTATTTAAAATAATTTAATGAAAATTGTTTAGTTTCGTAATTTCGTATAATATAGGTGGAGTTAATTTCTTATTTATTACCACAATCATATTACAATCGGTAAATGTTCGATTAGAATCTCGCAATTTACAGAAAAAAATTAGATTTAAATACCAGGCACTTGTTAGAGCATAAATCTCCAGCTTATTAAAATGTAGACTGAAATTCGAAACTGATTGTGTGTCGGTCAATAATGCATTTACAAGTGGATAAGCAATTTTTAATTCGTAAACTCTGGGGTGTTGAGTAAGAAGGATGAGAATGAGTTGAAAAATGAAATATTGGTATAGGAATTAGGTAAGATAAGAATGATGTTCAATTCTTTTATTCATTTAGTAATATTTATTTTATTAGAAATGTAATGATCAATTTTATTCATTTATTTGTTTAATATAGAAATGGAATGAATTCTAAAAAAATATTTTATTAAATAATAAATTTACTAAATAAAAATATAGAAAATATAAATAAGGCAAAACTAATATATATAAGAAATAAGATTATACTTGTATATATTATTTGAATTAAAAAATTAACAATTAAAAATTTTAAATAGCTAAATAAGTTTTTTCCCAATTAAATAACTATTATATTTAAGAACAAAAATATAGATACAAAATTATTATTAGTAGGAATATGAATGGTTATCTCATGTGTGAGGGTGAGATACAAAACTAGCTTATTAGTAAGGATAAGAATAACACTAAGTCATTTCATTTCCAAATGCTCAACCGAACAACTCTTTTTTCATTCCGGGCAGAATGATCATCCTATCCACTAATACTCATTCCTATCCTCCAACCGAACATAGCCTAAGTAATAGTACATCAATAGAAATGCAATATATCGATGTAATTCATGCAATTATGGTCAAAATAAAAAAATATATAACTAATTTTATAGGATAAATATAACTCAAAATAAAAAAATTATTATATTTATCGTTAAACCGAGATTTTAGCCTGAATTAGATCCTTTGGTTTCCGTCATTTGTTAGAACTATGAAATTAATATAAAATCTGACCGGTTAACTAAATACGAGTTAGTTTAAGAACTCATTGATGTATCACTATTAAGAAGCAAATTTTACTGTAAAAAAATAAAAAAAGAAGCGAATTTACAGTTGGAATAAGTCGACAATCAAAACTGCCATACCACACCAAGCAGGCAAGCATGTAAGCGTTGGTAATCTCTCGACAACTCCGACGCTTTTACCAAACAAATTTTATAAAAAAATAATACTTAAAAGTAGCAAAATTATGGTTGGAAACCTAGGGGGTGTATTCAATTGAGATTATAAAGTATTTTTATAAATTTTAAAAATCTGAGATATTCAATTTGAATTGAAAAATATTAATTAAAATTTTGGGATATTTAATTAGAATTTTAAATAATAATTTAAAATTTAAGAGTATTCAATTTAGATTATTTTTAATCAATTAAAATTTAGGAATATTCAAACACTTATTAACGCTGAATTTTTAAAATCCATAGATTATGTTAAATTTTTCTATATATTTTAGAGGTTTATAAAAATTAATGAATTATTATCGATAACTCTGAATTGAATATGAAATCTTAACTTTCATCCTTGATATGAAAAGATGATTGTGAAATAGTACTAGCAGTAAAGTAATAATAGAGATAGGAAGGCTGTTACTTTCGGCTGTCATTTTCTGTCACAAATTAAATTCAACAACTACCTGCAAAGTTAAGTTGAATAAAACAAGATATTCTCTATTCGATACTAAATTACTAGCTAGTGATGGCCAAACAACATTCAAGACTTGTAGCGATTCGATTGTGTGTATCAGCATTCAAGACTTGTAGCGATTCAAGACTTGTATTGGATTGTCTTTCACAATCCAATACAAGCACATACAAGATATACTAATTTAACCATTTTTAAAGGCCCTAAACCCCCAAATCATAATTAAAATTACGACGCTAATTTAATCGTTTTTAATATTTTAGAATTCATTAATTCCTTAATTGAATTTAGATGTTAGAAATATTAAGCTTAAATTAAAATTTAAATACTGAATTTATAAGTTTGTAATAGAATGTTCAACGTTTTAAGTTCTCTAATTGAGTTTAGATTTTAGAAATATTAAGCTTAAATTAAAAATTAAGTATTGAATTTATAAGTCTCTAATAGAAAGTTCAACGTTTTAGGGTTTAGGGTTAACCCTAAACCCTAATTAAAGTTAGGACCCTAATTTAACCGTTTTTAATATTTTAAGGTTCATTAATTCCCTAATTGGGTTTAGATTTTAGAAATATTAAGCTTAAATTAAAAGTTAAATACTGAATTTATAATACTGTAATAGAATGTTCAACGATTGTTTTTTAAATTTGGTCAAAACACGGCTTTATCTCGCGTTTCATGTTAAGACATAACATCAAGTTGCGTTTTTTTTTATTATTATATTTTTAAATTTTGAGCAAAATGTGCCTTCATCCCACGTTTTGTCTTGTCTGAAAACCCAACATAAAGTCGCGTTATACTATTTTTCAAAAAAAAATAAATTAATAGACAAAACGCTACACGATATCGTGTCTTACTTAAAACCCAACTTAATGTCACGTTTTGAAATGACATTTTGGGTCAATATTCCCGATTGTATCATTTTAGACATTTATTGTCTTATTGGTGTAAAAGTGACACACATCACTAACACCCCAAATTTACCGAATATTCTCGAGTCCAGGTTTCTTATGACTATGAATTCGTGAGTTTTTAAATATTTTTTATGTTGAGATGAAGTTGAAGCACAATGGGTCCGGCCCGGTTCCACCCAAGCATCAAATATGTATTAAATCTTGGTAGTTCGTATTTAAAATTTTATTAGAATTTGATTCATTGATTGTATAAATTAAGACACAGATATTGTACTGAGATACAAGGTGAATGTAGCATTTGTTTATTTTTGTAACATTTACCAGTAAAAGCATCAAATAATTGTGGTCCAGATAATGAACTGCGATCCCGTAGATTGTAGATGTGATTATAAATCGTTATATAGTAACTGGAGAGAGCAGTGAGAAAAGAGCAACAGTGTAAATATATGGAAAAAAAGTACATGTATTTAGAGAGCTATAGATGCATGCACATAGCCACATAGGGATATATACATTGGCGTAATCAGATTGAAAACGTTGCTGTAAAATAACCTGCAACTCGAATTTACATTAACTAGGTAATTTGCAAAATCAAAACACAGCATAAGAGTTCAAATTTAACTCTTAAGTATCAGGGCAATTTAGCTTATTCAGTTTAATGAAGCATTTTGTATTAAGTGTGCTTGACAACTGGGGAGGGAAAAAAGGGCTTGTATCAATCTGCAATCAGAGTTTAGAGATCGGCCCAGACTGTCCATATCATTTAACTTGGCTAAAGTTTTCATCCGAAGAACCCATAGATAAAAATGTACCTCAATACAGTCATAGTAGTTGTGTGTGTACACCACAGAATGCAGTGATCTTATCTTCTAAAGACAAAAAATAACAATACTCCAGACAGAATGTAATAGGAAGCTTGCAATTGTAGCATGCCTATACTATTGTCACAAAATTGCTCAAATGGTACTACAAGACCCAAGCACCGAAGACTATTTGAACTAACTCATTCCTCCTATCCATTCTAGTTAAAGCTTTATTGTACGTTATTCTGTTTGCTGGTTATAAATTAGTGATCAATTACTCTGTGTCTGTTAGTTGACACCAAGTGCTAAATTCAATGTCTTGCTTGAAGAGAGTTCAAACTAATAATTAGAGGGGGCCTAAAGTGGGAGATTCATACAAGCAGCTCTAAGAATTTAAGCTTCAACTTTTTGTTGTATTATACCTTTATATATTATATAATCTTCCCGTGATTTACTGATTCAAAAGTCTTGTGCATTGAGCACGACCATACTACCATAGTGTGTGTGCACGAGATCACGTGGTTTACTCTATAACTTAGGATGTGTCGCTTTCTATACACGCTTCAAACCTTTAAGATTATTTTAAAAAACACGGAACTAATACATGGTTAGCAGATTCTTATATATGATACATAGAAGCCCTCACGATCTACAAAAAATGCAAAATGAGAAATCCACCACTGATGTAAGACTTTGCTTGTTGCTTCTCTAGGTTGATGATTTCCGTATTTTGTTAGCTTATTATAACAGTCCTGCATTTGTTGTCAGGTTGTTGGTATAAGGTTATGCTGTAACATATGCGTTCTCAAACTACAGTACTTAACCTGTAGTAAAATAAAAAAGGAAAGAAAGAAAAGTAAATATGCAATACTATCAGTAATTAGAGAGGAAGGTGCTTTAAAGTTAAAGCAACGAAGCAGAAAGCAATTTCTTACCTGCATAGCCGCTAGCACAGACAAGAAATCTTTGCACTGTTCTAGTAAAGTCCGCTCTTTTCCACGCACTTGAGCAAGTTCAGCCACCAAGGAATTCAGTTCCTCCACCTAGATACAAAACCTGTAGTTAGGAATCATCTGAGAATATTCTGAACAGGCTAGGAATGTTCAGATTTTTACCTCGTGTTCCTACAAATATCGGAAGTATGAAGAAAAACATATTCATGTGCCTCTACTTGCTCAATCATAAAAACCGATGAAAGATGATAGTAGGTGGAAATTTCGCAAAACAAAATGAAATTCAAGTATTCTAATAAAGCTACGATATTTAGTTGAGAAGCTCTACATACTCAAATTGCTGTCATGGTTCGTAAAATAGTAATTAATATTAAACTCATATTGAGTAATCTTTTCTACTCAATTTAACATAGATATAGAGGAACCTACAGATAATCCTTGAATCAGTAATAGGCAATTGAGTTTATTAAAAATAAAGCCAAAAAAAAAGGTGATGAAAATCAGCCAGTATTAAATGGCTTGTTCCACAGATAACCATTAAACCAGTATATGAACTACAAAGAAGAAAGATTCTATTAGTTTCCAATTGTTTTTTATACCAAAGAGGGACAACCATAAACCTAATGCATATCCAAGAAGGCAACTGCACCTAGGTTTTTTATCCACAAACTACAAATAAATTTGAACCTTTTGACAAGCCACTTCCAGGTATTCAGTGTTATTATGTATCTGAAAGCAAACACCCTCTTATAGTCCAAGCTCAATTGCAATATGAAGGTGTTAATTTTAACAAATATATGATGAAGTTCAGAGCATAATTCATACTACTACATTTTTCCTGCTCCTTGGAACTGCTTTGCTCGAAGTTTATACATTATTAGCTTCAAAGCTTGAATCAAAATGAGATTATTTACAAGTCCTACACTCCGACTTGATGAGTATTCAGGAAATCAATTAACTCGAATAACAGGGATTGTGACGCACGACACCATGTAGTCGGTCGACATAGCACACCAGAGTAAACTTTCAAGAAGGATGTAGACACATCAATAGAGATATTTTAATTTTTGTAATAGCATTTTGGAATTTAATATACTATTTGACCCCTATGACGAGTCAACAATAATCAATAATATTGTAGGTCATGTAATTAGTTACTGACCAAACTATATTTTGTTGCAAGTTTTATCTTATGTAGTTGATGATTGCAATCTTATGCTCTGTTAAGTGGGAGAGAACGGAATGGAATGAAAAATACAGAAGTTTGCAAGGAAAATGAGTGGGAAGGAGAGTGAAAATTCCTTCTAAAATTGGTAGTTTCGACTTTTGAGCTCTATTTTAGATTGAATAGAGGAAGAAATGAAAATTATAAACATTTACCCATAAAATAGTAACGATTTCAATCCATTCTCTCACATTTACCCGTCCCCAGCCAATCACCACGTAAGTACTAAAAACTTGGCAGTCCCTTTCTTAATGCAGCTGCGAGTAGAACTTAATGGAAAAATTATCTACAGAGCCGATAATAGTGCACAACTGGTCTATAGACCAAAGTTTGAATTCCTTGATTAGGATTTAGTAGACAAATGGAAAAAAAATAAACTAGAACATAGGAAAGTAGAAACAACCGACGGAGTAATGACCTTTACCTACAATAAATATTACGTTACAAAATTATATAAGAAAACAAACCAAATCACACAAGTTCTCAAATGACTGATATTACCTTTAACAAAAGTGAGCATATCGAGGACCCCATTGCCTGCATCACATCAACCGCTGAACTAACAGCTTCTTCCATACTCTGAATGTCAGCCTATAAACATAAGAATAGCGTGATATGCTCAATCTCATTCAAAGATGTATTGAGTGGATGCGTACACTTGATGATAAAAGAAAGGAAATTTGAGAATCAGAAAATGGGATACCAATGCTCCGACAACTGGAAGCCGAAGAGTGCTAGCCCTCAAAGCTTCTATTGCTCCAAGCAACGAAGCAGAGTGGTCCGTATCTAGAGAAGCCCAGTCTTTGAGAAACGCCACCTGTAGTATCCCATGGAAAGCACCATAAATGTAATCAATTTACTTTAAATATTTAAATTTTATCCATCAAAGTAAAATTAAAATATCGGGGACTTGGGTCTATAGTGTCAGAAATTTTACATGCTTTTTAAGTCATTTGATTTTTCTCTTATGTATAACTTAGGACAGCTTAGAAAATGGTTTAGCGGGTGGAGTGTTTCCATATGATAAAATTTCCAAAGAAAAAAAAAGAATATAGATCGACCAAACACGCCTGCAGAGTCTGTGTGCAATAGAAAATTACAGAAGCTTTATGTAAACTTCCCCGAAACAGCACTAAATAAGGAAAAGAACTCCTCTGTATAATCATGAACTAATTGCAATAAGGCTTAAAGTTATTTGGATGCTAGAAGTCCACAGCTAAGCTAAATGGATTTGCAAGTAAAGGTGAAAACAAGAAACTCCATCTACGAGAGTCCAGCAAATGGATCAAGCCATGCTTCAATGGCAATTCCATATGATAAACAAAACCAATTTACTTCAATTTGATGGTTTCTTTTCAAAAAGTCACTTGTGGATTGAGATATCTGAACGGTAATAGATATAGTGCAGATTTTGTAGTCATAAATTTATAGACAGGGCAAGGGAAAAATTTAAAGGAGACAGTTGTTAAATCAGCTATATAAACAAAATGACCTCTATTCAGCTAAAAAAGACACACCAAGCCAAAAATATTCATACATCCCTGTACATTGAATTATTGGGGTGTAAGTAGGCTTTATCAGCCTTGCACACTATAAGAATTAGCAAGATATAAGAAAACAAGGTGGTAGGCGAGACAATAAAAAGCAGTTCACACATCAACACCAAAAACATGTAGACATCTTTACATTTAAATAGGTATATAGAACCACAACTTGGACTCTGAAATCTTGGTGCCAACAGAATTCTAAGGACTGATCAGTGAACCACTCAAACCAAATCAATATTTTAATGAAGAAGATTTAAGGCCGGCTCTTGTGAAACTCCCCAGAGACCATGGCGTAACAAGTACACATAATATTATTTATAATAATAGAAAAACATATTATCAGAAGCTCGTGTGACGACAAGTTCAAAGAACCTACAGTATATTTTCACACACAAAAACAGTTGTCTTCTTTCGGGTCCTCATAAAGACAAATAGAGTTAATGAAGTGCCACTATGGAGTAGTGGGTGCAGTAAATATATTATATGCTAGCATTAGGCAAGTGAAAAAATAATTACACAATACATAAGTAGGTGGTCACAATACATAATACTTACTTGTCCTTTAAGGATGGAGGCTAATTTTAATTTTTGCTTCAGCAATCGTAATCTGTGCCTTCTTTTCGTGACAGAATCACGTAGATCTGAGATTGTTAGCCATGCATTCCATAGGTTTTTCTGGTGAAAGGAAAGGATTTAGTACACCAAATCACTTGAGATAATTAGCAACTTATATAATTAGATGGGTTACAACTTATAGTTATAAATCATATACACTATCAAATAGTTGATTACCATTATTACATGTCCCAGAAGTTATGCTTGTCTTCCAGAATTCAAAACTAGTGAAAACTCATTACAGAAACTTTTAGATAAAAGGATCACATTACTCTTTATTTTTAAAATAAATTCTGAGACCCTAGACCATTCATTAACCTTTCCTTATATCAAGCACCATATTCAGCACCTTCACAACAGATTATTTCGTATATACATACATGGTAAGCAACTTAGCATTTAAAGAACAAAAGTATTATTGTTCACTTCCATTATACACTTGTATTTTATTTACTTCCTAAAACTTATTGATCAATCAACTCAATAGTAGAAAGATCACTATAGACTAGGGGTGAGCATTGGAACAGAAATAAATCCAAAATCTATCCAAAACCATCAGAGTCCAGTAAAAAAACTAAATGAAGAACCAGACCAATGAAATGGTTCGGTTCTAGCTTCTCTGACAAACCAAAGGGAATACATAATTTACATTACATATGAACATACACATGTATGTCAATAAAGCTAGGAAGTACTAGATATATTTCAATCAAATCAATATAAATTGTTTATTACTGGTATCGTACCACATGCTAGCTGAGTATATGGTTTAGACCATGTCCCTCACTAAAATCTAGAATCTGTAATATTGCATTCATTTATTGATTTTATTAGATTGAGCTTATTGTGTAATATGTAGAAATGTGTAATTCAAAAGGTAGAAAATTTTCTCTCTGTTTAGCAATTACCAGTGCTAAGTTTGTAAAAATAGTCTAAGAGGGTAAAAAACATCTTAACTGTAATGTGTTCTTGTGTCTATACAGACCTAACTTCATTTATTTAAAAATTCTAAGCTACAACTGCATTTTTTTTCTTTTCTAATTATATTGGTTTGAAAACCGAAACCAGAGATTGAAACTTTAGCTTACCAGAAGTATACCTGATCAACTTGGTTTATCAAAATTCAAGACTAAACAACAATTTGCATCTATTTAAAACGGGCAAAAGTATGTGTTTACTAAATATACTAATGAAATAAAGGATGCAACCTATTTCTTAATTTATTATGTAGTTAACTAATTAGAAATTTAAAATGCATGTTGAAGATATTAACTTGACTGCTTGTTTGACAATATAATAATAATAATAATAAAAACATTAGAAGACTACAAGGGCTAGGAGCAGGCTGTCAGGAGTTAAAGGATGCAGCATATAAAAGTAATTATCCTAACTTGCTATTTAGTTAATCAAATTGAAAATTAAAAATGCATATAGAATGACTGCTTGTTTGAATTTGTATTAACGGAATTTTTTAAAAGGGTTGTCTTCATAGTTTTTTATTGTACAAGAATGTTGATATTATAGCAGTTCCCCTAGAATATAACATATAATCTTTTACCAGTAGTTTTTATCAAACAAATTGGCATGCCTACCTCCGCTCTGCGTTTCTGCACCAACAATGTAGATTCTATCCTAGCATTTACAAAGCGCCACTGTAGTTGTCGGTTATAAAGAAGCCTCAAGAGATGGGCATCAACAAGACGATTCTCCCCCACTTTGCCCCTCCGGACATCAACAGCATAACTAAGAACTGAGGGTGTTTCACTAAAATGATTACTAATGGTACTGCTAACTGAATAGCGGGCTCGAGATGGACTACTGATCCCCCTCAAAGGTGACGATGTGACAGATGCCATAAGCTTACTTGGTGATGCAGATCTAATTCCTCCTCGATTAGGAGATGCCATTGTGCGTGGAGAAGATAACGGACTATCACTTTGGAACTTTTTTGACTGAGTAAACTTCGGCGGGACTCCCATTTTTGAACCTGGACTTGTCGATAATGGTGAACCAGGATCCTGCAACCTCCTCAACCTGCTGTTTGTTTCTTGCCAAAACTTTGCTGATAAGTTAATTCCACGAGGCCCGTTACGGCCAAGAGATATCCCACTAAATTCTTGAACTCCTGAGGTGCTACCTGAAGAAACACTATCTGTATCTGATGTAATAAGATCAGAAGCCACAGATGAAAAATTAAGTGAATTACCGTCTGGGGCTTGTTCAACCGACTTCAAAACTTCGGCATTGCCCAAATCAAGACTTAATCTACCATCAAAAGATGCCCTCCTACTGTCATCATTCATCGTCTGCTGAAGTGTCCTTATAACATTTCCGGATCCAATTAGCATACTGTTTATGTTAGCATTAGAATCTGCACTCCTATATAAAGGATTCGGTTGTCTGCTTCTAGCAGGCCACCTATGCTGGTCAGTTGGTCTAGAATTTTCCACTTGATCACCACCACCATCAAGCTTCCTCCTCACTGGAGTATTATTCCTCCTCCTTTCAGGCGTACCCTTCCTCACATTACTCAAGTTAGGTGAAGCCGGAGCAACTTTAGTCTTACTTATAGGAAGTGAAAACGCCTCACCTTGAAACGAAACAGATAAACTCCTAGTAGAAGTCACCAGCATCTTAGTAGCAGCTGAAACTTCACTAACATTGCCTAGTTTAGAATCAAGGTCTTGCCTAAAGGGTCTTCTCCGGTCCACAGATACTGACCTTTTAGGCAACACGACAGGAGTACTCGAACCATTTGTACTATTTCTTGAAACCAAAGGAGATGTACATCTTCTTGAAGTAGAAGATGATGTAGAAACTGAAGAACTAAAATTTGAAGGTGAAGGGGTCAAGTATCTTGAAGAAACTTGCCTTAATCTGGGTTTTCTAGGGTTAATTCCATTATCTTTTTCAAGGGGTCTTCTTGGATTATCATCAATTGCAGTTATTTTGGGTCTTCTTGATGAGTTATTTGAAACTACTTCAGGAATAGCAGCTACCATCATTACTTAAAACTCACAAAAACACACACAATACAGATTTGAGTACTAACCTCACAGTGTCACCTACAAAATGCACTGACTCAGAATTACTGCTAAACGCCTGCAAATTTCAAGATTTTGCAGTGTAACTCCAAATCACTTGATGGGTATTTCAAAGATCCCACCTTTTTCAAAATTCTATGCTTGTAATTTAAGCACCCACCCAGAGGGAATGTCAGTGTGTGTGTGCGTGCGCGCGCATGCCTGTGAGTGAGAGAAAGTGATTGCAAATGTCACAGAGTCACACACTAAATGTTCAAATTTAGGTGAGTATTTGAGGCAAGTATAATCAATCTTTGGAGAAACGTTACGTTAACTAAATCACCATTTTTATGTATCTATAATCCATAAACCACTTGTATATAATTCTTTAGTGTGTGTTTATTTCTTATTAGTGTTTCTTGTAATAACTGTATACATAATTTTTTAGTTGTGTTGGGATTTTTATAGAGTAAAAGTTCAGTATGGACCATTAAAGTAGTTATAAGTAGAGATTGATGGGAGTGTTACAACTTACAACTCTAAATGACCCCACTTGTCAAGTCTTCTCTTAAACTGTAGGTCATATAATTGACCTGGGTCCAAATATTTTCCATTTTAATCTCAAACATAATTATTTTAAGAATAATTCTACTTCACTAATATTTCTTTAGTTAAATTTGTTTTTAAAGTCAAGCCCAACCATTGTTGATCTTGGACCACACTACCACAGGTCATTGACCTTTATTCAAAAATATAGAGTAGACATGTTATTTCGAATGCATTAAAATATTCGGTCAAATGTTTCAATCTAATCTTCAAAAATATGAGATGAAGTCGAATGTATTTTAATGTATTATGTTCAAATCTTTTGTGTCTTTTTTTCGAAAATTTGTTCGAGTCAAACTTTTTCTTCTGTCTACTGTATATATTTTGATTCTTAGGATGGACCCTCTTATTCGATTTTTTAGTTATTTTTACTAAGCTACCTCTTATTTGATTTTTGATTCTTTTCATGCTAGCTGTATATAATGCATTCTCATTTTTCACGTTCCACTCCATTCTTGATAAGTTTCAACTAACTATATCTACATGTATACTGCATACATATAATTTTGCATATGTGATGTACATCAATAATCCAATAATTGTAAGTAGGGGTGAACAGAAATCCGATTAAACCGTCAACCCGAACCATCCCACCCTTTTTTTCGGCCGAATAAACCGAACCGTCCGAAACCGAAATATAAATGGGTTGATTTTTAAAAAACCCGAACTAATTGGGTTGGGTAAGGGTTTAACAAATTTTAACCCTTATCCAACCCAACCCAACCCGTTTACATAAAATGCAGAATTTTTTGCATATTTTCTGCATATTCTATATATTTTTTACATATTTTCTACAAATTTCTGCACTATATAAATTTTTTGCAACACATTCTGCAACACTTTCCGGCTCTTGCAACATTTTCTGCAACAAGCAGAATTTTCTGCAAATGTGCGGGATTTTCTGCAAAGTTCTTCCGATTAGCAAATTTAACCCGACCCAACCCGAATCAAACCGAACTAATTGGGTTGGATTGGGTTACGATTTTTTTATACAATTAATGGATTGATTTTTTATAAAACCGAACTAATCGGGTTGGGTCGAGGTTTGACGAAAACCCGACTCAACCCTACCTATGTTCACCACTAATTGTAAGTATGGTGAGAGACTGGGAGGTGCATGGAACAATTCGAATAAAATAACATTGTCAACATTACTGAAAAAAAGGGAGTATCATATCATTTTAAGAGATGACCCTATGAACTATAAAATGTGAAGGGTTGTAATCGAACTCAAATTTGAACAATTTTTTAACCTACCAAATAATTTTTAATAACATTATATCAAACATATTTACTTTGTTCGAATTTATATCATATACAAATGAACTAGGCTAAAGTTCATTATTATTCATTAATTAATAGAATAATAGTTGTTAAAACAATTGTGACTCTGTACTACATGGCTAAAAAAAATGTGACTCTGTACTGCAAATATACAATACTCCTTTCTTCAGTTAAATCACCATATCATATCATTTGATATTTATACTTATGTAATTAAGAATTTATAATTGCAAATCTCAAGTCATGTGACTTGGGTTAAACTCCATGCTCCACTTCCAAATAAAGTAATCTTGTTTAATTTTTATATTTTATTTAAATTAATAATCTATATTATACGCCCCTGCATATAAACATTTGTGTACGTACATTGTTACATGCTGTGCGTGCAGGTAGCGAGTCATCAAGCCCACTTCGAAAGTGATTAATGCTTGACTTAACTACTTTTAAGCATTGCTTTTGCTTCAAAACACTCCCTTTCGGTTTCTTTTATACAATAAAATACTGTATTTGATTATAGAGGCTCCGTTATATAAAAGTGATGAATATAAAGTGTTTTCAACCGTCTGTTTTCCTTTGTTGCGTCTCCCAATCAATAACATAACTTTTGCCCACATAACTGTTATTTTATTCCCAAGGAGTATGATTATTTTTTATTAATTCTCTTCATTTCTAATCGAAAGTAATGTTTTTTGAAAGACTATCAGAGAACTGCAACTAGAGGTTTTTTTTTACTTGCTATCAGCACTTTAAGAAGTTTAACAAATAACAATCCAAATTTCCTAAGCAGATATACAAGCACAAACTTGTATATGCCCTACTCGAATCAAAACTGTTCCCAAACTTGTCTGCATATTTGCAAATGACTATTCATTTGTTGTACAATACTACTAGCAACGCACAGTTCCATCTCGAGATGAATGTCAGATTGTCTAAACCTGACCCGGGTTAATATAAAAGAAAATTGTGCACCAACAAGTGTTATTGTATATTTGTATGTGTAGATTCAATGGCCACCTTGTCTTGTTGAGAGGTTTCAGCAAAGGATAAAACAATAACCAGCAAGTGATTTAAAGAATATTTTTACTAGCAAGTCAAATTCAATTTCATCATAATATCTTAATCATTCCCAAGTCACAGAAGTTGTTCACAAGAGTTTCACCAGACTAAAACCAAATCACAGAATGGATGTTTATAGACCGGAAATATAAATTCGCCAAACACAAGGTAAACACACCAAAGCAGACTCAGAATATTTCAAGGCATTTAACAATAAATTTAAATGACTAGGTCAGCAAATACATCATCTGGATTCATAATTTGTCTCCAATAAAACAGAACTATAATCCTGCTTTGGCATGAACAGCTTCAATATAGATCTAATTGGCATGCCCTTATTAACGATACTGCAAAAGAAAACCAATTTAATTATATCAATACCAGGTCTATGTTACAGGGAAAAACAATGAACAAATCTAGATAATTGTGGCACAATAATTTAAATGTACGACAATTGTGCATCCAAGTGAAATTACACAAACAATATGACAAAATCAGATAATAAGGGAAAACTATATGACCATGAAATATGTGCAAGAAACCTCGGTGTTCACAAATTTTTTGTTTTTAATTTAACACCCTTTGGCTTAAAAGATTAGAGTACTGTTTACCTTGACAAAGCCAATCTCCTTGGCATTTGTTTTGAAGCATTGTCTGCAACACATTATCCCATACTTTCTAATTAATCCATGTGGATTCCCACAAACACGACTGCACAAAAAAAGACGCATCATAAAATGTACCATAATCATAGTTGTTAGTTTCAAAAGGCAAAGCACAAGCACAATGCTTCATTGAATAGAAATTCACTAGATTATAATAAATCAATATACGTATATAATCCATATTAATATATTAAAAAAAATTGAAGTGTCTAGGACCAGCAAGTTCAAGAAGTCTGTTGTCAACAGTACAAAACTGTTTCACAACAATAGAATAAATTTAAATACTGCTAAGATTCTACTGTCTTCATTCGTCTGATATCTTCAAGAAGATTCTCAGATCTTCCTCATCGGTAGTACGATCTAATTGTTGTACAGATGTAAGTTGGTCATAAAATTTCAATAAATTTTGGACTATATCAAGTTTAAATATATAGGCCTGATTCATTCTCGTCTTTCTTTTAAAATTGTTAGCAATTTTTTGCTATTTGCCATGTCTGTTGCAATGGATATTAATTCACTATGCCAGGGCCAGGGGAACTGAGCAGATTTTAGTGATGCTGTTTGCAACTTTGTTCTTCAACTAAAATTTCATTTCCCTCCTCTTGAAATAGTTGCACACTACAGACTGCTTCTGATGCAATTCAGCTGAGATTACATGTAATAATGATATTGCAATTTAAATCTAGAACGTTAAATACACGATGCTTAAATACTCATCATGTAATTTACAATTTAGTTCTAAATTGCAATAGCAAAATCACATTCAATGTAAACTTAGTTGCAGTGCATCAAAAGCAAAGGTGATCAAATTAATGGTATAAAAAACAACTAATTATAATGCATTAACCTCACAAACTAAATCCCCAAATTATCACTTGTGTGCATGCACTGTATGATCAAGCATCAATATGGCGACCTACTGAGAAATGGCGGTGTAAGAAAGCAACAAAGAGAGGGAAGAGGTGACATTTGGGATCTTAAAAACAAAGTGTATAAAACTGAGATTAGCACATGTAAACTTGTGACCCTCATCATCATCTCAATGAGGAGTGTTCGAAACTCTGACAGTTACTTGAAATGTTCTCACTCCCAAGTCCCAACCCCCCTTGATCGAACCTTCAAAAATCAATCCTTCTATTTTGAATTTTCACAAACAAGATTCATTTTTTTAATTTTCAAACCCCTCCATATCCAAGCCAAACAAAAAATCTAATATAAAGATCACATTCACTTGTAAGCATATACCGAAATAATATCGATTTAGCAAATAAAGAACATTTAAATACTCCACAAGCGAGCTACGTCAAGGGTCATTAACATCACGGACAACATCTAATCGAGCATTTTTTACACCCTAATCCAGCTTCACAGTTCAAAAACCCCGACTTGTTTTATCTTTGTTACAACCAAAAAAATGTCCCAGTCTAATTCAACAGCATATCATCAGACTCACAATCAACAACTACATAGACTAATTCAATACAGTAATAACCAGATAACAACTATATTACAAAAGGCTAATAATCATAAAATCACAGTAAAACATATATATATATTAATCAATAACAAGTACATTACAACATGGCAAGTAAATTAAATAAAATGTTACATGAAATAACACAATAATAATATTACAGTAACTTAAGCTAAAACAACGTGTGTGTGTGTGTGTGTGTGTGTGTGTGTGTGTGTGTGTGTGTGTGTGTGTGTGTGTGTGTGATTAGTTACCAAGTGCGAGAGCCAGGACCGTAAGTCTTGGGATGCGCGTTCCAGATGTTAGAGTGACCCATCTCACTTGTTCGCAGCCGCTGCGAATTCAATAATAAACAGACACAGCTTTTTGTAATAATGGTGTGTGGGATGATTTGATTTTTAGACAAAACAAACTAAACCCTAGTCTCACTTTGGGCTTTTAACTTGTTAGGTTTTGTTCAATGGGTTCGAATTCGTTATAAGGGCTCAATTAGCCCAACGTTGAAAATCAAGCCTAGTCTCAGTTTTCCCTTTAACTTATTTTACAATTATACCCTTCATTACTTAAATGATGTAAATTAATATGATTTAATTTATGAATAGTGTGCATTGAATATATGACTTTCTAATTTTAATATAAAACTAATATAAATGTAAAAACATTACACTATAAGAAATATAATTTTATTTAGAATGAATGATTTTTACTCATATCTCTTGAATGATATATAAAACTTGTGTCTACTTACATATAAAATTGTCTATTATAAAATTTAATTATTGTATTAACCGAATATTTTTAAATATGTAGATAGATTAAAAATACGGTATTAAATATAAGACATGATATATTAAACAATATATTTGGATGAAAATATAGAGTTGATTTAATAAAATATTTGATTTAGAAATGACATAGTTGATAATATATAATAATATAAATATATGACGGATTAGTTGAAACACTAACCATTTAAAATAAATGGATTTCGAAAAATAAATTTTGTAATATATAAAAAATTATTTAAATTTATGTATCAAAATGAAAATTTTAAAGTCGAACCTTATATATTATATGAATTAGTTTATTAAATTTAAATATAAAGACTTAAGTTGTGTCAAAAATAATTTACATTTCAAATTTAGTATCATGTATAATATATAACTACGTTATATATGTACCATTAAAAAAAATAATATTTTAAATATTAAAATACATTTATGTAAAACTTTAGAGTTAGTGATTGTAGCACGTACTCAATCCCACATTGTATACTTTTTTTTAATATATAAGATAGAGTATTATTCTCAATTATCATATGATATTTTAGGGACATGTGATTGATTCGTAGTTAAGTTTTTATATTTAAGTTAATGTACTTTGACCTTATGTGTAATACAAATTCGAGACTTAACTTGATTTCAAAAATTAAAAGGTTTAAAATTTGACATGCGTTGTCATAATATATGATATCAGAGTTGATTTTTAAAAGTTTTGGAATATTATCCCACAATAGATAAAAGTTTCAAATGAGAATACGAAACCAATCAATATTATCTCATAATGGCTAAAGAGATGCTATTTGAACATATAGATTATTTATTATTATGGGCTATTTGTTTGATATGATGATGACATGATAAATTTAAATAGGAGAATTTTAGGAAATAAAATGATAATTG
This sequence comes from Oenanthe sinensis, assembly GCA_028671895.1. Classification (NCBI taxonomy): domain Eukaryota; kingdom Viridiplantae; phylum Streptophyta; class Magnoliopsida; order Apiales; family Apiaceae; genus Oenanthe; species Oenanthe sinensis. The sequence goes on from CM053814.1 coordinate 16,850,036, forward strand.
AAATTAAATATATAACAAAAAAGAATATTAAGCTAGTGACATGTGCCTCGCACGGACTTTCATGCTAGTTTATAATAATATACTGTACATATAATTGACAGTTTGACACTTGAGATAAAGAGTAAATGATTAATTTAATTCAAACTATGTTTTAAAAATTGGTGATTAATTATTAGATATATTGATTCGATTATGATTATATAAAAATCTAATTAAAATATGGGTTTTTTAGAAAAGTGGTGAAATGTTAACTTTTATTTTTATAATAATGAGAAATGTTTATATTAGATGATTTTTATTTTTATAGAATGAAAATTTTAATAGGTGGAAGTTTTTATTTCAATTTATAATATGTATTAACTAAAAAATGAGTAATAAAAATTGACTAGTTGATCAAATTATGACCTGTAAATCTGTAATAATTATTGTGTAAATATAATTATATTTATTAAATTAATTTATTCTGGATTTATCATAGTTGAGCTTTGAGGAAAGGCAAAAGATCGATAATCTTGGCTAGGCTATTCTTCAGTCTTGACAAATGGCATCATCATCATCATCATCGTCGTCGTCGTCGTCGTCAACACAACCGAGCTTCAACTTTGTGTATCAACCAGATGGATCAGAATCGGGTTGGGTCGAAGCCCGAACTCACTGTGATCATCTCCCTTCTTTATCTCCCGATTTGACCCATATTCCCACACCCGATACCCCTTGTTATAGGTATTTCTTTTTTAATTCTTCTATCTTAACTTGTCATTTTTACACTGTTTTTATCACTTAATATATTTTATTTTACTACTTACATGTTATCTTTACTTATGTTGCTTGCTTAGTCATTCTCATTCAGACCATGTTCTAATCTTTCGGGTTGTTGTATTTAGTGTTCGTAAATGTGTTAATCTTGTAGTGTTCGTAACTGTCTTCGATTTTGTGTTTTGGGTTGTTATAATGTTCGTAATTCATAAAAGTGTTCATTTTATTTTGTTATATTATTTGTTAAATTAAGTACTGATAAAAATGAGATATAAGGTTGAAGGAATGATTTTTTGACAAGCTAGTCGTTTTGGCTAATGTTATAGAATTGCTGCTATTAAACCACCTCGATTGATTGGGTAATTAGCAACAAAGTTAATATGATTTTTAAATTAATAATTAAGTTATATTATCAATTCCAAACTTTTGTGGGAGCAACATATAACTGAACTACTCAAGTACTGCCCTACGTAAACTTTTGTAGAGGTCAATGATTGACTAATAGGTTATGATTTTAAACAGAGCATAGTTTGGTGTGAAGTTTTGTTCTCAACAAAGTATAGTGGAACTAAGTACCATAAATAGCCAAAGCAAAGTTAATAGGTCCTAAGTGTACAATACAGTATCTACAGTTTTCCTGTTTGATTAATAAGATTAATCCATTCTTTATTTTGTGAAATTTAGGAGTGACAAGATGTGCATAGTACTAGCGAATTTGTGATGTGTACTAAACGGATCATACTTACATGTCCAGTAACATAAGACTTATTTCACAGCGTCGTCAAAAGTTTCTAATCAAACTAATAGAATTAATTAAATTGCAGTAAATTTTAATTTTCCTAATACCTCACCAACCTACCTTTTAGCATATACTAGGAACTCATCCTACCTGTTAAACTCTATTATTTGAAGGTGTCAACATCCAAGTGAGAATTGGTTATGTTTATGCTGCAAGGAAGTTCTTTGCAGTCGTTTTGTGAATAAACATATGCTTGAGCACTCTCAACAGAGCAATCATTATCTTGCACTAAGCTACAGGTATGCTTACTCTCACTTCCATCCTTTTATTGATATGTGTATCTCCATCGAGTTCCATGCTATTGCTATCTAACTTGCTGCTTGAAGTACAGTGATCTATCCGTTTGGTGTTTCTCCTGTGATGCATATCTGGATGCTCAGGTGATTTTGTCTCTGCGGCCAGTTTATGAAACTGCTTACCTATTGAAATTTGGTGAAGCTCCACCATTCCCGGCAGTAGATAGGCAATAGAGATGATGAGAATCACCCAGTTAATTATTTTGTCATGCAAATAGTAAGGGGGAAGTGTTAGTTTTGATGACTGCTTATCAGTAAAAATCTGCTTATCTTTAAAAGTTCTACATTTTCCAAGTGATTCAGTACAATTATCTTTAGATACTTTAACAAGTGATCAAAACAATTATCTAGCTTTTTCTTCTGTTTACTCAATTATTTTGCTTTCTATTGAAGCTATTTATGTGTGGGTAACTAAGGGCTATATCACCACATTATAAGGCTAAACATGTGCCCTTGTTACCACATATTTTGAGAATGTGCAGCTACGTGTTTCATTTTCCTCGATACGGATATCTTAAATATGTATTTCAAAAAATACACACATATTTTATTTGTCACACTCAGCCCTCAGGTAGAGTATTTACAACTTAAAGAGTTGCCGGAAACTTGGAGTTCAACAACAATTATAGTCTTTTTAGTGTTTTCTCAAGTGTTTCAGGTAATCTGTTGCATCTCTTATCGCAAGATCTTTTTATGTTATAAGCACGTCAAGTTAAAGATGTCACTCATCAGCTGAGTAATTGTTTTTAAATACGAGTGGCGGAATCGAAATTGTGAATCAGTCCCAAAATTGCTGGGGCTGGAGCGACAGTAGCCAGTTCCGGACTGATCACATACAAATTAACTCAAAATTTAAATTTTTGAGTGGGAGGAGACCTTTATTACTGATTTCATAGACTTGTTGCCATGTTTAACTCAATTTGTTAGAATGTTACTCCCAGCGAATGACCACCGGTTAGAACTAGCATGAATTCATGAAATGTCTATTTGTTTGTAACTCGGGTTATCTTCAAATTGGAGGAAAAATCTTATTTATTAAAAAAATACTCTATATATTTGTAAAATTGCTCACCAATATATTCAATGTTAAACTCAATTTAAAACGTTTTCACGCATATAAGTAATGAAAAATGTTCACTTACTCAGAAATATTGTTTCAGAGGTGTTGAAGAGGAGAAGAGAATAAAAGTAAAAAATGTTTAAAAAAATTTCTCTAGCATGCTGTCAAGTTTTTTGTAGAATAAAAAAAAAAGTTAGAAAAAAATAGAACGAGAAGATTTTAAAATTTATGTGAGTACTTTTCTCACAATCATTCCATTTTTGAAAAAAAAATTATATAAATTTTTTTCACACAATCACTTCTCTTCTCTAGTGAAAAATCCGGAAACACAATATAAATAAAAAATTTAAAATTTCTCTTCCGCTATTTTCTCTTTTTACCCTCTCTAATTTTGAACTCGGAGCACGAGCAAACATACAAAGTACAAGATAACGAAATTAACTTTCAACTCGTGGATGTGCCTCATTGCCTAAATTATCAAAGCTACGGTCAATAAAAATGAATTGATAAAAGTGCACCAATTTTTGGTAGCAAAACAAGCCATTTCTTTCCTTTCCCCCTTTACATTTTTTGCAAATATTTTACAGTATTACTAAAAACAGAAACCACAAGTGACAATAAAACAACCAAACACGCCCTTAGACAGCTTCTTACCTTATATAGATCGGACGAGAATAATTATGTTAGATTTTCTTGATACATGTTTTGAAATCCGAGCTTTTCTTACATAACTTCTTGTTTGGTCTTCTTCATTAGACTCTTAAAGAGTTCAATTTTCAGATATCTGAACACCCAATTGGGGGAAAATCAAGAATTTACAGCTATATTTCAAGAACTAGAACGTGGGTGTTTCATCATTTTAGGTATTTTTTCCAACTTGTTTCTGTAAATTTACTTATTTCCTTAATTGGGTTTCTAGATATTAATGAAGTCTGAAATGGGCTTCAGTTAGATTCAAGAATTATGGTTAATGGTGTGGTTTAGTTGCATTTATTGTTTTGAGTGTTAATGAAACTATGTGTGTGTGTGTGTGTCTTTTCAGCTGAATATTCTGATTATTCTTGTTTTCCTTTTTTTGGGATTACTTTAGATTGGATTATAGGAACAGTTGATTGTCTTAGCATTGGTTGTGATATATTCTTGATTGCTTTAGATCCCAACTAAGTGAATAATGTGAAAGGTATGTTTTTTAGCATGCTAGTTGTTCTATTATTGCGAAAGATGGTAACTTTTAAATGTATATGTAGAGATGTAAATGGTTTTGTTGGATATGAAGTAGAATTGTTGAAAAAGGACCTTTTTTCCTTGTTGTCGAAGATACTGATGCATGTTTTTTATTGGTCAATGTTAAGGTGTCTTGACTAGATATGGTGGCCAACCAGAAGTCTACTCCAGTTGATGCCATAGAGGTGAAGGCAGTTATTTATCGAAAAATTGGGCGTCAGAGAACAGTGAAGTACTTTGATCTGCTTAAACGATTCTTTTCTTTCAAGCTCAAGAAATATGAGTTTGATAAATTCTGTTTGCGAATAATTGGAAGGGATAATCTTTCTCTTCATAACCAGCTTATTCGAACCATTCTTAAGAATTCTTATGTTGGTAAAGTTCCTCTTTTGAGGGCTAAAAACGTGGCAGTGGCAGCTTCCCCTAATGTAAAAGTTGCTAACGGCCTCCCAATACATAGTAGGTCTCTGGCGAATAGAGATCGCAAGCTTCGTGACCGTCCAAGTCCCCTTGGCCCACTAGGGAAGTGTCAGCAAAGTGAAACGGAACTACTTTCTCTTGGTAGCAGACCCCCTATTGATGTTGTATCGGTAGAAGATGGGGAAGAAGTTGAGCAGGCTGCAGGAAGCCCGGGAATTCAAAGTAGAAGCCCTGTTACGGCTCCTTTGGGAATTTCAATGTATAAGGGTGCACGCAAAGCACTTTCTAGTGAAACTCAAAAGAGGGTTCATTCATTGACTTGTCAGCAGACTTGTGAGCTACCCGATGCTAAATCTTTAAGTATTCTTTTGGAGCAGAAGTTGGAGATGGAGGGCCTCAAGATTTCTGTAGACTGTGCTAATGTGTTAAATAATGGTTTGGATTGTTACCTGAAAAGATTAATTGAACCATGTATAGGATTGGCGGGTTCAAGATGTATGAAAGAGCGCCCTCAACATATAATTGGTCAAAGAGTAACTGCTTTAAATGGAATGTTACCTGTGAGTGGGATAGTTTTGCCAAAGCCATCCAACTCTGTATATGCTTCCCTTTCAGATTTTGGTGTTGTAATGGAATCAAACCCTTGCATACTTGGAGGCGACTGGGCAGTGCTACGTGAAAAGGCTTGTGCTCAAGCATTTGAGGAATGATGTGATTTATTCAGCAACTGTTTGAAGCAGAGGAATAATTCTCTTTATTATTCCTGAACCTTGGGCCCACCATTGTGCAGTAGCTCGCACAGTCAGATAAAACTCTGCTTTAAATCCTTATAGAACTAGAGAATTATATCATGAGATTGCATCACATGTTAGCGTTAGCAGTTATTGGGATGTGAGTCTGTTTATGTGGTCAATATATAAATGACCTTTTTTACTTAGAGACTCACTCCCAAGAATCCATCCTTATTGATTGAATGGATTTGTTATCTCTTGTGTACCAGATTTTTTCTATAGAAAAACCTTCATTGAGTACCATATTGCCATGTTACTATGATTGCTTATACTCACCATTTTGAACTTGAACTAACATTTTCTTATTGCAGTTAAAATCTATAATCTTGCATTGAGCTGTATTGTTTCTTTTGTGGTTGTACCTTGAATTTGATGTTATTGTATATCACACTTTTTTTTCCTGAAGTGGGTCAATAGTTACCTATAGAGCCTGTCGGAACATACTAAAGTTTCTCGTCTATATGTTTATTGCTTTCTCCTTGCGTTCCTTTTAAATGATACTGTAAGTACTTGGTTCAAGATGACATTTACAGTCTGCCTCATGCTTGTCTGTGATGGACGATATTAATATAAGAATATTGTCAATAATACCGTTGGCCCATTAGCTTTTTCCTAGTGGGACGACAAAATATTTTGACCTTTGTAGTACCCCTTTATTTTGTACTTTGCAACACCAGCACAGTTACAATTTAGATACATGTAATAAGTTATTTATAGTTTAAAAAAATATTTATCTGTTAATTTTGAGAGTCTAAAATATACATATTACACTAATTATCTACACTCAGTAGCTTATGGGTTAAAAATAAGAGGAATCGGGGTGAAATTGAGCAAGCTAGTAGTTTTGCGGCGGAACTAGCGAATGTGGGGAGACTTCTCTCAATTTTTCATCTAAAACAACGGAAGATTTGGGATATTCATCTTGTATCTTCTTGTCCCCTTCATCTCTCGTAAATCCAATTTCATGACAGGTATGTATTAGTGTGATTTGTAAGTAATATTTTTTAATTTTTTGGTGCATGCTATTGTGTTGGATTATGAATCAGGGTTTTTCCTCTACATTTAGATTATTTTGAATTTGCAGAATGGATGATAAATATAAAGTTATGAGATTTCACTGGAAGGGTAAGAGTGTAGATATTAGGGTGGAAGTAGAAAACTGGTCATGGTTGGATATTGTAAGGGAGTAGGAAGATGAAGCTACTAAACTGGGTCAAAAGTTGGATTTTAATTTTCCAACTTTTTCTTATGTGTTTGAGGGGGAACACCAGAAATTAGAAACAGATGAAGATCTAATGAAAATGTTCAACAGGTTGTTGGAAAAGAATTTGATTTACATATGGGCTGGGACTGTTACAGACTTACAGAGCCTACTCCCTTGTATAAGTTGGTCATGGATTTTAGGGAAAAATCTAAATACACGGAGACTGTAGAGAGTGATGTGGTTATTGAGCATGAAAATGATCTCCCTTCACTAGATGACCACGAGGATACTTCAGTGAAGCATGCAGCTAATGAAGATGCACCAAAACCAAACATCACTGAAATGAATGAAGTTTTGCAAACCAAACTCTCTGTAAAACTTTTGAGATTTAAGTTAAGGGAGAAGAATGTAGTAGATATTGTGGTGGAAGTAGGTAATTTTTCATTGTTGGATATTGTAATGGAGTATGCAGATGAAGCGACTAAACTGGGTCAAAAGATGGATTTTAATTTTCCAACTTTTTCTTATGTATTTGAGGAGGAACACCAGAAATTGGACACAGACGAAGATCTAATGAAAAGGTTCAACAGGTTGTCTGAAAAGAATTTGATTTACATATGGGTTGCTACTGTTAATGAACATGAAAATGACCTCCCTTCACTTGATAACCACAAGGATACTTCAGTGAAGCATGCAGCTGATGAAGATGCACCAAAGCCAAACATCACTGAGGCGAATGAAGCTTTGCTGACTAAACCCTCTGCTAAAGTTTTGAGATTTAAGTGGAGGGATAAGAAAGTAGTAGATATTAGGGTGGAAGTAGACAAGTGTTCATTGTTGGATATTGTAATGGAGTATGAAGATAAAGCTACTAAACTGGGTCAAAAGTTCCATCATGATTTTCCAACTTTTGCTTATGCATTTCAGAGGGAACACAAGAAATTAATAACAGACGAAGATCTACTGAAAATGTTCAACATGTTGTCTCATAAAAATATGATTGACATATGGGTTGGGACTGTTGTCGCACCTACTCCTTTGTATAAGTTAGTCATGAATTTAAGGGACAAATCTAAATGCAAGAAGATTCTAGAGCCTGATGAGGTTAATGAGCATGAAAGTGACCTTCCTTCACTAGATGACCTTGCGGTTGAGGATACTTCAGTGAACCGTGTCACTAATGAAGATGCACTAAATCCAAGCATCGCTGAAGTTGTTGAAGCTATGAAAACCAGACCCTCTACTAAGGTTAGGGAGCATACAATCTCTAATGCTGAAAGTGCCACGGCTCAAATATCTACTGATGAGCTACCACTACCTCCCAGCTCACGACAAAGTATTAATTTTCCTTCTAGTATACCAGTGTCTGACCAGTCCATGTTTACCCAAGAAATACCAAATGCCACAGCTAAAAGGAAAAGATCGTGCACTCTTTCACAGAATGTGGGAATGAGTACCAAATCCGAAAGTGGTATTGAGTTGGGAAAATCTAGAAGTGCTGGAAGAATGAGAGGTCTAATTGGGAAAGAAATGAGGGGAACTGACGAGCCAGCAGGGATTAGAAATCCAAGAGTAAGTGATCAGTCAAATGAAGCCAAAACTGCAGCAATGTATCACCCCACAACTGAAGGTCAGAAAAAGAAGGTAACATCAACTAAGAAAGGAAAGGCTGGAAAGGTGAAAGAGCTGTTGAGTTGAGGAGATGGTCCTGATGATTATGAACTACAATATAAAGTTTGGGATTACTCCTTAATTTTCTTTATTATAAACTGATGGTTTGTTTGATGGTTTTAATGGTCTGCGGACTGGTTTGTTTTAATCAGCTGTCAGCATGCTGGCTGACTTTGACAATCTTGAATTGTTTTAGAATGTCTCCTGTGCCTCTGTGCATTGGCATAGAGCTAGTACTAGACTATTAGACCCTATATTTCATTAGTTATCATCAATAATACTTATGAAGCATCCACATCACGTTTGGATACAGTATGTGATTTTTGTGTTACTCATCAATGTTATTTATCAGTAAATTGCTGCTGTTTGGATTTTATGTTTTTTTTGGTGAATGCCTATCACTTTTTTACTTTTTTACTAAATGCATTTAAATGTTTGTAATATGACTTGCATATCAAAGAATGCATATGATGATGAAGCACGTAAAGTAGAAGTGCAAGAAATATTAGTTCAAAAGTGGTATGAAGGTAGTATAAGCATATTTAATCATTCATTAACGCTTGTTCTGCAAACCGAGGAGAGCAGCTATGTGCGAGCCTAGCAACTTTCTTTCAATTATTCGGTGCTTGAGATTACTAACTAGATTCTTGCTCATTTCATATACTTGCTAGTGTAAACATCAATTAGCAGGAAGATGAGCTTCTTCCTTGGGAGCACTCTTGATGCAAAGGTTCCAGATGAGCAGCTTTCCATGTTGCTGGGGACACTATGATATTATATCTCCACCAACGATGTGATAAAACTACTTCCTTGTACAATGGAACTGGTCTGTCAAATATACTTTTTGTTGAATTGTTGTTAATAATTGTATTTTTAGGTGTTTAATCTCATGGCCTCTATCTTCTCTTTTCTTGTCTAAGTTAATAGATTATATATATAACAAGCGAGGTTATTAAATCACGGCACTTGAAGCTTTTAAACACTAGCAACAATTCCTAATGCTTTTGTTTGTATTTTTTGTGAAAATATCCAGTCATAAATGGGAAAATGTTGTGTGCAGAGAATCTATGTATGAGGTCAATGTAATCTCGTCCTTTCTTTAGTTAATAGTATCTGTATCAATGTACCGTGATGGATTGATGGTTGTGCATTTTCCATATTTAATATGAACTTTCAGATGATATCTATGATTTTGCATTGTCAACGGAAGCTAGCAAGCAGAGTAATGTAGTCTTTGTTGCCTATAAAGTTTGATCTGAAGGATCGTTGTTACCACATAGGCAGAAAAACGATTATGGCATTAGGGGAAGATTCATATTGTTGCAGTGTTGTATAATAAAGCAGAGTGTATAAACCTCGAGGTTCTCACCTTTCCACATTCTCATTGGAATCATAGTAGGTCTTGTGCAAAATGACCACTCAAAACTTAGCATCGAGCTCAAAATCCTTATACACACACTATACAATGTTACAGTATATTATTGAAGGCCAAAATTATAGTATACAACAGCATACATCATTGGTCACTGTCTGACCAGCATACTACATATATAGTACAGGCAGCAGAAGTGGCTGGTGAGATAATAGTGAATTTCAGGGAATTCCAACTGAGCTGCAACTTCTACGCATCTAGTAAAGGTTCAAATATATGTTTGAAATTCTTTCCTCTCTCTTGATTGGCCCACCTTCCCAGTTCTGTCTAATAATCTACTCTCTTCCCCTTTACGAATGTGTGGATCAAGTTGGCGAAGATTAGCAATAAATTTAATTGCCTCATCTCGACGATTAAGTTTACAATACCAATCTACAATTGCATTATATGTGCTTTCATTTGGTCTACAGCCTTGCTTGATCATGTATTGAACCACATCAACAGCTTCCACGAACATTGCATCAGCTGCATAACTGGCCACAAAGGTGTTGTATGTGATTGCATCTGGAGTAACTCCAGATTTCTTCATATCTGTGAGCACACGTGATGCATCTTTTAATCTACCTCGTCTGCAGTAAGCATATATTACTGTGTTGTATGAAATGACATCAGGCTTGATTCCTTTCCCTAATAGATCTCTCAGTAGTTCTTCAGATTTCTCAAAATTTGCTGATCGACTATACATGTACATCAAACTATTGTATGTAGTCAAACTAGGAGTCACCCCACTCTCTAACATGAAGTTGATAATCTCATTAGCCTTGGCAACAATCTGTCGCCGGCCATATATAGAAACCATGGCATTCAGAATAGTTATATCAGGGGAAAAACCTTTTCTTCTGAACACCAAGAAAGCCCTTTCAGTTTCCTTTAAAAGGTCGCACTTGCTACTAACTAAGATAAGAGACTTTAAAAGCACAACATGTGGCTCAATCTTACCAGAATAGATATCATCTGCAAGAGCGCATACACGTTCGATTTCTTTAGCATTAGCATAAGCATGCAGTAATGAACTATATGTTTGCTCATTGGGCTTGCACCCTCTATCCTTCATTTCCGCGATTACTTTCTCAGAATCTTCCCAAATCCCTCCTCGTGCCAATGCTGCTAAATAAGTATTATAGGTGGAAAGGTCGGGAGTTACTTCTGCTTCCAACATCCTCTTATAAACCATCATTGCTTGGTCAAAAGCTCCGCACCGGCTATATGTGCTAATTAAAGTATTAAAAGTGTCCCTCTCAGCAACAAAACCTGATCTCTTCATTTCCCTAAATACTCCAGCTACTTCTGTATCCATACCACTCTGCCCAAATACTGCCAGAAGGGTATTCCAAGTGACAATATCCGGAGAACAACCAGAAAGTTTAATCTCTTCAAAAACCTTCATCATTTCATTAAAATTCCCCCTGTTACCATGCATCTTAATCAGGGCATTAAAGGTACATATATTTGGATTGCAGCCTGCACTTTTCATCTCTTCATAAACCCTTGTTGCAGCCTCATCTTTGCCAGCCTTTTCAAAGCCTGACAATAAAGTAGTATAAGTGAATACATCTGGCTTCATCCCTTTTTCCACCATTAGATTTTTGAACTCCATTGCTTCATCCAACATGCCGTCCTTAGCATAAGCTGAAATTAACGAATTGTAAGTAACAACACTAGGCAATAAACCATGAAACTCCATCTCCTCTAGAACATTCATAGCTTCCTTAGGTTTCCCAGACTTCCCATAGACATCCAATAACGTATTGAAAGTAACCTTATCCGGAGTAAACCCCGCTACCTTCATCTCCTCGAAAATCTGTTTAGCTTCTTCGTACAAAGATCCACGTCTACAAGAACTTATTAGAGTATTGTAAGTATAAGCATCCGGAGCAACCCCGGAATGCTTCATACCATCAAAAACTGCCATGATCTTATTCCACGGCATACCCATTTTCCCATACACATTCAAAATCACATTATAAGTAATCAAAGTAGGTTTACAACCCTCTTCCTCCATTTTCTTGAAAACCAATATAGCTTCTCTATACCTCCCATTATTCGCACACGCAGTAATCAAAGAAGTATAAGCATAAACATCAATACCAACAAAACCCTCTTTATAAAGCTTATGAAACAAACTCGAAGCAGTCGAAACCTGACCACCTCTACCAAGAATACTTATTACCACAGCAACAACAGACCCATCCAACAAATCCTCCGAACCATCACGATTCCAAACCCATTCAAACACCCTCAAGGCCAAATCACATTTCTTATGATACCCCAACCCCTTAATCACACCCAAAACATCAAAAGACAGAGACTTTACATCAAAACATGACTGTTCCTCAACTGAACTAAACAAATTACTTAAAATTCCATCAAATTGATCAATTTCACAATCAGATTTCAATAAAGCTTGAAGGGTTTGCTCACCTAATGGAGAAAGATTGTAATTTGACCATGGCTTGCCCTTATGAGGGTCCTTATGCTTCCCAATACGCCTTCCAGTTCTCGAAAAAGAATTGAAATTTGGGGTTTTGGGTTTATGGGTTTGTGAGAAATTAGTTTTGGGGTTTTGTAGGAGAAGATAATCTTGAAAAAGAGGGGTTAGTGAAGGAGAAGTGGTGGTGGGGTGGTGGTGATTTTCTTGAAAAAATGGTTTAGCGGGTGGTGGGTTTGGAAGAACAAGAGGAACTGAAAGCTTATCAGCCATTAAAGATATAAATTTTACAAGGAAAGTGTCAAGAGATTTTTTGGGGGTTAGGAGAGTGTGTGGTATTGGGTTTTAGCTTCATAAACTTAACTGTTTTTAGCGGCACTCACATTATGGTTAACTGCACTTAAATGAGTTCATCGTTTGCAAATGCATCGATTACTCTCACTGAGGTGGGTTTCACTTTCAATAAAATTTTAATAATTTTATAGTTAATTTTTTTTAAATTTATAAATATTCAATTTTATTATAATTTTAAAATAATATTAAATTAATTATTAATATTGATTGATAATTAAACTTTAATCATTTTATTTATAAATAATATTTAAAAACAATATTAAGTTACTTATTGTACTAACAGAGCAATCACCCTCAATCAGTTAACTAAATAATTAAAGTATAGGCTGGTAACAAGCAAATTCGTTCCGTCAAGTAAGCAGGACGCGCTCTAATTACCGGTCAATGAGGGCGCGCCTTCCTTATTCGATAAGTTCAGAATTGTCGTATAACAACTACCCCGAGTCTGGCAATGATTGCAAATTTTTGACAAAGTCCATGTCGTCTCGACGCCGAATACTTACGAGGCGCGTCATGACAAATTCGCATGGGGAAAAGGAACAAACGCATTTTCACTGCCCAAAGACCTTCACACACTTTCCTCCGTACAACCGCATCACCCCGTTCTTTATATATAGGCGCATCTCCAGGATTTAAAGCATCGACGCGTCTGAGAAACATTAAGCGTCATTTCTATATACTTTTACCTACATCCATATATACACATATACATACATGGGAATACAATAACCATTTCCTTGATTCTCGTATCAAGGTCCAATAGCAATACGCAACGTGGCAGTGTTGTCCCATCATTAATACATATATATATATACACGTACACATCTCCTTCTCTCCCACTACTTTATTCTTAAAAATACACTCACTTTTTCTCTCAAACAAGAAACTCAAGAACAGACAGTGTTGCGTCCCGGAAGTATCGTAGAAGGAGGGTTGAATGCGATACTGACAATAATTTAAAATTCTTTTCAGAATTTACGGAATTAAATTATTGTTTTAGTTGAGGGTTCGAGTCCTTGTAGTGTTTGGGATGCTGACTTACTAGCTTTCTATTTTCATGATTAAACATTTAAGATATAGAAAATTAGCAAGTAAGTAAACAAGATTCAAGTTAAATATGTATATTAAACTTGAATGAGTGTTACAATATTTGGTAGAATAAACTTTAATTCCTAGAACAAATTTGACATGAATTGACCTACTTAAGGAATTAAAATCAAACTAGCAGGGAAAGTTTGTGAATATAACTTTGCAGAAAAATTGCTGAATTTGAAAGTTTTTCTACTTGTGAAATTATGAAGCTAAGGCCTCATATTTATATAGGTTGAAAAGCTGATATGACTTTCTATAACATGACATTTTGCAGACTTTATTTAAGTCTGTATGACATTTTTAACACTTGTATGACATTTAAAATAGCTGGGTATGACTTTCAAAAAGTCGATATGACTTTTTTTAATTAAAAAAATCGGTATGACTTTTTAATTAAATAAAATCGGTATGACTTTATTTAATTAAAAATCGGTATGACTTTTTAATTAAATAAAATCTGCTCGGTATAACTTTTGTTCACTCGGTATGACCTTCTATTTTGAAAAGTTTCGGTATGACTTTTTCACTTTTTGCTCGGTATGACATTTCTTTGCTCAGCCTTTTTCATTTATTTTCAATGTGATTGGAAACGTGTCAGCCTTGGATTGGTTCCTTTTAAAAAACAACTCCTGCCATTTCAATTTGAAAAACAAAGGGGCTCATTTCGTCTTTTAGTGATAAGCTCCGTAGAAATATTTTTAGACCCGCACAGCTTATAATTTTTGATTAATAAATAATTAAATTAATTCAAAAATTATAAAAATAAATATCTAATATTATTTAGATATTTATAAATATAATTTACTAAATAAATAAAATATTTATTAATAAAAATAAATCATTACGCTCTAAGTTGCGGTCTCCTGAACGTCTAGAATCAAACTCCTTTTGACTTGGAAATGATAAATCAATTCCAACCGGGATTCCACTTTTACGAATATATGACTCTGCATTTCTTTCGTGTCAATTCTTTTTCCGACTTTTCTTCAAGTCAGTACCGTCAGGCATGTTTAGCTGTATCTACAGTTGCAATTAGAAGTACCTCTGTTACTGAGATAATTTGACTCTTTAAACTAGACAATACTTCTTTTCACCACTGCATGTACCCAGTCAAATATTCAATCTTGGATTTTAACTCTTGTACACTGCATTCCAAACAAACCTGTATCCCTTTGAGGGTTCGACTAAGGCAGAACTGGGAAGACAAGTCAAAGAGAAAGACAAGGATCTTGATAAATTGAATAATGACCTCAAACTCACAGAAGAAAAACTCCAAACTATTGTTACCTCTGCATCATCTCTAGAAAGTGAAATTACTGCTCTAAAGGCTGAGAAGGTTAAGTGGGAAGAAGATAGGGTGGCCTGAAAGGAGAAGAAAAAAGAAGCAAAAAAGTAAGCATTTCATTGTGGCTTCCAAAACTAAGTTAAAGGTTTTCTGGCTCTGGACCCCGACTATGATTGGACCAAATTTGGTCATGTGGCCAATGATTTGATGGCCAAATTTCAAGTTGATGAGGCTGAGATGCGGTGGAGCGTTGTGGTTTGTATGAGATTGGGGGCTGAGATTGCTAGGTTTCAGAATAACTAGAGTTTTGTGTTCTCTGGCGATTGCGAGCTCTAATAATTCTGACCATCAACAATGTGCCTACATACCTCTATTTATAGGTAAAATAGAGGATCAAGTCCACGTAGTTCTTGGCAAAGAAGAGGCCCGTTAGGAAACCTGAGTTTCTTTCTGCGAATCGAATGCATAAAAGGCAAGTGGAACCTTCCTGGAAGAGAAGAGGACTCTACATTCGGGTTTGTTTGGATAAGTTAAAACCCAATATAAGGTCCAAGGACTTCATGGATCCGACATTGAACTGGAAACTGTTGGTTCTAACCGGTCCACTACAGTTATTTCCAATGATACCTTGATTGGATGTCAGCACTAGATCCACTACAAATCGTATGTCACGTCTTAAGCCCCCAGACGATGGCAACTCGCCTGAATACAGGGAAAGGATCTTCCTAAATAAGGCCAAATAATATTTTATAACTCCTCTGTGAGAACAATCCGAGGAATGTGGAGTTATGATCTTCGATAAGCACGGACAAGTGTATCATTCTCCAATTAAAGTACGGGCTCGCAGCAAGCAAATTCGCCTTATCCCATTAGTTCAGAATTGTCGTATAACAATGTATAAGCAGAGTACACTAATTTCATTAAAATTTAGTAACGTTAGATTCTTTAGGGGGGGAAAAGAACAAAATGTCGAAGCAGCCTCTAAAATCAATTAAAGTCAAAGATGACCAAGTCCACCCAAGTCAGGTCAAAGAGAAACTAGTCAATATAAAACCTCGGGTGGCCAGGACCTACATATAAGGGTGAAGTATTTGACTCCCCATAAATTCTGAAAATAAATTTTTATTTTTAAAAAAAATAGGTATGTGTGTATTTTTTCTGAAAATAAGTAGCTTATTTTTTATTTTGAAAATAACATTTGATTTTAAAATTCTAAAACAAATACTTATTTTTAAAAAAATATGAAAAAATGTAAAATAAAATAAAATAAGTAACTTATTTTAAACCTAAAAAAACGCAAACCGCCGCAACAACTTCAATTATGGTGAACAGTTGAAGTATACATACACACGAGTAGACCCGGCAATTTTGGACACGACACGATTTACACGACACGGAACGACACGAAAATTTAGTGTTTGTGTTTACATTTTCAGTACACGACACGAAAGTACACGAACACGAATGTACACGACCGAAATTTAGTGTCGGTTTTGTGTTTACCCTTCGAGTACACGACACGACACGAAGTACACAACATAAATAAATTTATAATTAAATTTTAATATTTATAATGAATATATGTATATTTATAATAAATATATGTATATTTATTGTTAAAATAATACATGATTTTATAATATTGTATGTAAATATGATTTAAATATATATATTTTATATATTTTATAAAAAAATTATCTTAAAAACTTTTATTTTTATTTATTTTATTTATTTTTATTTTTATTTATTTATATTCAATTTTACACGAGAACGACACGAAAACAAGGTACACGAACACGAAAGTACACGGATTTTAAATGGGTCGGTTTTGTGTTTGGTATTTAAGTACACGAAACACGAAAGTACACGACACGAAATTACACGACACGGACGAATTGCCAGGTCTACACACGAGTCTTAACATCGTGTACAATGGTCCAAGCATCGTGTATTTATATTAAATAGAATTTCATTTTTTTACAGCTAACTTTTATTTAATGAACAAAGACTTTTTTGTATATATTATATCAAATTATCATTGCTTTTAAGACATGATTAATATAAGTGAAATTTTATGTATTTGAAAAAGAATATAACACGTACGGTACATTTTCGAAAAATTAATCCTCAACAAATAATTTGTTTCCTGCCCTTTGCATACCTGTAATTGTTTGATTTTGCACTTTGATGGCCAAAACTAAAAAGTTGTCATTTACATGGCTATTTTTACCTTTTTAATTTTATGTACTCGTAGTCTAATTTTTTGGAATTTTGGTGACCAAGAAAAAATTCTACATTCATTATTTAATTAACTAAATAAAACACATAAATATTATTTAATTAAAAATACAAACACAAATAGTACATATTAATCTTCTAATTAAACTATATCTCTAAGTAAAATACATGAAAATTATTCTTTAAAATACAATCCTTTTAAAATACAAATATAAATAAAATAGATGAAAAATTATATTAAAGTAATTTTACCCATAACATTATATAAATTTAATATTTAAATTATGCTTAAACACTTTCCAGTTATATTTTTTAAATTTTGATGTAAATCTAAATATACACAATAATTAATGTACAATATTAAGCAGTTTGTATGTAAGATATTATTTCTTTGAATTATAAATTAAATAACTAGTATACTGAAAATAAAAAAATTATTATATAAAATTTTGTTTCAATCACCAAAATGTCAAAAAATTAAACTATGAGTACATAAGATGCAATTTATTATAAGATATTTTTAATAAAAGTTAACTGTGCTGATCAATACTAACGTCTACCCTTCCCGGCCCTTAAAATGATTTAAAAAAGTATAAATAGCCATGCAAATGGCCGCTTTTTAGTTTTGACCATCAAAATGTAAAATCAAAAAACTAGTATTTAACTAATACATTGGAAAGAAAATTTAGACCTGACAATTTAGTTAAATTACCCAAATGTATTCTCTAAGGACCCACTAACATAAGCCCAAGCAAAGAATTGCACGCCAAATTGGTCGGGTAAGGGCACTCTGTTAGGCCCAATCGCTAACTTAAACCCAAATAAACTCTTCTTCAGTTATTATTGGTCCTAGAGGCAAAACCGATTATTGATTCACTCGCTGTGTGTGCATAAAACAAGTGAAAAAATATTAGAGACTGAGGCCAGTTTGTTTCCCTTTGTAAATAATCTATAAGGAACCCAAACGGACATATGAATACCAATTAAATTTGGACATTCATATATGAGAAGCTAAACATGAAAATATATCATAAGATTAAATATTTATATACCAACTTATGAAGTCATAAACCTTAACAATTTATATATATACCTTATTATTAGGGTAACAATCACGTGAAAAATTTTAACGTGAGAATCATGAAAACTTTCATTAAATTTTACAGAATCATAATAAAAAATACAAAATAAATATTTAGATTAACTTTTTATTATAATTTTGCAAATAAAATTATGGTTCTGCACTATTTTTTTTATTTTTTATTATGATTCTGCATAATTTAGTAAAAAATTTCACTGTTCTCACGCTAAAAAGTTTGCAGCGTAGTGTTACCCTACCTTATTATGTTACTAAAGTCGTATTGAAAATATTTCATAGACAGTGGATCTCTGAATCTTGAAATAATTGAAAATCGAATTATAATATATTGTTAAAAAAATAATATTATTTATAATAGCATAATCAATTTTATATAAAAATAATTTTTTTATTAGTGAATTATAGGTATCAAATATGATTTTTGTTCATTTAAAACTCAATCCTGAGTATTTGGTTGAAAATTTTTAATTTTAAAATTCATGTCTCAAAACCCATAAACTGTGGTTTTTTGATACCTGAGGAGAAGTGTGTGTATAAGATTGGAGTATGATAAATTAAATTAAAAAATTATTATTTTTATCTTTGTTTATAGAATTATATATTAATTTTTAAAATAAAAAATTTATAATAATTTTATTTAATATTTAATAAATAATAATGATTTATTTTTCATATTAACTGTATATATTTGTTATTTATTAAAAAATATATTAATTAACAAATTTATTCCATTATTTAACCATATCAAGAATGATACTTCACTGGGGCGGAGTCACTCTCGGGCCAGAGTGAGCCACCGCTCACTCTGGATTTTAACAGTAGTACTACTGTGCTGTACTGTAATTTATAAGATAAGCAAGTAGAATTAGATTTTAAAAAATGAACTCTTCGATTTGTTTTGTTATAAAGGAAATGGTTTATTACTTCAATTATTTTTCACTTATAAATTAAAGTGTTATTTTTATTTAAAATTTATTATTTTAGTTCTTTAGATTCCAAGTCATGATTTATATTTAAAAAATCTGTAAAAATAATAAAAAGGGAAAAATATAATTGTAGTCACACATGAATTGAATAATATTAAATTTTTTTCTTTCTTCTAATTGAGATTTTACTTAAGAAATTACTTTTAATTATAAATTATCAATTGAGATACAATTAAAACCTCATTTTAAAAGTACATGTTTCCTAAAGTATAAAAAAAGAACAACCACATTAGTTTCATTAAGTTTTCCAGATATAATTAAATTAAAATATATATTTATTCATAAATAAAATAGTACTCTCTCTCGTCTCAAATAATAATTTTTTGACTTTTTAGCACACATGTTTAGGAGTAAAAAACACATACATATATTTAGCAAAAAATAAATATTAACTAAAAATTTAGAACTTATATTTTTATGTGATATAAAAATTAAAAACTAATATTAACTATAAATATGTGTTTTTTATTCCTGTGCCAAAAGGTCAAAAAATTATTGTTTAAGACCGGGAGGGAGTCTATCATGTGCAATTGTCCATTCATATGTTTTATATATAGCATTTTCTTTTTTGTTATACTGGGTGTCCGTGTTAGTTTTCACGCAATTCAGACTAATCTCGTGGATGATGCATCCCAGTTTTGTTATATATGTTGTACATATAACATTTTCTACGGCTGTATTTTGGCACAGGCTTGATGTACAAGCTAGTACCGTCAGTTAACATCCCATACCACCTTAACCCAATACTTGTTTTCGAACCCGATAACATTTCATTAACCAAACTATTCTTAAGTTTATTTAAACATGTGTAATTCATAAGAATTAAGATTGGGTGAGGTACAACTGAAAGATCAGTTATATAAAAGATATTTAAGGAGCAGGAGGATCAGATGCTGACAAAACACCAAACAAGTGCAAGTTAAACAAACATTAGCATATTTGAACAAGTTGGTTTAGTAAATTAATCCGTCAACTAAACTTAGTGTCTATCGTCAAACACACAATTTAAATATTGTACTGTAATGAGATTAACAAGTCCCCGCATACCCAATAATCTTGTAAACTGCAATTATCAGGCTAAGTGCAAAACTAAACATTATTCCCTCCGTCCCAGGTTAGTACTCTCTTTTAGAAAAATAATCCATATTAAGAAATATTAGTTGTACAATAATTTTCCCTCCATGTCATATTTATTATAAATATTTTATACTAAATAAAGTAAATTTTATATTAAAAATGATAAAAAATGAGAGTAAGTTAATGATAAGCTAGCTTCACAGTTATCGTGACACTTTGTCTTTTATTTATTATACCATTAGTGAATGGTGACGTTCTAAACACCACGTTTAAGTTAAAAAATAATATCACATATTCATATGGATATGGATGCTAATATGCAACTTGATTCTTATGTTTTAAAATAATAGTCATTTTAATTTTTAATATATATATATATAAACTAGAAAAGACATAATTACATTCATTGTTAAAATTGAAATTTTATAGTAAATAAAAATATAATTTTTTTAAAATATATAAAATTTAAAGTTTATTTAATATAAAAATTTAAATTTATAATGAGTTTAGTTATATTTTTTTCGCATTTTAACATATGTGTAAAAAAATTAAAATGATTATTTTTTTTAAATGAAAATTTTATTATTAAACCTTTAGAGAATTAGAGTGAGTTAAACTTTTTTTTTTTGAGTAAAGAGTGAGTTAAACTTGAAACTAACTTCACCACAAATCTCCCTAAACTATTATTATCGGAGAATTTTATTTATTTATTGATACTATTCATTTCTTGAATTAATAATACATTTGAAATCATATTTTAATTGAAAAAATAATTCAATTATTAAATATTTATTATCAAGTTTACAGTAAGTTGCAGTCTAGTTAATTATATGATTGGATGTGCCCTATGTTGTCCAAGTTGGATTGGATTAAGATGCAAGATGTGTTCAAGTAACAACCAATAAATTAATGTGTATTCGTTTGTATTGGCCTTTGATTTTTAACCCCGTCTTCAAGGGTCACACGCCCTTTCAACACCGGTTTAAGCTCAACTAATTTATTACGATAAACAAATATTCGACAACAAATTATAACTGTACATAGAAATAATGGATCTCTTAATTTATTTAATAATTAATTTTTAATTAATATATAAATAATTTTTATTTATCAATTAACTTAATAATAAAATAAACAAATCAATAAATTGATTAATAATGTTACCGAATAATAATTCAAATGAATATAAAAATTACTATATTTGATAATTTAAAATAACATCCCACCATGCTAGTCTCAAATTTATAAACTTTTACTTTCATGTAACTAATGAAAAGCTATATAAAAAAAACTCGATCGTGAGTAATGACTAATAAGAAAGTTAAATCCCTCTTGTAGTTTCCGCATAAACTGTATGTACCATCTGGAAACCGGCAAAGCCAGAAAAGAGGGCATGTTTTTCAACTTTAAGGTTATTTTAAGTTTGGTATGTCGTCCCCATTTTCTTTTTCTCCAATAGGCATATTCAATATTACTAATATCTTACAAAAGATTATAAAATTGATTAATGTTTGGAGAAATTTATAAAAAATTAGTAACTAGTAAAAGTTTAAGAATCCGGTCTTAAAGAAAAAATAGAATTTATTTTTCTAAAATTAATTAAAATACTTTTTCCTGCTAATTTTTTATGAAACTCTCTTAAGCGAGCGAAAAAATATGCTAAATAAAATATGGTGCACTTAAATTTAAGGGCTTCGGTCACAATTCCCACCAATTATTGGTGATAATAGTTTAATTGTAAACTATGAGGAAAAAAAATGTTAGTGGGAAGAATATTATAAGTGATTAGTGAAAGAATGAGTCATTAAATATATATTTTGTGAAGAAATGAGTCAGATTTATATATTAATGTTCCTGTCTTTGAGCCAAAATGTAATGCTGTCTCACGGCTAATTATATTCCTGCAATGTGAGAGATCTTCCTCTACATGCTAGCCAAGGGACAATCCACCAGAGTCGAGCAGTACAAAACATGTATGTATGGTTCTATATACATATATAACAGTCGTACAGAGCATCTGTGGTCCGCCCTCTGAGATTTGAGTGTCCAAACAAAATTTTAAAATGGTGACCCTTTTTCTTAAACTCTAAAAAAATTTAAAAAGCATATATAATATATGTATATTAATTTTTTGGTGCCCTATCATGATGGTATGTTTGCCTTGGTCGTCTTATCCAAGACTCGTCCCAGCCGCCAAATATATTAATTTTATTAACTTTATTCTTGAAAATTATGAGCATATTTGACACTCCTATAAAAATACCAATTTTTTATATTTTTAATTATAATATTAAAATATGTTTTTATATAATTCAATAAGCGTTCACGTATATAATTATTAAAATAAATATATTATTACATACATATTGAGTAAGATACATAACATTCTAGGGAGAATTCAATATATAGAGTTTAAAAAAAATCACTATATATGTACATAATATATATATTGTTTATCAATTATAAATAATAATAAATTAAAAACGAAGTTATAAAATTTTTGAAAAATATATATTGAAAATCACTCATAATATTTAAGAAATAATTTAAATCGGTTCAATAGTAAAATAAAAGTGTCCCAAATAATTCTATAGATAATTTAATTTAAAATCAATTTTTTCACTTACTTTTTAATTATTAATTTTTTTATGAAAATTATATATGATTAATATTTTACATTAGAATCAATTTTTTTATTTTATAAAACATAATTATAGTTGATTTTAGAATTATTTATAAAATTTAACATTAAAATTAAAATACTCTCTCTAATACTTTATAATTATTATTTAAAAAATTATTATTTTTTGCGGTGACCCCTCGGTCCAAGAGTAACAAGGAATGAAATTCAAGAGAGAGGGCACGGGCGGAACCAGCTAGTCGCGGGGACATGCAGCCGCTCTCTTGTCCAACTCCTCTGGAATTGGAACCCTAACCCTCTTTACTTTTCTCCACACTTGACCTTTTGTCACTTTCACATATTCCAACCTTATACCAGTACACGAGTAGTATTTCATTTGTCACTTTCAACTCTAATCCATTAACTAATGCACCACAAACTTATTACTACTACACGTCAACAATGTCCAACCACTCGACTTGACTCGGATTTAGCCTCTGTTTTACTTTTTTAACCTTTCTTTTTCAAACAAAATATTGTGGTTGTTTAGGTTCTACATTTTTAGTTAGCTTGATTTTGGTTTCAAGTTATGAAGAAAATTTAGATATACACAAGGAAAAAAGTAATTTTAAATATTAAATTATTTATGTAATTTTTTTAATAAGCTTGTAAACTTAGTATCCATTCTAATAATTTTCAAATAAGCGAAAATCGCACTCGAACCTGTAACATTAAATAATGAACTTCATCATTAAATTATTTCATTATGTTCATGTAACTTTTATATATAACGATAAAATTTATCCGGTATTAAATTCCATTGAAATTTTACAAATTAATTTTAAATATGGCTTTTTTAAAATTTAAATTTCAGGCCCAATTCTGATGAAATGAATTTAAATTTTTTATTTCAAAATAAAACACAACCTTTTTTGTAATCTTACGGGAAGAAGATTATGGTGGGAACGAAAGGGGGTAAAATTAGCAGTACACTTGTACCGAAGACACCTAGAAATAAAGAAAAAAATGTAGAGTACAGAGCATAGTGAATAATTTATAATTAACACAACACTTGAAATTTCAAATTTAGATTCCATCTCCACTAGACCAACCCCACCAATAATAATTCACACTTTAACCTTTTCCCACAATGCATGCATTTGTTTCCTCTATATAACTCTATTCCTTTCTTTCCTTGAAAGCCTCCCCTCAGACATTCATATCTAACCAAACCCTAACCCTAACCCACACCTCAACTCCTCAAATCTCTCTTTAGCTTTTGCTTATGTTGTGAAAATGAGTTGCAATGGCTGTCGTGTCCTTCGTAAAGGTTGTAATGAAAATTGCATTCTTAGACAAAGCCTCCAAGGTATAGATCATAGCCCTCATGCTCAAGCTAATGCTACGGTTTTTGTTGCTAAATTCTTTGGTCGTGCGGGCCTCATGTCGTTCCTGTCCGCTGTCCCTGAATCCCAACGACCAGGTATTATTACGAGAAGATACAGAGTTGTAAAAATCGTGAATCGGAACCGAATCATCTTACTATATAATGCTAAAATACCAGGTTTCGAAGTTTTCGAGTGTTTCAAGAATTTAAGATGATTAAAAAAAGAGAATTATAATATTCACTTTTTAATTTTACATTATTCTTTTTCTTTGTAACAAGATGTCGAGGAGAGTTTAAATTTTCGTATCATCCATCTTAATTATTTAAAAAATTTATGATCCACTTAAAAAAAGAAAAAAAATTATGTACTTCATTTGGATCTGATGTGTGTTATTTTTTGTGTAGCTTTATTTCAGTCATTACTATTTGAAGCGTGTGGAAGGACGGTCAACCCAGTCAACGGAGCTGTCGGATTATTATGGACCGGAAACTGGCACGTGTGCCAAGCCGCCGTCGAAACTGTGCTCCACGGTGGCGAATTATCCTCCACACCGGAGTTTTTCGCCGGAGCTCCGGTGCCGGAATCTGACGTCATCGATTTGTTCCGATCAACATCACAATATATGAATGAATCGGAGAGATATGATTTTGATCACGACGTGGCACGAGCACAACCGAGCGATCTTAATCTTAGTTTGACCTCAAATTTGCCGGCGGCGATGTTTTCCGGCGGGAGAGTGAAGCGGCGGCCACCTTCCGAGGAGTCTCAAACGACGACGTTTGGGAGTGGTGTGGTTTGTAATAACCAGAGTTTGCAAGGAGAGAGAAAATTATTGAGACTATTTATATGAACAAAAAATAGTGAGAGTAATTAAGGAGGTGATTAGTGGTTTTTTTATGAGGAACCGGAAGTAATTTTTCACTTTTTTATGAGTGAAATTATTTAAAATAATTTAATGAAAATTGTTTAGTTTCGTAATTTCGTATAATATAGGTGGAGTTAATTTCTTATTTATTACCACAATCATATTACAATCGGTAAATGTTCGATTAGAATCTCGCAATTTACAGAAAAAAATTAGATTTAAATACCAGGCACTTGTTAGAGCATAAATCTCCAGCTTATTAAAATGTAGACTGAAATTCGAAACTGATTGTGTGTCGGTCAATAATGCATTTACAAGTGGATAAGCAATTTTTAATTCGTAAACTCTGGGGTGTTGAGTAAGAAGGATGAGAATGAGTTGAAAAATGAAATATTGGTATAGGAATTAGGTAAGATAAGAATGATGTTCAATTCTTTTATTCATTTAGTAATATTTATTTTATTAGAAATGTAATGATCAATTTTATTCATTTATTTGTTTAATATAGAAATGGAATGAATTCTAAAAAAATATTTTATTAAATAATAAATTTACTAAATAAAAATATAGAAAATATAAATAAGGCAAAACTAATATATATAAGAAATAAGATTATACTTGTATATATTATTTGAATTAAAAAATTAACAATTAAAAATTTTAAATAGCTAAATAAGTTTTTTCCCAATTAAATAACTATTATATTTAAGAACAAAAATATAGATACAAAATTATTATTAGTAGGAATATGAATGGTTATCTCATGTGTGAGGGTGAGATACAAAACTAGCTTATTAGTAAGGATAAGAATAACACTAAGTCATTTCATTTCCAAATGCTCAACCGAACAACTCTTTTTTCATTCCGGGCAGAATGATCATCCTATCCACTAATACTCATTCCTATCCTCCAACCGAACATAGCCTAAGTAATAGTACATCAATAGAAATGCAATATATCGATGTAATTCATGCAATTATGGTCAAAATAAAAAAATATATAACTAATTTTATAGGATAAATATAACTCAAAATAAAAAAATTATTATATTTATCGTTAAACCGAGATTTTAGCCTGAATTAGATCCTTTGGTTTCCGTCATTTGTTAGAACTATGAAATTAATATAAAATCTGACCGGTTAACTAAATACGAGTTAGTTTAAGAACTCATTGATGTATCACTATTAAGAAGCAAATTTTACTGTAAAAAAATAAAAAAAGAAGCGAATTTACAGTTGGAATAAGTCGACAATCAAAACTGCCATACCACACCAAGCAGGCAAGCATGTAAGCGTTGGTAATCTCTCGACAACTCCGACGCTTTTACCAAACAAATTTTATAAAAAAATAATACTTAAAAGTAGCAAAATTATGGTTGGAAACCTAGGGGGTGTATTCAATTGAGATTATAAAGTATTTTTATAAATTTTAAAAATCTGAGATATTCAATTTGAATTGAAAAATATTAATTAAAATTTTGGGATATTTAATTAGAATTTTAAATAATAATTTAAAATTTAAGAGTATTCAATTTAGATTATTTTTAATCAATTAAAATTTAGGAATATTCAAACACTTATTAACGCTGAATTTTTAAAATCCATAGATTATGTTAAATTTTTCTATATATTTTAGAGGTTTATAAAAATTAATGAATTATTATCGATAACTCTGAATTGAATATGAAATCTTAACTTTCATCCTTGATATGAAAAGATGATTGTGAAATAGTACTAGCAGTAAAGTAATAATAGAGATAGGAAGGCTGTTACTTTCGGCTGTCATTTTCTGTCACAAATTAAATTCAACAACTACCTGCAAAGTTAAGTTGAATAAAACAAGATATTCTCTATTCGATACTAAATTACTAGCTAGTGATGGCCAAACAACATTCAAGACTTGTAGCGATTCGATTGTGTGTATCAGCATTCAAGACTTGTAGCGATTCAAGACTTGTATTGGATTGTCTTTCACAATCCAATACAAGCACATACAAGATATACTAATTTAACCATTTTTAAAGGCCCTAAACCCCCAAATCATAATTAAAATTACGACGCTAATTTAATCGTTTTTAATATTTTAGAATTCATTAATTCCTTAATTGAATTTAGATGTTAGAAATATTAAGCTTAAATTAAAATTTAAATACTGAATTTATAAGTTTGTAATAGAATGTTCAACGTTTTAAGTTCTCTAATTGAGTTTAGATTTTAGAAATATTAAGCTTAAATTAAAAATTAAGTATTGAATTTATAAGTCTCTAATAGAAAGTTCAACGTTTTAGGGTTTAGGGTTAACCCTAAACCCTAATTAAAGTTAGGACCCTAATTTAACCGTTTTTAATATTTTAAGGTTCATTAATTCCCTAATTGGGTTTAGATTTTAGAAATATTAAGCTTAAATTAAAAGTTAAATACTGAATTTATAATACTGTAATAGAATGTTCAACGATTGTTTTTTAAATTTGGTCAAAACACGGCTTTATCTCGCGTTTCATGTTAAGACATAACATCAAGTTGCGTTTTTTTTTATTATTATATTTTTAAATTTTGAGCAAAATGTGCCTTCATCCCACGTTTTGTCTTGTCTGAAAACCCAACATAAAGTCGCGTTATACTATTTTTCAAAAAAAAATAAATTAATAGACAAAACGCTACACGATATCGTGTCTTACTTAAAACCCAACTTAATGTCACGTTTTGAAATGACATTTTGGGTCAATATTCCCGATTGTATCATTTTAGACATTTATTGTCTTATTGGTGTAAAAGTGACACACATCACTAACACCCCAAATTTACCGAATATTCTCGAGTCCAGGTTTCTTATGACTATGAATTCGTGAGTTTTTAAATATTTTTTATGTTGAGATGAAGTTGAAGCACAATGGGTCCGGCCCGGTTCCACCCAAGCATCAAATATGTATTAAATCTTGGTAGTTCGTATTTAAAATTTTATTAGAATTTGATTCATTGATTGTATAAATTAAGACACAGATATTGTACTGAGATACAAGGTGAATGTAGCATTTGTTTATTTTTGTAACATTTACCAGTAAAAGCATCAAATAATTGTGGTCCAGATAATGAACTGCGATCCCGTAGATTGTAGATGTGATTATAAATCGTTATATAGTAACTGGAGAGAGCAGTGAGAAAAGAGCAACAGTGTAAATATATGGAAAAAAAGTACATGTATTTAGAGAGCTATAGATGCATGCACATAGCCACATAGGGATATATACATTGGCGTAATCAGATTGAAAACGTTGCTGTAAAATAACCTGCAACTCGAATTTACATTAACTAGGTAATTTGCAAAATCAAAACACAGCATAAGAGTTCAAATTTAACTCTTAAGTATCAGGGCAATTTAGCTTATTCAGTTTAATGAAGCATTTTGTATTAAGTGTGCTTGACAACTGGGGAGGGAAAAAAGGGCTTGTATCAATCTGCAATCAGAGTTTAGAGATCGGCCCAGACTGTCCATATCATTTAACTTGGCTAAAGTTTTCATCCGAAGAACCCATAGATAAAAATGTACCTCAATACAGTCATAGTAGTTGTGTGTGTACACCACAGAATGCAGTGATCTTATCTTCTAAAGACAAAAAATAACAATACTCCAGACAGAATGTAATAGGAAGCTTGCAATTGTAGCATGCCTATACTATTGTCACAAAATTGCTCAAATGGTACTACAAGACCCAAGCACCGAAGACTATTTGAACTAACTCATTCCTCCTATCCATTCTAGTTAAAGCTTTATTGTACGTTATTCTGTTTGCTGGTTATAAATTAGTGATCAATTACTCTGTGTCTGTTAGTTGACACCAAGTGCTAAATTCAATGTCTTGCTTGAAGAGAGTTCAAACTAATAATTAGAGGGGGCCTAAAGTGGGAGATTCATACAAGCAGCTCTAAGAATTTAAGCTTCAACTTTTTGTTGTATTATACCTTTATATATTATATAATCTTCCCGTGATTTACTGATTCAAAAGTCTTGTGCATTGAGCACGACCATACTACCATAGTGTGTGTGCACGAGATCACGTGGTTTACTCTATAACTTAGGATGTGTCGCTTTCTATACACGCTTCAAACCTTTAAGATTATTTTAAAAAACACGGAACTAATACATGGTTAGCAGATTCTTATATATGATACATAGAAGCCCTCACGATCTACAAAAAATGCAAAATGAGAAATCCACCACTGATGTAAGACTTTGCTTGTTGCTTCTCTAGGTTGATGATTTCCGTATTTTGTTAGCTTATTATAACAGTCCTGCATTTGTTGTCAGGTTGTTGGTATAAGGTTATGCTGTAACATATGCGTTCTCAAACTACAGTACTTAACCTGTAGTAAAATAAAAAAGGAAAGAAAGAAAAGTAAATATGCAATACTATCAGTAATTAGAGAGGAAGGTGCTTTAAAGTTAAAGCAACGAAGCAGAAAGCAATTTCTTACCTGCATAGCCGCTAGCACAGACAAGAAATCTTTGCACTGTTCTAGTAAAGTCCGCTCTTTTCCACGCACTTGAGCAAGTTCAGCCACCAAGGAATTCAGTTCCTCCACCTAGATACAAAACCTGTAGTTAGGAATCATCTGAGAATATTCTGAACAGGCTAGGAATGTTCAGATTTTTACCTCGTGTTCCTACAAATATCGGAAGTATGAAGAAAAACATATTCATGTGCCTCTACTTGCTCAATCATAAAAACCGATGAAAGATGATAGTAGGTGGAAATTTCGCAAAACAAAATGAAATTCAAGTATTCTAATAAAGCTACGATATTTAGTTGAGAAGCTCTACATACTCAAATTGCTGTCATGGTTCGTAAAATAGTAATTAATATTAAACTCATATTGAGTAATCTTTTCTACTCAATTTAACATAGATATAGAGGAA
Organism: Oenanthe sinensis; assembly: GCA_028671895.1. Lineage (NCBI taxonomy): Eukaryota > Viridiplantae > Streptophyta > Magnoliopsida > Apiales > Apiaceae > Oenanthe > Oenanthe sinensis. Next base: position 16,880,035 of record CM053814.1, read on the forward strand.
CCTACAGATAATCCTTGAATCAGTAATAGGCAATTGAGTTTATTAAAAATAAAGCCAAAAAAAAAGGTGATGAAAATCAGCCAGTATTAAATGGCTTGTTCCACAGATAACCATTAAACCAGTATATGAACTACAAAGAAGAAAGATTCTATTAGTTTCCAATTGTTTTTTATACCAAAGAGGGACAACCATAAACCTAATGCATATCCAAGAAGGCAACTGCACCTAGGTTTTTTATCCACAAACTACAAATAAATTTGAACCTTTTGACAAGCCACTTCCAGGTATTCAGTGTTATTATGTATCTGAAAGCAAACACCCTCTTATAGTCCAAGCTCAATTGCAATATGAAGGTGTTAATTTTAACAAATATATGATGAAGTTCAGAGCATAATTCATACTACTACATTTTTCCTGCTCCTTGGAACTGCTTTGCTCGAAGTTTATACATTATTAGCTTCAAAGCTTGAATCAAAATGAGATTATTTACAAGTCCTACACTCCGACTTGATGAGTATTCAGGAAATCAATTAACTCGAATAACAGGGATTGTGACGCACGACACCATGTAGTCGGTCGACATAGCACACCAGAGTAAACTTTCAAGAAGGATGTAGACACATCAATAGAGATATTTTAATTTTTGTAATAGCATTTTGGAATTTAATATACTATTTGACCCCTATGACGAGTCAACAATAATCAATAATATTGTAGGTCATGTAATTAGTTACTGACCAAACTATATTTTGTTGCAAGTTTTATCTTATGTAGTTGATGATTGCAATCTTATGCTCTGTTAAGTGGGAGAGAACGGAATGGAATGAAAAATACAGAAGTTTGCAAGGAAAATGAGTGGGAAGGAGAGTGAAAATTCCTTCTAAAATTGGTAGTTTCGACTTTTGAGCTCTATTTTAGATTGAATAGAGGAAGAAATGAAAATTATAAACATTTACCCATAAAATAGTAACGATTTCAATCCATTCTCTCACATTTACCCGTCCCCAGCCAATCACCACGTAAGTACTAAAAACTTGGCAGTCCCTTTCTTAATGCAGCTGCGAGTAGAACTTAATGGAAAAATTATCTACAGAGCCGATAATAGTGCACAACTGGTCTATAGACCAAAGTTTGAATTCCTTGATTAGGATTTAGTAGACAAATGGAAAAAAAATAAACTAGAACATAGGAAAGTAGAAACAACCGACGGAGTAATGACCTTTACCTACAATAAATATTACGTTACAAAATTATATAAGAAAACAAACCAAATCACACAAGTTCTCAAATGACTGATATTACCTTTAACAAAAGTGAGCATATCGAGGACCCCATTGCCTGCATCACATCAACCGCTGAACTAACAGCTTCTTCCATACTCTGAATGTCAGCCTATAAACATAAGAATAGCGTGATATGCTCAATCTCATTCAAAGATGTATTGAGTGGATGCGTACACTTGATGATAAAAGAAAGGAAATTTGAGAATCAGAAAATGGGATACCAATGCTCCGACAACTGGAAGCCGAAGAGTGCTAGCCCTCAAAGCTTCTATTGCTCCAAGCAACGAAGCAGAGTGGTCCGTATCTAGAGAAGCCCAGTCTTTGAGAAACGCCACCTGTAGTATCCCATGGAAAGCACCATAAATGTAATCAATTTACTTTAAATATTTAAATTTTATCCATCAAAGTAAAATTAAAATATCGGGGACTTGGGTCTATAGTGTCAGAAATTTTACATGCTTTTTAAGTCATTTGATTTTTCTCTTATGTATAACTTAGGACAGCTTAGAAAATGGTTTAGCGGGTGGAGTGTTTCCATATGATAAAATTTCCAAAGAAAAAAAAAGAATATAGATCGACCAAACACGCCTGCAGAGTCTGTGTGCAATAGAAAATTACAGAAGCTTTATGTAAACTTCCCCGAAACAGCACTAAATAAGGAAAAGAACTCCTCTGTATAATCATGAACTAATTGCAATAAGGCTTAAAGTTATTTGGATGCTAGAAGTCCACAGCTAAGCTAAATGGATTTGCAAGTAAAGGTGAAAACAAGAAACTCCATCTACGAGAGTCCAGCAAATGGATCAAGCCATGCTTCAATGGCAATTCCATATGATAAACAAAACCAATTTACTTCAATTTGATGGTTTCTTTTCAAAAAGTCACTTGTGGATTGAGATATCTGAACGGTAATAGATATAGTGCAGATTTTGTAGTCATAAATTTATAGACAGGGCAAGGGAAAAATTTAAAGGAGACAGTTGTTAAATCAGCTATATAAACAAAATGACCTCTATTCAGCTAAAAAAGACACACCAAGCCAAAAATATTCATACATCCCTGTACATTGAATTATTGGGGTGTAAGTAGGCTTTATCAGCCTTGCACACTATAAGAATTAGCAAGATATAAGAAAACAAGGTGGTAGGCGAGACAATAAAAAGCAGTTCACACATCAACACCA